>LR880971.1:123576674-123587957 GCA_904067115.1 Aegilops sharonensis | reverse complement strand
GATGAGCCACTGAAGCATAGTCGACCCGCGTGCCTTGAGAGGCGCAGAAGGCTTTGAACTTGTCATTATCGAAGTTCGACCCATTGTCAGTGATGATGCTATGCGGAACTCCATATCTGAATATCAACTCTCTGATGAAGCTGATAGCAGTGCATGCATCGAGGTTCTTGATGGGCTTGGCTTCGATCCACTTGGTGAACTTGTCGACTGCTACTAGCAAATGAGTGAAGCCACTTCTGCCAGTCCTCAATGGTCCAATCATGTCCAATCCCCAAACAGCGAAGGGCCAAACGAGTGGAATGGTCTTCAAAGCTGAGGCTGGCTTATGTGACATGTTGGAATAGAACTGACATCCTTCACACTTGTCAACTATTTCTTTTGCCATTTCATTTTCTTTTGGCCAGTAAAATCCCGCTCGGTATGCTTTAGCCACAATGGTCCGAGAGGACGCATGATGGCCACAGGTCCCCGAGTGGATATCCTCAAGAATTATCTGACCTTCTTCTGGCGTGATACACTTCTGGCCGACTCCAGTCGCGCTTTCTCTGTACAATTATCCCTTGATTACTGTAAAGGCCTTGGATCGACGGACGATCTGTCGAGCCTCTTCCTCGTTCTCTGGGAGCTATTTCCTAAGGATATATGCGATGTATGGCACTGTCCAGTCGGGAGTGATGACCACAATTTCCATAATTAGGTCGACCATGGCTGGGACCTCAACTTCAGTCGGATCATTGGCACTCTTTTGCTGCGGGGCTTCTTCTGTGAAAGGATCCTCCTGCACTGATGGAACATGAATGTGTTCTAAAAATACACCACTTGGAATGGCTTCCCTCTTTGACCCTATCTTCGCCAAATCATCCGCAGCTTGATTTTTCAGTCGGGTTACATGATGAAGCTCTAACCCCTCGAACTTCTTCTCCAGCTTTCTCACTGCATTACAATATCCTGTCATAGCTGGGCTTCTGACATCCCACTCCTTCATCACTTGATTAACAACCAGATCTGAATCGCCATAAACCATAAGGCGATGGACGCCGAGTGAAATGGCCATGCGCAACCCATACAGGAGTGCTTCATATTCTGCTTCGTTGTTGGAAGAATCAAAGTGAATCTAGAGAACGTACTTGAGCCTATCTCCTCGGGGGGAAACCAATACAACTCCTGCACCAGAACCGTTCAACATCTTGGAACCATCGAAAAACATAGTCCAGTGTTTCGAGTGAACTTGAGTCGGAAGCTGCTGTTCAGTCCACTCGGCGAGGAAATCTGCTATTGCTTGGGACTTGATGGCTTTCTTTTCTTCGAATTTGATATCAAGGGGAAGGAGTTCAGTCGCCCATTTTGCCACTCGACCAGTTGCATCTCTGTTATGAAGAATTTCCGACAAAGGGGCGTCGCTGACGACGTAATGGAATGATCAGAGAAATAATGAGCAACCTTCTTCGTGGTCATATAGATCCCATAAACAAGCTTCTGATAATGAGGATATCTTTGCTTTGACGGGGTCAATACTTCAGAAAGATAATAAACTGGGCGTTGCACTTTGAAAGCTTTTCCTTCTTCTTCCCGCTCGACCGTAAGTACGGTACTGACGACTTGTCCAGTGGCTGCAATGTAAAGCAGCAAAGGCTCCTTACTGATAGGAGCAGCAAGCACCGGCTGGGTGGAGAGCAGAGCTTTGAGCTCTGCAAATGCTGCATCAGCTTCTAGAGTCCACTCGAATTTGTCTGACTTCTTCATCAATCGGTAAAGAGGCAATGCCTTTTCACCGAGGCGAGAGATGAATCGACTTAAAGAGGCCAAGCATCTAGTAAGTTTCTGGACATCGTGCACACGCACAGGGCGCTTCATTCGGGGTATGGTGCCAACCTTTTTTGGATTAGCATCGATTCCTCGCTCGGAAACGAGAAAACCGAGTAACTTTCCACCAGGAACTCCAAATGTACACTTTGATGGATTAAGCTTGATATCATACCTCCTGAGATTGGCAAATGTTTCAGCAAGGTCAGTCAACAGGTCGGAACCCTTTCGTGACTTGACCACTATATCATCCATGTATGCTTCCACATTCCGACTGATTTGAGTGAGCAAACACTTCTGAATCATCCTCGTGAATGTGGCTCCTGCATTCTTAAGACCAAATGGCATGATGACATAACAGAAGCACCCGAACGGAGTGATGAACGCTGTTTTAATCTCATCAGGTCCATACATACGGATCTGATGGTATCCGGAATAGGCTTCCAAGAAGGACAACCTCTCGCATCTCGCAGTTGAGTCGACTATTTGGTCGACGCGAGGAAGAGGGAAATGATCTTTCGGGCAGGCCCGATTGATATGCTTGAAATCGATGCACATGCGCAACGACTTGTCCTTCTTGGGGACCATGACAACATTGGCGAGCCACTCGGAGTGATAGAGCTCTCGGATGAACTCTGCTGCTAAGAGTTGAGCCACCTCCTCGCCAATGGCCTTTCTCTTCTGGACGGCGGACCTCCGAAGATACTCTTTAACTGGTTTGAATTTTGGGTCTACTCGTAGGCGATGCTCAGCCAGCCCCCTGGGAACACCCGGCATGTCAGCAGGCTTCCATGCAAAGATGTCCCAGTTCTCACGGAGGAACTAGATGAGCGCTTCTTCCTATTTTGAGTCGAGTGTTGTAGAGATATTGGTTGGAGCAGCGTTGGGATCAGTCGGGTGAATGTGAACCTGTTTCGTCTCGCCAGTCGACTGGAATGCTGACTCCGTAGCGGGCTTCTTAGCTCGCAACAAATCACTCGGATCTGCAGTTTTCTGATACTCTTGTAGCTCTACCACTGCTAACTGAGCATCATCGATCTTAGAGCCTTTCTGGAAGCACTCTTCTGCCTTCTTCCGATTGCTCGTAACAGTGATTACGCCCTTGGGACCAGGCATCTTCAGTTTAAGATACACGTAACATGGTCGGGCCATGAAACGCGCATAAGCTGGTCTTCCTAGAATAGCGTGATAAGCGCGCTGGAAATCCACGACCTCAAAGGTCAACTTTTCTTTCCGGAAATGCTTTGAATCACCAAAAACTACATCAAGAGCAATTTGGCCGAGTGACTCAGCCTTCTTTCCAGGAATGACTCCGTGGAAGCTCATGTTACTGGTACTGAGTCTGGACATCGGAATGCCCATCCCTTTCAACGTCTCCGCGTATAATATATTCAAACCACTACCACCATCCATCAGGACTTTGGTCAGTCGAGTGCCTTCGACAACTGGATCGACCACCAGTGCTTGCCTCCCAGGGGTGGCAATGTGTGTCGGGTGATCAGACTGGTCGAATGTGATGGCGGTCTGGGACCATTTCAGATAATTGGGAGTCGCCGGAGCAACCAAGTTTACTTCCCGATTGATAACCTTCAATCGACTTTTGCTTTCAACGTCAGCAAAAATCATCAGGGTGGAATTGACCTGGGGATATCCACCATCATTGTCATCTTTATCATCAACTTTGTCTGTCTCCTTATCCTTATCCTTGGGCTGTTTCCCTTGGAACTGCTGAATCAAGAGCCGACACTGTCGAGTGGTATGTTTCGGGTAAATGAGTTTACCCTCTTCATCTTTCTTTGTGTGAATATGACATGGTAAATCTAACACGTCGTTTCCATCCTGGTCTTTCACCTTCTTAGGGTTCCAGGTACCCTTGGGTTTCCCCTTGAACTTTCCTGGGTTCACTGCCAAGGCCTCTCCGGGAGCCGCTGGTTCGGCTTTGCGCTTTTGCTTCCGACTGGAATTTCCTCCGCCGGCCTCATTGGCAGCAGATTTATATTTACCACTCCGAAGCCGATCCTCTTCTTCACCATTTGCATATTTGGTGGCAATCTCCATCATCCGACTCAGGGTCATATCTCCGGTTTGACCAAATTTTAAACTCAACTCTCTATTCTTGACGCCTTCCTTCAAGGCACAGACTGCCTGGTGATCAGATACATTTTCCACTGTGTGGTGCAAAGTGATCCACCTCTGGATATAATCTCTCAAGGTTTCACTCGACTTTTGCACGCACAACTGCAACTCTGTCAAACCCGCTGGTCGTTTGCAAGTTCCTTCAAACGTCCTGACAAACACTCGGGCAAGATCTTCCCAAGTGTAAATACTGCTGGGTGCTAACTGATTCAACCACGCCCTGGCTGAACCCTCCAACATAAGAGGTAAATGCTTCATGGCTACCTCATCGTTGCCACCGCCGATCTGAACAGCCACTCGGTAATCTTCGAGCCAAGTGTCAGGCTTGGATTCTCCAGTAAACTTGCTGACTCCAGTCGCCAACCTGAAATTGGGGGGAATCACTGCAGCCCTGATGGCTCTGCTGAAACACTCTGGTCCCGAGACATGTACTCTACTACTGGAAGGAACATCTCTATCATGGCCGTCTCGGTGAGCTCTGTTCCTGTCGACCAAACCTTGAACGATAATGGATCTCGCATCAAAGCCTGGCTCCCTAGGGTCGACTGGAACTCTTCGCCCAACACTGTTTTGGCGTCTGTCATCCTGCTGCCGAGGAGCGTATGATCCACCCCTTGGGGGAGGAGTGGGCACTCGACGTCGGTCATTGCGATCGAATCGGTGCTCATACTGCTCGCGGCCCTTGTACTGATCGTCACGCCGGCCTCCACGTTCCTCACGCCTCTGGGGCGATCTTGGACTATGGGCCGACTGGAATGAATTCGCAGCGACGGATCGGCTGTGAACTCTGTTCCGCGACTGGGACACAACTGGGTTCTGATCTCCTGCCGCCTGGAGCAAATCCCTGATTTGCTGCAAACCTCTACCTGCCTCCGACTGGGAAGGCTGAATTGATTCCGCTATACGGGTAGCAGCTGCTAAATTCTGAATCGGAGTTCGGTATACCTGGGTTGGTGGTTGAAAGAGCTGGCGTCGACTGGATTCTGGAATCCTCGGTCGCGTACGCTCGTCCAGTGCTCGCTGAAGATTCTCCAGTCGAGTGTGTTCAGCCAAGTTGGCCAAGCGCGCATCCTCTAAAGCGCGAGCTTCAGGGGTTTCTCCAACGATAGGAGTGTGAAGTGCATTCATGTTCCGACGAAGAAGTTCTTCTCTCTGGAGTGAAGTGAGGGGCTCGGGCAAATACTCTTCATGGGCTTGCGCCGGATCACCTCCACCGCCACCTTTGTTGGTGCGGGTGAATCCAGGAGGGCTGCGTGGTCCATCAATCATCAGAACCTCAGCCGCTGGGTCACTGCTATCGCATTCGGACGCGGTCTCTGCGGAGCCAGTCGACAGGTCGAACAGGCCGTAGAGAGATTCGTCGGGCTCGATTGCCGCGACTTGGGGGATGGCCGACTGGCGGGCCACCGCATGCCTCACCCACCGCTGAAGTCTCAACCGACCAGAACGCTTGCGCCGGCGGGAGACTGGGAGTGGAGACGGCGCAGGAGCCGACACATACTGGGTCGACGGTTGCCGCAGGAGGACGCCGCGGACACATGCGTGAAAGTGCGCCGCCCCGCGGATCGGGAGCGCGTCTACGTCGAGTGGAGCCTCCTGAAGCCAAGCGGAGTCGTCGGCGATGAACGTGAGCGCACCGAGACGGATCTCGTGGCCGTCGACCAGAACTCCACCTGAAACCATGATACCGGGGATCGAGAGAATCCCAACTTCTCCAACACTTTGCTAGAACACCTGCCCCACGGTGGGCGCCAACTGTTGTGGTTCTAAGTCTGACAGTAGAATGGGGGGTAGGTATGGAGAGGCAAGATCCTAGCTATGGAGTAGTTGTATACGCAAGGGATTTACGAGTTCAGGCCCTTCTCGGAGGAAGTAACAGCCCTACGTCTCGGAGCCCGGAGGCGGTCGACTGGATTATTTGCGTATGTGTTACAGGGGTGCGAACCCTTCTACCTGTGGAGGGGGGTGGCTTATATAGAGTGCGCCAGGACCCCAGCCAGCCCACATAGCAGAGGGTTTAAGGTACATTAAAGGCTAGACGTTACTGGTAACGCCCTACATAAAGTGTCATTAAGGTCAAAAAGACTATTTAACTACAGACCGTTTCGATACCGAGTGGCTCTTGGACTCTTGATGGTCGAGTGGGTCTTCATAGTCGAGTGTCTTTGAATCAGTCGAGTGACAGCCTACCAAGTCGACTGGAAGGCTGCTTCTTTTGTGAGTGTCCTTGTGGTAGGTACCTTTGGGCAGGTCTATGACCCTACCCCAGGTACATGACTTCATCAGGAACCTACTCCTAATAGGAGTAGGATTTCCCCCTTGGGGCACGTCCTAGGAGGCCAGCCGGCCCCCTCCTCCACTCCTTTATATACGAGATAGGGGGGGCACCCCATAGACACACAAGTTGATCTTAGCCGTATGCGGTGCCCCCTCCACAGATTTCCACCTCGGTCATATTGTCGCAATGCTTAGGCGACGCCCTGCGTCGGTAACTTCATCATCACCGTCATCACGCCGTCGTGCTGACGAAACTCTCCCTCGGCCTCAACTGGATCAAGAGTTTGAGGGACATCACCGAGCTGAACGTGTGCAGATCGCGGAGGTGCCATGCGTTCGGTACTTGGACCGGTGGATCGCGAAGACGTTCGACTACATCAACCGCGTTACGAAACGCTTCCTGTCGGTGTCAAAACCGGCAGATCTCGGGTAGGGGGTCCCGAACTATGCGTCTAGGCGGATGGTAACACGAGACGAGGGACATGATGTTTTACCCAGGTTCGGGCCCTCTTGATGGAGGTAAAACCCTACGTCCTGCTAGATTAATATTGATGATGTGTGTTACAAGAGTGGATCTACCACGAGATCAGAGAGGCTAAAACCTAGAAGCTAGCCTATGGTATGATTGTTGTTTGTCCTACGGACTAAAACCCTCCGGTTTATATAGACAGCGGATAGGGTTAGGGTTACACAGAGTCGGTTACCATAGTAGGAGATCTACATATCCGTATCGCCAAGCTTGCCTTCCACGCCAAGGAAAGTCCCACCCGGACACGGGACGAAGTCTTCAATCTTGTATCTTCATAGTCTTGGAGTCCGGCCGATGATGATAGTTCGGCTATCCGGACACCCCCTAGTCCGGAACTCCCTCAGTAGCTCCTGAACCAGGCTTCAATGACGATGAGTCCGGCGCGTATATTGTCTTCGGCGTTGCAAGGCGGGTTCTCCTTCAATCTTCATGTTCCCGTCGAATAGTGTCCGGCTTCTTTACGAATGTTGCGCTCCTTGGCTCCTACGCCCAATAATGGCCTTCTTCCACGTGTCCTACGAATGCGAAGGGCTGGGATATTTTTACATTTTACCCCCTAGCCGCGCGAACGAGCCGCCTATAAGAGAGGCGAGGATCTAGATCCAGCTTACACCATCCTCCATCCGCAAGTTCTCATCGAAGCGCCTCTGACAAAAATCCATTCCATCATGGATAGCCGACGCGGCTCCTCCTCTCGCGCTCCCAGCCCTAAGCCAGGAGATTGGGGGAGATGCTCAGTTCCACACAGCGAGCTAGTGGTACTCCAGACCGAGGGATATCTTCCCCCAGCTTTCATGGTTCCGGTTCGAGCCGGACTAGCCACCTACAAGGGTGGAAAGCAGGCGGAGGGCGTCCCCAATCCTTCCAAAGGGGAGCGGGTATGCTTTGTCCCCTATCTAATAAGGGGACTCGGATTTCCCATACATCCGTTTCTCCGGGGGCTCCTAGAGTTCTACAGACTCCAACTTCACCACCTCACGCCCGCCTCCATTTTGCACATCGCGGGCTTCGTAGCTTTTTGCGAGCTGTTCTTGGGCATCGAGCCCTATTTTGCCCTGTGGAAGATATTGTTTTGTCTCGTACCCCGTTCTCATGAGGGGTCGATATATCACGTGGGCGGAGCCGAAATATGGCGCATCGCCGGGACCGGATATCTATCCGGCACCCCGAAGAAGGCGTCCGAAGACTGGCCTTCGGAATGGTTCTACATGGAGGACGCCCCTCTACCGGATCCAGTCCGGATCGGCCTCCCGGAGTTCAACAATGCTCCCTTGAAGAAACGCCTGAGTTGGCGCCCGCGGAGCCCTCAACGGGAAGATGATAGGAGCTTCCATTATCTGATGGGCCGGATTAGGTTACTGGCCCACTCCGGATTGACCATGATTGGAGTCATGGCCACGTGCATTATGCGAGGGGTGCAGCCAGTCCAATATAGGGGCCACCCTATGTGGGATTTCAACGGGGAAGACGATGCCACCCGTCATGGCCGTAAAGGGCCAGGCTCGGCAGCCGGTCTGGCAAAGATCCTGTCCGGCTTGTACAAGGGAGAGGAGGAGGACTTCCTCCGCAAGAATCCGTTGAATGGATTTTCTATGAATAACCCTCGGAGCTGGGTAAGCGGATGTTCGTCTACCCGATCCATACTTTTTTAAAGTCAGGTATCTTACTCTGCGATTTCGACACAGGAGCTTCGCCGGGACGTGGAGGGCATACGAAGCCTAGCTCCACAGCCCAAGGATCTGGAACGATCCCTTGATCCAACCTCCGAAGAGGATCCGGACATAAAGGTGGAGCTGATTAACGGGGTGTTCCACCAACGTAGCATAGACAATGTCCTAGTCGCCATTACGGCTGACTACCCCGGTTTCTTCCCGGCCTCCCAGGTGACTGTGACCAAGGTCTTGACACCATCATTTGATCCGCGCTCAATTCTGACCATCCCATACTGATGGTGCATCACAGGAGGTGCCTTTAAGGTGGGAAGCCGAACCCGCGGCGGCCGGACAACAAGGGTCAGTCCGGCCCAGCAGGAGGAAGAGAAGCGCGACGCGAACCGAAACGTCACCGTAACGGTACGGAGCACCGCTATTTCTATGGGAAGGATCCCTAGGAGGTATATTAATGCTCATAACCTTTCCAGATAGAGCGCTCGCCGGACAGTGTCCGGAGAGGTTGCCAATCAAGCCTCCGCCGGCCATGCTCCAACGCATGGTCCGGGAGGGGAGGCGAATACAAGGCGTGAGCCGGACGCTCCTCCGACGGAGGATGCCGACAAGCTGTCCGCACCCGATCTGAGGTGGAGAGCGCCATGAATCACAGGCGTCGTCGGACAGTTCTTCATTACGCGTGTTTCTCCCTGGAGGCGTTAAATGCCTTTAAAGCGGGAAACGCGCACCTCCGTGCCGCTCAAGATGGGTTAACCAGAGCCACGGAGCAGTATGTGAAAGACATACGGGTAAGTAATTTTAATAGTGATATATGCCAGTAGCCCCCGAGAATTAAAATATTTGAAATAATTGATTTAAGGATCAATTATCATGCAGTATCCTACGGAGAAGAATACCCATCTGTCCCAGGAGCTCCAACAGTGCAAGGCCCAACTTGAGGCTGTGTTGGCCGCCACAGCGGGAGCCACAGAGACCCCTGCTGGTAAGACGTACTTTGAAAAGATAATTATTTATCAAAGTGTGGCGTGAATCTGACAATAATATTGCAGAGGTCGCCGGACTAGATCCGGACAGGCAACAGCTACTGCGCCAGCTAAAGGCCGGTGAGAGGATGCTTATGAAGGTGCAGCAGGAGAGAAACAAGCTCCAAGATGCCCACACCTGGCAAGGAGAAGAGCTGAAAGGTGTTCGGGCCCAGCTGTCTGGCTCCGTGAAGGAGAATCAGCGGCTTCGTCGCGGCATTTATAGTAAGTGCTTGAACGAATTCCTTTGTAAAGAAGAATTCGGCGAGGAAGTCGATTGACAGAAATATGTCTTTAGGTGTGCTCACAGGTCGCCCTGCGGAGGAAATGCCTGAGTCAATGGGTGACCAACTTCCCGAGCTAGTGCAATTGCTCGAACGTGTTCGGCAGGCGATGAGTGGCGTTGTTCATGCTTTATGGCCATCCGTCTCCCTACCCGAGGGCCTTGGTGGGCTTGTTGAGAAGCTTCAGGGAGCACGGCGACGCCTCCATTTGTGGAAGATATCGGCCTGCCGTCAGGGCGCCAGGGAGGCCTGGGCCATGGTGAAGACACGTTACCCGAAGTCTGACCCAAACCACATGGCCGAGGTCAGACCTGCGGGGCCTGATGGGAAGGAGATCCCTGTGAGCTTGATGTACGGCCAAGTAGAATTGGCCGCGAAATATTCCCAACAGGGCTGTAAATTAGACAACCTGTTAGATGGGATTGAGGAGGAGTACAATCTGTCGGTTTGACGATGTAATTTGAAATGACATGTAAAATGCCTTCTAGCCGGATTGTAGATCGTTTGTCTTTGCGGACCGTTTCGCTTCAACCTCGGGACCCAACAGTCCGGAGTGTGTCCGAATACCCTTACGGTTATAAAAGAACCAGGGCATGCATGGAGACAAGGCGTCGGGGTCATAATTGCTTTATCAAACAAGTGCCCAACTAGTTATGTTATATTACATGGTTAGTAAGAAACATCTTCCAGGGATAATAGTTCCATTAAGGGTTCCTTTCCCTGGGAGGCATGCCCTAAAGTGCAATGCCAGACTGCGAAAATTGCAGAAAAAAGCATCTGGGGGCAGATAAATAAGTAAGTAATAAATCATCTTTCAAGTCACCGACCGAATATTCTCTTAAGAACGCTAGCTTTCGGCTTCACCCAGTCTGAGGTACACATCCGGCTGACCTGGCAGTAACAATCGCAGAGGCGCTCCCTTTACCTCCTAGCCGAACAATCGGGAACGTAGGGGTAAGCACAGGAGCCAGGGAACCCAGCTTGGCCAAAACTTAAGTCATATCGATGCATATAATGGTGAATAAAATGTACATGCGGAAGTATGACACATGTATTGGGCATGAAGCCCGTATGAATAAGCTTCTGTTAAAGAAGCCCCCAGGTATAATGAGTGCCAGGAGCACATCAAGTGTGTGTGGACAAAGCGCAAATCGGCCCATAAAAGGTATTGAGAAAAAAAAAGTGGGAAGAAGGAGGAGGACGAAAGACAACAAAAAAAGGGGTGGACGGGGGAGTGAGACGAACCCGGAGTCCGGCGTTAGGCGTAGAATCTTCGGAGACGGGCTGCGTTCCATGGGTTCGGCTCGAGTCGGTTGTCAGATGCGTTACGTAGACGGTATGCTCCGCCGGTCAGGACTTGGTCGATGATGAAGGGACCTTCCCACTTGGGCTTAAGTTTGTCCTTTTTCTTGTCCGGCAGGCGTAGAACAAGTTCGCCAACATTGTAAGTTTTGGCCCGTACTTCTCTGCTTTGATATCTTCGAGCCTGCTGCTGATAAAATGCGGAACGAGCCTTTGCCACGTCCCGCTCCTCCTCTAAGGCGTCCAAACTGTCCTGCCGATCT
>LR880971.1:123527457-123576208 GCA_904067115.1 Aegilops sharonensis | reverse complement strand
GTAGACGGTATGCTCCGCCGGTCAGGACTTGGTCGATGATGAAGGGACCTTCCCACTTGGGCTTAAGTTTGTCCTTTTTCTTGTCCGGCAGGCGTAGAACAAGTTCGCCAACATTGTAAGTTTTGGCCCGTACTTCTCTGCTTTGATATCTTCGAGCCTGCTGCTGATAAAATGCGGAACGAGCCTTTGCCACGTCCCGCTCCTCCTCTAAGGCGTCCAAACTGTCCTGCCGATCTAACTTGGCTTCTCTTTCTTCGTACATGCGCACGCGAGGTGAGTCATGAATTATATCGCAGGGCAGAACTGCCTCTGCGCCGTATACCATGAAAAATGGTGTGAATCCAGTAGTTCGGTTTGGCGTGGTCCGCAGCCCCCAGAGTACGGAGTCGAGCTCCTCTACCTAGTGCGTGTTAGATTCCTTGAGGGACCGCACTAGTCTGGGTTTGATGCCGCTCATTATTAGACCATTTGCTCGCTCGACTTGACCGTTAGTTTGGGGGTGATAGACTGAAGCGTAATCGAGCTTAATGTCCATATTTTTGCACCAGAGTTTAACCTCGTCGGCCGTGAAGTTCGTGCCGTTATCAGTGATGATGCTGTGGGGGACGCCAAAGCGGTGTACTACCCCGAATATGAAGTCTATCACCGGTCCGGATTCTGCCGGTTTAACCGGCTTGGCCTCAATCCATTTGGTGAATTTTTCCACCATGACCAATAAGTATTTGTGCTTGTGGGTTCCCCCTTTAAGGGGTCCAACCATGTCAAGCCCCCAGACCGTGAACGGCCAGGTAATGGGTATAGTTTTGAGGGCGGTGGGTGGCATGTGGCTCTGATTAGCAAAGAGCTGGCAACCGACGCACTGTTGGACTAAGTCCTGAGCATCTGCCCGGGCTGTCGGCCAATAAAATCCTGTACGGAAGGCCTTGCCTACAAGGGCCCGGGCTGCAGCGTGGTGCCCGCCAAGTCCGGCGTGAATTTCAGCCAGGAGATTTCGCCCTTCCTCTTCGGAGATACACCTTTGAAGGACTCCGGTTGTGCTTTTCTTATAAAGTTCTCCCTCATGGACCATATAGGCTTTAGATCGCCGAACTATGCAGCGGGCCTCATTTTGGTATTCGGGAAGTTCCTGCCGCATTAAGTAGGCGAGGAATGGTTCTGTCCACGGGGCAATTACTGGCATTATTTCATGAGCTGAAGGTGTTATTTCGTTGGCTGAGCCGCCGATTGTGTCAGAATGGTCTGAGTTAGGTGATGCAGCTGGCTCCAGATTGTTATTTCCGGACTCCTCTTCCCATAATACGGATGGCTTGAAGAGCCGTTCCAGGAAGATGTTTGGAGGGACGGCGTCTCGTTTCGCGTCGATGCGTGCTAACACGTCTGCTGCTTGGTTATTATCCCGGGCTACATGGTGGAATTCTAGTCCTTCGAACCGAGCTGACATTTTTAGGACGGCGTTGCGGTAAGCTGCCATTTTTCGATCTTTGGCGTCAAAGTCTCCATTTACTTGGCATATAGCGAGGTTTGAATCCCCGCGCACCTCTAGGCGTTGAATGCCCATGGAGATTGCCATCCGGAGGCCATGTAGGAGGGCCTCGTATTTGGCTGCGTTGTTGGAGTCCATGTACATTATTTGAAGTACGTATTGGATTGTGTCTCCAGTTGGGGACGTCAGGACGACGCTAGCTCCCAAGCCAGCCAACATTTTGGATCCGTCGAAATGCATGATCCAGTTGGAGTACACGCCGTACTCTTTAGGGAGTTCGGCTTCGGTCCATTCGGCGACGAAGTCAGCCAGAACCTGCGACTTAATAGCTCGCTGTGGTTTGTAGGTTATGTCAAATGGTAAGAGCTCGATAGCCCATTTTGCAATCCTGCCCATTGTGTCGCGATTGTTTATAATATCGTGGAGAGGTACTTCGGAGGCCACCTTTATTGAACACTCTTGAAAGTAGTGTCGCAGCTTCCGGGATGCCATGAACACCGCATACGCTGTCTTTTGATAATATGGGTACCCGGATTTGCATGGAGTTAGAACAGTGGATACGTAGTACACTGGTTTTTGAAGAGGGAATTTGTGCCCTTCTGTTTCTCGTTCAACGACGAGTACCGCGCTGACAACTTGATGTGTTGCTGCGATATATAATAACATAGGTTCACCCAGGTTGGGCGCGGCCAGAACCGGATTTGTTGCCAGTATGGCCTTTATTTCTTCGAGTCCGGTTCTGGCAGCATCCGTCCATTCGAAATGTTCGGTGCACCGGAGGAGGCGATAGAGGGGCAGAGCCTTTTCTCCCAAACGGGAAATGAAGCGACTTAAGGCCGCTACACATCCGGTTAGTTTTTGTATCTGCTTGAGGTCTTTTGGAATATCCAATTGTGACAGAGCTCGGATTTTAGCCGGGTTTGCTTCAATTCCTCTACCCGATACGATGAAGCCCAAGAGCTTTCCGGTGATACGCCGAAGACGCATTTTTCCGGATTGAGCTTAATGTCATATGCTCGGAGGTTGTCGAATGTCACCCTCAAGTCTTCTACTAAAGTTCCGACATGTTTGGTCTTTGGTCTTGACGACCACATCGTCTACGTATGCCTCTACTGTTTTGCCTATCTGGGTAGCCAGACATGTTTGAATCACGCATTGATATGTTGCGCCGGCGTTTTTGAGTCCGAAGGGCATTGTGTTGAAGCAGAATGGCCCATATGGAGTAATGAATGCCGTTGCGGCCTGGTCTTTCTCCGCCATCTTGATTTGATGGTATCCAGAGTATGCGTCGAGGAAGCATAATGAATCGTGCCCTGCGGTAGCATCGATGATTTGGTCGATGCGAGGGAGGGGGAAAGGGTCCTTTGGACAGGCCTTGTTAAGGTCTTTAAAATCGACCCAGAGGCGCCAGGATTTGTCCTTTTTTGGTACCATTACTAGATTGGCTAGCGAATCCGGATGCTTTATATCTCTGATGAATCCGGCTTCTAAGAGTTTGGCTAGCTCTTCTCCCATTGCCTGTCTTTTGGGCTCAGAAAATCGCCGAAGAGCTTGTTTGACTGGCTTGAATCCTTTTAGGATATTTAGGTTGTGCTCTGCCAGCCTGCGTGGGATTCCTGGCATGTCTGAAGGGTGCTAGGCAAAAATGTCCCAATTTTCCTGAAGGAATTCTCGTAGTGCGGCTTCGACATCAGGACTTAATTGTGCCCCAATGGAGGCCGTCTTTGTGGGGTCCGTTGGATGGACCTGAAATTTGACTATCTCGTCTACTGGTTTAAAAGAGGTGGATTTGGACCTCTTATCGAGTATCACATCGTCCCTATCCATCATGGAGCGCAGCGTAGTTAGTTCCTCTGCCGCTAGGGCTTCGGATAATGCCTCTAGGGCCAGTGCGACTGTCTTATTTTCAGTGCGGAGTGCCGTATCTGGATCACTGGCGAGAGTGATTATCCCATTGGGTCCGGGCATTTTGAGCTTCATGTACCTGTAGTGGGGTATAGCTTGGAAGATTGTGAATGCCTCTCGCCCTAACAAAGCGTGATATCCGCTGCCGAATGGGGGCACTTGAAACGTGACCTCCTCGGACCTGTAATTGTCCGGTGAGCCGAACACTACATCTAGTGTGATTTTTCCCGCACAGCATACTTCTCGACTAGGGATTATCCCTCTGAAGGTTGTGCTGCTTCACTCAGTGCGGCTCCAGTCAATTTCCATTTTTTGAAGGGTTTCCTCATAGATGAGGTTTAATCCGCTGCCGCCATCCATGAGTACCTTAGTAAGACGAAAAGCGTCCACTATCGGACTGAGGACCAATGCGGCTGGTGCTCTAGCTGTTCGGAATTTAGGTTCGTCGCTGGCGTTGAAGGTGATAGCCGTGTCGCTCCATGGATTTGTTGTTGCTACTTGGTATACTTCGGCGAGGCTGCGGATTGTTCGTTTCCGCATGTTATTTGATGCGAAAGTCTCGAAGACTGTTAATACCGTACTGGTACTGCTGGGTTGGTTGCCCGGGGCTAAAAAGCCTACGCCACTTTTGGCCACCCGCCGTAGTATCCAACACGCTCGAAGGCTATGAGTTGGAGTGGCGCCCTCTGTGCTATGAATTTTGCAGGGTCCGTTTAGCCAACCCTCCAGTACGGTTCCNATTGGGTCCGGGCATTTTGAGCTTCATGTACCTGTAGTGGGGTATAGCTTGGAAGATTGTGAATGCCTCTCGCCCTAACAAAGCGTGATATCCGCTGCCGAATGGGGGCACTTGAAACGTGACCTCCTCGGACCTGTAATTGTCCGGTGAGCCGAACACTACATCTAGTGTGATTTTTCCCGCACAGCATACTTCTCGACTAGGGATTATCCCTCTGAAGGTTGTGCTGCTTCACTCAGTGCGGCTCCAGTCAATTTCCATTTTTTGAAGGGTTTCCTCATAGATGAGGTTTAATCCGCTGCCGCCATCCATGAGTACCTTAGTAAGACGAAAAGCGTCCACTATCGGACTGAGGACCAATGCGGCTGGTGCTCTAGCTGTTCGGAATTTAGGTTCGTCGCTGGCGTTGAAGGTGATAGCCGTGTCGCTCCATGGATTTGTTGTTGCTACTTGGTATACTTCGGCGAGGCTGCGGATTGTTCGTTTCCGCATGTTATTTGATGCGGAAGTCTCGAAGACTGTTAATACCGTACTGGTACTGCTAGGTTGGTTGCCCGGGGCTAAAAAGCCTACGCCACTTTTGGCCACCCGCCGTAGTATCCAACACGCTTGAAGGCTGTGTGTTGGAGTGCCGCCTTCCGTACTGCGGATTTTGCAGGGTCCGTTGAGCCAACCCACCAGTACGGTTCCGTACCCTTTAGGGGGTTTTGGTTTTTTG
Source organism: Aegilops sharonensis (assembly GCA_904067115.1). NCBI lineage: Eukaryota > Viridiplantae > Streptophyta > Magnoliopsida > Poales > Poaceae > Aegilops > Aegilops sharonensis. The sequence continues at coordinate 123,571,363 of LR880971.1, read as the reverse complement.
GTATTCAACCCGGGTGCTTGATAGTGATGCACCCTTTCGTTTCGGACTAGGGATGTATTCGGGGCCGGATTATCCCAAAATTTACTTTCGGTTTTCCAGGCGCTCTCCATCGCACAGTACTTTTGTACTATGGTCACCAAGTCAGCAAAGCGTGTAATTTCACGACGACTTATGGCGTTTAGGATTCCCTTGTCCGTGCAATTATTGCAGAAATTTGGGATTACGTCCTCCTCTCGGCAGTCCTTTTTCCTGTTCTTAACCAGGAGGACTCTGGTCCAGTAATGATGTACTGTTTCAGCGGGCTCTTGCCGAATTCAAGAGAGATCGCTAATGTTTGGGTGGGCGTGTGGAACTAGATCCGGAACCCTGATCAATTCAGGACTCAAGGGCCAAGAAGTTTCCGAACTTGGAAGTTTGGATTTTTGAGTGTTATCCAATGAGTCCAACCCGCCGCCTGACTTTAAGTTCAGGGCTTGATCGACGTCCGTCCCTCAACGGGAATCCGGCATGGAGGGATCGGGAATCCGGATGCAACTAGTCCTTAAGATACAAGAAGAATCGCCGCATTGCTGCTCTATCACAGCAACATGATGGGTAGCCTGGGGAGAGTTGATCTCTCTCAGATCGGTTTTAGGCCCGATCCGATCGTAGTCTGTGGCGACTCCCAGAGCAGCGATGCGATCCAAGAGCTCGTTTATGGAGGAGAGTTCGATCGGATCTAACTGTTCAGCAAGTTCTGAACTAACCTGGAGATTGGTTTCGATGACTCGAGAGGTCATCGTCGGCGCGGTGGCCGGACTGGCGGTCATAAGAAAACCACCTAGCCGAAGAGTAGGGGGTCCCGAACTGTGCGTCTAGGCGGATGGTAACAGGAGACGAGGGACACGATGTTTTACCTAGGTTCGGGCCCTCTTGATGGAGGTAAAACCCTACGTCCTGCTCGATTAATATTGATGATGTGTGTTACAAGAGTGGATCTACCACGAGATCAGAGAGGCTAAACCTTAGAAGCTAGCCTATGGTATGATTGTTGTTCGTCCTGCGGACTAAAACCCTCCGGTTTATATAGACACCGGATAGGGTTAGGGTTACACAGAGTCGGTTACAATAGTAGGAGATCTACATATCCGTATCGCCAAGCTTGCCTTCCATGCCAAGGAAAGTCCCATCCGGACACGGGACGAAGTCTTCAATCTTGTATCTTCATAGTCTTGGAGTCCGGCCGATGATGATAGTTCAGCTATCCGGACACCCCCTAGTCCGGAACTCCCTCAATTCCGCTTTCGGTCTACGAGGGTACGTAGACACACTCTCCCCGCTCGTTGCTATGCTTCTCCTAGATAGATCTTGCTTGATCGTAGGATTTTTTTTGAAATACTACGTTCCCCAACAGACATGTTGACATGGGTACCGGAGGGGGTATCTCTTTCCCGTGTTGGCGGGCCACGTCAAGGAGGTGGTGGCAGCGGCGCACGAGCTCACGCCAGGGCAGAGCTTTCCCTTGCCCTTGTCGCTGAAGAATCCCATGGCACGCCAGTGAAGGAAATATGCCCTAGAGACAATAATAAAGTTGTTATTTATATTTCCTTATATCATGATAAATGTTTATTATTCATGCTATAATTGTATTAACTGGAAACTTGATACATGTGTGGATACATAGACAAAACACAGTGTCCCTAGTAAGCCTCTACTAGACTAGCTCGTTAATCAAAGATGGTTAAGTTTCCTAACCATAGACATGTGTTGTCATTTGATGAACGAGACCACATCATTAGGAGAATGATGTGATGGACAAGACCCATTCATTAGCTTAGCATGTTGATCGTTAAATTTTATTGCTATTGCTTTCTTCATGACATATACATATTCCTTTGACTATGAGATTATGCAACTCCTGGATACCGGAGGAATACCTTGTGTGCTATCAAACGTCACAACATAACTGGATGATTATAAAGATGCTCTACAGCTATCCCCGAAGGTGTTTGTTGGGTTGGCATAGATCGAGATTAGGATTTGTCACTCCGAGTATCAGAGAGGTATCTCTGGGCCCTCTCGGTAATGCACATCATGATAAGCCTCGCAAGCAATGTGACTAATGAGTTAGTTGCGGGATGATACATTACGGAACGAGTAAAGAGACTTGCTGGTAACAAGATTGTACTAGGTATGAAGATACGACGATCGAATCTCAGGCAAGTAACATACCGATGACAAAGGGAATAACGTATGTTGTCATTACGGTTTGACCGATAAAGATGTTCATAGAATATGTAGGAACCAATATAAGCATCCAGGTTCCGCTGTTTTTTATTGATCAGAGAGGTGTCTCTGTCATGTCTACATAGTTCTCGAACCCGTAGGGTCCGCACGCTTAACATTTCGATGATGATTTTGTATTATATGAGTTATGTGATTTGGTGACCGAATGTTGTTCGGAGTCCTGGATGAGATCACGGACATGACGAGGAGTCCCGAAATGATCGAGAGGTAAATATTCATATATAGTGTTGGGGATATGACTCGCCCAAGAGGGGCCGGGTTATCCCAATGGCGGTTCATCTAAATAAAGCCCATGAGTATGTTGAAGATGGCGGTTCATGAAGTAGGCTTGTTAAAGGGCCCAAACCCGAAGGCGGCTTAAGGCTCGTAAGTGTAAACCGCCATGTATATGTAACTTGTATTGTAAGGCATGTAAGATAAGTCACCGGGCCGGACACGTTTGTATGAGCCGGCCGGGACTCTGTAAGCCGCAGGGCGTCAACCCATGTATATAAGGGGACGACCCGGCAGCGGCTTAGGGCAAGAAAAACAACAGATCAAAAGCCAGGCCAAGCGTATTCGCTCCCTGGTAATCGAAACCCTAGCAATACCACCTCAATCTGGATTAGGCTTTTACCTTCAACGCAAGGGGCCGAACCAGTATAAACTCCTCGTGTCCTTTGTCCCGTTTTAACCCCTTTAAGCTAACCTCGTCGCCATGGCTCCACCACTAATTCCTTTCACTAGGACATCTGCCGTGACAATTCCACGACAGTTGGCACCCACCGTGGGGCCTGCGCATAGTGGTTTTGAGTTCTTGGAGGGCAGCTTTGAAGGGATCAAAGCATACGCTGTGGGCCGGATGACCAAGAGTCGTTGTGTCAAGCTCTACATCAACGATGCAGGCTGGGGCCCGAGACCGGCTCAATTGAGTACGGGTACCGGGTCCCCTTCGGCAGAATCCACGTCTTCGTCGGCAAGATCAGCGAATCGGGCCCTAAGCCTGACATCTGCACCGACATCATCAAGACGGCTCAGCGCACACGACCAGCCCGGGTTCAACCCGTTGCGAAGCGTGCCTTTGTCGGATTCATTCATGGGGCTGAACTGGAAGGCTCTGTGTCTGGCGGTGAGACGGCCATCTACTCTGATGGTGAATCATCTACGGCCGAAACCAACTCAATGTATCAACTACAAGACGGACGGCTTGGGGGCTGTTCCGATGGCGACAGTATTCCGGACCCCCATGAGCCACCAAATAGGGTGGCAATCTTCATGGCTGGCACCCAGCCGATTCTCGGTTCGACAGCCGCCGCGGCTATGACTTCCAGTGCAGCGGCGATAACGGCAGCGGGTACTGGCGGATCAGCACGCCCGTCGGCTCAAGTTTTAACAGATCTGTTGGAAGCTCTGGCAACTCTGATGTAGGTGGATGTAAGCCCAGACAACTAGGAGCAGCATAAGGCGGAAGTGGCAAAGCTATGTGATGAGATAGCGCAAGCTAAGGTAGAGCTGGCAGCGGAAAACGCTAGGATGACCGCGGAGCGAGCCGATTTAAACGCCCAAGCATAGCGGATTCAAGTAGATTCATACCGGCTTACAGTGGATTAGAACGCTTCAAATGAAGTCTTGAGGAGGAAATACCGGAGTCATCTGCCCTTGGTTTATGAGTCAAGGAACCTCTTCAACACACCTGGAGCAGGGGCCAGTAACTCGCCGGTGATAAACCCGATGGCTGAAGCACGAGGGGGTGGAGCGCCGGTTCAGCCGCGCATGACAGGTCCTCTACATATGAATAACACCCGGCTCAGCATGTGGTAACGCCTCCGGGTCATTATTCCACCCCGTTAGACAATATGATTGCTGCAGCTACGCGATTGGCGGCTCTGCCGGTCAAAGGCGAGACCCCGACGGCGGTTGAAACCCGAAGGGCCAGGGAACTTCTTCAAACGGCACTCATACAACAGCAGGCTTATTCTTATAGTCGTGATCGAATTCATTCAACCCCTTGCTACGTCTTGAGCTTGCGTTGGTTTTCCTCGAAGAGGAGAGGGTGATGCAGCAAGTGTAGCATAAGTATTTCCCTCAGTTTTGAGAACCAAGGTATCAATCCAGTAGGGGGCTTCTCAAAAGTCCCACGCACCTACAGAAACAAAACTGAGAACTCGCAACCAACGCAATAAAGGGGTTGTCAATCCCTTCACGGCCACTTGCGAAAGTGAGATCTAATAAAGATAGTATGATAAGATAAATATATTTTTGGTATTTTATAATATAGATGCAAAAAGCAAAGATGCAAATAAAAGTAGATTGAAAGAAAATATGATAAGAGATAGACCCGGGGGCCATAGGTTTCACTAGAGGCTTCTCTCAAGATAGAATAAGTATTACGGTGGGTGAACAAATTACTGTCAAGCAATTGATAGAAAAGCGCATAGTTATTAGATTATCTAGGCATGATCATGTATATAGGCATCACGTCCATAACAAGTAGATCGACTCCTGCCTGCATCTACTACTATTACTCCACACATCGACCGCTATCCAGCATGCATCTAGAGTATTAAGTTCATAAGAACAGAGCAACACATTAAGCAAGATGACATGATGTAGAGGGATAAACTCATGCAATATGATATAAACCCCATCTTGTTATCCTTGATGGCAATAATATAATACATGCCTTGCAACCCTTTCTGTCACTGGGTAAGGACACCACAAGATTGAACCCAAAGCTAAGCACTTCTCCCATGGCAAGAAAGACCAATCTAGTAGGCCAAACTAAACTGATAATTCGAAGAGACTTGCAAAGATAACTCAATCATACATAAAAGAATTCAGAGAAGATTCAAATATTATTCATAGATAAACTTGACCATAAACCCACAATTCATCGGATCTCAACAAACACACCGCAAAAAGATTTTACATCGAATAGATCTCCGCAAGAGAGGGGGAGAACATTGTATTGAGATCCAAAAAGAGAGAAGAAGCCATCTAGCTAATAACTATGGACCCGTAGGTCTGTGGTAAACTACTCACAACTCATCGGAGGGGCAAGGATGTTGATGTAGAGGCCCTCCGTGCTTGATTCCCCCTCCGGCAGAGTGCCGGCGAATGCCCCAAGATGGGATCTCGCGGATACAAAAGGTTACGGCGGTGGAAATTGTGTTTCGTGGTGCCCTGGATGTTTTTGGGGTACGTAGGTATATATAGGAGGAAGAAGGACGTCGGTGGCCGCCCGAGGGGCCCATGAGACAGGGGGCGCGCCCTATAGGGGGGGCGGGTGGCCTCCTATCTCGTGGCTTCCTCGTAAGCTTCTTGACTTGCACTCCAAGCTCTCCGGATCACGTTCGTTCCAAAAATCACGCTCCTGAAGGTTTCATTCCGTTTGGACTCCGTTTGATATTCCTTTTCTTCGAAATACTGAAATAGGCAAAAAAAAACAGCAATATGGGCTGGGCCTCCGGTTAGTAGGTTAGTCCCAAAAATGTTATAAATGTGTAAAATAAAGCCCATAAACATCCAAAAGGGGTAATATAATAGCATGGAACAATCAAAAATTATAGATACGTTGGAGACGTATCAAGCATCCCCAAGCTTAATTCCTGCTCGTCCTCGAGTAGGTAAATGATAAAAAAGAAATTTTTGATGTGGAATGCTACCTAGCATAATTCATAATGTAATTTTCTTTATTGTGGCATGAATGTTCAGATGCAAATGATTCATAATAAAATTTCATATTGATAAAAGAAATAGTAATACTTCAAGCATACTAATCAAAGTAATCATGTCTTCTCAAAATAACATGACAAAAGAAAGTTCATCCCTACAAAATCATATAGTTAGGCTGTGCTTCATTTTCTGCAGACAAAGATGTCCCAACTTCTATACCCCCGATGACAAGCCAAGCAATTGTTTCATACTTAAATAATCTCAAACTTTTTCAACTTTCACGCAATGCATGAGCGTGAGCCATGGATATAGCACTATGGGTGGAATAGAATATGATGATGGGGATTGTGTGGAGAAGACAAAAAAGGAGAAAGTCTCACATTGACGAGGATAATCAACGGGCTATGGAGATGCCCATCAATTGATGTCAACATGAGGAGTAGGGATTGCCATGCAACGGATGCACTAGAGCTATAAATGAATGCTCAACAAAAGAAAACTAGTGGGTGTGCATCCAACTTGCTTGCTCACGAAGACCTAGGGCATTTGAGGAAGCCCATCATAGGAATATACAAGCCAAGTTATATAATGAAAAATTCCCACTAGTATGAAAAAGACAACTTATGAGACACACTACATGGAAAACATGGTGCTACTTTGAAGCACAATATATGAGACTCACTACATGAAGAACAAGGTGCTACTTTGAAGCACAAGTGTGGAAAAAGAGATAGTAACATTGCCCTTTTTATTTTTTTTTCTTTTTTTTCTTTTTGGCCTTTCTTTTTTTTCTTTATCTTTTTCTTTTTGGGAAATACTCTAATAATGATGATCATCACACTTCTATTGATTACAACATAAGAATTACAACTCGAAACTAGAACAAGATATGACTCTATATGAATGCCTCCGGCGGTGTACCGGGATGGTGCAATGAATCAAGAGTGACATGTATGAAAAATAATGCATGGTGGCTTTGCCACAAATACAATGTCAACTACATGATCATGAAATATCAATATGACAAAAGTAAAGTATGTCATGATGATGATGAACGGAACGGTGGAAAGTTGCATGGCAATATATCTCGGAATGGCTATGGAAATGCCATAATAGGTAGGTATGGTGGCTGTTTTGAGGAAGATATAGGGAGGTTTATGTGTGATAGAGCGTATCGTATCACGGGGTTTGGATGCACCGGCGAAGTTTGCACCAACTCTCAAGATGAGAAAGGGCAATGCACGATACCGAAGAGGCTAGCAAAGGCGGAAAGGTAAAAGTGCGTATAATCCATGGACTTAACATTAGTCAAAAGAACTCATATACTTATTGAAAAAATTTAGAAGTCATCAAAAATCAAGTACTACGCGCATGCTCCTAGGGGGATAGATTGGTAGGAAAAGACCATCGCTCGTCCCCGACCGCCACTCATAAGGATGCACAAGCCAGGTACACTTCATGTTTCAAATTTGTTACACAACGTTAACCATACGTGCATGCTACGGGACTTTCTAACTTCAACACAAGCATTCTTTAAATTCATAATCACCCAACTAGCATGACTTTAATATCACTAACTCCATATCTCAAAACAATTATCAAGTATCAAGTTGATCATAGCATCCAGTTCACTTCCTATGGTAGTTTTTATTATACCCAACTTGGATGCTCATCATTCTAGGACCAACTTTATGACCATAGCAAATACCATGCTGTTCTAAAAGACTCTAAAAAAGATATAAGTGAAGCATGAGAGACTAGTAATTTCTTCAAAATTAAGACACCACCGTGCTCTAAAAGATATAAGTGAAGCACTAGAGCAAAAACTATCAAGCTCAAAAGATATAAGTGAAGCACATAGAGTATTCTAGCAAATTCTAATCAAATAGGATTCTATCAAAAGGTGTGTACAGCAAGTATGATTGTGGTAAACTAAAAAGCAAAGACTAATATAATACACGATGCTCCAAGCAAAACACATATCATGTGGCGAATAAAAATATAGCTCCAAGTAAAGTTACCAATGAACGAAGATGAAAGAGGGGATGCCTTCCCGGGGCATCCCCAAGCTTAGGCTTTTGGCTATTCTTGAATATCTTGGGGTGCCATGGGCATCCCCAAGCTTAGGCTCTTGCCACCCTTTATTCCATAGTCCATAAAAGCTTTACCCAAAACTTGAAAACTTCACAACACAAAACTCAAAAGGAAATCTTATAAGCTCCGTTAGTGAAAGAAAACAAAACCACCACATAAGGTACTGCAATGAACTCATTATTTATTTGTTTTGGTGTTAAAACTACTGTATTCCAACTTCTCTATGGATTATAAACTATTTTATTGGCCATAGATTCATCAAAATAAGCAAACAACACACGAAAAACAGAATCTGTCAAAAACAGAACAGTCTGTAGTAATCTGTAACTAACGCAAACTTCTGGAACTCAAAAAAATCAGAAAAAATAGGATGACCTAGGCAATTTGTTTATTGATCAGCAGCAATTGGAATCAGTATTTCCTCACGTTCTGGTGATTTTTAACAATTGTTTTTGTGAACCAAAAGTTTCTGGAAATTACAGCAAGATCAAATAACTATCATCCAAGAAGATCCTATAGGTTCAACTTGGCACAAACACTAATTAAAACATAAAAACACATCTAAACAGAAGGTAGATGGATTATTTATTCCTAAACAGAAACAAAAACAAAAAACTAAAAATAAAATTGGGTTGCCTCCCAACAAGCGCTATCGTTTAACGCCCCTAGCTAGGCATTGATAATTTTAATGATGCTCGCAAGAAAGACAAGAATTGAAGCACAAACAGAGCATCATGAAACACGTGACAAACACATCTAAGCCTAACATACTTACTATGCATAGGCATCTATTAGGCAAACAAATTATCATAGCAAGCAAAAACTAGCATATGCAAGGAAGCGGAAAGAAACAATAGCAATCTCAACATAACGAGAGGTAGTTTATTATCATGAAATTTTTTACGACCATATTTTCCTCTCTCATAATAATTATGTCAGGGGTTGGGTGCGACATATGACAAAGGATGGCTTATCATGGAGGGGGCAAGTAGAACGTCGCCGGTGCCTGGAAACGGGATGAGGCGAAGGCATGCACGCCGGCGAATCTTACCCAGCTTCAGGGCTCTCCGAGGAGATAACACCCCTACTGCTGCTCTGCGGGCTCTCCGCATGATCTCTATGGCAAAGTGAGTACAAGATTGCTCCTTGAGCTGTTCGGGGTGAGGAAGGAGAAGGGCACGGCTAGCTCCTCTCTTCCCTCTATGTGTGTGTCTAACTACTAGGTTCCAACCCTTTGCATGGGTGCCCCGGGGGGTTTATATAGGCCTACCCCCCGGGGGTACAATGGTAATCCGTCTGGGAGCAGGTCCCAGCCGTCAGTCTCATAGGTCGTTGTCTTCTCCGCCGACTTCTGGGGCCCGCCGACGGTCCAGCATGGGGCCGACAGCCCGTGTCCGCCGCGGGCAGGTCTTGCCGGCTGCGGGTTACTGTAGCCGCTCTTCTAATGACGCGAGCTTGGTCGCGGGGTCACAACAACAGTGCCGCCGCCTGGCGGGCGATCACTGTTGCCATTCCCTGTCTTGTCTGGTTAATGGCGCATGGTGCCCGTGGGAGGGGTCGGCTGACTCTCGGAGGCCGACTCCCAGCGGGTCCGTCTTTGGGGCGCTCTCGCCGTCTTCTGCACTCCCGCCGACATGCGGGTCCCGCCGTCTTCGGGTCGTACAGACAGGCCATCGTGGGTACAGGAATCTGCCCACGGGGCTGACGTCAGGGCCGGCGTGGCAACAATGTCGCGTCGGACGGAGATCTCCGTCAGTACGGCGCTCTGAGGCCATGCTTGTCCTTTATGAACGGGGCAGGGACGGGGCTGCGAGGCGGCCTGATCCCGTCCCGTTAGTAGTCGCATCAGTGGGAGGCAGTTGGAGTCGCCGGCCGACTCCCCGTAGCCGGCTTCATCGGAAGTCGCTGGCTTGGAGTCGGCTCGTCTTGAGGCCGTCACTGGGACTCGGCTGGGAGGGGCAGTCGGTGACTCTGTCGCCGACTCTCAGAAGGCGGCTCTTCGTCTTGGGGTCTTGAGGGGCGCAGTCTGCCCCGATGTTTTGAAAGGTCCAGGGGCTCGGGTTTGCCTACCCGTGGCCCATTACTCCGACAGTAGTCCCCGAAGCTGGTGAGGCGCCGAGGGCTACATGTCGAGGAGCCTGAACAGTTTCATTTCTTTAGTGGAAGAATCTGGGCTCGGCTCGCCGTCTCTATCTTGAGCCGATTTGCTGGAGTCGGCCTTGCAGGAGGCCGTCTTGCTCCTCAAAGGTTTCGAAGGTCGTGGCGGGATCCGGGCAGCGTGCCTGATAAGCTTCCAGGCAGCTGCCCGTTGCGGGCCCGCCACGTGACGCCACGCGGCGGGGCCAGTCTGCCAGCCAACGCGCGTGACTAGACAGGCCCGTCAGGCGGAGCCCGCCACTACCGCGCCTCGGCGCACGGGCGGATCCGCTGCGGCCGTGCGGGCGGTTGGGCTCCCCACGCCGTTACTGCACGCAGTAACGTCGTGGGTTAAATCGTGGGGCGTGGGGCATGGGCGCAGTTAATCCCACGCCCGCCCCCTCGGCTTCTCAGCCTAGGCGCCTATAAGTAGGCGGGAGGAGGGGGGGCGGCGACGCACGCGCACCCACTCTTCCCCGCTTCCTCTCGTTTCCTCCCCTGCTTGCTTCGTCTTCCTCCTCGCTCCGCCACGCCGAACCACGCCGTGCCGCGGAGATGAGCTCCTCCTCCGCTGCTGCGCCTCCCACCGCGCGCTCCGGCGTGTGGGATGGCTCCATTGTCGACGACGACATCATCGAGTTTCTCCGCCAAACGCGCCGCATCCCGGGCAGCCACCTAGTGTGGACCCGCGCCGCGCCGGCGGGCGAAATAACGCCGGTGCCGGAGGAGGGCGAGCGGGTCATATTCCGCTCGCACCTCATGCGCGGGCTAGTGCTGCCGGCGAGCGGCTTCTTCCACGCGTTCCTGGAGTTCTACGGGCTCCAGCCGCACCACCTCACCCACAACACAGTGGTACTGCTGGCCGCCTTCGCATCCTTATGCGAGGGCTTTCTTGGCGTTCTCCCCAACATCGAGCTGTGGGGGGAATTCTTCCAAGCCAAGCTCGGAACCCATGTCGCTCGCTGTCACGCCCAATATGCGACCCTATCCAAAAGGAACTCGACGGTCCCACCAAGGATAGACCCGCATATTGGAATGCTTTTGCAAGGTGGATATCATTACATCAACATTACATAATAGATGGGGATACATACATAAGGCATCCAAAGCCACACGAATACAACATCATCATACAAGAGATCAACATCCGACTACGGATGAAGCATAAACAGAAGCTCAAACGACATCCACCCTGCTAGCCCAGGCTGCCGACCTGGAACCTATCCCCTGATCGAAGAAGAAGCAGAAGAAGAACTCCAAAACAAATAAACATCGCTCTCGCGTCAAGATCATCGCAACCTGTACCTGCAACTGGTGGTGTAGTAAGCTGTGAGCCATGAGGACTCAGCAATCCCATTACCATGGGTATCAAGACTAGCAAAGCTTAATGGGTAAGGAAGGGGTAAAGTGGTGAGGTTGCAGCAGCGACTAAGCATGTATGGTGGCTAACATACGCAAATGAGAGCGAGAAGAGAAACAAAGGAACGGTCGTCAACTAGTAATGATCAAGAAGTGATCCTGAACTCCTACTTACGTTGGACATAACCCAGAAACCGTGTTCTCCTCTCGATCAACCCCGAAAAGAGACACTCACGGTTATGCACACGGTTGGTGTATTTTAGAAGAGTTTACTTCGATTTTACTACAACCGGATATTAACAAATTCCCATCTGCCACATAACCGCGGGCACGGCTTTCGAAAGTTCAAACCCTGCAGGGGTGTCCCAACTTAGCCCATGATAAGCTCTCGCGATCAACGAAGGATATTCCTTCTCCCCGGGAAGACCCGATCAGTCTCGGAATCCCGGCTACAAGACATTTCGACAGCAATAAAACAAGACCAGCAAAGCCGCCCGATGCGCCGACAATCCCGATAGGAGCTGCACATATCTTGTTCTCAGGGCAACACCGGATGAGACTAGCTACGAGTAAAACCAACCCTCGGGTTGCCTCAAGGTGGCCTCGCAGGCAGCTCGGTTCGGGCCAACACTTAGACAAGCATTGGCCCAGAGGGGGGCTAAATAAAGATGACCCTTGGGTTAATTACTCCCAAGGGAAATTTAGGTGGTGGTGAGGCAAATGGTAAAAGCAATGTTGGGCCTTGCTGGAGGAGTCTTATACAAAGCGAACTGTCAAGGGGGTCCCATAAATCACCCAACCGCGTTAGGGACGCAAAATCCGGGAACATAATACCGATATGATGGAAACTAGGGCGGCACGAGTGGAACAAAACACCAGGCATAAGGCCGAGCCTTCCACCCTTTACCAAATATATAGATGCATTAATAATATAAGAGATATTGTGATATCCCAACATAAACATAATCCAACGTGGAGCAACTAGCAACGCTATAAGAGGGGCTGAGCAAAGCGGTAACATAGCCAAACAACGGTTGCTAGGAAGGGTGACAATGGTTAGAGGTTCATGGCAATTTGGGAGGCTTGAGCAGCAAGTGATAGGTAGCGCAACATAGGGAAAGAACGAAGCAACTAGCATAGCAATGATAGTAATGAGATCCAAGGTGACGGTCATCTTGCCTGAAATCCCGCAAGGAAGAAGAACGAGTCCATGAAGAAGACGAACGGATGAAGCCGAACCGAGCGTAGACGAACGAATCCTCACGATCGCAACGAAACAGGAACTAACAAGAAGAAGCACACAACATAGTAAACACCCACACCTAGACACGACATGATGCACAACCAAGCATGATGCATGACAAAGGTAAATGAAGCTACTCATGGCAAGAGATGATGCAAACAAGAGCAACACATCAAAGCAAGTTTAAATGAGGCCGGGGACAACATAGAACAATTCCGGTAAGTCCTCATATGCAAATTTCGAAATTGGTCCAGATCTGAATAAACCTTATGTTCAAGTTGTTAAACAGCAAGTTAAGATGCACCATGATGATCTACACGAAATTCTAGTCAAGTTACATATAAAGTTCATTAGATTCGGAGCTACGGCCTAGAAGATATGAGCAAAACAAGATAAGCATGGCATTGATGAAAAATGCATACAAACATCAAGCGAACACCTCAAAACATGGATGCAACATGATAATATGAAATTACATGCAAAATCAAGCAAGTTTCATATAGAGCACACTCAAAACGGAGCAACGGTGCAACACATACACCCTATACAAGTTTAAAAGACAAGCTGTCCAAAACAGCAACTAGGCATAATGCAAGCATCAAAACAACATGCTACAACATCTCAAAGTAATAACAAAAGGCATGGGCATGATGTACAGGTAAAGCATGACAAAACATGAACACCGAGCTATCTCCAGAAATCACTAGAACATGCTCAAAATGACATGGCAAGATTGCAAATAGTAACAGTTTCAGACTTGTCAGGAAATAACTTCAGGTTGCAATGTTTAGAGCTATCAAACAGCATGTTACAGGAACTTATCAAGGCAAACAAAGACATGGAATGAATCTACTAATTGCATATAACAAAAGTCCTTTAGTGACCATGAGCCAAAAAGGATCACAAGATATGATGGCACCCAGGTAAACATGGCAAGTTATATTACAGATTCATACATGGCAGGAACAACAATAAGTAGGCATGTTGGTGAGCTTGAACCACTCACCACAGAGCAATACATGACATGGCAAGGCAACTCACAGTAAGAAAACATGGCATAGAAGCTAAGAATGGCAATAGCAAGTTCATAGGGTGCATGGATCACTAACAACAACCTTGGCAAAATTGAGTAACATGTAAACAATCTGCCAGGAAACATTTTATAGCAAAAGTAGAGCTCGATTGACTCAAGCTATGGCACTCCATAATTCCAAACAAGGGCATAGATGGATATAACCTAACCATATTTTCAAAACATCCTTACTGAAGTATCTCAAAATAAGCATGGATCTCTCGGTAGCATCAATTTTACATGGCATTAAAATATCAGCAGAACAGGGGCTGAAATCAGCAACATCAAGAAGCTTAGTTTGCATGCTTGTGCTAGTCACCACAGAGATCACAAAAATACATGGCATACACCCCTGTGAAGATGGCATGGCATATTACAAAACATATGTAGGACTCAAGTTCATAGGATGCACACATCAATCATGGCAAAAATGACAAAAGTGCATGTTCTGATAAGAATCTGAAACTAACATCACATAGCCCTGTTCCAACAGCATTTTGGGCAAGAAGATGACCTCAAATGAAAATGATGCAATGAGATGAAATGATGTACTCGTCGACACGAACAATTTGACATATTACACGCATGAAACGGAGCTATGGATGCCGAGCTATGATGCGATGAACATGCAACAAAATATAGCAGGTGCAAAAGACTTGGAAGAAATCTGGACCTCCAGATCTAGGGTTCCTCGCGGGCACGCGAACCGAGGCGGCCGAAGTCTCGCCGGAGACGGCCGGGGGGAGGTCGGAGGAGGTGGCCCCGGCCCGGATCTCGCCGGATCCGGCCGGTGGCGATCAGAGGAGGCGCGCCGGCGACGGGTGAGGCGACGGAGGGGCGCCGGGGCGGGGCCGGACCGCGGGCGGCGGAGCTCGGCTCCGGCCGACGAGGGGCCGCGGCGGCCGAAGGAGGAGGCGTGGGGCGGCGCGGCTCCCCACGCGGGACGAGGGCCAAGGTGGCGGCCGGGCGGCATCGGGGAGGAAGGGGCGGCGGAGGCGGTGGCGAGGTGCGGCGGCGGCGAGGCGCACCGGCGAACGGGGCGGCGGCGCGCGCGAGGCGCGGCACGGGCGGCGCCTGCGGGCGGCGGGCGCGGGGGGCGGCCGGGCCCGGGCGGCGGCGCGGACGGGCGGCGGCGGGCGCGGGATCGGGCCCGCACGGGCCCCGGATGGGCTCCGCGGGCCGCGGTGGAGGAGGGCGGCGGAGCGCCACGTGGCGGCTCCGGATTGGGCGCGGGCGGCGGCGCTGGACGTGTCCGGCGCGGGGTGGACACGTCCGGCGGCAGGAGGAGGAAGAGGCTAGGGTTAGGGGGGGAATCATCCGCGTATTTCGGGGGAGAGGGCATATTTATAGATAGAGGGAGCTAGGAGGGTCCAAATGAGGTGCGGTTTTGGGCCACGCGATCGCGATCGAACGACCGAGAGCATGGAGGGGAGTTTGCTGGGTTTTGGGCCACTTTGAGTGGGATGTTGGGCTGCACACAAAAGAGGCTTTTACGGTTACCCGGTTAACCGTTGGAGTATCAAACGACCTCCAAATGGCACGAAACTTGACAGGCGGTCTACCGGTGCTATACCAAGGCCGCTTGGCAAACCTCTGGTCATTCCGAGAAAGTTTAACACCCGCACACGAAAAGCGGTAAAAGAGGGCGCCGGGAGACATAGGAGTGCCGGATTGCAAAACAGACAACGGGAAAAATGCTCGGATGCATGAGACGAACACGTATGCCAATGCGATGCACATGATGACATGATAAAGTGCAGATGATGACATGGCAAAATGCAACACGCAAGCAAATGACATGAAGACGACGGCGAATAACTGGCGGACACCTGGCGCATCGAATCCGGGGCGTTACAACACTCCTCCACTAACAAGAGATCTCGTCCCGAGATCTTAGGACCGAGACGGAAGGGAAAAGGTAAGAGGTGAAACAAGAAACGCAAGAGAGAAGAGGCAAAGAATCGAGAGCACACGAAAAGAAAAGAGAAGCGACGAGAATGACAAGAATCGAAGGCTCACGGAGTCAGATCGACTATGAAACCACTCGTTCTACCCGGAGTGGTTAGAATGAGAAAAGAAACGAATAAGACTGAAAGGATTTAGGCAGCACTCCGGCTGAACATGGAAAGAATAGAACACGAACTTCACAAGATGGAATGACACTTGATGAACTCTTGAAGAATGAATTAAATCATGAAGAACCACCATGAAGAACTCCGGTAAGAAAAGGATGACGAGATAAAATGAAGGATGAAAGAATAGTTGAGCGTTGCGATGATTTAGATGGAGGTTCCGACGAGATGGTCGAGGGAAATTTGAACTCCGGAAAAGAAAAGATGAAAACACTTGGAACTAGAATTTATTCATTAAGAACAAACTCCAAAAGAAGGGATTACTTGCTTGGATGAAATAAGAATAAGATTTATTGTATGCTTATCCTTCATCAAATTAAATTGATGACTAGTAATGGATTTAGCATACTACTTATTCTTCTTGAAAAGGATTGAGAAGTGACACATCGCAAACTTGAGAAGGTCTTCATGAATCACCGGTAGGTTGAAAAGAACGAATGGATTAATATGATCATCAAAGAAAAGAATCTTGAACGAACACCGTTAGAAATGAAAATGAACGAAGAGAAGAGAACGAATCGCCGGAAAGAATTAGAAACCACGAAGATACTTGAGGGAAAATTAGAGACAAGAGAACGAAGAGATCGCGAGCTGAATGACGAATGCTTGAACGAAGCACCGGAAGAATATTGAGATGAATGAAGCTAAAAACTTGGAACGAAGAAATATTCCGAAAAGATGACCTCCGGATGATCGAGACGGAAAACACTCCGAAATACTCCGGATGGATGAAAAGAATTTGCATGACTGGAAACAATTAGATAGGATAACATCGAGCTAGCACCATGAATCTCCGGGAGAATGGACAAGATTTAGAAGGAACTCTTCTTCGGTCTTCAAATGACGACGAGAAACACCACCAAAATTTGTTGAGACACTCTGGTAGAATGAAAAGCGAAGAGGCTGAGCCAATAATGAAAAGAATTTGAAATCGATCTTGGAAAAGACATGTGACTGATGAAATTCATTCTTACGTCACACTTGAAAAGAATTGAGAAAAACTCCGGGGGAATTAGAAGAGTCAGGTAAGATCCTGGGAAAAGACCTGTGGGTTAGGGCCCACTAAAAAGAAAACACCGTTGGAAAGGATTGTTGAAGAGATAGGTGATGCACCGGAACAATTGAAATATTAGAATGAGGTGACAACCTCGAAATAATTGGAACATAGACGAATCTCCTGAGATGTCTTCCGAACTCCGTAATGATAAACTAGCGAGAGGCGAACGAGCAAGGAAAACACTTTACCCAAGGAAAAGAATGTGATCAACCCGAAAAACTTGAATTGAGTCCACCGGAGAAGAAAGAGAGATGAAGAATGTCGAACAAAACAAGAATTCACCGGTTGAGATAAATGAGGGAATACTGAAGGGGCTCCGTACGAATGAAATTCATGGTCGAAATAGACTCAAACTCCGGTAAGAATAGGGTGGGAGGGCGGGAAAAACAAAGGCAACTCGGGAGGGGAAACGACGAATATCTTGAAGAGACAACACCGGTTGAAATTATTGAAGAAAGAAAGCACATACTTCGCACGAGTAGGATGGATACTCGATTACGGACTCCGGTTCCGAGAAGAAGGGTGGGCGGGTGGGAAAAGAAAACAACTGAGGATTGCACTTGGCAAAGATGAAGATGGTCGAGTCGACTTGACGGGAAAAGCACCGGATGAAAAGAGCTGAGGAACAACGATCGAAAACCAACTGTGTGAACCTAAAGAAAAATTTGAAGGGGAAGAGAAGTAATTCCAAAACACCTACGTCAAGATTCCTCACCAGAGCGACGAAGGGGCAGAGGAGTAAAAAGAATCCTACTCTCCGATATAACTAGACTCCGAAAAGTTTTTCTAGACTCGACATCAGCCAAACTACACGATCAATCAAGGGGGCTCCTAGGGTCGGTCGAGGCTCTGATACCAACTTGTCACGCCCAATATGCGACCCTATCCAAAAGGAACTCGACGGTCCCACCAAGGATAGACCCGCATATTGGAACACTTTTGCAAGGTGGATATCATTACATCAACATTACATAATAGATGGGGATACATACATAAGGCATCCAAAGCCACACGAATACAACATCATCATACAAGAGATCAACATCCGACTACGGATGAAGCATAAACAGAAGCTCAAACGACATCCACCCTGCTAGCCCAGGCTGCCGACCTGGAACCTATCCCCTGATCGAAGACGAAGCAGAAGAAGAACTCCAAAACAAGTAAACATCGCTCTCGCATCAAGATCATCGCAACCTGTACCTGCAACTGGTGGTGTAGTAATCTGTGAGCCACGAGGACTCAGCAATCCCATTACCATGGGTATCAAGACTAGCAAAGCTTAATGGGTAAGGAAGGGGTAAAGTGGTGAGGTTGCAGCAGTGACTAAGCATGTATGGTGGATAACATACGCAAATGAGAGCGAGAAGAGAAACAATGGAACGGTCGTCAACTAGTAATGATCAAGAAGTGATCCTGAACTCCTACTTACGTCAGACATAACCCAGAAACCGTGTTCTCCTCTCGATCAACCCCGAAAAGAGACACTCACGGTTACCCACACGGTTGGTGTATTTTAGAAGAGTTTACCTCGAGTTTACTACAACTGGATATTAACAAATTCCCATCTGCCACATAACCGCGGGCACGGCTTTCGAAAGTTCAAACCCTGCAGGGGTGTCCCAACTTAGCCCATGATAAGCTCTCGCGATCAACGAAGGATATTCCTTCTCCCCGGGAAGACCCGATCAGTCTCGGAATCCCGGCTACAAGACATTTCGACAGCAATAAAACAAGACCAGCAAAGCCGCCCGATGCGCCGACAATCCCGATAGGAGCTGCACATATCTCGTTCTCAGGGCAACACCGGATGAGACATCCTACGAGTAAAACCAACCCTCGGGTTGCCTCAAGGTGGCCCCGCAGGCAGCTCGGTTCGGGCCAACACTTAGACAAGCATTGGCCCGGGGGGGGGGGGGGCCAAAAAAAGATGACCCTTGGGTTAATTAGTCCCAAGGGAAATGTAGGGGGGGGGGGGGCAAAAAAAAAAAAACCCTTGGGTTAATTAGTCCCAAGGGAAATGTAGGGGGGGGGGGGGCAAAAAAAAAAAAACCCTTGGGTTAATTAGTCCCAAGGGAAATGTAGGGGGGGGGGGGGCAAAAAAAAAAAAACCCTTGGGTTAATTAGTCCCAAGGGAAATGTAGGGGGGGGGGGGGCAAAAAAAAAAAAACCCTTGGGTTAATTAGTCCCAAGGGAAATGTAGGGGGGGGGGGGGCAAAAAAAAAAAAACCCTTGGGTTAATTATTCCCAAGGGAAATGTAGGTGGTGGTGAGGCAAATGGTAAAACCAATGTTGGGCCTTGCTGGAGGAGTCTTATTCAAAGCGAACTGTCAAGGGGGTCCCATAAATCACCCAACCGCGTTAGGGACGCAAAATCCGGGAACATAATACCGATATGACGGAAACTAGGGCGGCAAGAGTGGAACAAAACACCAGGCATAAGGCCGAGCCTTCCACCCTTTACCAAATATATAGATGCATTAATAATATAAGAGATATTGTGATATCCCAACATAAACATAATCCAACATGGAGCAATCTTCATCTTCACCTGCAACTAGCAACGCTATAAGAGGGGCTGAGCAAAGCGGTAACATAGCCAAACAACGGTTGCTAGGAAGGGTGACAATGGTTAGAGGTTCATGGCAATTTGGGAGGCTTGAGCAGCAAGTGATAGGTAGCGCAGCATAGCGAAAGAACGAAGCAACTAGCATAGCAATGATAGTAATGAGATCCAAGGTGACGGTCATCTTGCCTGAAATCCCGCAAGGAAGAAGAACGAGTCCATGAAGAAGACGAACGGATGAAGCCGAACCGAGCGTAGACGAACGAATCCTCACGATCGCAACGAAACAGGAACTAACAAGAAGCACACAACATAGTAAACACCCACACATAGACAAGACATGATGCACAACCAAGCATGATGCATGAAAAAGCTACATGAAGCTACTGATGGCAAGAGATGATGCAAACAAGAGCAACACATCAAAGCAAGTTTAAATGAGGCCGGGGACAACATAGAACAATTCCGGTAAGTCATCATATGCAAATTTCGAAATTGGTCCAGATCTGAATAAACCTTATGTTCAAGTTGTTAAACAGCAAGTTTAGATGCACCATGATGATCTACATGAAATTCTAGTCAAGTTACATATAAAGTTCATTAGATTCGGAGCTACGGCCTAGAAGATATGAGCAAAACAAGATAAGCATGGCATTGATGAAAAATGCATACAAACATCAAGCAAACACCTCAAAACATGGATGCAACATGATAATATGAAACTACATGCAAAATCAAGCAAGTTTCACATAGAGCACACTCAAAACGGGGCAACGGTGCAACACATACACCCTATACAAGTTTAAAGGACAAGCTGTCCAAAACAGCAACTAGGCATAATGCAAGCATGAAAACAACATGCTACAGCATCTCAAAGTAATAACAAAAGGCATGGGCATGATGTACAGGTAAAGCATGACAAAACATGAACACTGAGCTATCTCCAGAAATCACAAGAACATGCTCAAAATGACATGGCAAGATTGCAAATAGTAACAGTTTCAGACTTGTCAGGAAATAACATCAGGTTGCAATGTTTAGACCTATCAAACAGCATGTTACAGGAACTTATCAAGGCAAACAAAGGCACGGAATGAATCTACTAATTCCATAGAACAAAAGTCCTTTATTGACCATGAGCCAAAAAGGATCAGAAGATATGATGGTACCCAGGTAAACATGGCAAGTTATATTACAGATTCATACATGGCAGGAACAACAATAAGTAGGCATGTTGGTGAGCTTGAACCACTCACCACAGAGCAATACATGGCATGGCAAGGCAACTCACAATAAGAAGACATGGCATAGAAGCTAAGCATGGCAATAGCAAGTTCATAGTTTGCATGGATCACTAACAACAACCTTGGCAAAATTGAATAACATGTAAACAATCTGCCAGGAAACATTTTATAGCAAAAGTAGAGCTCGATCGGCTCAAGCTATGGCACTCCATAATTGCAAACAAGGGCATGTATGGATAGAGCATAACCATATGTTCAAAACATCCTTACTGAAGTATCTCAAAATAAGCATGGATCTCTCGGTAGCATCAATTTTACATGGCATAAATATATCAGCAGAACAGGGGCTGAAATCAGCAACATCAAGAAGCTTAGTTTGCATGCTTGTGCTAGTCACCACAGAGATCACAAAAATACATGGCATACACCCCTGTGAAAATGGCATGGCATATTACAAAACACATGTAGGACTCAAGTTCATAGGATGCACACATCAATCATGGCAAAAATGACAAAAGTGCATGTTCTGATAAGAATCTGAAACTAACATCACATAGCCCTCTTCCAACAGCATTTCGGGCAACAAGATGAGCTCAAATGAAAATGATGCAATGAGATGAAATGATGTACTCGTCGAGGCGAACAATTTGACATATTACACGCATGAAACAGAGCTACGGATGCAGAGCTATGATGCGATGAACATGCAACAAAATATAGCAGATGCAAAAGACTTGGAAGAAATCTGGACCACCAGATCTAGGGTTCCTCGCGGGCACGCGAACCGAGGCGGCCGGAGTCTCGCCGGAGACGGCCGGGGGGAGGTCGGAGGAGGCGGCCCCGGCCCGGATCTCGCCGGATCCGGCCGGTGGCGATCAGAGGAGGTGGCGCCGGCGACGGGTGAGGCGACGGAGGGGCACCGGGGCGGGGCCGGACCGCGGGCGGCGGAGCTCAGCTCCGGCCGGCGAGGGGCGGCGGCGGCCGAAGGAGGAGGCGCGGGGCGGCGCGGCTCCCCACGCGGGACGAGGGCCAAGGTGGCGGCGGGGCAGCATGAGGGAGGAAGGGGCCGACGCAGGCGGTGGCGAGGTGCGGCGGCGGCGAGGCGCACCGGCGAACGGGGCGGCGGCGCGCGCGAGGCGCGGCGCGGGCGGAGCCTGCGGGCAGCGGCCGGGCCCGGGCGGCGGCGGGCGCGGGATCGGGCCCGCGCGGGCCCCGGATGGGCTCCGCGGGCCGCGGCGGCGGAGGGCGGCGGAGCGCCACATGGCGGCTCCGGATTGGGTGCGGGCGGCGGCGCTGGACGTGTCCGGCGCGGGGTGGACACGTCCGGCGGCAGGAGGAGGAAGAGGCTAGGGTTAGAGGGGGAATCATCCGCGTATTTCGGGGGAAAGGGCATATTTATAGATAGAGGGAGCTAGGAGAGTCCAAATGAGGTGCGGTTTTCGGCCACGCGATCGTGATCGAACGACCGAGAGCATGGAGGGGAGTTTGCTAGGTTTTGGGCCACTTTGAGGGGGATGTTGGGCTGCACACAAAAGAGGCTTTTACGGTTACCCGGTTAACCGTTGGAGTATCAAACGACCTCCAAATGGCACGAAACTTGACAGGCGGTCTTCCGGTGCTATACCAAGGCCGCTTGGCAAACCTCGGGCCATTCCGAGAAAGTTTAACACCCGCACACGAAAAGAGGTAAAAGAGGGCGCCGGGAGACATAGGAGTGCCGGATTGCAAAACAGACAGCAGGAAAAATGCTCGGATGCATGAGACGAACACGTATGCCAATGCGATGCACATGATGACATGATAAAATGCAGATGATGACATGGCAAAATGCAACACGCAAGAAAATGACATGACAACGATGGCGAATAACTGGCGGACACCTGGCGCATCGAATCCGGGGCGTTACACTCGCGTGCCGGCTCTGTGCGGCACGTTCATCGCCATGAGGAGGCCGGTGCCCGAGAACCCCTTCCCTGCCATCCCCCTCATCAAGTCGGTGAAGATGTGGCAGCACACGTACTTCTACGTCAAGAACGTCGCCCCCGAGGGCAACCGGGTCAACTTGCCGCCTTACGTGGCCGGCGAGTTGGCGGGGCGACTCCCCAGCTGGTCCCATCGGGCCCGGACGCTGACTCCCGCAACGCCGCCGTCGCGCGGCTCCGCGTGATGACGCAGTCGGAGGGCCTGACTGGGGCTGACTTGCTGGCCGCCTTCGTGGCGCGGCGAGTCCTTCCTCTTCAAGGCCGACCTCGTCTGATCTGTCAGATGAGCGGCCGCCGGGACCCCAGTCGGCTGTGCTCCAAAGACATGCCCCACGCAGAGGTGGTGGACACGGTGAACTTTCTGGCGAACTGCGGCCTCACAGAGGAATGGCAGTTCGGCAAGGAGCCGTACTCGCGCCCCAACCCCCCGCCTGTGGTAAGTCATCTCTTGCTTCTCTGTTTCCTTCTTGAGCCGAATCCGGCTCTAATTTTCTTTGGTCTTTTCCAATTCAGAATCCCCTCATGCAGCCCTCGGCCGGCACCGCGGGGCTGGCTCGTGAATTCATCCACGACCGGGCGGAGAGCGACGTCGACGACCCCGACTTGGGGGTGGCGGCGATGGAGACCGACGCCGAGGGAGGAGGAGGGGCCGACGACTTCAGGCCTTCGGCAACCTTCGCCGACTGGCCTGACGACGACGGCGAAAAGGAAGTCGTCCCCCGCCGCCAGCAGAAAGCCGGCCATCCAGGCGCGAGTTCCTCCGCCGCCTTGGGTGGTCGAGGCTGCGCGAAGAAGCGTCGGGCCGGGCAGAGCCTGCCAGGCGGCCGGGACAAGAAATTCAGGGGGACGGCCGCCGCGACCCAGCGCGAAGAGGCGGTCGCGAAGGCTAACCGCTTCCTCAAGGAAGTGAAGAAGCCACCACTGGTCTCCGCGTAAGTACTTTTTATTTTGTCTTGTTTTCTTCTGGTCCGTCTTGTCCAAGTCTTTACGTGTCTTTTTGTCATCAGGGCTCCCCTCACCTTGAAAAGGGTCGCCGCCGCCTCCTTCATGGGGTCGGCAGAGACGTCCGCCAATTCTCGGCGGATTGATCCTGCGGCCGCCCTCCGGGAGGCGACGGAGCGGAATGCGAAGGAGAAGCGCGACGAGGAGGAGGCCGCCCGTCTGGAGAAGGCGGAGGCTGAGAAGGCGGCGGGTTCCGCTCAGAAGAAGCTGGAGGAGGTCGAAGCCGCCGCTGCAGCCAAGAGGCGAGCCGAGAAGGCCGCGCGCCTCCAGTCGGCGCTGCTCGTCACCCCGTTGAGCTCTGCGCCGCCGCCGCCGGAGTTCTTGGGGCAGACGGAGGGAGTCGGCGGTGAGGTCCCCGTCGCGGAGAGGGAAGGCGGCGAGGCCTCTCTGTCGGGCACGGCCGTGCCGCCCCCGCCGCCTCTACCGCGGTCCGAGAGCGTGCGAGGCAAACAGCCAGCGGACCCGCTGGTGCAGCTGACCGACGACGAGGCCGTGGCGCAGCTGCTTCCTCAAGTCGCCTCGCCAGCGCGACGCCGTCTTGAGAAGGCGACTTCGGCGCCGCGCCCCTTGGAGACCGGCGCCGCCAGCTCGGCCGTTCCTGACGCCGAGGCGACAAGCGCCGCGCCTTAGGCCCGCTGAACACGGCGCTCCTGGACGTCCAGGCGAAGCTACGAGCTGAGGGCGAGGCCATCCAGAACTGCTCCAAGGCGCACCTGGCGTCGCGAGCCGCCGTGCGGGTAAGTTTCTTCTTTGAATTTTTTCTTGCTCTTCTCTGTGGGGGCGCGCCAGCGCACCCACTGGGTGTAGTCCCCGAGTTTCGGGCCGGCTGCTGAGCTGGCGGCTCGGAACTCTATTTGCTGGCTTCCAAATTTTTACCTTTGTCTGAAACTCTTGTCGCAGGAGTATCACAACCTCCGCGCCACTGCCTTCAACCGCAACGTTGAGGAGCTGAGCAAGCGGACTGCCGACTTGGCGAGGAGCCGAGGTGAGTTTTCTTCTTCGCGAGGGCGCGCTGGCGCACCCGCGGGCTGTAGTCCCCGAGATTCAGGCCGACTGCTGCGCAGTCGGGCCGGATCTTCCTGGCGACCTTCTTATCTGACGACTTCGCGTCCTTCTTCTTTTTATTCTTCAGAGGCCAGCGCCACTATTCGGCGGCAGCTGGGTATGGCCAACACCGCCTTGCGCGCCAAGGAGGAGGAGTGCAGCAAGCTCGCCACAGAGCGCGACCTGCTGGCTACGCAGCTGGCGGAGCAGAGGGAGCTGCTTAAGGCGGCGCAGGACGAGGCAGAGAAGAAAGAGCCCGCTCTCCTGGCCGAGTTTGAGAGCAAGCGCTCCTCCTGGACCGACAAGGAAGCGCTGCTGACCTCCGGCTTCCACGAAATCGAGGACATTGTCGATGGTGAGTTTGCTTTTACTTCTTCTTTTGGGTCGCCGACTATGGGTCAGGCCGACTCCTGTTTTTCTGACTTGCTTCTCCTTCTTCTTGGCAGACTTCTTCCCCGGTCACACGCAGGCGGCCAATCAAGCCATCGAGGCTGATCACGAGGCGCGAAGGGCGGGTGGTGCTGAGATCGCAGCCAACGTCCCCCGAACCCTTGACGAGCAGGTCCTGAGCGTTGAGGCTCGTCTGCGGCCGGCCCATCGGATGCTGCGCCGGCTTCAGCGTGTCGGCGCCCAGGCGATCGCTGCTCTGTGGCCGGACATGCCGGTTCTGCGCACTCCCAGCCGGACCGCCGACTGGCTGGAGGTCGTGGCTGGCCGTCTTGAGGCCTGGAAGGGTTCTGCGGCTCGGGCTGGAGCTCGCCGAGCCCTGGAGTTCGTCAAGGCGTGGTATCCAGGGCTGGATCTGGACCGGCTGGCCGCGTTCCAGTCAGAGGCTTAGGCGGAGCTGCTGGACGCGGAGGACGCCCTCGTTGAGCGTGCGGCGACGATTGCCGACTACACGGACACCAGCGTCTTCGTCCCTGAGCGGGCTAAGGACGGTGGGGAGGCACCGCCGGAGTGGTTCGGGATGAACCCGGACTACGACGAGGATTCGACGGAGGTGATCGACTCCAGCGCCGAGGAGGAAGACGAGGCGGAGGACGGAGACGACATGGAGGCGCTAGAAGACGGAGCGGGCGACCAGCCTCAGCTCGACCGCGCCTCCAGCAACGAGCCGCGCCCATCTGGGCCAGCTACCACCGGAGACGATCAGGCCGAGACCGCCCAGCCGGCCGCCCCGGCGCCTGACGCCGCCGTCGCCTCCGGCCTTCCGACCCCATCTGCCGCTTCCTAGGCCGCTGCCTCGCCTTTATTTTATCTGTTTTGCTAGTCTTTAAAAGAACTTGTTAATTCGCACAATTCCACCCGCCGGGTGTATTCTGAACTTCTGTCCGAAGATCCGGTCAAGGGCCTAAGCTTAGTTTCCGCCTTGCCCATCGGGCAACCGCTCCGCGGACTGCCGTCTAGGTCATGTGCTTGGCTACCTTTGAGAAGGCAAGTACTTGGCCATTTTTTAGATTCGTTAAGCAAGTTGAGTAGAAAGCGGCAAGCCGACTACTTAAGAGTCGGTTTTACAAAACGGGCTGGAAGCCGATTTAAACTATGTTTATGCTTTGGGTCCTTAGCCATTTTTTCGTGTGGGCGCCCGTTCTTCCTTACTCCTGCCCACCAAACAGTCGCTCTGCGAGCTGCGGCTTCTGACAGGAGACGGCTTAGGCACCGCACGTTACTTGTCTGACTGCAGGAAGCATTTCATAGCCCAAAGGCGGCGAGTCCCCGGGCCGACTAGTCGAGCCCGGTGCCAAATAGCATAACAAAGAGTAACATACTCAAAGGCATAATTCTTATCATACAGATAACAAAAGAGGGCAGTCCCCGAGCTCGTCTCGGGGGGCCCGAAGTTTTGGTACTTTAAACACAAAGGGTGGCGTGGTACATACTTCATCAACTGTAAAATTTTCGGAGGAGATTCACATTCCATGGCCGTTCTGTCTCTTTGCCGGAGTCGTCCCTCTTGCGTGCTCGGGGCTTCTGAGCGTCGATCAGGTAGTAGGAGTCGTTGCCCAGCACTTTGCTAATGATGAATGGGCCTTCCCAAGGCGCCGACAGCTTGTGCTGTCCGGCTGTTCGCTGGATCAGGCGGAGCACAAGGTCATCCTCTAGGAATGATCTTGGCTTGACCTTCTTGTTGTAGTAGCGGCGCAGGCTCTGCTGGTAGATGCTGGACCGGCTGAGTGCCAACAGCCGCCCCTCTTCCAGCAGATCGACACCGTCTTGACGTGCTTCTTCTGCTTCCTCTTCGGTGTACATGGTGAGTCACAAGGAGTCGAAATCTATATCCGTTGGGATGACGGCTTCGGCACCATAGACGAGGAAGAAGGGTGTGAAGCCAGTTGACTTGTTTGGAGTCGTGCGCAGACTCCAGAGGACGGCTGGCAACTCCTCAAGCCAGCAGCCGGGCGAACGGTCCAATGGTTCGACCAGTCGAGGCTTGATGCCAGACAGGATGAGGCCGTTCGCTCGCTCCACCTGGCTGTTTGACTGTGGATGGGCAACGGACGCTAAGTCCAGACGGATGCCTTGCGTCGCGCAGAAACGGGCCAGGGCGCCTTTGGCCAAATTTGTGCCATTGTCGGTGATGATGCTGTGTGGTACGCCGTACCGAGTCGTGATGTCGGCGATGAAAGTCACTGCAGTAGGACCATTCAACTTCTTGATGGGTTTTGCTTCTATCCACTTGGTGAACTTGTCCACCGCGACAAGTAAGTGAGTTAGGCCGCCTCGTGCTGTTTTGAATGGTCCCACCATGTCCAGGCCCCAAACAGCAAAGGGCCAGGCGATGGGGATAGTCTTGAGTAGAGAAGCCGGCTGAAGCGGCTTGGAGAGGAACACCTGGCACCCCTTGCATTTTTGAACTAATTCCTTGGGCTCTTCTAGGGCAGTCGGCCAGAAGAAACCGTGTCGGAAGGCTTTGGCGACGAGTGCTCTTGAGGCTGCATGATGGCCGCACTCGCCCTGATGGATGTCT
Source organism: Aegilops sharonensis (assembly GCA_904067115.1). NCBI lineage: Eukaryota > Viridiplantae > Streptophyta > Magnoliopsida > Poales > Poaceae > Aegilops > Aegilops sharonensis. The sequence goes on along the minus strand of LR880971.1, from coordinate 123,543,524 downwards.
TCGAGAATTGCTTGGCCTTTCTCTAGCTCGACGCAGCGCTGGTAGACACCAATGACGTTGCGCCTAACCAGCTCTCTGTTGACTATAGTGTAGGCTGCTGCTCGGCATTGCACTTGCCGAGCCAAGGTCTCATCGGTTGGTAGCTCTCCGCTTACTAAGAACTTCAGTATGGGCTGGGCCCATGAGGGTGCTGCTATTTCTTCGACTGCCAGTACTGCTACTTGGACGAGGGCGGCTGGGCTGGGAGGCGGCGGGTTGGAGTCCACAGCAGCTTGCTGGGTTGAAGAAGTCCCCGGGCCGACTGGCGCAGTCCCCGGGCCGAGTACTGGAGTCTTTGCAATGGTCGCCGCAGTCCCCGGGCCGGGTTCTGAAGTCCCCGGGCTGGCTTCGACTGCCGCGTTCTTGGGGGCGTCTGCAAGGATTCTTGTGCCATCTGCTGAGGCTTTGGAGTCGGATCCGACTTCTTCAGGGGGATCCGACACAAAAATGGAGTCTGACTCTGGTACGGCTTGACAGATGGCTTGAGGAGGCGCTGAAGGGCGACGCCTGATGGTATTGCCTGGCGGGCGGAGCCGATCTTGCCAGGGTGTCTGCTTGGTCGTTGTCGTTTCTTGGCACGTGGAGGAACTTGCACCCCTCAAAATATCCACTCAGCTGCTGTACCAGGAAACGGTAGCTCGCCATATTTGCATCTTTGGCGTCCCAGTCGCCGGATGACTGTTGGACCACCAAGTCGGAGTCGCCATAACACAGGATCCGGCGAATGCCAAGCTCTTTGGCAAGCCGGAGCCCGTGAATGAGCGCCTCGTATTCGGCGACGTTGTTGGAGGCGGCGAAATGGATCTGCAGCGTGTACTTGAGCTTGTCGCCCTTGGGGGTAGTGAGGACCACGCCGGCTCCCAAGCCGGTGCGCATCTTGGAGCCATCGAAATGCATCCGCCAATGGGTGGAGTCGGGCGCTGGCGGCAGGTACTGGGTCTCTGGCCAGTCGACGAGGAAGTCGGCCAGTGCTTGTGACTTGATGGCGGTGCGGGGCTGGTAATAGATGGTGTAGGGGGCCAACTCTATGGCCCATTTGGCCACTCGGCCAGAAGCATCTCGGCTTCCGATGATCTCTGCTAGTGGGGCCGTGCAAACCATGGTGATTGGATGCTCTTGAAAGTAAGGCTTCAACTTCTTGGCGGCAAAGTGCACGCCGTAACACATCTTCTGGTAGTGGGGGGTAGTTCTGCTTGGAGGTTGATAGTACTTCGCTCAGGTAATATACCGGTCTCTGGACAGGTAGTGCCTTGCCTTCTTCCTTGCGTTCAACTACAATGATTGTGCTGACTACCCTGCTGGTGGCGGCAATATACAGGAGCATGGGCTCCTTTGGAGCCGGTGCCGCTAGCACTGGGGGAGTAGTCACCATTTTCTTCAACTGGAGAAAAGCTTCCTCCACCTTGGAGTTTCATTCGAAGAAGGTGGTCTTCTTCATGAGCTGGTACAGAGGAAGAGCTTTCTCGCCCAGCCGGCTGATGAATCGGCTGATGGACGCCAAGCAACCGGTGAACTTTTGCACATCTAGCACGGGGTACTTCTGTCGGCGTTCTGGGAACGGGGGTCCCCAGACTTGCCTACCTGCGGCCTGCGGCGTGGCTCAAAGGAGGCCCAGGACAGCCCATCTTCATCAACGCAAGCTCAAGACCCTCGCGAGGGTCCAAGCCTCGCGGGGCGGACGACAAGGAGCTTCCTCAGGCACGGCCTCGTCATGCTGGCTCATGAGGAGGCGGAGAGTTCAAGGCAGGGTACCTCGCGAGGTGCCCATGACGCAAGCCATGACGACCAAGGGCGCCAGTCGGGCGCCAGCCCGCGCAGCGTCCTCCTTTCCTCTTTGGTGCAAAGGGAGCAAGCGCAGGCGAGAGTATCAAGCAAAGGCATCCATTTCGGTGCAACAAGACCAAGACCAGCCCAACGGCTGGAAGGAGGTCATCGTGGAGCCCAAGCAGGCGTCATCACCAGAGCCTTTGGCAGGTGAGGACCAACTTTAGTCAGGATAAGTGTACTCACTGTTCCCCTTCAAAATGGCCAATTGTTGGCGCCCTTCCCGCTCAATATTTGGGAAGAGGCCCAGGGCATTCGCCTATAAATAGGAGTAGCCACACTCAGAGCAGGGGGATCGGAAAGAGGGAGAGCTGGATCCGAGATCCGAACCCTCATCAAGAAACCAGTAGCTAGAGCAACTTAACACCACCTAGCACTTCATCGCACCCGCCAAGAACAGACCCTCGCGAGGCTGTTCTTCCTTGTATTGTTCCTCATCAGCCCAAGAGGCAATCCACCACACCACACACTGGAGTAGGGTATTCCACTACAATGGTGGCCTGAACCAGTATAAATCTCGTGTCTCTTGTGCTGTTCCGTTTAGTAGTTAGGGTCCCAGCGATTTGGCGAAGTGCGAGACGGTGGAGGGTTGGATCTCCGCGTGCACCCTAGTGTTCGAACCTTAAGGGTCTGCCGGAACCCGAAATCCGACATTTGGCGCGCCAGGTAGGGGTGCGCCGGAATCCACCTTCTGCCACCTCGTGTCCCGTCGCATCGTCATCACCATGTCCGACGACCAAGCGGGCAAGCCAGATCCTTGGGCGGTGTGGCCCGCCCGCGCAGAGCCGCTCGCCTCGGGCGACCCCGTGCCCCAGGCAGCTCGCGGTCCACAGGGCGCTGCAGGCCGCGGGCGACGCGGACAGACTTCGACGGCTCTCACACCGTGGCAGACGCGGTCGGCAGAAAGGGCCTCCAACCACGCCGCAGCAACGGCGCCGTACACCCGCCGGGAGCAGGCGAACTCGAGGGCCGCGCTCACGGTGGCCCGAGAACTGCTGCAGTGCAGACTGATGGAAGGCGGCCGCGACGTGCTGCTGGAGCGGATGGCGGAGCTCCTGGGTTTCGCCGCCTCGGGGGCTCACCCCTTCTGCACCCCGCTCCCGCCTCAGGCCCAGGGCGGCCCGCGCTGGGGCTCCACGCGTGCCCGCGGGCTCCAAAACTACTTCGACACCGGGGAAGCTGTCAGCATCGGGCCGGCGGCGGGGTTGCCCCCACCCCCGGTCTACGGAGAAGAAGGACTCGACGTAACCCACGGTCCAGGTGGACCGCCGCACCGCCACCCCACGATGGGTGCATCAGGCAGAGCCGCATGGCACGCTCAGCACTACGGCGTGGCCTTCGGGATGACGGCACCAGAAGAATACGTGCCCCACATGATGGACCAAGGGCACCCGCACGAGGGAGAACAAGGCTCGCTCCTCAGCCCGAGCTGGGGAGATGAGGTGCCAGAAGCCGAGATCTTCCAGGAGCCTCGAGACGGTCCCACTGGTCACGCCGGGGGCGACGATTATCGGATACCGCGACTTCCTCAAGAGCAAACATACGCTAACCATAGGTCGCAGGAGGTACAGGTCGCCACGACGAGCGGCTGCCGGAGGAGGGCGCAGGCGGCTGCCGGAGAGTGGCAGAGATCCGACATCACCACCGCGGCGTTCGGAGCAAGGCGTTCTCAGGAGGTAGGCCCTCTGCTGGGGAGGCGCCTCAGGGCCTGCACCTGGCGGAGGACCCGTGGTCATCGGGGGAACCGCTGGCGACCGCTCTACCCCATCGGCGGCGTCCTGGTTTCCGGTCATTGTTGATGGCACTAGAGTGTGGCGCAAGACGGGGTCCTCGTCTGGTGATATGAAGCAAGGCCGGTACCTGTGAAGAAGGCCCAGTGCCTGTGAAGCTCGCCGCCCCGTGACACTCTCACGTAATAATGAGTGGGGCTGTACATGCCCCGGAGTCTCAGGGGTGCCAGCCTCAGGCCTTGGGGCTCCCTCCCACGCCTAGTGGCAGCACTTAGCTCCGCGCTGGTGAGAAGTCGTCCAAGACTAGACTAGGTGCCAGACGTGGCTTTTCTTCTGCTTTCTTCGCCTTTCCCTTTGGTTGTCTCTTCCCCCGCCGCATTTAAGTTGGATTCGAATTTGAGATTTGCGTGTGTTCGGGGAAGGGGTGCTTAGTCTCGTTCGAGCAAATCTCTTGCGTTTCGGTTACCACTCCGCCTCAGCTGCCTCCCCTCACGAGCCCCTCGCGAGCCGGGCCAGGCCTAGCTTGCGCGCAGCCTAGCCTGTTGCCGCCGCGTCCTCTCCGGAGGGTTTTTACTGCAGGTTCTACGGATTCGATCAGGAGACACTCAAGTCACCACAGCCTCCCGCAGGCTATCTCAGGGCTCGTAGGAAACAAAGGTAAACTGTCCAACCAGCACGTCGCTTAGCCATCCACTTGGCGCGGGCGTATGGGCGATGTAACACCTGCTAATACGATGAACACAAGTTTTACATGAGGGGCTCCCCCTCCCAAAATGCTCTCACAGCCATCGGACCAAAGCCTGAGTTCTATTCATGCAGGGTAATGGAATAGGGACAGTGCACAATCAGTCGGATAAATCCCCCAACGCGTCCTCAGGAGCACCTCCCGAGCCGTTGCTGGCGTCGCTGGCCTCGCCGTCACTGTCTGCGTGGCCATCGGCGGCGTCTGGGCCGTTCACCACGCCGCCCTCATCGGCGGCCACGACCACGCCGTCGTTGTCCGAAGCAAAGGCACTGACGAGAGCATCCACATTGTCTTCCACCCAGTGCGCCAGGTTGCCCCGGACGGCCTGGGGAACTGGGGCGATGGCTGCGTCAAAGTCGAAGTGGGGGTCCATGTTCTGGAGATGGCTGAATACACGAGAAAAGGCACGCCCATGCAGCGCGCGGCTCCTCTCCTCCACCAACCAATTGGCCCTGACCGACCGCGCCTCCAGCCGCGTCACCACATCAGTGAAGAACTGGAGGTTGCCGGCGTAGTTAACCGCGTGCGGCTCGCCAACAGCCGCCTCGCAGATGTTACCCAAGGCCGTGTTGGCTCTTTCCCGGAGCGTGGCGAGCATGGGGCCGTGCTCATGCTCCAAGATTCGCCGTTGACGTATCTCGTCCGCATTCTGATGCACGATGGCCTCGGCCTCCTCCACCCGTTGGCGAAGAAGGAGCGCCTCGGCCTGAGAGGTGGTTGACTCTCCCTGCGCCACCTCGAGGGCGGCCCGAAGAGCATCGGCCCGCCGTGTCGCCTCCTCCAGCTTGGCCCTCAAGGCAGCAGTCCTGCCTTCAGCCTCGGCCTTAATCAACCCCAGCCTCTCCTCGAACTCGCGCTCGAGGTTCGAGCGCGCCGTCTCCACTCGGTGTCCGACCTCCTCCAGGACGCGGGCTTCCCGTGCAGCGACCTCATCCTCCGCCCGCGTCGCCAAGCGCTCCCTCGTCTCCAAGCGCTCGTACTCGCGCGCGCGTTCGACGGCTTCAAGCGTCAACGCCTCCTCACGCTTCTGGAGCTCTGCCGGGTCGCCGGAGGCCACCTTCATCGACGCGAGGGCCGCCTCGCGCAGCTCTACTTGCTCCTCCAGTGAGTGACACCGGGCCAGGAGTTCACGTGCCCGCTCCTCCGCCGCCTCTCGCCGCCTGTTAGCTTCCCGGGCCTCCTCGACGGCCCGAGAACAGGCCTCCCGAGAGGCTGCCAGCGACGCCTTGGCCTCTTCATCATCAAGATCGCGCTAGTGGCGCGCAAGGGCGACAGCGCCCTCCAGCTCATGCCTCTCTGCGGCCAGGCGCAGGCCCTCGGCCTCAAGGCGCTCGTCTTCGTCAGCAAGCTATTCACCAAGAAGGCTCACCGCGTCAACCGCCCTTCGAAGAAATCCTTGGCGAAGGGCGTGGCGCTCCCGGGCGCGCTCGTGCACGTCCTCCACACCATCATCCGCCCCAAGCGGGCGCCGGGAGCCACGAATCAGCACTCCCCCTCCGGGCAGGGGGCTGGGGGCTGGCACCCTCACGACGGCCGGGCACGCCGCGCAAGAAGCCCGGCCTAGAGCCGGCCCACCCCCAGACGAAGGGCGCAGGAAGCACCTCAGCCATCGCCGTCCACTACCAGGCGAGAAGCCCACGGCAGGCTAGCTATGCCACGAGAAGGCTCGCGAAGAAGGGTCGCGAGGCGCGCAGGGCCTCGACGCGCCTCGGGGCGGTTCGCCCTCCTGATCGCCCTCACCACAAGGGCTCCACTGCTTGGAGCACTCAAGGACGGGGGAGGGGGCGAAGCCGGGGGGGACGGCTCCTCACCCGTCTCCGTGAGCTCGGCAGGAAGGGGCCTGCAGGGCAAGGATCAGTACAAGCAGCAGGAGGATCAAGAGCTGGAGAAGGAGGAGGCTTACTCATCAGTGGCGAAGTACTTCCTGCGCTTCAGCAGGTGACAAGGGTAATCATCGCCCAGGGCCTCCCTTCTCTTCCGGAGGGCCTCGAAGTCCATGCGGAAGCGACCCAAGATTTGAGCGCAGGGGTCAGCCTGCGACGAGGGAGAAGCATCAAGGCGACCTGCGTCAGGGGCGTTCACCTGGCGCACGCTGCTGGTCGCCTCACCAAGAGAAGCGGCTGGGGCCTCAGGAGCCTCAGCCGCAGCCGCTGCGGGCAGCTGCCTGCCGCCCTCAGCCACGGCGGCGCGGGACTCGGGAGATGCTCCCTCATGAGCATCACCCGGCGCTGTCACCCCGGCGGGGGTCCCTTCGGCCTCTGGCGGCTCGTGCCTCCCTGCTCCGCCACTTGAGGAGGAGCCGCCTTGGCCGACTGGAAGGGCTGTCACCATCACTGGATTCTCGCGAGGCCCCTGGAGACCAGCGGGGCGCGGCCCCCATTCATCGAAGATAGGCATCTGGTTCACAAAATCACCCCTGTTCTGGCAGAGGTACAACAAGGCCCCTCCATGCCGGATGCCACCGGGGTTGGGGTCGCCAGTCAGGACCAGGAGCACTTTCCTTAGTGCTTCAGGCGTCAGGTCTTCTTCCTGGAGCCTCATACGATCACCAGGCCCGCTGAAGGCCCACATCTGGTGGGAATGGTGTTGGAGAGGAGCAACGCGGCACATCAGGAACTCCTTCACCACCTTGGGCGCTGTCACAGCAAGCGACCTCAGAAACGCGAAGCGGTGCCAGACAAAGATGAGTCGAGGGCTTGAAAGCGTCTTCAGGCCCCAGCCTCAATTGGGGACAGCAGGCGAGGTTGGCTCCGATAGCAGGGGGCTGGGCACCCCCACATCCACGTAAAACCACCTCTCGCGGAACTCAGCCGCGTGCGGAGGGAGGCTGAAGTCAATCCCTGAGGCCGTTGTCTCGGGCGCGGCGACGAAGCTCATGCACGCCGAGCATTGGGTGGGGTCGACAAGGCGCAGAGAGAAGAAGTGGCGCAGCAAGGCAATCGAAGGAAGGATGCCCATCATTGCTTCACAAACGAAGGCGAAGACAGAGAGGAGAGTGATGGACTCAGGACCCAGATGCATCATGTGGATCTGATAGTGGGAAAGCACGACATTGAAGAAATCAGAAAAGGGGGGAACCAGCCCCGCCCACAGGGCGTCAGCAAAATACCGGACCTCAGTGACTATCCTGTCGATGGAGAAGTGGGACGCGGGCCAGGCCGTCGTCCTCCCGCATTCGTTGAAGGTGGTGGTCAGAGCCGAACTAACCTTGCCCAAGCCCTCTAGATTGAGTATGAACGACGGGTCGACGGCGGAGGCCGCCGGCGGCGGCGAGCGAGGCGGAGGCACAGGTTTCTTCCCTTTCCACTTCTTCATCGGAGCCATGGCGATTAAAAGGGGGGGGGGGAGATTCGAGATTGGATTGAAAATGGAAGCTTGATTTCGAGAGGGGGAAGGACAGGGGCGCACGAGCAGCAGAGAGGGGAACGGATGTGTACAACAGCGTGTCCGCCTAGCAAGGCACGAAATGAGGAGGCGTGGGGGAACAATGCCGCCCACATCCAATCAACCGCCACGCGGCGCCCAAGGCCGCAGGCTGTTAGGGCCCGTGACACTTCGCACTCGCCCTTTCGCCTCTCTGCTCGGCCAAGTTCGGGCGCGCCGTGGGCCCGGGGGCTGCTGTCGGCGTTCTGGGAACGGGGGTCCCCAGACTTGCCTGCCTGCGGCCTGCGGCGTGGCTCAAAGGAGGCCCAGGACAGCCCATCTTCATCAACGCAAGCTGAAGACCCTCGCGAGGGGCCAAGCCTCGCGGGGCGGACAACAAGGAGCTTCCTCAGGCACGGCCTCGTTAGGCTAGCTCATGAGGAGGCGGAGAGTTCAAGGCAGGGTACCTCGCGAGGTGCCCATGACGCAAGCCATGACGACCAAGGGCGCCAGTCGGGCGCCAGCCCGCGCAACGTCCTCCTTTCCGCTTTGGTGCAAAGGGAGCAAGCGCAGGCGAGAGTATCAAGCAAAGGCATCCATTTCGGTGCAACAAGACCAAGACCAGCCCAACGGCTGGAAGGAGGTCATCGTGGAGCCCAAGCAGGCGTCATCACCAGAGCCTTTGGCAGGCGAGGACCAACTTTAGTCAGGATAAGTGTACCCACTGTTCCCCTTCAAAATGGCCAATTGTTGGCGCCCTTCCCGCTCAATATTTGGGAAAAGGCCCAGGGCCTTCACCTATAAATAGGAGTAGCCACACTTAGAGCAGGGGGATCGGAAAGAGGGAGAGCTAGATCCGAGATCCGAACCCTCATCAAGAAACCAGTAGCTAGAGAAACTGAACACCACCTAGCAGTTCATCGCACCCGCCAAGAACAGACCCTCGCGAGGCTGTTCTTCCTTGTATTGTTCCTCATCAGCCCAAGAGGCAATCCACCACACCACACACTGGAGTAGGGTATTACACCACAATGGTGGCCTGAACTAGTATAAATCTCATGTCTCTTGTGATGTTCCGTTTAGTAGTTAGGGTCCCAGCGATTCGGGGAAGTGCGAGATGGTGGAGGGTTGGATCTCCGCGTGCACCCCAGAGTTCGAACCTTAAGGGTCTGCCGGAACCCGAAATCCGACAACTTCCATCCTTTCGATTGCCTTGATCTTGACAGGGTTGAACTCTATGCCGCGTTCAGAGACCAAGAAACCAAGGAGCTGGCCGGCCGGTACTCCGAAGACGCACTTCTCTGGGTTGAGCTTGATCTGGAATCGGCGCAGATTTTCAAAGGTCTCCTTGAGGTCTTCCAACAGCGTTCCTCGCTTATCCGTCTTCACCACCACGTCATCCATGTAAACAGGGGCGTTTCTGCCGAGCTGCTTGAGGAGGCACTTCTGCATGTAACGCTGAAAGGTGGCGCCGGCATTCCTCAAGCCGAACGTCATGGTCAGGTAGCAGAAGGCTCCAAACGGCGTGATGAAGGCGGTCTTCAGTCTATCGGCCGGGTTTAGCTTGATCTGGTGATATCCTGAGTATGCATCTAAGAAGCTCAATAGCTCGCATCCGGCTGTGGAGTCTATCACCTGATCAATTCTCGGCAAAGCGAACGGGTCCTTGGGGCAGGCTTTGTTGAGGCTTGTGTAGTCAATACACATCCGCCACTGCTTGTTCTTCTTTAGTACCAAGACCGGGTTCGCTAACCACTCCGGAAAGAACACTTCCATGATAAAATCGGTTGCGAGGAGCCGGGTTATCTCTTCTCCAACAACTCTTCCTTTCTCTTCTGACAGGCGGCGCAAGGGCTGCCTGACGGGCTTCACATCTGATCGGACATGTAACTTGTGCTCGGCGAATTCCATCGGTACACCTGGCATGTCTTTAGGGGACCATGCGAAAATGTCCCGATTCTTATGGAGGAAATCGACGAGCTCGCCTTCCTATTTGCTGTCGAGGTTTGCACCTACGATAGCGTATCTCTCCGGGTGCTCCGGTTCCAAGGGTATCTTCTTGGTCTCTTTGGCCGGCTTGAACAAGCCCTCAGCTTCTGACTCCTTGGGGTTGGGCGACATCTCTGGCTGCTTGCCGGCCATTGCCACAACCCGATCAAGAAGCCGCTTCTTAGCTGCGATCACCAGGGGCTCGGCCAGCCGACTGCTTTCAGCTGCATAGGCGGACGACTTTCTGTAGTCGCCGGCTATGGTCAGAATCCCCTTGGTACTCGGCATCTTCATCTTGAGGTAGGCGTAGTGGGGGACCGCCATGAACTTGGCCAGAGCAGGTCGGCCAAGCAGAGCATGGTATGGGCTTTTGAGGTCCACCACTTCGAACCAGACTGGCTCTCGGCAAAAGTGATGTTTGTCCCCAAAGAGGACGTCTATCAGGATCTTGACGATCGGTGAGCAGGAAAGGCCAGGTACAATTCCGTGGAACACAGTCCGGCTGTGCTGAAGCTGTCTTTGCTTGATTCCTAACTTCTCCATTGTATCCTTGTACAGGATGTTGATGCTGCTGTCTTTGTCTATCAGCACTCGCGAGAAGCGAGCGGCCCGCCTATCCGCGGCAAGGGTGGCTCCCAAGACCAGGGCGTAGGAGCCCGGATTCGGCATCACCTCTGGGTGATCAGCTCGGCTCCAACTGATAGGTTTCTCGGACCAGTGCATGAATTCGGGAGTATCTGATGCTACTGCATTCACTTCTTGCTGTTGCTGCCGCCTGCTGCGGCGATCGTCGACCACACTGGTGAACACCACATAGGCTCCATGCTCTTCTGGGTACTCATCTTGTACTGCGCCGACTGGCCTAACAGCCGGCTGCTGGGGCGGTGGTGGAGGCGGCGGCCCAGCAGGCAGGGGAGGGATGAGGCCGTATCCCTTGGCGATCCTGGTGAGCCAGTGGCACTTCCAGGTGGTGTGTTTCGACGGCTTCGCGCCGCTATGGAACATGCAGGGTCCATCCCGAGTCTGCTCGTAAGAGAAGGGCGGCAACCAGTTGGACTTGCCGCCTTTCTGCCGCTTGGCAGGAGGCTGCCCTTCTGGCTGTTGGTCTTCGACTGTCGCCCTGCCGACTGTTGGAAGCCGGCTGCGGGGCCTTGCGCTTGTGATCATTCTGCTGCTGCCGCCGACTGGTGTCGCCAGCCGGAGTTCTGGGAGCCTGAGGATCCACCTTGCCAGTCGCACTGAATTCGATCTTCGACTTCATGGAGGAGTCGGCTGTGGCGTACTTATCTGCTATGATCAGTAGCTCGTCGAGGGTCTCCGGCTCGTCGCAAAGGAGCTTGTGCTTGAGGAGGTTGCCTTCTCTGCACCCGGCGGTGAAGTACTCGATTGCCTGCACCTCGTGCACTCCCTCGCAGGAGTTCCGGAGCTCGGCCCAGCGCGTGAGGTAGTCGCGAGTAGACTCGTTGGGGCCTTGCACACACAAGGAAAGTTGGCGAGGCTTGGGAGGTCGCTTGTATGTGCTCGTGAAGTTGCGGACGAAGGCCTCGGTGAAGTCGACCCAGCTGTTGATGCTGCGGGGCTTCAAGCTGTTCAACCATGTCCGGGCCGTGCCCTGGAGCATGAGGGGAACATACTTTACGGCAACGCGCTTGTTGCCGTTCGCTATGCTGACGGCTGTGGAGTAGTCCACTAGCCAGTCCTCCGGCTTCACGGAGCCGGTGTATTTGGGTGTATCTCGGGGGAGTGTGAATCCTCTGGGGAAGGGCTCGTCTCGGATGCGAGGTCCGAAACAGGGCGGGCCCAACTCGTCTTCCTCCTCCAGCGCAAGGGATCGGTGGAGTCGCTCGATCCGGTGGCAGACGTCGTTTTCTCTGACTCCCTCTCGGCGGCCAAGGCGGTCGCCGAGAGTCGGATGCTCGACGGGTGGCGGGGAGACTCGCCTTTCTCTGTGGGGAGGTGGAGGCAGATAGTCGTGCCGCCGCTCCATCGCTCTTGGGCGGCCGTCTTCGTCGCGCTCGATGGAGATGTGAGTCCGGCTATGGCTGACAGCCGGGTCCTTGTTCTTTCTTCCGCGGACACCGCCAGTCGGCGTCCGAGACGTCGCGCCTTGATGTCGGCGGGGAGGCAAGTCGTCGTGTTGTCGTCGCGGCGCCTCCATGCGGCAGCCGGCTTCGTCTTGCGCAGCAGCCGCGTCGAGGAGCCGCTGGACTCGCTCCGTCATCAGGCGGCACTCCTCGCCCTCGAAGTTATCTAGCTCGTCTGCCGCTGCCTGGGCGGCGCGGATGTTCTCCGCGGGCGTGGCGTACACGGGGCAATTCGCCCCAAACAGACTGGCGATGGCTATGCCGCGCTGCTGGCCCATGGCACGATCCATGTCGCGCTGGTAGGCTTCTAACAAGCATCTCATGCTTGCCAGCTTCTTTGCGCCCACGAGGAGCTGGAGGCGGCGCGCTTCCAGCGTCCCAGCGTCGCCGGAATAGGCGCAGTTAGGTCTTGCAGAACCGCGTCGAGAGGGTCACGAGCTCCCTCGCCGGAAGGCTCGCTGTGACCGATGACGAGCACCTCCATGACGGTGCTTCCGCCGCTCTCCGCGCGAGGGAGCGGCTCGTCGTAGACCACCGCGTTGGTGGGGAACGCGTCGAGCGACGCGGTGTCGGAGTCGACCAGCATCGGGTCGGTGGAGCCTACGAACTCCAGGTCTGCGGCGGGCTCGCCGGCGACGTGGAGCTGCTCGAGGAGGCCCGCGAGGAGGCTCTCGGGGCCGTCCGTGCCTGCGTCGGATGTAGGCTCGTCGGAGAGGCGAACCTCGCCGACAAGTTCGGCGAGGCAGCTCGCCGCGCAGGCGACCTCAGCGCCATGCAGCGCGTCGGCGCACACTCCGTCTGGCGTGCCGGGCTGGCTGCGCTCGCCTGGGAGGAAGAGGGTTCCCGTCCAGAGCAGGTCTCCGGACGACGGTGCACCTAGCCCCATGGTGGGCGCCAAATGTCGGCGGTTGGGTGCAACATATGCCCAAGGATGGCTTATCATGGAGGGGGCGAGTAGAACGTCGCCGGTGCCTGGAAACGGCATGAGGCGAAGGCATGCACGCCGGCGAATCTTACCCAGCTTCAGGGCTCTCCGAGGAGATAACACCCCTACTGCTGTTCTGCGGGGTCTCCACATGATCACTATGGCAAAGTGAGTACAAGATTGCTCCTTGAGCTGTTCGGGGTGAGGAAGGAGAAGGGCACGACTAGCTCCTCTCTTCCCTCTATGTGTGTGTCTAACTACTAGGTTCCAACCCTTTGCATTGGTGCCCCGGGGGGTTTATATAGGCCTACCCCCCGGGGGTACAATGTTAATCCATCTGGGAGCAGGTCCCAGCCGTCAGTCTCTTAGGTCGCCGTCTTCTCCGCGACTTCTGGGGCCCGCCGACTAGCAGGCCCCGCCGATGGTCCAGCATGGGGCCGACTGCCCGTGTCCGCCGCGACCGGGTCTTGCCGGCTGCGGGTTACTGTAGCCGCTCTTCTAATGACGCGAGCTTGGTCGCGGGGTCACGGCAACAGTGCCGCCGCCTGGCGGGCGATCACTGTTGCCATTCCCTGTCTTGTCTGGTTAATGGTGCATGAAGCCCGTGGGAGTGGCCGGCCGACTCTCAGAGGCCGACTTCCAGCGAGTCCGTCTTTGGGGCGCTCTCGCCGTCTTCTGCACTCCCGCCGACAGGCGGGTCCCGCCGTCTTCGAGTCGTACAGACAGACCATTGTGGGTACAGGAATCTGCCCACGGGGCTGACATCAGGGCCGGCGTGGAAACAGTGTCGCACCAGACGGAGATCTCCGTCAGTACGGCGCTCTGAGGCCATGCTTGTCCTTTATGAACGGGGCAGGGACGGGGCTGCGAGGCGGCCCCATCCCGTCCCATTAGTAGTCGCATCAGTGGGAGGCGGTTGGAGTAGCCGGCCGACTCCCCGTAGCCGGCTTCATCGGAAGTCGCTGGCTTGGAGTCGCCTCGTCTTGAGGCCGTCTCTGGGACTCGGCTGGGAGGGGCAGTCGGCGACTCTGTCGCCGACTCTCAGAAGGCGGCTCTTCGTCTTGGGGTCTTGAGGGGCGCAGTCTGCCCCGATGTTTTGAAAGGTCCAGGGGCTCGGGTTTGCCTACCCGTGGCCCATTACTCCGACAAATTACATGTGGGATCATAAGAAAATTCAAAAAAATAGCTATCACATAAAATATTTTCAACATGATCCACATGCATGCAAAGTTGACACTCTTCCGAAATAGTGGGATTAACATTAACTAAAGTCATGACCTCTCCAAACCCACTTTTATCAAAAATTTCATAAGATTGTATATTCTCCAAATATGTGGGATCTAAAGTTGACACTCTTCCAAACCCACTTTCAATATTATTGCAAACAATATTATCAATCTCATATTCATCATGGGGATTAAATAAATTTTCAAGATCATAAGAAGAATCACCCCAATCATGACCATTGCAACAAGGAGTAGACATAGCAAAACTAGCATCCCCAAGCTTAGGGTTTTGCATATTATTAGCACAATTGACATCAAGAGAATTTATAATAAAATCATTGAAATCATGCTTTTTATTCAAAGATCTATCGTGAAGCACTTTATCACAATTTTCAGATTTACGGATTTCAGGAAAAAGCTTATAAAGATAATCTGGTGCATCCAAATCACTAGGAATTGGTTCATGATAATTGGATCTCTTAAAAAGATTGGCAAGCGGATGAGGATCCATAGATATTAGCTTCTCTGTTTAGGAATAAATACTCAACTATTTCAACCAAACGAGCAAACGAACCAAGTAAGACATCAAGACGAACAGAAAAAGGGCGAATAAAACGGCAAGGGTGAAGTGGGGGAGTGGAAAACGAGAGGCAAATGGCAAGTAATGTAAATGCAAGGGAGATGGGTTTGTGATGGGTACTTGGTATTTCTTGACTTGAGGGAAGACCTCCCCGGCAACGGTGCTAGAAAAAGCACGTTGGCGGGAGATCGAATCTTAACTTGACTTGGTGGAAGCCTCCCCGGCAACGGCGCCAGAAATCCTTCTTGCTACGTCTTGAGCTTGCGTTGGTTTTCCTCGAAGAGTAGAGGGTGATGCAGCAAGTGTAGCGTAAGTATTTCCCTCAGTTTTGAGAACCAAGGTATCAATCCAGTAGGAGGCTTCTCAAAAGTCCCACGCACCTACACAAACAAACTGAGAACTCACAACCAATGCAATAAAGGGGTTGTCAATCCCTTCACGGCCACTTGCGAAAGTAAGATAGTATGATAAGATAAATATATTTTTGGTATTTTATAATATAGATGCAAAAAGCAAAGATGCAAATAAAAGTATATTGAAAGCAAATATGATAAGAGATAGACCCGGGGGCCATAGGTTTCACTAGAGGCTTCTCTCAAGATAGCATAAGTATTACGGTGGGTGAACAAATTACTGTCGAGCATTTGATAGAAAAGCGCATAGTTATGAGATTATCTAGGCATGATCATATATATATGCATCACGTCCATAACAAGTAGATCGACTCTTGCCTGCATCTACTACAATTACTCCACACATCGACCACTATCTAGGATGCATCTAGAGTATTAAGTTCATAAGAACAGAGCAACGCATTAAGCAAGATGAGATGATGTAGAGGGATAAACTCATGCAATATGATATAAACCCCATCTTGTTATCCTCGATGGCAATTGTCAGGACCCCGATCCTAAGTCACACCGATCTAGCATGTAACACATCATATCACTTTGCGGCCTCACGCACGGTATTCCCACGGGTGTCACCTTACCATGGCCGGGACCGTTTGCGTCTTTTGGCTCACGTATATGATAGTGTCGCTAGCATCCATATGACAGAGAACCCGGGCCGACATGGCTAGTCGTGAACCCAAAGCGGCGCTAACCTATGGGGACAGGCATACATGAATCACATCGAGCATGTCGGTCATCAACGTATATATTCGGGCTGTAGCACTGGGCCAACAGGACTCCGGTATCCCGGGTTGTAGCAGGCTAGACAGGACTCCGAATGATACCGCGTGACATTTCCCCGAAGGGACAGACATAGGAACGAAGTGAAACACATGCCGGCCAGTCAAGTGTCCAAGCAGTAGTGCTGGGCTAGCAGGACTCCGGTGAACCGGGCTGTAGCGGACTACTATCGCTCGGAGGCACGAGACTACATTTCCCCATATGAGAGGCTGCCAAGGATAAACAACTAGTTTGTCGGATCCCACACATACCAAGCATTTCAAACATACACACAATATGCTCAATATGTGTAAATACGACGTGGCATCACAACATAACTCTACGACTCAGATATTATTCATTAGGCTCCGAAGAGCGAGATATTACAAA
>LR880971.1:123489936-123514123 GCA_904067115.1 Aegilops sharonensis | reverse complement strand
TCTCTCCTTCTCTTTTATTTCTATTTCTATTTTCTGTTTGTTTTAGTTTAGTAAAATACTAAACCATTTAAATAAATCCTGAAAATAATTATGGGCATTAACTGAATTATTACAGAGGCCCTGAACTATTTTCAAAATTGTTGGAGCATTTAAAATATTAATAGTATTTAAATGCCCCAATTCAAATACAATATGGTTTACTCAAAAATCCAAAAATGTCTTGGAAAAATATCCATCACCTCTGGATATGGTTTTCACCTTTTCCCATTAATCATGAACATTTTTGCAAACCACTTTGGGTTCTTTGAAGATATTTTTGAATGTGAACCTATTTGAATTGCTTTAGTGCTAGGGCTTGATCATCCCCATTTCAAATTTCATGGAAATTAAACATGATGCATGGATGCAATGCTACTAGTTACAAGCAAGCTCTAGAGTTGATCTGGGGCTGTGACAGCAATAATACAATACGTGCCTTGCAACCCTTTCTGTCACTGGGTAAGGACACCGCAAGATTGAACCCAAAGCTAAGCACTTCTCCCATGGCAAGAAAGACCAACCTAGTAGGCCAAACTGAACTGATAATTCGAAGAGACTTGCAAAGATAACTCAATCATACATAAAAGAATTCAGAGAAGTTTCAAACATTATTCATAGATAAACTTGATTATAAACCCACAATTCATCGAATCTCGACAAACACACCGCAAAAAGAGTTTACATCGAATAGATCTCCACAAGAGAGGGGGAGAACATTGTATTGAGATCCAAAAAGAGAGAAGAAGCCATCTAGCTAATAACTATGGACCCGTAGGTATGTGGTAAACTACTCACAACTCATCGGAGGGGCAAGGATGTTGATGTAGAGGCCCTCCGTGCTTGATTCCCCCTCCGGCAGAGTGCCGGCGAAGGCCCCAAGATGGGTTCTCGCGGATACAGAAGGTTACGGCAGTGGAAATTGTGTTTCGTGGTGCCCCTGGATGTTTTCGGGGTACGCAGGTATATATAGGAGGAAGAAGTACGTCGGTGGCCGCCCGAGGGGCCCACGAGACAGGGGCGCGCCCTACATGGGGGGGGGGGGCGACCTCCTATCTCGTGGCTTCCTCGGAAGATTCTTGACTTGCACTCCAAGCTCTCCGGATCACGTTCATTCCAAAAATCACACTCCCGAAGGTTTCATTCCGTTTGGACTCCGTTTGATATTCCTTTTCTTCGAAATACTGAAATAGGCAAAAAAAACAGCAATATGGGTTGGGCCTCCGGTTAGTAGGCTAGTCCCAAAAATGATATAAATGTGTAAAATAAAGCCCATAAACATCCAAAAGGGGTAATAAAATAGGATGGAACAATAAAAAATTATAGATACGTTGGAGACGTATCACCCCTCGTCCAAGCTGGAGCTACAGTAGGCACATTGACTCGCCAGCGGTTTCAAGTATTGAGTAGCACCGTAACCAACCCCGTGGGCATGACCCGGACGTAATGGTACCAATGCACAAAATTTGGTGGACCAGGACAGAGCGCGTGGGAGGCCGAGCTGGCAGCTCATCAGCACGCGCCGGTTTACCCGACGGCTTTGAGTGGAGGCAGGTGTGACTTCTAGAGCTTGGGGTGTGCCGTGTTTAACGGCGGCTCTACGAGACGAGCGTCTGCCCAAGGACTTCGAGGGCCCTCGTAAGGTGCCTAATTACACATCAGATCAACCCCCTGAGGCTTGGGTGGAGAGTTATGAGATGGCTATGGAGATGCTGGATGTTAGTGAGGCTGCATAGGCTAAGTATTTCACCATGATGCTGGAAGGGATGGCTCGTACCTGGTTGAAAGGGCTGCCGGACAATTCCATTGGGTCATGGGCAGAGCTGAAAGCCTGGTTTATCTAGAATTTCAAAGATACGTGCAAGCAGCCTATGTTGATCGTGGATTTGGTTTCTTGTGTTCAAGCTGAGGGCGAGTCGACGACCAGCTGGGTGTGCCGGGTCTCGACTATCATACATCCTCCAGATAATATCAATGTTGGCTCAGCGGTTTTGATGTTGGAGAAAAATTGCCATTTCCTTCCACTCAAGCAGAAGCTTGGGCGGCTTAAGCGTCATTGCAGCGACATGGGGTTGCTCATGGCGGCTCTTGTCAGGTATGCCGACTCTGATAGTACGAAGGACCCCGACTCTGAGGATGAAAGATCGGGACAGGGAAAGAAGAGTAGCGGTATGAGGGGACAGCAGTATAACCCTGCCAATCAGGCGGCAACGGTAAGCGCAAACATAATGATTTTGTGGCTAACACCGGTGCACGGAATTATAACCAGCGTCGTAAGGGGAGGCCGGCTCAAGGGACAAATTTGACCTGGAAGCAATACTGAATCAGCCATGTCCGAAACACGGAACAGAGGAGAAGCCGTCTACCCATCTGTGGAAGGATTGTAGTATCATGAGACACTTCGGGGAGTCTTTTCAGCACAACGATGGCCGGAACGGCGGTTCATGGTCCACCCTCATGGTCTGGGTCATGGAGGCAGCGGTTCAAGTTCCGGGTTTCAAGGCCAAGGCAATCAGGGTGGCTACAACCAACAGAATAATCAGGGAAATTAGCAGCAGCAACAGTCTGGTTATCAGAGAAACCCAAAGAAATTGAATAGTGGACAGTACCACGTCTTCACCACTAGCTTGTGTACGCGGGATCAAAAGCTTCATAAGAGGGCAGTGAATGCTATTGAGCCGGTGGTGCCGCGTTACTTATGGTGGTCGGAGCAGCCTATTGTGTGGAGTCGTGAGGATCATCCGCCCCGGGTTGACAATATGGGTCACCTGGCTTTAGTGGTGGCGCCTCAGGTTGGGGGCTATAAATTTACTAAGGTACTCATGGATGGAGGCAGTGAAAGTACAACTATCCCTAGGTGGTTTTGGTAATTCCTAACAACATATAGCTCATTGAGCTAACACTATTTCAAGACTAATATTTCAGGAAAGCTCAATGATTGGAATGTCATGGATGAGAAAAGTGGACCCCTCAAAATGCTAAGGACAAAGGGATTGGCTCCAGCTCAAGACTCTACATTTCATATTTGAGTGATCCAAGATCACATTGAGTCTATAGGAAAAGCCAATACTATGAAGGAGGGATGAGGTGTTGCTTAATGGCTTGCTTGCTCAAAATGCTTAGTGATATGCTCCAAAGCCCTCAACTGCTTTCTCACATCCACATATGACCTAAACCAAAAGTCTAACTCGGCCCTACCTCTTCTTTCTATCCGGCGCCACCCAGTTCAGATGTCATAGCCACTGCCACAAACCCTAGGCAAATTGGTCTCACTGATAGGGATCTCGGTCTCACCGAGATGGGATTGTAATCTCTCCGTTTCCCTTCGTAACGTTTTGGTCCTACCGAGATGAGCGATCGGTCCCATCAAGATTGCAATGTAAACTCTGTGTTTCCCTTTTGTAACATTTTGGTCTCACCGAAATGAGCGAATTGGTCCCACCGAGTTTACCTGACCAACTCTCTGGTTAGCTTATTACCAAAATCGGTCTCACCGAGTTTGTGTAATCGGTCTCACCGAGATTACGTTATGCCCTAACCCTAACCATATCGGTCCTACCGAGTTGCATGTCGGTCCCATCGAAAATCCTAACGGTCACTAGATTTGCTGAATCGGTCCGACCGAGTTTGTCAATTTTGTCCCACCGAGATTGGTAAGTTGTGTGTAACGGTTAGATTTTGTGTGGAGGCTATATATACCCCTCCACCTCCTCTTCATTCGTGGAGAGAGCCATCAGAATGAACCTACACTTCCAATACACATTTTCTGAAAGAGAACCACCTACACTTGTGTTGAGGCCAAGATATGCCATTCCTACAATATGAATCTTGATCTCTAGCCTTCCCCAAGTTGCTTTCCACTCAAATATTCTTTCCACCAAATCCAAATCCTGTGAGAGAGAGTTGAGTGTTGGGGAGACTATCATTTGAAGCACAAGAGCAAGGATTTCATCATCAACACACCATTTGTTACTTCTTGGAGAGTGGTGTCTCCTAGATTGGCTAGGTGTCACTTGGGAGCCTCTGACAAGATTGTGGAGTTGAACCAAGGACTTTGTAAGGGCAAGGAGATCGCCTACTTCGTGAAGATCTATCGCTAGTGAGGCAAGTCCTTCGTGGGCGACGGCCATGGTGGGATAGACAAGGTTGCTTCTTCGTGGACTCTTCGTGGGTGGAGCCCTCCGTGTACTCGCGCAACCGTTGCCCTTCGTGGGTTGAAGTCTCCATCTACGTGGATGTACGATAGCACCACCTATCGGAACCACGACAAAAACATCCGTGTCTCCAATTGCGTTTGAATCCTCCAAACCCTTCTCTTTACATTCTTGCAAGTTGCATGCTTTACTTTTCCGCTGCTCATATACTCTTTGCATGCTTGCTTGAATTGTGTTAATATTGCTTGACTTGTTCTAAAGTTGCTAAAATCTGCCAAGAACTAAAATTGGGAAAAGGCTAGATTTTTATTTGGTCAAGTAGTCTAATCACCCCCCCTCTAGACATACTTTCGATCCTACAAGTGGTATCAGAGCTTTGGTCTCCATTTGCTTTGATTTCCATAGTTTCTGGTGGTCATAGCCTTGGTTTCACAACCTAGGAGAGTATGGCGTATAGCGAAGGAAATTATCACCGTAGAGGCCCTTACTTTGACGGTATTAATTTTGCCAGTTGTAAGCATAAGATGAAAATGCATATTCTTGGACATAACCTCGCCGTTTGGGCTATTGTGTGTATTGGCTTGCAAGGTGAATTCTTTGATGGGAGAGAACCGAACCATGAAGCCACCGCGGAAGAGTTGAAGATGCTGCAATACAATGCTCAAGCTTGTGATATCCTCTTCAACGGATTGTGCCCCGAAGAATTCAACAAAATCAACCGTCTTGAGAATGCAAAGGAAATTTGGGATACTTTGATTGATATGCACTAAGGTACTGACTTCGTCAAGGAATCCAAGTTGGATGTGCTTCAAAGTCAGCTTGACAAGTTCAAAATGAAGGATGGTGAAGGTGTCGCTGAAATGTACTCTAGGCTTGCTCTTATCACAAATGAGATTCCGGCTTAGGAAGTGAAGAGATGACCGACAAATTCATCATCAAGAAGATCCTAAGAGCTTTGGACGGAAAATATGATACCGTGTGCACATTGATCCAAATGATGCCAAATTACAAAGATCTCATGCCAACGGAAGTCATTGGAAGAATTGTTGCTCATGATATGTCACTCAAGGATAAGGAGGAACTTCACAACAAGTCAAGTGGTGCTTACATAGCCTCATGTGAAGCCCCCACATCATCAAGTGAGAAGCAGACCTTCAATGAAGAATTCAGCCTAATGGTGAAGAACTTCAACAAATTCTACAAGAGTAGAAGCAAAGAGAGAAGCTCCAAGTCAAGGTCGTACAATTACAAAAGATCTTCTAGTCGAGAGCGTAATTGCTACAATTGTGGAAGACCCAGACACTATTCAAATGAGTGTACGACCCCCTACAAAAGAAGAGAAGATTCTCCCAAAAGAAGAAGTAGAAGAGAAGAATCACCATCAAGAGAGAGAAGGAGTAGGGATGATCGTTATGAACGAAGACCCTCACAGAGAAGCAAGGATTCGGAAAGGAAGGACAAGTCATCAAGGAGCTACACAAAACAAAGACATCAAGCTCATGTTGGTGAATGGGTATCCGGCTCCGACTCCGACAATCACTCCTAGAGAAGCTATCACTCCGACTCCGAATATACTCAAGATGAAGGTGTTGCCGGTCTAGCACTTTTTTTAACCAACTCCTACGACATATTTGATTCACCAAATGAAGGAAATTGAAGATGCTTCATGGCTAAAGGCCCAAAGGTATCACACCCCGAGTATGTTGATTTCAATAGTGATGAAGATGACTTGCTAGGTGATGATTATTTACTTGTTGACAACTCTAGTGATGAATACTATGATGAAACGTCAATTAATCATGATAAACAAGATAAAACGAATGCCAATGTTAAGGAGAAGATTGAGTCTCTAACTAAAGAACTAAACACTCCTAAGTTAGCTCATGAAACTATCTTAGGAGATCATCGAGAACCTTTAAGGACTCATGAGTAGTTACACTTTGAAAAGCTCAACCTTAAGCAAGAGCATGAGTTTTTAAAGTAAATCAATGATGATCTTCGCAAGAAAAGTTCTTCTTACATTTCCAAGCGTTTACTCTTATCCACTTACATGCCTCAAGTCAAGTCTAGTAAAAAGAAAGATTCTTCCTCTAGTAGTAACAATAATCATGCTAAATCCAATGTTGTTGCTTCTAGTAGTTCTCTTGATTCCACTAATGATTCTCTTAGCCAAGTTACACTTGAGAAAGAAAATAGCTTATTGAAGGGAATTATAGAGAAAGGTGTTTACAAGAGCCTTGCGGGGAGTAAGAAATTTAAGGAAATTGTACGCAAGCAAGGAAGGCACCGGAAGAACCAAGGTGTTGGTTTTGAACGAAAGTTCAATGCCAATGGAGTTGAGTGGGAAGAAGATCAATACCCCGAGACGAAGTTTGTTCCTCAACAGGAGAAGTATGATCCTACTTCTTTCAAAGGGACACAAGCTCAAGATGATCTTCCACCACAAGACCACAAGCAAAAAGGCAAGACAAGCTTCAAGAGGAGATTGATGCATTTGAAGAAGCTCCTAAGGCTTTGGTCAAGTGGGTTCCCAAGACTACATCAAGTTCTACTTCATCAAGTATGACTACAAATCCAAGGATTCCCATCAAGATGATGTGGATCCCGAAGAAGAAGAACTAGAGAGTTCTTGAGGGTGACTCCGCCAACATATTTTACTCATATCATTTTGGCAAGAACAAGTGCAATAAACTTCCACATCTTGCACTAGTTCAAGGAGTCACAAACCCTCTTGTTGGTAAGACAAGGGAAAAGGTAACCTAATGCCTTCATAGACATCATCTTGTGTGTGCATCTTCCTATGTCTATGGATATCCTTGTTTGTTCCTTGTGGGACTAACCCGTGTAGGTATTGATAGTGCAAATCACTCCAAAGGGTTGCTCCAAATGATCTACATCAACATTGAGCACCCACATCTTCAACACCTACATGAAGTCATCATCGACAAAACCCAAGGTTAGTTCATCCCTCTAAGGGGGTATCTCACATCTAGGGGGAGCTTTACTCTAAGAATTGAGCTAAATCAACTCTAATGGTGTGAACACAACAACGCTTTATGTAAAAGTGGTAACCCCACTTGTGCTTAAACGATGAGTATGACCTATGATCAAATGTTCTCATTTGACCCCTAAGTCAATACTCATATATAGATGAACTAGTCATCGCCAATTGCTTGATAGATGCTAGAATTGGTTGTGATGCTTTGCCACATATTTCATTTGTCATTTCATTGTGTGAGCATGTTGGTTGCATAATTTACTCATTCGAGGACATCCACTTGTTGTTATGATTTTTTGGATTCCTTTTCTTTTGCCAAGTGGATGGACAAGAATGCCTAAGAACCTTCTCTAGCTATCTATGCTCTTCTCGTCTCAAACTCTATTCATGCTACATCACAAAATTTGATCAAGTCAGATTCGAACCACTCTGTGTAAGGAGCACTCGGAGTCCCCGATTCATCATAGACTTAAACTTCCAAAACTTCTTTGTGCGCTTCGGTCTGACCGATTCTTCATTTCGGCCATACCAAGATCACTAAGTCGATCTAAGTTTTCAATCTCGGTGCAACCGATTTGAACTTTTCGATCACATCAAGTTGCTGTAACTGCTTGCAGTTATGCATCTCGGTGCCACCGAGTTGTTCCACTCGGTCACACCGAGAGGGTCAGGCTATATATATCCACGGGTCAAATTTTGGAAATTGCTCCGAACTCTTTCGCCCGCGCTTAGCCTGCTCTGCCTCCCTGGGTCTCCGGATCGTCCTCCTCGTCGCCAGCTGCCTCCTGCCGCTGGTCTCTGCCACCATCAACGGGAATCGTCTCCACCGTTGGCGACGTAGCAAGTCCATCGCCGAACTAGGGTATGGACTTTATCTTTGTTCTATTCCTAACTCCGAATCCATAGCACATTGTTTTTCCATTAATCTTGCCACGATTGAGATCATGTTATCCACCGAAAACACTCTGTAGATTAGATGTGAATTGAAAATTTAGGGTTAGGTTTCCGCCGAAACCATCTCGGACCAACCGAGTTGTAGAACTCGGTACCACCGATTCGGCTAAGGCCATTGCACATGTAATTCTTGGCCTGTCCGAGAATTGCAAATCGGTGTGACCGAGTTTAGGATTTTGTGAAACCCTAGCAGTCTCAGTGCCACCGAACTATGACCCGGTCTGACCGAGTTCACCAGTTTAGGTTCCAAAAGCTGCTTTGGTATCACCGAGTTTACAAATCGGTAGGTCCAAAATGCTTTCTGTGGAAAACTAAAACTAAGTTTTTGAGTCATTCTTTTGCAAAAACCTCTGTATTTTGTGATGCTCATCCACTCTACCTCATCTATAAACTATTCATAGGGTCTGCTATCAGAGTTTGCAATATGTCTGATCAGAGTGACAGTCAGAACAAGTCAGAGGAGCAGGTTCACATGAGTGAGGGCACTAGTCCCTCTAGCAGCTCAGATGATGGAAGCAGGAGCACACCCAGCAACTTACCCAAGGCAGCCACCAGGACCAGAAAGAAGAGAACTTCAGATTCTGAGGATGAAGACTATGTGGCTATTGAGGATGAGGCCATTTCCAAGAAGAAGGTGCTCAAGAAGGAGTATGGCGCAGCAGCTGCCACTAAGCCTGGTATGAAGACCAAAGCACCTGCCAAAAGAATTCCCATGTCTAAAGCCAGAGCCTCCACTCAAGCATCTTTGGAATCTGAACTCAAAGAGGCTGCTGTAGAAGGGAAGAAGAGGAAAGAAAGGGTCAAGAAGACCATGGCCAGGGTTGTTGGAAGGCCTTCCATGATGGAAGAAGAAGAAGAGGAAGATGTTGCTGCACCAGCACCCAAAGCTCAAAAGCTTATGGATGATGCCATCAGGTCAGGGGCTGCTTCATCAAAGCCCAAGGAAGCTCCTAAGTCAGCTGCTCCAAAACCCAAATCTGCACCCAAGAGGAACACCAGGAGTATTCCAGCTGCAGAGAAGAACAAGGCCCCAGTGCCTGAAGCTGCTGTTGAGGAAGAAGATGATGAGGAACATGTCTTGAGAAAGTTGAAGCACAAAATTCCAGATCACAATGATGCTCATCCAGTAGCTGAGGACATGAAGCTCAGGAGGGATGCATGACTCAAACAGTGGAGATTGACTGATCCCTATGCAGTCAGGAGAAGAACTACTGTGGACTACATGTTCCATACAAAGGAACAACATGACTTCTATGAGACAGTGCTGCTTGACAAGAAGCCAATTGTCTGTGATATGAGATGGGTAGACTGGGAGTACATCAGGAAGAATGAAGAGCATTATATAGGGGTGTATGAAAGTTTCAATGCTTGTGCAGTGGATGACTTTGTTGGGCAGAAGCTCACAAAGTGGAATGATGAGCTTATTATGCAGTTCTACTCCATAGCTCATTTCTACCCGGATGGAAGGATTGTCTGGATGTATTAAGGTACTAGGTACCAATCATCAGTTGAAGAATGGGCAAAGTTGATCAATGCTCCTAAGGAGAATGAGGATGACTTGGATGTCTATGCCAAGAAGAAGAAGGATCACAACTCCATGGCACACATGTATAGAGAGATCCCAGATGCTGCTATTGAGACAGACAAGTTTGGGTCAGTACATTATCTTCTGTCAGGACTGCCAAAAATCAACTGGATCCTCAGGCACACTCTTTTGACTAAATATGGAGATCACAAGATGATCAGAGGCCATGCCATCAACCTACTTCACATATTTGATGTGCCTCAGAAGTTCAAGGTCATGAGCCTCATAGTGGAAACTATCAAGAGGACTGCCGCAGATCAGAAGAGAAGTTGTGGGTATGCCCCACAGATCCAGGAGCTCATCAACTCCAAGATAGGTACAGGCACATACCTCTTGGACAAGGAACACATGCCCATCTATCCAGATTTTGAGGACAACACAATGGTGATGGATGAAGATGAACCATCTTCTGTGCAAGCACAAGCAAAAAGGGAGAAGGCAAGGACTTAAAAGGCTGCAAAGATGCCAACCATTGATGAGGCATCTCAGTACTTCTTGAAGAGCAAGCAGGATCAGCTTGGCTACTTGATTGCCTCCACTCTGAGGATTGAGAAGGTACTGACCACCCTGACTCGAAACCAGGAGAGCTTGGAGAGGATCATGGAGCAGAAGTTCTATGACTTGGATGTGAAAGTCACTGAGATACAGTCAGTCGTTGAGCAACTTCAGGATGATATGCGGGAGAGGAAGGGCAAGACTACTACTGATGCTTTTGCTAGAGTGCCCAGGAGCTAGAGATCAGCTGCAGTGCCTGTTACAGACACCAGAGCCACTACATCTACACCAGCTACATCTTCTGTGCAACCAGCTACAGCACCTACTCCTCCAGCACCATCTACATCAACTGATGCCTTCATTCTTGGAGTTATGTCTACACCACCACCTGAAGACCAACCCTCAGAGTCGATTTAGTGCTGTGCATTTTCTATGAACTTTTTGGTAACTTGTTGCCAAAGGGGGAGAAAAATGTATAGATCATAGGCTTCGAGAGAGAGTGTTGCGTTTGTTCTCTCTTGTTTTGGTGGTTGAACTTTATTTGCTTGTTGAGATACTTTATGCTTTTGTGAGATACTTGGACGATCATGTGTTTGATCATATGCTACCTTAATGCTTGTTGGATGATTTTATCCTTTTATCTCCCATATGATCATTCACTTTGCTTGGTGATGAGTGCATGTATCTATTAATTATCATTTTGAGCGCTCCACCAAGATGTATGTGACATGGAAGAGTAACCCATGATCCTAACACATTGTGCATTTGCAGTCAAAAGCAAATCTTAAACTATGCACAAATTTAGAGGGAGCTCTTGCTTTTCACATACTTCTCAAAGCGACAATGTTTTTCACTCGTATTATAATTTTTCGAAGCTTTGATCTATATGTTGTCATCAATTACCAAAAAGGGGGAGATTGAAAGTACAACTATCCCTAGGTGGTTTTGGTAATTCCTAACAACATATAGCTCATTAAGCTAACACTATTTCAAGACTAATATTTCAGGAAAGCTCAATGATTGGAATGTCATGGATGAGAAAAGTGGACCCCTCAAAATGCTAACGACAAAGGGATTGGCTCCAGCTCAAGACTCTACATTTTATATTTGAGTGAGCCAAGATCATATTGAGTCTATAGGAAAAGCCAATACTGTGAAGGAGGGATGAGGTGTTGCTTAATGGCTTGCTTGCTCAAAATGCTTAGTGATATGCTCCAAAGCCCTCAACTACTTTCTCACATCCACATATGACCTAAACCAAAAGTCTAACTCAGCCGTACCTATCTTTCTATCCGGCGCCACCGAGTTCAGATGTCATAGCCACTGCCACAAACCCTAGGCAAATCGGTCTCACCGATAGGGATCTCGGTCTCACCGAGATGGGATAGTAATCTCTCTATTTCCCTTTGTAACGTTTCAGTCCTACTGAGATGAGCGATCAGTCCCACCGAGATTGCAATGTAAACTCTCTGTTTCCCTTTTGTAACATTTCGGTCTCACCGAAATGAGCGAATTGGTCCCACCGAGTTTACCTGACCAACTCTCTGGTTAGCTTATTACCAAAATCAGTCTCACCGAGTTTGTGTAATCGGTCTCAACGAGATTACGTTATGCCCTAACCCTAACCATATCGGTCCTACCGAGTTGCATCTTGGTCCCACCGAAAATCCTAGCGGTCACTAGATTTGCTGAATCGGTCTGACCGAGTTTGTCAATCCGGTCCCACCGAGATTGGTAAGTTGTGTGTAACGGTTAGATTTCGTGTGGAGGCTATATATACCCCTCCACCTCCTCTTCATTCCTGGAGAGAGCCATCAGAACGAACCTACACTTCCAATACACATTTTCTGAAAGAGAACCACCTACACTTGTGTTGAGGCCAAGATATTCTATTCCTACCATATGAATCTTGATCTCTAGCCTTCCCCAAGTTGCTTTCCACTCAAATCTTCTTTCCACCAAATCCAAATCCTGTGAGAGAGAGTTGAGTGTTGGGGATACTATCACTTGAAGCACAAGAGCAAGGAGTTCATCATCAACACACCATTTGTTACTTCTTGGAGAGTGACATATCCTAGATTGGCTAGGTGTCACTTGGGAGCCTCCGACAAGATTGTGGAGTTGAACCAAGGAGTTTGTAAGGGCAAGGAGATCACCTACTTCGTGAAGATCTACCGCTAGTGAGGCAAGTCCTTCGTGGGCGACGGCCATGGTGGGATAGACAAGGTTGTTTCTTTGTGGACCCTTCGTGGGTGGAGCCCTCCGTGGACTCGCGCAACCGTTACCCTTAGTGGGTTGAAGTCTCCATCAACGTGGATGTACGATAGCACCACCTATCGGAAACACAACAAAAACATCCGTGTCTCCAATTGCGTTTGAATCCTCCAAACCCTTCCCGTTACATTCTTGCAAGTTGCATGCTTTACTTTCCGCTGCTCATATACTCGTTGCATGCTTGCTTGAATTGTGTTAAGATTGCTTGACTTGTTCTAAAGTTGCTAAAATCTGCCAAGAACTAAAATTGGGAAAAGGCTAGATTTTTATTTTGTCAAGTAGTCTAATCACCCCCCCTCTAGACATACTTTCGATCCTACAAGGAACAACATTAATATAGTTTACTGTGAAACCTTTCATCGCATCGGACATACCGACGAAAATCTTAAGCCGTCAAACACCATTTTTCATGGGGTGGTGCCGGGTAAGTCGGCATATCCGGTGGGTAAGTTATCCTTGGAGGTTGCTTTTGGAGATGAGCATGATTCCAGATCCGAGATGCTAACCTTCGAAGTGGTTAAAATCAAGAGCCCTTATCATGCTCTATTTGGGCGGCCGGCTTATGCTAACTTCATGGCGAGGCCTTGTTATGTTTACTTGCAGCTTAAGATGCTAGGTTACAAGGGCACCATTACAGTGCATGGGAGTCGCAAGGTGGCCTTGGAGTGTGAAGAAGGCGATGCTGCTTATGCTGAGTCTGTTTGTGCAACGGAGGAGCTGAAATTTTACAAAGATAATGTTGACCCGCGGACATGACGTCCTTGAAAAATCCAACCATGGAGCATGATACTTTGCTAAAGTTTCAGTCGGCAGATGACACTAACATGGTTGACTTTGTTCCTGGCGACTGATCTAAGCAGTTCAACATCAGTGCCAATCTGGATCCGAAATAGGAAAGCACACTCAGCGAGTTCATCCGTGAGAACCGGGACATCTCTGCATGGAAGCCTTCAGACATGCCGGGTGTACCGAGGGAACTCGCTGAGCAAACTCTTAATATTGATCCGAAGTTTAAGACGATCATTCAATTCCTTCGTCGTTTTAATGAGGAAAGGCGAATGGCCATTGGTGAAGAAGTGGCCTGGCTCTTAGCGGCCGGGTTTATCGTTGAAGTTATTCATCCTGAGTGGTTGGCTAACCCGGTGTTGGTGCTTAAGAAGAACGACACTTGGCGAATGTGTGTGGACTACACAGACTTAAACAACGCTTGTCCGGACATCCGTTTGCTCCCCCTCATATTGATCAAATCATTGATGCTACGGCGGGTTGTGAGCGTTTGAGTTTTTTGGATGCTTATTCTGGTTATCATCAGATCAAGATGGCGGTTAAGGACCAGGAGAAGACAACTTTCATTACTCCATTTGGAGACTTCTGCTATGTGTCTATGCCTTTTGGGCTCAAGAGTGCCCAGGCGACTTACCAGCGGTGTGTGCAGAATTGCCTTCACAATCAGGTCGGGTGTAATGTTCATGCTTACGTAGATGACATTATGGTGAAATCCAGGAAGAAGGAGACCCTGATTGATGATTTGAAGGAGACGTTTGACAATATCCGGGTTTATAAGATGATGCTTGACCCGACCAAGTGTGTTTTTGGTGTACCGGCAGGCAAGCTTTTGGGTTTTTTGGTTTCAAACCGAGGTATCAAAGCTAACCCGTAAAAAATCAAGGCTATTACTTCCCTGGCTAAGCCAAAGTGTGTTAATGAACTCCAAAGCTTGGCGGGTCGGATAGCGGCTTTGAGCCGGTTCATAAGCCGCCTCGGAGAAAAATCTATCCCTCTCTATCAGACGATGAAGAAGACAGATAATTTCGTCTGGAGTGATGCGGCTAATGAGGCATTTGAGGCACTTAAGAAGCAACTGGCTGAGCCGCCGGTTCTTGCTGCTCCTATTGATAAGGAGCCTCTATTGTTACATGTGGCTACCATTGGCCGGGCTGTCAGTGTGGCTATTGTGGTGGAAAGGAAAGAGGCTGGCAAGGAATATCCAGTTCAACGGCCGGTTTACTACATCAGCGAGGTACTTATCGAGTCCAAACAGAGGTATCCGCATTGGCAGAAGCTTGCGTATGGGGTCTTCATGGCAACTCGAAAGCTCAAGCAATATTTTCTGGGTCATCCCATTACTGTGGTTAGCTCTACTACTTTAGGGGACATCATCCAAAATAGAGAAGCCACAGGCCGGGTCGCCAAGTGGGCCATTGAGCTTGGACCCCATGGCTTGAAATATGTGCCTCGTACAGCCATCAAGTCCCAAGCACTCGTGGATTTTATCAATGATTGGACAGAGTTGCAGACGCCTGAGGAAAAGCCGGATAACACATACTGGACTATTCATTTTGATGGATCCAGGCAGTTGGAAGGCTCGGGGGCTGGAGTTGTCTTGACTTCCCCACGAGGTGATAAATTTTCTTATGTCTTCCGATTAATGTTCCCCTGTACTAACAATGCAGCTGAATATGAAGCCTTGCTCCACGGTCTTTGGATGGCTAAGGAGATGAACTTAAGCCGGGTGAGATGCTTTGGCGACTCAGATCTGGTAGCCCAGCAAGTTTCTGGCACTTGGGATTCTAAGAATCCACTCATGGCGGCTTATCGTCAAGAGGTTAATGTTATTGCGGGTCACTTCAAGGGTTACCAAGTTGAGCATATTGATCGTAGGAAGAATGAGGCGGCTAACACTTTAAGCCGGTTAGGGTCTCAGCGTAAGCCGGTGCCACGCAACACGTTCCTGGATGTTCTGCTTAACCCTTCTGTCAAATTACCTACAGAGGAGGATCTTGCTGTTCCTGACCCGGAAGTATAATTGGTGGCGGCTCTTCATGCTATTCCTAATTAGACAGTTCCGTATTTGGCTTACATGACCCGGGGCGAATTACCTGAGGATGAGATTTTGGCCAGGCAGATAACCAGGTGCTCTAAGTCAATGACAATTGTTAATGGGGAGTTGCAGCATCGTAGTGTCACATGGGTGTTTCAACGTTGCATTTCTCCTGAAGAAGGCTATGAGATCCTCTGGGAGATTCACGAAGGAGATTGTGGTCATCATGCCGGCTCTAAATCTCTCATAGCCAAGGCTTTTCGTCATGGGTTTTATTGGTTTACGGCTCATGCTGATGCTAAGGATTCGGTCAGCAAATGTGACGGTTGTCAGAAGTTTTCATGA
The DNA here is from genome assembly GCA_904067115.1 of Aegilops sharonensis. Taxonomy (NCBI): domain Eukaryota; kingdom Viridiplantae; phylum Streptophyta; class Magnoliopsida; order Poales; family Poaceae; genus Aegilops; species Aegilops sharonensis. The sequence continues at coordinate 123,498,461 of LR880971.1, read as the reverse complement.
CGAGCTCATGTTCCAGCCCAAGAGTTGAGGACGATTCCATTTACTTGGCCTTTTGCGACCTGGGGGCTTGATACGGTTGGGCCTTTCAAGAGGTCCAAAGATAAGAAGACCCACCTTTTGATGGCAGTTGACAAGTTTACTAAGTGGGTTGAAGCAGAGCCGGTTAGCAAGTGTGATGCAGCAACGGCGGTTCAATTCATCAAGAAGGTGATCTTCCGTTTTGGCTTTCCCCACAGCATTATAACGGATAATGGCACTAATCTGTCTAAAGGTGCTACGAAAGAATTTTGTCAACGAGAGCATATTCGCCTTGACGTTTCCTCCGTAGCTCACCCTCAGTCCAATGGTCAAGCGAACAAGCTAATCAAGAGATTCTACGAGGCATCAAGCCCTGGCTTATGGTTTCTTTGCAAAGAACACCGGGTTGTTGGGTGGAGGACTTACCTTCAGTGTTTTGGAGTATCAATACAACCCCCAACAGGTCTACGGGTTACACACCTTTCTTCATGGTTTATGGAGCAGAGGCGGTTCTCCCTAGTGACATCCGTCACGATTCACCCCGTGTGGCGGCTTATGTTGAAGATGATAATGAAAGAGCACGTCAAGATGCACTTGACCTGTTGGATGAGGAGCGTGATCTAGCGGCAGCACATTCAGCAATTTATCAGCAAGATCTACGTCGTTACCACAGCCGCCGAGTCAAAACCAGAACCTTTCAAGAAGGCGACGTAGTGCTCCGGCTAATCCAGGATCAAATGGATATGCATAAACTATCACCGCCTTGGGAAGGACCTTTTGTGGTCAGCAAGAATCTGCATAATGGGTCATACTATCTTATTGACGTTCGAGACCACACGGACTCATGCAAATCGGAGGAGGAGACCCGTCGGCCGTGGAATATTGCTCATCTTTGGCCCTACTATACCTGAGCCACCGGCTCTCGTGATGTACATAGTTTGATGATGTATATACTATAAAAAGTATAATAAAGCCGTCATCCCTGATAATTCAGGGCCTCTGTCGTTTCACTTCTTCGAAGCTGAGTCTTTATCATCGTCTTACATGTTCACTTAAGAGGCTTGACGCCCAAATTACAGGGACCAAAGAGAGTTGGATGCACAGCACAGCTCAAACATAGGTCCCCGACGAGCACAACTCATAAGTATGTCACTTGGGGGCTTCCTGTTCAAACATAGGTGTATTCACCAAAGAGAACATAGCGTTACTACCCTCTTGACTAGGTTATCTTGTTCAAACATAGGTGTATTCACCAAAGAGGACATAACCTTTCCGGGTCATCCTACCTGTATATTAGCTGCTTCTTCATCAGGTAATCCTGATTGACCCGCCGAACTCTTAACAATCAATCTTCTATGGTGTATTCACCAAAGATCCTGAGCTTGTTAAGGTTAAAACGCCGGTTTGTCATCTGAGAGCACGGCTTACAGATAGTCAGGATAGATCCAGGCTCATGAGCCGCCTTCCTGGAAACTTGGATGAATCGTCCTGTGATGCATGATGCTACTCTGATCCCGCGTACTCCTGATAAGTCTATCTTTAAATAAGACCTGAACTTATCTGGGTTCAAATGTTGATTGGGTAATGTGAGTACTGGCTCATGGAAAGCGCGTACCTTCCAGTGGCCATCAGGCTAGTTTCATTGAAGAAGAAACTTTGGCTTGGCGGCCTGCAAAAGCCTTGAATTTTTTGATTTCTTATTTTTTCTTTCTATATAATCTCTTTTTCTTGCCATATGGTTTTTACAAATCGGGCCAAGCTGCCCTATTTATGTCTCATATTTGAAGCTTCTTTGGGTTTCTGCAACCCGCCAGGATGGCAGACTCTAAGTCGCCAGAGAATAATAATCTTATGTTTAGAGTTATAGCTCTAAAAACTCTAACTGCATGGAGCTGATAAGCCGGCAGTCTCAGCATACACCACATGTATGACTTTCATTTAACAATTGTGTCAGCATTGTGGTTAGACCGGCCTTTGGTTATGAACTATCCGTCCCCGGTGGCTTCAATTGGGTATCATGACCCGCCCGGTGGTAAACCGCCAGGGAACTTGTGATCTATTTGTGTGCAGGGTAATGATCAATCTGATCTGCATAAATCAACGCTGTCATCAACATAAAGTGATGGTTTCTTAAACTGGCGGATCAGTAGTATTGCGCAAAACGGAAACGTGCACGATGGCATGGCAGATTAAAGGTTCACTACTCTATTACATGACTCCGTGAGTCAAACAAGAACAAGTGTTCTGAAAGGATCAGATATACAAACCGCCTGGTGGTTCACTCTTCTTGGCCTTGCTGACTTGAGGCCTCTGGATCATCCCTTCCCGGTTCTTCGTCCTCTTCCGCCATCTGAAAATTTGGTGATGTCCAATCGATGCCACATAAAGCTTGAAATGTAGCCTCATCATTTATAAGTTCAGACGGCTCAACTTCAGGGGAAAAAGTATGCTTACGGATTGGGGGGATTAGATCCATCACTTTATAAGCCCGCGTCGGCATCTTCTGGTTCTCCATGCTGTAAGCCGGATGGTATTTTGACAAGTCCGTTTCATTGGCAATCAGACTGGCCAGAAGATGTATTTCTTTCACACATGCAGCAAGGTCTTTTTGATCAAATGAAGTACCATCTTCTTTCAAACTTGGATATCCAGAAGCCACCTGAGACGGGTCTAGCTCTAGTAACCATGCATTCGCCCGGCTCAAAGCCGTCACGGCACCGGCTCTTGCAGATGACCGCTTCACCTCATCCATCCTAGCAGGCAGCACATAAAGTTTTTTCAAGACATCTATCAAGAGAGTAGGTGCTTGATTAGTTGGAGAAATTGTGGCCAATGCACACTGAGCTCCGAAGTATAGTTGTTCAACAAGTGTGTAGACAGCCTTGAGCTTCACAAGCATATCTTGGTTAAGATTGCTGCTCCTGGGACCTGAGTAAGTCATAGATTGGTTGGAGGCGGTTTATAATATAAAAGAAAATATTCATTTTTGATGATTAGAAAGGCGACTCACCAAAAATAGTAGAAACCATCTGGGATACACGTTGTTTTAAACCAGTGAGCTCAGTGGTCACCTCTTGAAGAGCCACTATCGGAGTAATGGGCCACGGGTAGCCTAACCCGAGTCCCTGAGCCTTTCAAGACAATGGACCGGCTGCGCCCCACAAACATCCAGAGTGAAGAACCGCCTTCTGGTGGCCGGCTGGCTAAAGTGGCCGACTGCCGGAAGGTGGCCAAGCTCCAGAATACGGCACCAAGACGGGCCGACTCCTAGCAGGTGGCCTCCAGAGAGGCCGGCTCCTAGCAGTCGGCCCATGGCGCCCTCAAAGTCTGCGCCCCCATTAAGAAGATAAGGCAGGATGCGGCTATAGTGTAGTCCATCACCCCCACGTCCAGGGCAAGGCGCGGCCACAGTGCCCCGTACAGGCTGAGATCTCCACACGACGCTACACTATTGCCACTCCACCCTTGACGTCATTCCTGTCAGGTGGAGCCCTGCTCCCACAACGGCCTGTCGGTAGAGCCTGCAGGCGGCGGGCCCTACCAGGCAGCGAGAGCCCGGAAGACGGCAGAAGCCCGACCAGTCGGGCCCGAGGGAGGCCGGCTTCTAGTAGGCGGCTCACTCCTCCCTCGGGCTCCATGCACCATTAACCAGATAAGACATGATGTGTCTACAGTGATCTCCCACCAGGCGGCGGGACTGTAGCCACGCTGCCCTGACCAAGCATGCGTCATTAGCATTGTGGCTACAGTAATCAGCAGCCAGCAAGACCCGCGAGCGGTGGGAGCGGCCTGTCGGCTCCGTACCAGACCAGTCGGTAGGGCCCACCAGGCGGCGGGTCCCAGTAGCCGGCGGAGAAGCCGACGACCAGGGACACTGACAGCTGGGTCCTACACCCGGCCAGATTACCATTGTACCCCTGGGGGGTAGGCCTATATAAACCCCCCAGGGCACCCATGCAAAGGGTTTCCAACCTGTTAGAACTAGACCCACACATAGAGCGACGAGAGAGCAAGCCTTGCCTTCTCCTACCTCTAGCATACAGCTCGAGGAGCACCATTGTACCCACGAGTGCCTTAGTGATCATGCGGAGACACTGTAGAGCAGGACTAGGGGTGTTATCTCCTAGGAGAGCCCCGAACCTGGGTAAAGTGCACCGGCGTTCGTGTCTACGCCTCATCCCGCTTCCAGGCACCGACGACGTTCTACTCGCTCCCACCATGATAAGCCATCCTTTGGCATATGTCGCACCCAACCCACGACATTTGGTGCCCACCGTGGGATGAGGTGCACCGTCTACCGAAGACCTATTCTGGACGGGAACCTTGTTCCTTCCTGGCAAGCGCAGCGAGCCCGGCACACCAGATGGCGTCTGCACCGACGTGCTGCACGACGCGGAGGTCATCTGCGCGGCGAGCTGCCTCGCCGATCTTGTTGGCGAGATTCGCCTCTCCAACGAGCCCGTATCTGACGCGGCAAAAGAAGGCCCCGAGAGCCGCCTCGTCAGCCTCCTCGATCAGCTCCATGTCGCCAGCGAGCCTGTTGCGGCCTTGGAGTTGGTTGGCTCCACCGACCCAATGCTTGTCGATTCCGACACGGCTTCGCTTGACGCATTCCCCACCAACGTGGTGGTCTACGACGAACCGCTTCCTCGCGCGGTCAGCGGCGGCAGCACCGTCACGAAGGTGCTCGTCATCAGCCACGGCGAGCACTCTGGCGGAGGTGGCCAGGACCCGCTGCAAGCGGTGCTGCATGACCTGACTGCGCCCATTCCAGAAGACACCAACGCCGAGACGCTGGAGGCACGCCGCGTCCAGCCCGTTGAAAGCGCTAACAGGCTGGCCAACATGAGATGCCTGATGGAAGCCTACCAGCGTGAGATGGACCGTGCCGTCGGCGGCACGCCGGCTCCTGGTGGGCCTAGCCGGATTGGCATGATCCGTCAGCGTGGCGCGACCATTGCCAGCATGCTCGGGACGGATCGTCCCTTCTATGCCACGCCCGCGAAGAACATACGAGCCGCCCAGGGGGCAGCAGACGAGCTAGACAAGCTCGAGAGCAACGAGCGTCACCACATGATGGAGCACGTTCAGCAGCTCCTCGACGCGGCTGCCAAGCAGCAAGAGGCCGGCTGCTGCACTGAAGCGCCCAACCGGCGAAACGATGACCCGCCTCCTCGACGAGATCAAGGCGCGGCATCCTGGACACCGACTGGTGGCGTTCGCGGAAGAAGAGACAAGGAGCCGGCTGCCAGCCGCAGCTGGAGTCACATCACCATCGAGCGCGACCAAGACGGCCCCCCGAGAGCAGTGGAACAACGGGACGACTATCCGCCTCCCCCTCCTCCCCGCAGGGAGATGCGCGCTTCCCCGCTGCCCGTTGACCACCTGACACTCGGCGACCGACTTGGCCGCCGGGAAGGAGTCGGAGAGAACGACACCCGCCACCGGATCGACCGCCTCAACCAATCCCTGGCATTAGAAGAAGAAGACGAGTTGAGTCCGCCTTGTTTTGGCCCCCGCATCCAAGATGAGCCCTTTCCCAAAGGGTTCACGCTCCCGAGAGATACACCCAAATACACCGGCTCTTTGAAGCCAGAGGACTGGTTGGTCGACTATTCCACAGCCGTCAGCATCGCCAACGGCAACAAGCGCGTTGCCGTGAAGTACGTTCCGCTCATGCTCCAGGGCACAGCCCGGACATGGTTGAACAACCTGAAGCCCCGCAGCATCAACAACTGGGTCGATTTCACCGAAGCCTTTATCTGCAACTTCACCAGCACGTACAAGTGGCCGCCCAAACCTCGCCAGCTCTCCTTGTGCATCCAAGGCCCCAACGAGTCGACTCGCGAGTACCTCACGCGTTGGGCCGAGCTGCGCAATTCTTGCGAGGGCGTGCACGAGGTGCATATCATTGAGTACTTCACTGCCAGGTGCCGAGAAGGCACCCTCCTCAAGCACAAGCTTCTATGCGACGAGCCGGCAACCCTCGACGAACTGTTGATCATAGCAGAAAAGTATGCCACGGCCTACTCCTCCATGAAGGCGGAGATCCAAGTTGACGCATCTGGCAAAGTGGATCCTCAAGCTCCTTGGACACCGGCTGGCGACACAAGTCGGTGTCAGTAACCAGATGACAACAAGCGCAAGGCCATGCAGCCGGCTTCCACAAGCCGACAAGTGGCGACAGTCGAAGATCAGCAGCCGGAAGGGCAGCCTCCACCCAAGCGTCAGAAGGGCGGCAAGCCCAACTGGCTGCACGCCTTCTCGTACGAACAGACTCTTGATGCACCCTGCAAGTTTCACAGTGGCGCGAAGCCGTCCAACCAAACCATTCAGAAATGCCACTGGCTCACCAGGATCGCCAAGGGTGATCGACTCCTGCCTCCTCCGCCTACCAGGCCGCCGCCTCCTCCTCCTCCCCAGCAGCTGATAACCCACAAGTATATGGGAGCAATTGTATCCTCTTTCAATAAGTAAGAGTGTCGAACCCAACGATGATCTAAAGGTAGAACAAATATTCCCTCAATCCCTATCGACCACCGATACAACTCTACTCACGCTTGACGTTCGCTTTACCTAGAACAAGTATGAAACTAGAAGTACTTTGTAGGTGTTTTTGGATAAGTTTGCAAGTATATAAAGAGAGCGTAAATAAAAGTAGGGGCTATTTAGATAAATACACAACTAAATTAGTTTTAGTAAAGAGCTTGTAGTCACGAGAAAGTTATTTGTCCCTAGGCAATCGGTAACTAGACCGGTAATCATTATTGCAATTTTATTTGAGGGAGAGGCATAAGCTAACATACTTTCTCTACTTGGATCATATGCACTTATGATTGGAACTCTAGCAAGCATCCGCAACTACTAAAGATCATTAAGGTAAAACCCAACCATAGCATTAAACATCAAGTCCTCTTTATCCCATACGCAACAACCCACTTACTCGGGTTTGTGTTTCAGTCACTCACGCAACCCACTATAAGAGAATCGTGAACGTATTGCAACACCCTATAGCGGGAATCCCTCACGCTTGCGCGACATGGAGAGCACCATAGGACAGGACCAATAATAAAACATGCAACTCAAACCAATCTTGATCATCAAATAACCCCATACGACAAAACGGATCTACTCAAACATCATATGATAGCCATACATCATTGGGAAATAATATATAGCGTTGAGTGTTGGGGAACGTTGCAGAAAATTAAAATTTTTCCTACGGTTTCACCAAGATCCATCTATGAGTTCATCTAAGCAACGAGTCATGGGAGTGAGTTTGCATCTACATACCACTTGTAGATCGAGTACGAAAGCGTTCGAAGGAGTGGTGATGATGGAGTCGTTCTCAACGTGATTCCGATCACCGATGACCAAGTGCTGAACGGACAGCACCTCCGCGTTCAACACACGTACGGTACGGGCAACGTCCCCTCCGTCTTGATCCAGCAAGGAGGAAGGAGAGGTTGAGGAAGATGGCTCCAACAGCAGCACGACGGCGTGATGATGGTGGAGTCACAGTTCTCCGGCAGGGCTTCGCCAAGCGCACGTGGAGGAGGAGAGGTGTTGGGGAGGGGAGGGGCTGCGCCTTCAATTGTGTATGCAGCCCTCCCCTCACCCCTCTATCTATAGGGGAAGGGAGGAGGGGCCCCCCTCTAGATGCATCTAGAAGGGGGGTGGGGGGCGGCGGCCAAGGGGAGGGGGGCTTGCCCCCCAAGCAAGGGGGCGCCCCCCTTAGGGTTCCCCCCTCAACCCTAGGCGCATGGGCTAAGGGGAGGGGGTGCGCCCAGCCCACCAGGGGCTGGCTGCCTCCCACGCAGCCCAAAGTGGCCCCCGGGAGGGGTGGTCCCTCCCGGTGGTCCTCCGGAACCTTTCCGGTGGCCCCTCCATAATTCCGATATGACCCGAAACTTTTCCGGTGTCCGTTTGACAACTTCCCATATATAAATCTTTACCTCCGGACCATTCCAGAACTCCTCGTGACGTCCGGGATCTCATCCGAGACTCCGAACAACATTCGGTAATCACATACAAGTCTTCCTATTAACCCTAGCGTCACCGAACCTTAAGTGTGTAGACCCTACGGGTTCGGGAGACATGCAGACATGACCGGGACACTCTCAGGTCAATAACCAACAGCGGGATCTGGATACCCATATTGGCTCCCACATGCTCCTCGATGATGTCATCGGATGAACCACGATGTCGAGGATTCAAGCAACCCCGTATACTATTCCCTTTGTCAGACGGTATGTTACTTGCCCGAGACTCGATCGTCGGTATCCCAATACCTCGTTCAGTCTCGTTACCGGCAAGTCACTTTACTCGTACCGTAATGCATGATCCCGTGACCAGACACTTGATCACTTTGAGCTCATTATGATGATGCATTACCGAGTGGGCCCAGTGATACCTCTCCGTCATACGGAGTGACAAATCCCTGTCTCGATCCGTGTCAACCCAACAGACACTTTCGGAGATACCTGTAATGCACCTTTATAGTCACC
>LR880971.1:123453162-123474450 GCA_904067115.1 Aegilops sharonensis | reverse complement strand
GCCACAAGCATAGCAAGCATCATCAAAAAGGGATATTTCAAGAGAATCGACGGGATCATAACAGTCATCATAGCAATCATCCTTCGGTAAGCACGAAGGGAAATTAAACAATGTATGAGTTGAAGAGTTACTCTCATTACAAGGTGGGCACAGGTAGCTAATCCGCTCTTCCTCCTTTTGTTCTTCGCTCTCCTCCTCATCTTTTTCATCCAATGAGCCCACAGTTTCATCAATTTCTTCTTCCATAAACTCCTGAAAAATATTAGTCTCTTCTTGGACAGCGGAGTAGTCCTCAATATATGGTTCAACATAGGCTTTAGAAGCATAATTATCATAGCAATATTTAAGTATGGAAAAATTTTCAGATTTGTAAAGAGTAGCATCATACGTTTCAATCAAAGAAGCAATTTCGTAAGCACCCTTAAAAGCAACAAATTCTTCAATTTGTTGAACATCATAGTAATTATAAACACCCTTAGCATACGAAGATACAATTCCATTGTCAATAAACTCACATTCGTAGGGAAGGTGTTTCTTATAGTTTTCAGAACAACAAGTAACATCATATATTTCACATAAATTCCAAGCATAGCATTGCAAACGATGAATTTGATCCAGTAAACGTTTCCCTTTTTCAGATACACAGTGTCGCACATAACTAGCATGCTCATCTAAAGATTTGACCTCAACTAAGCTAGTTGGGGTTTCAGCACGAGCACATAGGGATCAAAGATGATCCAAGTAGTAAGCTTTAGGAGTGTGATATATTTTGAGTGGTTCTTCAACCATTGGTTCAGTAGGTACAACTAATTTTTCTGGTATTTTGTGTTTCCTGCCCATAACTAAAGATACAAAAAAACTAAGAACAGCATATAAAAATTACTTAGTGATAAAGCAAACAAGCACACACGAGAATATTCACCCCACGCTATTGCACCCCGGCAACAGCGCCAGAAAAAGGTCTTGATAACCCACAAGTACAGGGGGTCAACTGTAGCCTCTTTCGATAAATAAGAGTGTCGAACCCAATGAGGAGCTAAAGGTAGAACAAATATTCCCTCAAGCCCTATCGACCACCGATACAACTCTACGCACGCTTGACGTTCGCTTTACCTAGAACAAGTATGAAACTAGAAGTACTTTGTAGGTGTTTTTGGATAAGTTTGCAAGAATATAAAGAGAGCGTAAATAAAAGTAGGGGCTATTTAGATAAAGACACAACTAAATTAGTTTTAGTAAAGAGCTTGTTTTCACGAGAAAGTTATTTGTCCCTAGGCAATCGATAACTAGACCGGTAATCATTATTGCAATTTTATTTGAGGGAGAGGCATAAGCTAATATAGTTTGGATTGTATGCACTTATGATTGGAACTCTAGCAAGCATTCACAACTACTAAAGATCATTAAGGTAAAACCCAACCATAGAATTAAAGCATCAAGTCCTCTTTATCCCATACGCAACAACCCCCTTACTCGGGTTTGTGTTTCAGTCACTCACGCAACCCACTATAAGCGAATCATGAACGTATTGCAACACCCTACAGCGGGAATCCCTCACGCTTGCGCGACACGGAGAGCACCATAGGACAACACCAATAATAAAATAGGCAACGCAAACCAATCTTGATCATCAAATAACCCATAGGACAAAACGGATCTACTTAAACATCACAAGATAGCCATACATCATTGGGAAATAATATATAGCGTTGAGCACCATGTTTAAGTAGAGATTACAACGGGTAAGAGAGAGGTTACACCGCTGCATAGAGGGGGAAGAGTTGATGATGATGGCGGTGAAGTTGTTGATGAAGATTGCGGTGATGATGATGTCCACGGCGGCGTTTCGGTGCCACCGGAAGAGAAGGGGAGAGGGGGCCCCTTCGTCTTCTTCTTCCTTGGCCTCCTCCCTAGATGGACGAAGGTTTTCCCCTCTGGTCCTTGGCCTCCATGGCGTGGGAGGGGCGAGAGCCCCTCCGAGATTGGATCTGTCTCTCCGTCTCTCTCTGTTTCTGCTTTCTCCTCTGCTGCCCTTTCACCGTTTCTTTTATATCCGGAGATCCGTAACTCCGATTGGGTTGAATCTTTTGCCCAGATTTTTCTCATAAAATTAGCTTTCTTGCGGCAAAAGAAGAGCGTCAACAGCCTTACGGGGTGCCCACGTGGGTCCAGGGCGTGCCTGCCCCCCTGGGGCGCGCCCCCTGCCTCATGGCCCCCTCGGACACCGTCTCGCGTTGATTTTACTTCCCAAAAATCATAAATATTCCAAAATAATTCTCCGTCCGTTTTTATCCCGTTTGGACTCCGTTTGATATCGGGTTTCTGTGAAACATAAACATGCAACAAACATGAACTGGCATTGGGCACTGGATCAATATGTTAGTCCCAAAAATAGTATAAAAAGTTGCCAAAAGTATATGAAAGTTGTAGAATATTGGCATGGAACAATCAAAAATTATAGATACGACGGAGACGTCTCAGTAGCTGGCGGTTCGACCAGTCGGCACCATACAAGACGAGTATCCTGAAGAGCATGGAGCTTATGTCGTGTTCACCAGTGTGGCCGACGATAAGCACAGTAGACGGCAACGGGAACAAGAAGTACACGCAATAGCATCAGAGACCCATGAGTTTATGCATTGGTCTAAGAAGCCTATCAGTTGGAGCAGAGCTGACCACCCGGAGGTGATGCCCTCTCCTAGTTCGTATGCCCTGGTTTTGGATGCCGCCTTCGCCCCAGAGAGGCGAGCTGCTCGTTTCTCCCGAGTTCTGATAGACGGCGGCAGCAGCATCAACATCCTGTACCGAGATACTATGGAGAAGTTAGGAATCAAACAGAGACAGCTTTAGCCCAGTCTGATTGTATTCCATGGCATAGTTCCTGGCCTTTCCTGCTCACCAATCGGCAAGACACAGATAGACGTCCTCTTCGGAGACAAAGATCACTTCCGCCGAGAGCCAGTCTAGTTTGAGGTGGTGGACCTTGAGAGCCCCTATCATGCACTACTTGGCCGGCCTGCTATGGACAAGTTCATGGCGGTCCCCCACTATGCTTACCTCAAGATGAAGATGCCAAGCACCAAGGGAATCCTGACCATAACCGGAGACTACAAGAAGTCATCCGCCTATGCAGTAGACAGCAGCCGGCTAGCCGAGTCTCTCGTGATCGCAGCAGAGAAGTGGCTCCTTGACCGGGTTGTGGAAATGGCAGGCAAGCAGCCGGAAATGTCACCCAACCCCACGGAGTCGGAAGCTGAGGGCTCGTTCAAGCCGGCAAAAGAAATAAAGAAGATACTCTTGGACCCGGAGCACCCGGAGAGGCACGCTGTCATAGGTGCAAACCTTGACAGCAAATAGGAAAGCGAGCTCGTCGATTTACTCCATGAGAATCAAGACATCTTTGCATGGTCTCCTAAGGACATGCCGGGTGTTCCGACGGATTTCGCCGAGCACAAGCTACATGTCCGACCTGATGCGAAGCCAGTCAGGCAGCCCTTGTACCGTTTGTCATAAGAGAAGAGAAGAGTTGTTGGAGAAGAGATAGCCCGACTTCTAGCAGCTGGCTTCATCATGGAAGTGTTCTTTTCAGAATGGTTAGCCAACCCAGTCCTTGTGCTGAAGAAGAATAAGCAGTGGCGCATGTGTATCGATTATACCAGCCTCAACAAAGCTTGCCCCAAAGATCCCTTTGCTCTACCAAGAATTGACCAAGTGATAGACTCCATAGCCGGATGCGAGATATTGAGTTTTCTGGATGCATACTCAGGATATCACCAGAACAAGCTGAACCCGGCCGACAGGCTGAAGACTGCCTTCATCACACCATTCGGAGCCTTCTGTTACCTGACCATGATGCTCGGCTTGAGAAATGCCGGCGCCACGTTTCAGCATTGCATGCAGAAGTGCCTCCTCAAGCAACTTGTTAGAAACACCCATGTCTATGTGGACGATGTTGTGGTGAAGACTGAGAAGTGTGGCACACTGCTAGAAGACCTCAAGGAAACCTTTGAAAACTTGCACCAATTTCAAATTAAGCTCAACCCGGAGAAATGCGTCTTTGTAGTACCGGCCGGTCAGCTTCTTGGTTTCCTGGTCTCAGAGCGCGGCATAGAGTGCAACCCTGTGAAGATCAAGGCCATCGAGAGGATGGAGGTGCCCACCCGACTGCTGGACGTGCAAAAATTCACCGGCTGCTTCGCATACATCGGTCGTTTCATCAGTCGGCTGGGCGAGAAGGCTCTTCCCCTGTACCAATTCATGAAGAAGACCACCTTTTTTGAGTGGAACGACAAGGCGGACGAAGCTTTTCTCCAGCTCAAGAAGATGTTGACCACTCCGCCTGTCCTGGCGGCTCCGACCGCTAAGGAGCCTATGCTACTCTACATCGCCGCCACCAGTTGGGTGGTCAGCACAGTCATAGTTGTGGAGCACAAGGAAGAAGGCAAAGCATTACCAGTCCATAGGCCGGTGTATTACCTGAGTGAAGTGTTGTCCGCCTCCAAGCAGAACTACCCCCAGTATCAGAAGATGTGCTACGGCGTGCATTTTGCCGCCAAGAAGCTGAAGTCGTACTTTCAAGAGCACCCAATCACTATTGTCTGCACTGCTCCGCTTGCCGAGATCATTGGAAGCAGAGATGCTTAGGGCCGAGTGGCCAAATGGGCCATAGAGTTGGCCCCCTACACCATCTACTACCAGCCTCGCACCGCCATCAAGTCACAAGCGCTGGCCGACTTCCTCGTCGACTGGGACGAGACCCAGTACCTGCCACCAGCGCCGGACTCCACCCATTGGCGGATTGTGACACCCCAAAATTTTTAACCTTGTTTTGTTAATTAAAATTTTGCCAGGATATTAAAAATTTTATTTTCTGGGCTCCCTTTTGATTTTGGACCTCTTTCTCTCTTGTTATTATGGAGTTTTCCCCAAAAAGAAAACTTTTCAAATATGTTATTGGACTTGTTTAACCTCTCAAAAAAAACTTTCTTTTATTAGTAGAACTAATTACATAATTAATTTGCTTGATTTTTATTTTCTTGAAAAATAGTTTTTTCAAGATTATATGGCCATGTTTGAACTACAACTATTTGATAAATTCACTTAAAATTCCAACCAAAATTTGGAGATGTCAGGTGATGTTTTAAAACCACTTTTATGCAAAAATATCTTTTATTCATGAAATATTTTGAGCTCTACACCCAATTTTCTTCTCTGGTCCAGTGGGCAAATTTTGCACTGCAACTCATTTAAATATTTCTTTCTAGCTTCCACCAAAATTATGGGGTGTTGGTAGTAGCATATGATTCAACTTTATGCAAAAACCCAGTGTTGTTCTTTGAAAATTTTGAGTGAATCAACCTCATCTTCATTCTGGTCCAACATGATGGTTTGTACAGCATCCATATTCTTACTTGCTCTTTGGCCCTTTATTCTTTCCCCAGCTTGTAGACCACCCTACAAAACCCCTAAGTCCAGGAGCATGCAACCATTGGAATACTTTTGGTTCATGAAATGATGCCATTTACCTCCTGTCCAGATTTGAAGTTCTGCGAAACTTGCACTAGCAAGTTTGTGCTTTTCACAAACTAACCTCACCACCCTCTTGTTCATCTAAAGAGACACTGATCTGGAGATTTTGGCCACCCCAAGTTTTGCCTAGATGCCATTGGCATTTTGACAAACACCCTGAGTGCATAGCGAGATTTGGCATGATTTCAAGTCTACATTGTGAACTTGGTCTCCTAACCAAACCACCTTGTCCCTTGATCTTTCCTCTATCACTAATCTAGTTCTGTTGCTTGCCAACCTCACCCGAGACCCCTAGCATGCCCCGGCATTTCATCAAACACGTCCCGGGCGTGCTCTGGGCGCGCCCAGAGCATGCGTTTGGCCCGCACGTGCGCCCGAGCCGATGCGTCGCCCCCTCGTTCGCCACCGTTCTGCAGAGTCGCGCCACACGCTCCCCTCCTCACCGCAAAACGCCAAGCAGACCTCGCCGCGTCTTCGGCAGGCCAAGGACTAGCCGCCACCGCCGCCCGACAGCTCCTGCACTAGCCAACGCCGCCCAAGCCGTCTCCGCTCGCCAGCTCGCCCTTGGAGCAGTAGGCGCTCGTCCGCTAGCTCCAGCCGCCATCCCCAGCCTCGCCACGTTGCCCTACAGCTACAGAAGACGGTCGTCGGCGACCTTATCCACGGCCGCCGCGGAACCGACTCCGATCGCCTATATAAGGAGCCCCGAGCTCATCCCCGCACGCAGGCAGTCCCAAGCCATCTCCCTAGGACCCCCATTAGCAGCCAATCAACTCGGGGAGGCTTCCTTCCCCATCTCCGGCAACCACAGCCGCCGCCACTGCCCCGGCCATTCCGGCGCCACCAGGGCCTCACCCTCTCCACTCTCTCTACCAGAAGCCCTTCCTTCCTCCCGTGAACCCTTCCCCCTGCTCGATTTTGATCGGGAACCACCACAACCACAAAACCACTTTACTCCCGACGCCGCCGGCCGCCGCGAAGCTCGTCGCCGACGACTCCCTCCATCCCCATCACTCCCTCGACCACCGGAAGAACCGCCCCATCCTTGCGGATCCATCCCCACCCTCGGGGGCCCGCGAGGAGCCGCCTAACGCCGGCAACGATCGCCGGAGCCCTCGCCTCTGTTCGGCCAGAGGACGAAGAGGGAAGGGAGAATAGTCAAACCTGACTAGTGAGGCCCCTGGACCCACTGTCAGTGACCCACGCGCGTCCACGCTGGAGTAAGTGGAGGCGTATAGTCGGAATACGTCTTCGACGTGTACGTATATTCGAATCGTTTTCTTTTTATTCTGTTTTTTTTTTAAATAACAGATTTTTTTACCACAACTTTGACCGGCTATAACTTTTTAAATACAACTCCAAATGAATTGATTCGTTTTTGTACCTCTCTCAAATTTAACCTAGTTTATTTTAAGATTTATTTGAAAAAAATTTCAAACAACTTTTTGTGCTCTTTTTGAATTTGTGTGTTGATTCAAATTTTATTTAAATAGGACTTTGGAGAGAGAGAAGCAAACTTTCAAAAGTTTGGAGTGCACCCTGCCTTTCCACACATTGAAGGCAAGCATTCTGAACCCCGGCATGATATTTTGGTGTGTTCGTTGACACGTTTACAACACCACCTCACTTCGGAGAACTTGTTATTTCATGTGATATGATCATATGCATGAATGCATACTAGTGATTTCCATGCTGTTGGAAAGGAACACACTGGTGATGATAATCATCCTCATGTGCCTTGCATGCATGCCGGAAGGAATCCGGGAAAACCTCTGCCTTGGGTAGGCATGAGTTTGTCGCCGGTCTCCGTCGGGACGGTTTTGTCCGGTATGGCATAGTGAGGTATAGTGAGCGGTGATTAGGTTGGTTGAAATATTTTTGTTATACATGTCATGCAGAGAAAGTTATAAACCTCCTGAGTCGACCGTAGATCGAGTCTTGTTCTAGTAACCCCCATACTTGTTTCGTACTACCACTCATCTCTACACAAGTAGAGTACGGTTCAGTAATCTGTCAACCCCTTTCTAGCACACACCGTACAGAGGGGCCGTGATGAGGGTGCCACGGCCATGGATTAAAGCCAGTCATCCGGTTAGGGGGCATGGGTGTTTTGGTTGTAGCCGAGGGGGTAGCTCCCCAGTTTTGCGCGCGGTATAAGTTTTGTGATACCATGCTAATCGAGGTTGTAGCCTCCCCACTTAGAGTTTTGCTTAACAGGTGTCGTGGGTGATTCCAGACACCGGTGAGTTAAGCTGGTGTATGCAAGTCAGGTGCATTTTCATTAAAAAGACCGTAGACAGAATTAGTCCCGATGGGCTAAAGGAATCCGTTACTCGTGGGTAAAGGGTACATCCTCTGCAGAGATTAAGACCTATTCGAGTAGCCGTGTCCATGGTTAAGGATTACAGTCTGGGAGGGGCCAAGTGTCGGTCTTAGTGTCGTTCTTCGGAGGTGAAACTGCTAAATCAGAAATGGTATTACGACTTGTGACATGTGATGATGATGATTATTATCATGGATGATTATTATTGTGGACTAACCCCTTTATGTTATTTGAATCATTGAGTATCCCTGGGACGGTTCTACCTCCTGGATATTCACCGCATTCATCTTTTAAAGCCCTTTATGTGGTGTCGCTGAGACGCCCGACTGTGGCATTTCTTTTATAAGCCCTTTATGTGGTGTCGCTGAGACGACCGACTGTAGCATTTCTTTTATAAGCCCTTCATGTGGTGTCGCTGAGACGCCCGACTGTGGTATTTCTTTTATAAGCCCTTTATGTGGTGTCGCTCGGCGGCCCGACTGTGGCATTTCTTTTAAAGCCCTTTATGTGGTGTCGCTGAGACGCCCGACTATGGCATTTCTTTTAAAGCCCTTTATGTGGTGTCGCTGAGACGCCCGACTATGGCATTTCTTTTAAAGCCCTTTATGTGGTGTCGCTGAGACGCCCGACTATGGCATTTCTTTTAAAGCCCTTTATGTGGTGTCGCTGAGACGCCCGACTATGGCATTTCTTTTAAAGCCCTTTATGTGGTGTCGCTGAGACGCCCGACTATGGCATTTCTTTTAAAGCCCTTTATGTGGTGTCGCTGAGACGCCCGACTATGGCATTTCTTTTAAAGCCCTTTATGTGGTGTCGCTGAGACGCCCGACTATGGCATTTCTTTTAAAGCCCTTTATGTGGTGTCGCTGAGACGCCCGACTGTGGCATTTCTTTTATAAGCCCTTTATGTGGTGTCGCTGAGACGCCCGACTGTGGCATTTCTTTTAAAGCCCTTTATGTGGTGTCGCTGAGACGCCCGACTGTGGCATTTCTTTTAAAGCCCTTTATGTGGTGTCGCTAAGACGCCCGACTATAGCATGCTTGTAATTTATTTTCATAATGTTTAATACTACTATCTTATGGCATATTCATAAATAACATGCTTGCGTGCATCAGGATTTTTGTTATCTTTTGTGACTGACGTCATGAGCATAGAATATTTTCAGTACATCATTGTTATATTATTCTTGTGTTCCTAATGTTTGCGAGTACATTCAGAGTACTCACAGGCTTGTCCCTGGCTATTGTCTTGGGCAGATTTCTTGCACGGAGAGGAGCGACCGTGTTGACAGCCCTGGAACCTAAGCAATAGTGATAGCAGCCTCGCGAAGATAGGATTTAACCTGGTCAGCTGTTCCTGCGGGAAATGGAGTCCCATAGACGATGATGATTCACAACCCGCTTCCGCCATCAACCACTAGAAACCATATGTTGTACTCACAGACCAGAATGGTCTTGTACTACATATTATTGTGTTTTGCTTGGAAATTCTGTATCAAGTTGGTGCCTCATCAGCTAACAGTTATCCTAGGGCTGGTGAGCACAACGGCCATTTTCTGGAATTTAATACCCATAAAACCGGTCGCGACAGACTTGGTATCAGAGTCAGGCTGACCATTGGCTAATCCTATCTTGGTCAGGTCAACAAACTTAGGCAAAACCAACCCACCAAGCCATAAGTAAACCCCAGCCAAGCTTCTCGCACAAGATAGCCACACAGTGACCCGACACTTTTGGCAGTCGGTGCCCAACCTATCAACCTAGCCCATCTATCACGCACCAGTGACCAGGGCCCAGGGTGTCTCATTCGCAAGCGTGCGAAGGAAGACTCCTTCCCCTTTTTCTATAAAAAGGGCACACTAGCCCCAACCCGGGATAGCACAACATTTTTTCCCCAACCAAGCCACAATGCCCGGACCCGTCGTGCACAACGAGACCACAGCAATCAACCTTGGAGGCTTTATGACCATACTCGCAAACCTCACTCGCCGTGCCTATGCGTTAGAAGAGCCACCCGAATATGCTGTGTACCAAGGACCCATGGGCAGCGAGAGCCGTCAATTCTGGGCCACTGTGCACATCTACGGTAGGGGTCTGTCGCCCGAGCGCCCCTACAGGTTCACCGGAAGAACAACTTCCTTTGAGCCACAAGCCATCCAACTAGCTACTCAAGAGGCTATAGTTCATCTCAGGCACTTGTCGCCCAGAGTTAACTGTCGCTTGTTCCACTACTACCCCAGGTGTGAAGGGTATGGTAGACCACCCCAAGTAGCCAACGGAGATCACGAGACGGACCCTGCATTGCTGCATCTAGTGCGCTATGGAGGTGCGCTGGAGGAACTGTTCGATCAGGTCACAATTGATTTGATCGCAGCTCATGTAGTGCTGGTTCGTCGAGCCCCGGCGAGAGAAGAGAACGAGCCCAACACCGACAACCCAGTCGTGCTGTTCGGACACCCAATCGAGACACTGAGGTCGGCCCCAGCGGTCAGCCAAGGTGCTTTGATGACCCCCGAAGTGCTTTGTCGCCTCCTTGGAGCACACTCCAACGGGGTTGTGGTCAACAATCCCCGTGATGGTCATCATCACTACCCCGAGCCTGCAGCCCCTCAGCCCTCTCCAGCTAATTCCGACGGTGAGAACCGTGGAGAAGCCTCGACATCCACAAGGGACGCCCGCTTGGATGTAAACAAAGTAGACTAAGTCACTCGAGTAGTGTCGAGTCCCAGTGTATCCTCGCTTTGTAATCCTGTGATCCCTTATATTAACGCAGCCTGTCATCATGCCTCTGTTTTATATAGTAGTCTTGCATGGATATATTAGCATGCAGTGTGATTTCTCTATCCTTGGCGCAGCTACCAAAACCTCCCCGACAAGCCCACAGTGATACGTCACTTTGGTAAGATATGTATTTGTGGCTTTGACCCCGACTCTCGGAGCCGAGCTGGCAAATTCTTTACCTTTCACCGCGGTAAAATAACCCAGCTCCAATGCTATATAAAGGCTACCAAGTGACCTTGCCAAGCATCCCTCGCACAACCATTTCTTGCCATGCCGAACCCTAGTATTTATCCGAGAACTCCAGTTGCAACCCCGGGTAGTTTTGTCAAGATATTGTGGGATTTCACCTGCAGTACCATGGGCGCTACCCAGCCACCCCAGTACGAGCTGTTCAAATCAAGGATCACCCCTTCCACCTCGAGATATTGGGCAGCCGTGCACATCCCTCCCGTAAACCCAAACCAAGATCCAACGGAGGTCTCCTTCGTAGGGAAATCCATGCCAACCCCGCATATGGCCGTAGAAGCTGCGGCGTACGAAGCGCTCGCTTGCCTTCGATTCACGGTACCCTATGCCAGCGAACGAGGGTATTATTATTTTCCGAGCCGTGCAGCACCCGGAGGAGTAACATCTTTCCCGGGTGGACGTATTGAGAGAGACCCAGTCTTGGCCAACCTCGTCCAATACGTCATCGCTCAAGAGCGTTTAACCCAACGCGTGATGGGTTATCTACAGAGCCTCACGGATTTAAATCCTCAGATCGCCATCGGCAGACCACTAAGACCCGACCAGGAGAGGCACATTCATCGACTGGTCAATCCAATTCCTCCGATAGAAGAAGAGTGTATCCCAGTACCAGAGACGTTTTCTCGGGACCCCATCCAGTTACCGTTTTCACTTTAGACGTCACCGCTATATTCATTGTTGTGACATTTATTCATGCGTTGTAACTTATGCGTGGTACCCCGAGTTTGTGCGGCGAGTAAATTATTTAGTTTCTATTAATGTGAGTAGTTCTGTTGCGGTTTGACTCTATTATATTATTGTTCTCTCGCGAGAATCCTGGAATGAGAATTCTTTTCCCTGAGTTGCTGCATCGGATATCTTCTCACGTCGTGGATTATTTCGTTTCACACACCACCCCAAAAATTTTAACCTTGTTTTGTTAATTAAAATTTTGCCAGGATATTAAAAATTTTATTTTCTGGGCTCCCTTTTGATTTTGGACCTCTTTCTCTCTTGTTATTATGGAGTTTTCCCCAAAAAGAAAACTTTTCAAATATGTTATTGGACTTGTTTAACCTCTCAAAAAAAACTTTCTTTTATTAGTAGAACTAATTACATAATTAATTTGCTTGATCTTTATTTTCTTGAAAAATAGTTTTTTCAAGATTATATGGCCATGTTTGAACTACAACTATTTGATAAATTCACTTAAAATTCCAACCAAAATTTGGAGATGTCAGGTGATGTTTTAAAACCACTTTTATGCAAAAATATCTTTTATTCATGAAATATTTTGAGCTCTACACCCAATTTTCTTCTCTGGTCCAGTGGGCAAATTTTGCACTGCAACTCATTTAAATATTTCTTTCTAGCTTCCACCAAAATTATGGGGTGTTGGTAGTAGCATATCATTCAACTTTATGCAAAAACCCAGTGTTGTTCTTTGAAAATTTTGAGTGAATCAACCTCATCTTCATTCTGGTCCAACATGATGGTTTGTACAACATCCATATTCTTACTTGCTCTTTGGCCCTTGATTCTTTCCCCAGCTTGTAGACCACCCTACAGAACCCCTAAGTCCAGGAGCATGCAACCATTGGAATACTTTTGGTTCATGAAATGATGCCATTTACCTCCTGTCCAGATTTGAAGTTCTGCAAAACTTGCACTACCAAGTTTGTGCTTTTCACAAACTAACCTCACCACCCTCTTGTTCATCTAAAGAGACACTGATCTGGAGATTTTGGCCACCCCAAGTTTTGCGCAGATGCCATTGGCATTTTAACGTGCATAGCCAGATTTGGCATGATTTCAAGTCTACATTGTGAACTTGGTCTCTTGACCAAATGTCACGCCCAATATGCGACCCTATCCAAAAGGAACTCGATGGTCCCACCAAGGATAGACCCGCATATTGAAACGCTTTTGCAAGGTGGATATCATTACATCAACATTACATAATAGATGGGGATACATACATAAGGCACAAATGCCACAAGAATACATCAACATCATATACAAGATCAACATCCGACTACGGATGAAACATAAACAGAAACACAAACGACATCCAACCTGCTAGCCCAGGCTGCCGACCTGGAACCTATCCCCTGATCAAAGAAGAAGCAGAAGAAGAACTCCAACACAAGCAAACAATGATCTCGCGTCATGATCATCGCATAACCTGTACCTGCAAATGGTGGTGTAGTAATCTGTGAGCCACGAGGACTCAGCAATCCCATTACCATGGGTATCAAGACTAGCAAAGCTTAATGGGAAAGGAAGGGATAAAGTGGTGAGGTTGCAGCAGCGACTAAGCATGTATGGTGGCTAACTTACGCAAATGAGAGCGAGAAGAGAAACAAATGAACGGTCGTCAACTAGTAATGATCAAGATGTGATCCTGAACTCCTACTTACGTCAGACATAACCCAGAAACCGTGTTCTCCTCTCGATCAACCCCGAAAAGAGACACTCACGGTTACGCACACGGTTAGTGTATTTTAGAAGAGTTTGCTTCAAGTTTACTATTAACAAATTCCCATCTGCCACATAACCGCGGGCACGGCTCTCGAAAGTTTATACCCTGCAGGGGTGTCCCAACTTAGCCCATGATAAGCTCTCGCGATCAACGAAGGATATTCCTTCTCCACGGCATTTCTTTTAAAGCCCTTTATGTGGTGTCGCTGAGACGCCCGACTGTGGCATTTCTTTTAAAGCCCTTTATGTGGTGTCGCTGAGACGCCCGACTGTGGCATTTCTTTTAAAGCCCTTTATGTGGTGTCGCTAAGACGCCTGACTGTGGCATGCTTGTTATTTATTTTCATAATGTTTAATACTACTATGTTATGGCATATTCATAAATAACATGCTTGCGTGCATCAGGATTTTTGTTATCTTTTGTGACTGACGTCATGAGCATAAAATATTTTCAGTACATCATTGTTATATTATTCTTGTGTTCCTAATGTTTGCGAGTACATTCAAAAGTACTCACAGGCTTGTCCCTGGTTATTGTCTTGGCCAGATTTCTTGCACGGAGAGGAGCGACCGTGTTGACAGACCCGGAACCTAAGCAACAATGATAGCAGCCTCGCGAAGATAGGAGTTAACCTGGTCAGCTGTTCCTGCGGGAAATGGAGTCCCATAGACGATGATGATTCACAACCCGCTTCCGCCATCAACCACTAGAAACCATTTGTTGTACTCACAGAACAGAATGGTCTTGTACTACATATTTTTGTGTTTTGCTTGGAAATTCTCTATCAAGTTGGTGCCTCATCAGCTAACAGTTATCCTGGGGCTGGTGAGCACAACGGCCATTTTCTGGAATTTAATACCCGGAAAACCGGTGCGCATCTTGGAACCACGGAGAGGTGAGGACAATGAGCAAGCAGATGCCTTGGCACGGATCGGCTCCACCCAGCAAGCAATACCAGCCGGCGTCGCCCTACAATGCCTCCTCAAACCATCTGTCAAGCCGTCGCCAGAATTAGACTCCATCTTCGTGTCGGCTCCTCCTGAAGCAGTCGGATCCGACTTGAGGACCCCAGCAGCCGGCGCAGGAACTTCAGCAGGCGGCTCGGGGACTGCAGTAGTCGCACCTGGCCCAAGGACTCCAGAACCCGGCCCGGGGACTGCAGCAGTCGGCCCGGGGACTTCACCGACTCAGCAAGAAGCAGCCGACTCCAACCCGCCGTCTCCCGGCCCAACCGACCTCATGCAAGTTGCAGTTCTGGTGGTCGAGGAAATAGCAGCACCTTCATGGGCTCATCCCATCCTCAACTTTCTGGTGAACAAAGAGCTGCCGACTAATGAGATCTCGGCCCGACAAATGCAACATCGGGCAGCAGCATACACCATTGTCAACGGAGAACTTGTGAGGCGCAGTGTCACTGGTGTGTACCAACGCTGCTTGGAGCCGGAGACAGGCCAAGCAATCCTCAAAGATATCCATTAAGGCGAGTGTGGTCACCACACGGCTTCAAGATCACTTGCTGCCAAAGCTTTCCGCCATGGTTTTTTTCTGGACGGCTGCTCTAGAAGAGGCCAAAGACTTGGTCGAAAAGTGTGAAGGGTGCCAGAAGTTCCGCTCCAAGCCACATCTGCCGGCTTCTGCACTCAAGACTATCCCCATTGCCAGGCCCTTTGTCGTCGGGGGGCTCGACATGGTGGGACCATTCAAGACAGCACGCGGTGGCATGACTCATTTGGTCGTTGTCGTCGACAAATTCACCAAGTGGATAGAAGCGAAGCCAATCAAGAAGTTGAATGCTCCGACTGCTGTGACTTTCATCGCTGACATCACCATTCGGTATGGCATACCACACAGCATCATCACCGACAACGGCACAAACTTTGCCAAAGGCGCCTTGGCCCGTTTTTGCACGATGCAGGGCATCCGACTGGACTTAGCGTTTGCCCATCCGCAGTCAAACGGCCAAGTGGAGCGAGCAAACGGCCTCATTTTGTCTGGCATCAAGCCCCGGCTGGTCAAACCTCTGGAGCGTTCGGCCGGCTGCTGGCTCGACGAGCTGCCGGCCGTCCTCTGGAGCCTGCGCACAACTCCGAACAAGTCAACCGGCTTCACGCCTTTCTTCCTCGTCTACGGTGCCGAAGCCGTCATCCCGACAGACATAGAATTCGACTCCCCTCGAGTCACCATGTACACCAAAGAAGAGGCCAAAGAAGCACGAGAAGACGGTGTCGATCTGGTGGAAGAGGGCCGGCTGTTGGCACTCAGCCGTTCCACCATCTACCAGCAGAGTCTACGCTGGTAGTACAACCGGAAGGTCAAGCCAAGATCCTTCCAAGAGGGAAACCTTGTGCTCCGGCTGATCTAGCAAACAGCAGGCCAGCACAAGCTGTCGGCACCTTGGGAAGGCCCCTTCATCATCAGCAAAGTTCTGGGCAACGACCCCTACTACCTGATCGATGTTCAGAAGCCCAGAGCACGCAAAAGAGACGACTCTGGCAAGGAGACAGAGCGGCCATGGAATGCAAATCTCCTATGAAGAATTTACAGTTGATGCAGTATGTACCACGCTACCTTTTGTATTAAGTACGAAGACTCAGGGTCCCCCGAGAAGAGATCGGGGACTACCCTCTTTTCTCTACATGATAAGTATTATGCCTATGAATGTGTTATTTTATTATTCCGCCTCGCACCGGGTTCGACCAATCGGCTCGGGGGCTCGCCGCCTTGAGCTATGTGGTGCTTCCTGAAGCCGGACAAGTAATGCGTTGGCACCTAAGCCCTCTCCTGCCAAAGCCGCAGCTCGTAGAGCGGCTGTCCGGTAGGCAGGAGTCAAAGGCAGAAAAGGGTGCCCACATGAAAAATGGCTAAGGACCCAAAAGCATGCACATAGTTCAAGCCGGCTTCCCGCCTCGTCGACCGGCTGCTAAGCAGCCGGCCGGCCGACTTCTACTTAACTTGCTAACACTCTAGTCTGCTAAGTACTTGCCTTCCCGAAAGTGGCTAAGTACTTGACCCAGCCACAGTCCGCAGAGCGGCTGCTTGGCTAGCAAGACGGCAACCAAGGGAGGGCGGCAAGGAAAAAAACCAAGGAGTAGAAAGCAAGAAAAGACAGAACTCAGCAAAAATATTTACACATCAAAAGGCCCTTGGCCAGCATTCAACAGAGTTTGAAATACACCCGGCGGGTGGAATTGTGCAAATTTAACAAAGTTTGTCGAGACTGATAAAGCAGGAAAAATAAAAAGTCGACGGCCTAGGGAGCAGCAGAGGGGTCCGGCTGGGTAGCGGATTCGTGGCGCCAGTTGGTGGAGTAGACAGCCGGTCAGTCTCCGCTTGGTCGCCTCCAGCAGCAGTCGGTGCGCTCGAGCACAGCTCGTTGCTCGAGGCACGCTCAAGCTGAGGCTGGCCATCCGCTCCGACCTCCGACGCATCTTCTCTGCCTTCCTCATCCTCCTCGTCTTCTCCCTCGTCGCTGTAGTCGATCACCTCGGCCGAGTCCTGGCCATCCTCCGAGTTCAGCCCGAACCACTTCGGCGGTGCCTCGGCACCATTCTCAGCCAGCTCCGGGACGAAGATGCTGGTGTTGGTGTACTCGGTGATCGCCGCTGCCCGCTTCATGAGATCACGCTCCACCGCCACCAGCTCCTACTGGGCCTCCTGTCGAAACATGGTCAACTGGGCTAGATTTAGCCCAGGGTACCACGTCTTGATGAACTCCAAGGCCCGGCGTGCTCCAGCCCGGGCTGAGGAACCCTTCCAAGCCTCAAGACGGCCGACCGCCACCTCCAGCCAGTCGGCAGTCCGACTGGGAGTGCGCGGGGCCGGCATGTCTGGCCAAAGGGCGAAGATTGCCTGGGCCCCGACATGCTGAAGACGATGCAACATCCGATGAGTCGGCCGAAGGCGGGCCTGGATGCTGAGAAGCTACTCGTTAAGGGTCTGGGGGGCATCGCCAGTGATCTACGCACCTTCTGCCCTTCGTCCCTCGCGATAAGCCTCAATAGCCTGGTTGGCGGTGCCAGAGTGGCCAGGGATGAAGTATGCACGAGCAGAAGGCAAGCGAGGCAGAAATCAGAAGCTAGAAGTCGGCCTCATCAGCAGCCGGCAGCCAAAGAAAGAAAAAAGAAGGAAGCTTACCGTCAACCATGTCTTCAATCTCGCCGAAGCCGGCAGTCAGTAGCGTCTCCTTGTTGGCCCAGGCGGAGCGTTTGGTCTCGAACTTAGCAAGGAGATTGGACTCTTTCACCTCCGCCTCCTTCTGGGCCTTCTGGAGAAGCTTCACCTGCTCCGCCAGTTGCATGGTCGACCGGTCACGCTCCTGAGCCAGCTCGTTGCACTCCACCTCCTTGGCACGCAAGGCGGTGTTGGCTTCACCCAGCTGCTGCTGCAGGGCAGCGTTGGACTCTGCAGGAAGAGAGAAAGGGAAAGGCGTCAGCAATCCGCAAAAAGAAGAACAGTTGCCAGGAAGATCCGGCCCGACTACTCAGCAGTCGGCCCAAATCTCGGGGACTACAGCCCGCGGGTGCGCTAGCGCGCCCTCGCAGAGAAAGAAAACAGGGTCTTACTCCGGCCCTCCGATAGGTCAGCAGTCCGTTTGTCCAGATCTCGGACGTTAGAACTGAAGGTGACCGCGCGGACGTTATGATAATCCTACGGTGAAGATACCAGATAATGTTAGTACTCGGAGCGTGCCAATTAAAATTCCGAGCTGCCTGCTCAGCAGCCAGCCCGAAACATGGGGGCTACACCCAGTGGGTGCGCTGGCGCCCCCCCCCCCCCCCCCAGAGAAGTAACAAAAATCAAAGATGAAGAAGTAAGAAGCATACCTAGATGGCTGCATGCAATTCCAAGAATGCCTTGTTACACCGCTTAAGTGCATCTGCCTCGGCTCGGAGTTTGCCTTGGACGTCCAGGATCGCCTGATTCAAAGGGCCTGTCCCGCCTCCCCGCGCCCAGTCAGCGGGTGCGGCGCTGGTCGCTTCAGCGTCTGGGGCCGATGAGCTCGCGGCACCGGCTTCCAGCAGTCGTGGCGCTGAGACTGCCTTCGCAAGACGACGGCGTGTTGGCGTGAGGGCTTCAGGAGTCGAGCCCGTCACCAACTCATTTCCGGCTGGTGGCGCCGGCGGAGCGGCCGGCTTCTTGTCTCGCGCCCCTCCAGATGGCGGTAGCGGAGGCACGGCCACGTCCGACATGATGACATCACCGCCTTCCCTCTCCATGATCGGGTGCTCGTCGCCGGCTCCCCCAGTCGGCACCGTGAACTCTGGTGCAGGCGGTGCAGAGTTCAAGGGAACGACGAATAGCGGCTCATCTCTGCGTGCGGCTTCTTCAAGCCGTTTCTTCGCCGCGGCGTCTGCCTCAGCCTCCGCCAGCTTCGTCAGCGCGGCGGCCTCCGCCTTGTCTGCCTCCGCCTTGTCTGCCTCCGCCTTCTCCAGGCGGGCGGCTTCCTGGTCCTCGCGCACCTCACGTGCGTTTCGTTCTCGCGCCTCCCGGAGGTCGGCCGCGGGGTTGATTCGCCAGGTGGTGGTGGAGGTCTCAGCTGACCCGATGACGGAGGCGGCGGCCGACTTCTCAAGAGAGAGCGGGGCCCTAACTTAAGGAAAATAAAGAAAGGAAGCTTAGACGGAATTAACAAGAAAGGAAAAGCTCAAGGAAAAGGCACTTACGCCGACACCATGGGAGGCGCCTTCGGGAGCTTCTGAAACTTGGCCGCCTTCGCGGCGGCCTCCTTCCGCCTGGTCGCTGCGGTCAGGTTCTTGGCCTTCTTCAGCACGCTGCCAAACAAGGCGGCGCCTTGTTTGCGCTTGTGCGTACCGGCTTGCGCAGTAGGCACGGCGGAGGAGCCTATGACTTCCTTGTCGGCCCCCTGCGGGTGGCGTGGCACGTCCTCCTCCTCGAAGTCGTCCGGCCACGTCTCGATGCCGCCCCCTTCTTCGGAGCCGCCTGCTCCGTAGACACCGCCTGTGGCATCATCCTCCAAGGCGGCTGCCCCCAGGTCGGGGTCGTCCACGTCGCTCACCTCCCGGTCCGTCTGGTAGTTTCCACCCGCCCCCACGATGGTGGCCATCGCCGCAGACATGTAGATCTGTTTCAAAAAGTAAGAGGCTGATTGGTGGACACAACAAGACGGAATCAAGATGAAGTACTGAAGAGGGAGAAGATTGAAGAGCTTACGGCAGGCAGCAGGTCCGCGCGGGAGTATGGCTGCTTGCCGAACCGCCAGGACCCCTCCAGCTTGAGGTCAGAGATCTCATTCACCAAGTTTGCCACCTCAGCAGCCGGCATCTCCTTGGTGCTCACCGGCATGGGTCGCGGTGCCCACTCATCCGGCTGATCAAGTGAGGCCGGCCTTGGAGTGGGAGAACCCGGCGCACGACGGAAGCGACCAGCAAGTCGGACGCCTTGAGGCCTTCGGCGCCGGTCAGCACCCGGAGTCGGTTGATGGTGGCGGCGGCGTCTGCTAGATACGGGCTTCGGCTTGTAGCCCTAGTTGGCCCGAGGCTCAGCCGATGGGCCGGCTTCATAGGCTGGCAGGTTGATGAAGTCAACGGCCGGGTCAACATTCCCCACGTAGAAGTAAGATTGCTGCCACATCTTGACCAACTGTGGCAGCTTCATGGCGGGGAAGACATTCTTCGGTGACGGCCGGCCCACCGCGATGAAGGCACCGCACTGAGCCGCCTTCTCCTTGGCGGAGGTGCCCAGTTTGGTGTAAAAGAACGCTCCCCACATCTCGATGGTGGGGAGCATGCCGAGGTAGCCTTCGCACATCATGACGAAGGGAGACAACAACATACAGTGTTGGGCGTGATGTGATGCAGTTAGAGATGATAGAACTCGAGGAACGAGCGGAGGAAGCCGCTCGCCAGCAGGCCGAAGACATGGATGAAGTGCGAGCGAAAGGCGACCCGCTCGCCCTCCCCCGGCGCCAACGAAATCTCCCCCGCAGGAGGCACGAGCGCCTTCACGTAGCCCGCGTTAGGAAGGCGACGCGTGTCGCGGTGAAAGGTGATGTGGTCCTCGTTGACGTTCGACCCGTCCCTATCTCCTTCCAATGAAAGACCTCGGTGAAGCTGCTTACATATTGGGCATCAAGATCTATAGAGATAGATCAAGACGCTTAATTGGACTTTCACAAAGCACATACCTTGATAAAGTTTTGAAAAAGTTCAAAATGGATCAGGCAAAGAAAGGTTTTTTACCTGTATTACAAGGTGTAAGATTGAGTCAGACTCAATGCCCGACCACAGCAGAAGATAGAGAGAAAATGAAAGATGTTCCCTGTGCTTCAGCCATAGGCTCTATCATGTATGCAATGCTGTGTACCAGACCTGACGTATGCTTAGCTGTAAGCTTGGCAGGAAGGTACCAAAGTAATCCAGGAGTGGATCACTGGACAGCGGTCAAGAACATCCTGAAATACCTGAAAAGGACTAAGGATATGTTTCTCGTATATGGAGGTGACAAAGAGCTAGTCGTAGATGGTTACGTCGATGCAAGCTTTGACACTGATCCGGACGATTCGAAATCGCAAACCGGATACGTGTTTTTATTAAACGGTGGAGCTGTCAGTTGGTGCAGTTCTAAACAAAGCGTCGTGGTGGGATCTACATATGAAGCGGAGTACATAGCTGCTTCAGAAGCAGCAAATGAAGGAGTCTGGATGAAAGAGTTCATTTCCGATCTAGGTGTCATACCTAGTGCATCGGGACCGATGAAGATCTTCTGTGACAATACTGGTGCAATTGCCTTGGCAAAGGAATCCAGATTTCACAAGAGGACCAAGCATATCAAGAGACGCTTCAATTCCATTCGGGACCAAGTCCAAGTGGGAGACATAGAGATTTGCAAAATACATACGGATCTGAATGTTGCAGACCCGTTGACTAAGCCTCTTCCACGAGCAAAACATGATCAGCACCAAGACTCCATGGGTGTTAGAATCATTACT
>LR880971.1:123406149-123427287 GCA_904067115.1 Aegilops sharonensis | reverse complement strand
ATCAAATAACAACTCCTTGTTCATGGTTAGGAAACATAACCATCTTTGATTAACGAGCTAGTCAAGTAGAGGCATACTAGTGACACTCTGTAGGTTTATGTATTCACACATGTATTATGTTTCCGGTTAATACAATTCTAGCATGAATAATAAACATTTATCATGATATAAGGAAATAAATAATAACATTATTATTGCCTCTAGGGCATATTTCCTTCAATTTTTTCTTCCAAAAATCAGATTTAGCCTGTGAAAGTCAGCAAAGTTGAGCTAATAGCATATTTGAATAATGAGGAAAAAGTAAAGTAAGTTAGAGACTCACATCTGGCGGTGGGTTAAGTTTACAGAAAGGGTTCAGACCCACTTTGCTGCAGTCTTCTGAATCTTCATTCAGAAGGGTTTTTGTCATTTCAGTAACTGCATCATCAGTCAAATGCAAGGGGCTGTGGCGTAATGGATCCTTTGTGCCGCCTGTATAAGTACACATTAAGCCGGGCCGGTGGCTCAAGGGTATGATTCGCCACGAGACCCAGCACCGGACCAAATCAGTGCCAGTTAACCCATTCCCCAGCAGGGCCTTGACCTTCCCAATAGTGGGGGCAAACTTTTTACGTTCAGCAGCGGTAAGCTTTTCCGGAAGATGATGCTTTGGGTCAAGACGTTGGACACGATGACCCGGCAATGGATTTTCATCAGCAGGAGAGGTATCTTTGCAGTAAAACCATGTCTGGTTCCAATCCTTGGGGTGACTCGGCAAGAAAGCATACGGGAAGATGGCATCTCTTCTTTGTTGAATTGAAATTCCGCCAATTTCCAAGCTGGGACCGTTTGTAAATTCATTTTCGCGGTTTAAATAAAAATATTCCCTAAAGATTTCGACACTGGGCTCCTCTTGAAGGTATACTTCGCAAAAGACTTGAAAGTTGCAGATGTTTGACATGGAATTGGGTCCAATGTCGATGGAGTTGAAAGAAGTGCAGAACGTCTCGGAAAAATTTAGAACTGGGTGGTGAGAAGCCCTGATTCATGTGATCCGTAAAAACAATGACTTCGTCATCCTTTGGCTGAGGTCTTTCTTCGCCTGGAGCAGGGGCATGATAATGCATGACATTCTTTGCTGGCAAGTACCCGATTTTGACAAAGTCTTTGAAAGTGTTCTCAGTGACAATGGAGGGAACCCAGTTACATGAAGTGACTGTCTTTGGCGGCATTATGAAGAGAGAAGACCTAAAGGAAAGAAAAAAAATCCGGTTCAAATTGATTCATTAAGACGCAAGTAAAAAGCTACAACATATATTCAGAATGGCGGCTTAAATGGGGACTAATGATATATGAGTAATTATAAATTGGTGATGTAAGCCACCTTGACAAGCACTGGTATTCAAGATCTAATCAAGAGTGAGCAAATTTTACTAAGTGTTGGGACAAACAGGTTTCACAGATTGGATCTATCAGATTGGATCTGCTGCAGTTCAGAGAAATGAAATAAAATCTAAACCAAAGATGGCAACAGCAAAAAAGTGGAGATGCCTAGATAAGATCTGTTGCAATGAGGATATATTCTGATATTACAAAACAAGTGCTAAAACTGCTACCGCGCAAGATTTGTATCGTCTTCTGATCAAAGTTATGTAATCTAGGAAAGAGAAGGAAGAACGGTGATGAACACCGATGAACAAGGAAACCCTAAGGCAGACCTGTTAAGAGGAAAAGTGAAGGCTTACCGACGCTGATGAACAGCGGAGGAGCGCCGGGATGTTCTGGTTTGTTCAGGGTGATGCGCGGCCGGAGTCGAAGCAGTGGACGAAGGTCGATGGCGGCGGAGCTCGGGCGCGCTGGAGCGTTGCGAGGAGGAAGAGGAAGGCGAGAAGGAAAAAGGGGGAGAGTGAAAAGAGGACCCGTGGCCCTATTTATAAGGCTGGAAGGATAAGTGGCATGCGCAGGAATCGAGGAGACAAGAAAATGGATATGTGACGATGCGATCTCCTCCATTTTTGGAGGTTCATTAAAAGGAAAAGATTTATTAAGATTTGGGTCTGATGTAATATTAATAACAGGTGACGTCACGGCGGGTTGCCGCAATCTTAGGAGATGACGTCATGGCAGGTTACACTATAACACAGAGAGATGAAGAAGGATTTTTTCTAAATGTTGAAGATTGACATGAACAAGTTCAAATCAACCTGGGGCCTAATGTTGGGGACATGACTATTGGATATGACCCGCCCAGGAGGGGCCGGGTTATCACAATGGTGGTTCATCTAAATAAAGCCCATGATTATGTTGAAGATGGCGGTTCATGAAGTAGGCTTGTTAAAGGGCCCAAACCCGAAGGCGGCTTAAGGCCCGTAAGTGTAAACCGCCATGTATATGTAACTTGTATTGTAAGGCATGTAAGATAAGTCACCAGGCCGGACACGTTTGTATGAGCCGGCCGGGACTCTGTAAGCCGCGGGGCGTCAACCCATGTATATAAGGGGACGACTCGGCAGCGGCCTAGGGAAAGAAAAATAACAGATCAAAAGCCAGGCCAAGCGTATTCGCTCCCTGGTAATCGAAACTCTAGCAATACCACCTCAAACTGGATTAGGCTTTTACCTTCACCGCAAGGTGCCGAACCAGTATAAAATCCTCGTGTCCTTTGTCCCGTTTTAACCCCTTTAAGCTAACCTCGTCGCCATGGCTCCACAACTAGGTCCTTTCACTAGGACATCTGCCGTGACAATTCCATGAAATATAGGATGATAGTATTCAGACACCGGAACTGTTCTTTCGGTACCGGGTACGTATCGGGTCACCGAAAGGGGTTCCCGGCACCCCCGGCAAAGATATGGGCCTTATTGGGCCAAGGGCGGGACAGACCAGCCCCTAAGGGGCTGGTGCGCCACGATATGGGCCGGCCTAAGTGGAGAAAGGAAAAGGGGAGGAGGAAAGGAAATAGAGGAAAGAGGATTCCCCTTCCTTTCCTGTCACGCCCAAGATGCGACACTATCCTAAAGGAACTCGAAGGTCCCACCAAGGATAGAAGCGCATCTTGAAGACACTTATGCAAGGTGGATATCATTACATCAAACCATTACAAAATAGTTGGGGATACATACATAAGGCACAAATGCCCCAAGAATACATCAACATCATACAAGAGATCAACATCCGACTACGGATGGTACACATACAGAAACTCAAACAACATCCACCCTGCTAGCCCAGGCTGCCGACCCGGAACCTAACCCAAGATCAACGAAGAAGAAGAACTCCAACACGAGCAAACATCGCTCTCGCATCATGATCATCGCATAACCTGTACCTGCAACTGTTATTGTAGTAATCTGTGAGCCACGAGAACTCAGCAATCCCATTACCATGGGTATCAAGACTAGCAAAGCTCAATGGGTAAGGAAGGGGTAAAGTGGTGAGGTTGCAGCAGCGACTAAGCATGTATGGTGGCTAACTTACGCAAATAAGAGCGAGAAGAGAAGCAAAACAAGCGGTCGTCAACTAGTAATGATCAAGAAGTGATCCTGAACTCCTACTTACGTTAAACATAACCCAAAAACCGTGTTCTCCTCTCGAACAACCCTGAAAAGAGACAATCACGGTTACGCACACGGTTGGTGTGTTTTAGAAGAGTTTTACTTCAAGTTTACTACAACTGGATATTAACAAATTCCCATCTGCCACATAACCGCAGGCACGGCTTACGAAAGATCAAACCCTGCAGGGGTGTCCCAACTTAGCCCATGATAAGCTATCGCGATCAACAAAGGATATTCCTTCTCCCGGGAAGACCCGATCAGTCTCGGAATCCCGGTTACAAGACATTTCGACAATGGTAAAACAAGACCAGCAAGACCTCCCGGCGTGCCGATACCCTGATAGTAGCCACGCGTATCTCGTCTCAGGCCACGACCGGATAAGCTAAGCATACAGGTAACAACATAACCCAAGTTGCCAAGGGACGGTCCCTGTCGGTGTCAAAACCGGCGGATCTCGGGTAGGGGGTCCCGAACTGTGCGTCTAGACGGATGGTAACAGGAGACAAGGGACACGATGTTTTACCCAGGTTCGGGCCCTCTTGATGGAGGTAAAACCCTACGTCCTGCTCGATTGATATGGATATTGTGGATGTTTACAAGAGTGGATCTACCACGAGATCAAGGAGGCTAAACCCTAGAAGCTAGCCTATGGTATGATTGTAAGGGTTGTTGTGATTCTAGTCCTACGGACTAAAGCCATCCGGTTTATATAGACACCGGAGAGGGCTAGGGTTACACAGAGTCGGTTACAATGGTAGGAGATCTACATATCCGTATCGCCAAGCTTGCCTTCCACGCCAAGGAAAGTCCCATTCGGACACGGGGAGAAGTCTTCAATCTTGTATCTTCATAGTCTTGGAGTCCGGTCGATGATGATAGTCCGGCCAATGATAGTTCGGCTGATGATGATACTCCGGCTATCCGGACACCCCCTAATCCAGGACTCCCTCAGTAGCCCTTGAACCAGGCTTCAATGACGATAAGTCCGGCGCGTATATTGCTTGGCATTGCAAGGCAGGTTCCTCCTCCAAATGATAGAAGATTGTGAACACCAGGATAGTGTCCGGCTCTGCAAAATAAATTCCACATTCCACCGTAGAGAGAATAATAATATATACACAAGTTCAATCTGCTGACGTTTTCTGTGGCATGACGTCACACCACTACCAAGTCATTACTCGAATTGTTTTTTACATTACCACCTCAGTGCATTTAGCGAAGCGGTTTCCTTGGCACGTCTTGTCGAAGTAGAGATCGTGTTTCCCCTTAATCCGGGATTCTCATCAATACGGACGTGGGTAACCCAACCACGCCATTGATGGTGACGCTTGGGAGATAAGCGAGTTTTACCAGGCTGGTGGGGGACGCGTAGACTCCGCCCGCCCATATAAGGGATAAGGATTCACCTTCTCACCTACGCCTTCTTCCTCCTTTGCTTATCCATCTCCGCGCACTCGAGCTCCAGCGCCCAAGTTCGCGCATCTCGTCTCAACCTTCTCCGACCATGTCCAGAGCAGGAGGTAAATGGTTGGCCTCCACCGTTAAGGAGGAGCAAATCGCCAAACTGCGCGGCGCCGGATACCTCTCCGGCGACATCGCGCACCGGCTGCCCGACAAGGGGCAGCTCATCCCCACCCCCAGGCCCCATGAGAGGGTCGTTTTCATTCCCCACTTCCTCCGCGGACTGGGCTTTCCACTTCACCCCTTTGTCCAGGGGCTCATGTTCTACTACGGCCTGGATTTCCATGATCTGGCGCCGAACTTCATCCTCAACATCTCGGCATTTATCGTCGTGTCCGAGGCATTCCTCTGCATCCAGCCCCACTTCGGCTTGTGGCTCAATACCTTCAATGTCAAGCCGAAGGTAGTGAAGGGCACTCAAGCGGAGTGCGGAGGCGCCATGTTGGGCAAGATGCCCAACGTCCTTTGGTTCGAAGGGGCCTTCGTGGAATCCGTCAAGGGGTGGCAATCGGGGTGGTTCTACATCACCGAGCCGCGTGACCCTAAATGGGCGGCGGCCCCCGAGTTTAGATCTGGTATCCCCACGCAGCTCACCTCCTGGAAAGAGAAGGGCTTGCTGTGGGGTAGTTTGAAGGAGCTGACGGGACTCCAAGCCTGTATCAAGAAGCTGGTGAAGAAGCTCAGGCTGGTTAACGTGGTCCAAGTCATGCTCGTCCGCCGGATTCTCCCATGCCAAGAGCGGGCATTCAATCTATGGGCGTTCGATCCGGAACAGCACCAGGCGCTGAATAAGCTCTTCGACACAACATACGAAGGCGCCTGGAAGGTGCTGTTCAAGGGTGCCGAAGCCCCCGCATCCGCGACTGAAGATCGCGGATTTCGCTCGCAGCGCTAGGCCGACGAGGTAAGTGATTCTACCCCTTTACGGGACACTTGTTTTACATAGTTTGACTCTATGCGGGTTTTAATTTCCCCTTTTCCTTTGACAGGACTGGATAAGGAAGGCGGAGCAGATTACCTGTCCGGCTCCTATGCCAGAAAATCCAATAGACGCTCGTCTAGCGAGGCTGCTGGTTCTGGCACCGCACGTGGTGCCGGAGAAGAAGGCCAAGAAGGAGGCCACGGGTGCTCGAAAGAGTGCCCGTTTTCATGTGTCCGACGACTCCGGGGCGGACTCCTCCCCCGAAAATGAGGAGGAGGAAGAGGACTCTCTCCCAGAGGAGGGAGAGAGGAAGAGGAAGGCTTCCCCAAAAGGGGAGGCCAGAGGGTCCAAGAGGGGAAGGACTATTCCCCCGGACAGCTCCGCCAACATCAACGTTGGCGAGGAAGAATGGCCTTCAAGGGTCAGGCCTCCGGCGAGATCGTAAGTATCCGGATTCCTGAATGATTTATAATTTCTTTTTATGTGTCACATAGTGTCATTCTAATGCCGCATGCTTGCCTGTAGTCCGGCCAGTGATGATCTCCCCGCTTCATCAAGCGGGTCGTTGGCTCCGTCGAATGTAGACTCCATCCCGACCGCCTCCACCCCTTGCGACACCGAGGATGCCGAGGTGGGATCCCAAGAAGGGACCCATCAGGGGGAGGCTCTGGAGGCGCCACAAGGCGTCCTCCCGGACTTTGCGCCGGACTCCACAGCAGAACCCGCAGTGGTTCCGGGGTCCGGCCGGCGGCCCCTTCGGACGAAGGGCAAGACCGTGACGCCGGCGGCTTCCGTCCAACCGGAGGCGCCGAGCAATTTGTTGGAGGCGCTGCAGAGCGCTTCCATCGAGGAAGAACACCGCACTATTATGAGTGCGGTGATCCAGAAGGTGCAGCTCGCCAAGAGCGGGCTGACCGAAGCCTGCAGTAGCCTTCTATCAGGCTTTGAGGTAAGAAGTTAAAAATATGCAATGTAATACCGCATAGACAGTAGCCCCTGATGCTCGGTTCGGTGTTCGGAAAGAAAAGCCGGACTGAGGATCTGAAAAAAGATATACGCAGGGTTGCTAAAAATTATGTCAATATGGGTTGCAGGCTGCGCTGCTGACCTCTGCCGCACTGACTGCGGAGGTCGGTGCTTTGAAGCAGGAGCTCGAGCGGTCTGAGCAAGAGCTCGTCCACGCCAGGAAGCAGCTCCAGGACAAAGAAGATGAGTAACACCACTTTGAACTTGTACCTTACAGAAAAGGATTTAGGTTGCAACAAAAAATAACAAGGATAACATGGGTACTGCAGGGGCCACGAACGAGGTGGCGACCCTGAAGGAGGCCGTGTCCGCGGCCGAACACAATGCGGCCACGGAACGGGCTGAGCGAGAAAAGCAGGAGGCGCGGGTGGCGGTGGTTCAGCAAGAGCTCCAGGCTCTCATGGAAAAGCATGAGAGTTTGGAGCGTGACTCAAAGACTCGAGAGTCCGAGCTTGCCTCGGCTCTCGAAAGTGCCAAAACCACCAAGGCCGAGGCCCATACGTCCCTTCAGGAGATTGAGTTGATGAGGAAGATAGCGGCGGGTAAGGCATTTTTCATGCGAACCAAGCATGTGAATGTAAATTACGTGTTACTTACCCGAATTCGGAGCTCTCCAGGGGCGTTTGCAGATCTGCCTCGCAGCGTGTGTGATGCCGCCGCATTCTACCGAGCCGAGGAGGGGAGCTCAACGGAGAAGGTCTTCTGGTCTTAGTATGCTGAGGCCGGCCATCCGGTGCCCCCTAGCGACCAGCTGAAGCAGCTGGTCGAGCTTCACAAGGTGGCCGAGCAGGCCATGAAGGGCCTCATAGTCCGGCTGTGGCCTGGGGAGGCCATGCCTGGGAGCTACTTCGGCCTCGTGCGACGGCTGGTGGATGCGTGCCCCTGGGTGGAGGTTATCAAGCGCTCCGCCTGTATTGAAGGTGCTCGTCGGGCCCTTGCCCGCACAAAGGTGCATTGGGGCAAGCTGGATGCGGAGAAGCTAATCACTGACGCGCCGCCAGCGGGCAAGGAACATCATACGCCCGAAATGTACTATAAGGTTGTCCTGAAGAGTGCCCGCAAGATTGCGGATGAGTGCCCCAGGGATGTAATTTTTGAGTAAGTTCGCAATGTGTTATCCTGTGCGCTGAAAACTTTGTTCATATGCGCTAAGCAGCGCTTGTTAATTTAAAATATTACCTTCTGTGCGGCCGTTTATTAAATCTGAGAGATGGCAAGTCGCCGGCTTCAGCCCCCATGCCACGAGTGCTAGGGTGTTCGGGATAAACTTGAGCGCTCTAGTTCCCATTTATGGGTCCATTGAGGGAGGCGCTCAACACAACAAACAAGGCAACCGGACTTATAGTGCTTGAACACTCTCACTTAGCTATAGAATTCTATAATTTTAAATTTTGGCGAAGCCC
Organism: Aegilops sharonensis; assembly: GCA_904067115.1. Classification (NCBI taxonomy): domain Eukaryota; kingdom Viridiplantae; phylum Streptophyta; class Magnoliopsida; order Poales; family Poaceae; genus Aegilops; species Aegilops sharonensis. The sequence continues at coordinate 123,418,939 of LR880971.1, read as the reverse complement.
CTAGTATTCGGAGGACCGAATTGGGGCGCTATCCACGCCTTCGTCGGACATAATCCGGAACTTCGCTCGAAGCGGCGTAGGTCTTTAAGGACCCGAAAGGACCTCTCGAACAGCAACTAGTCTCTTCCCTTATCATGACAGTCAGTTTTAGCTTTCTCCACTGAGGCGTTAACCCGGCTCAACCGGGGCGCAATCGCAGTGGTTCTCCCAGTGCTACCTTAGCCGATAGAACGGAACATAAGGTGCCAAACATGGGAGCCGGGCAAACCCAACTATTGACCCAAGACATGATTCGGAGCCGATTCATATAATGCTATAAGTTCGGGGTGCCACACTTGTGAAAGTGTGCGGACTTAATCACACCATAATGCGGAGAACATAAGCCCCTGGTGTATTTGGCCGTACCAAAGTGTACGGATGCAACATGTCGTAAATAAACATATATGTATATATAAGGTAATGCAATTATAGGCAAAAAGGTGCTGCATTTTATTTCGGGAAGATATGCTATGAGTGTGGAATGATACAAATAGTGCGGAAAGCAAGGGATTGGACGAATTAAAGGCGTCTCCCTCCAGGGTACGCCGCGGAATGTTTGTATTTAACAAATTTAATGCTCGTGATGGAGACCACCTGAGTGTTCGTCGCGGCCTTTGTCCTTCCCTGGCTGTTGCATCATGAGTTCGGCAGGGTCGCCGCCGGACATAGTTCTGTATAAAAAAGAGAAAAATGAAAGAAAAAAGAGCGACACACTTGGGAGCCCCTGGTGTGGTCGAACCGCACTCTGGGTCTGTTGTGGTTGTGCCTCTCCCCCTATGCCCATGGTATCTCCAAGGCGTAATTATGTACGCGGAGAGCATGTCTTACAATTTTGCGAGGGCTGGGGTTGAGGCCGCATTGCTACGCGTGCTCGGAACGTGCCAGGTGGTCTTGGTTGATGTTGCTCCGGGCGCGTTTGGTCGTGTCCGGTCGTTTAACGGCCGGACTCGAGAATTGCCTTAAAAGGCTGCTCTGTACTTCTGCCGCGAGAGCCACTATATGTTCCTCCGTTCGGAGGGAGCGTTCCGTGTTTCCATTGACCGTGATGACTCCACGAGGGCCTGGCATCTTGAGCTTAAGGTATGCATAATGCGGCACCGCGTTGAATTTTGCAAACGCGGTTCGTCCGAGCAGAGCATGATAGCCGCTGCGGAACGGGACTATGTCGAAGATTAACTCCTCGCTTCGGAAATTATCCGGGGATCCGAAGACCACTTCCAGTGTAACTGAGCCTGTACAATTGGCCTCGACACCTGGTATGACACCTTTGAAGGTTGTCTTTGTGGGTTTAATCCTTGAAGGGTCTATGCCCATCTTGCGCACTGTACCCTGATAAAGCAGGTTCAGGCTACAGCCGCCGTCCATCAGGACTCTCGTGAGGTGAAATCCATCGATGATTGGGTCTAAAACCAATGCGGCGAATCCGCCATGGCGGATACTGGTCCGATGGTCTCTTCGATCGAAAGTGATCGGGCAAGAGGACCATGGGTTGAATTTTGGGGTGACTGGCTCCATCGCGTCGCGGATGTTATGTTTGAAGGCAGCGAGGGCCTCTGCATCCGGACAGTCGATGATTTGATTTTTCTTTGTTAAGAACCGTGTCCAGAATTGCCTGGCCGATTCGTCTGGCTGCTGGATTATGTGGCTTACGTCATCTGCGTTTGGTGGTCGCACATATGTGCCCTGGAAGTTGTCGAGGAATGCGGCTTCCAGGTCTTCCCTGCATCCAATTGACTCTGCGGGGAGGCTGTTAAGCCAATGCCGAGCTGGTCCTTTAAGCTTGAGCGGGAGATATTTGATGGCGTGAAGATCGTCGCCGCGGGCCATGTGTATATGGAGAAGATAATCCTCAATCCAAACCGCGGGGTCTGTTGTGCCATCATAGGATTCAATGTTAACGGGTTTAAACCCTTCAGGGATTTGATGGTCCATTACTTCATCAGTGAAGCATAGTGGGTGTGCGGCGCCTCTGTATTGAGAAATATCGCGACGTAGCTCGAGAGAGCGTTGTCTGCTGTGTTCGGCCCGGCCGGAGTAGTTATATCCGGCGCGACGGTATTCATCGTGGGTCTTGGGGCGCCCACGTGATCCATAGATAGATCTGGATTGCCTTGCCTTGTCCTCCAATATATCCCGCAAGTCCGGCGCGTTCCCCCGTGGCTTCATGCTTTTTGAGCGATGCCGGGGTACGGTTTTGGTGGAGGGCTTGCACGCCTCTCTGTCGCGGCCACGAGGTGGTCGGTCTGCCGTATTGTGCGCTGGTGATGCAGGTTTGTGCGCTTCCTCCTCTAATCAGGGGAGCAACTTGCGTTTTGGGTAACTTTTGGAGGGGCGTTCGAGTTCATACTCTTCGGCCGCGAGGACCTCGGTCCATCTGTCGGCCAGCAGGTCTTGATCAGCTTGAAGCTGTTGCTGCTTTTTCTTTAGGATGTTTGCCGTGGCCATTAGCCTGCGTCTGAAACGCTCTTGTTCGACGGGATCCTCAGGCACGACGAATTCGTCGTCGCCGAGGCTTGCCTCGTCTCCGGAGGGAGGTAAGTAATTGTCATCCTCGACCTCTTCGTCTGCCGCCCTCTTGTGAGGCCTTGCTTCTGCCTCCTCCTGCGCTGGATCGTGCTGGAGGGAGTTGTCTTCGGCACTTTTTGGTGTGTTGTTATCTCCATTCTTGCCGTGGCGGGATTTAGAGCGGCTCCGCTGACGTCGGCGCTTGGGCTGTTTCTTTAAGGAATCGGCCTCTGCTGCTTCTTCGCCGTCCCCATCTTTTGGGGTGTCCACCATGTATATGTCGTATGACGAGGTGGTCTTCCAGTGTCCTGTAGGCACTGGTTCTTGGTAGTCTCCGGCATCGTCGTCCATACCGTCGATGTCTTCGGGGTCGTAGTCAAGTATGTCGGTTAAATCATCGACGGTGGCTACGAAGTGGGTGGTGGGTGGGCTCTGAATTTCTTCGTCGTCCGCGTCTCAACCGTCCTGGCCGTAGTTCGGCCAGGGCTCTCCGGATAGCGAGAGATGCTTCAGTGAATTTATGATATCGCCGAAGGGCGAGTGCTGAAAGATGTCCGCAGCGGTGAATTCCATGATCGGCGCCCAATCGGATTCGGCTGGCAGGGGCGCAGGAGGTTCGGAGTCCGGCAGAGAGTCCGGCACCTCGGAGTCATGAGCTTTATGCGGGACAAGGTAAGTGTTCGGCTCCATCGCCGTAGGAGTTGCAGCTCTCGAGGCGGTGTCCAGCCATCCGTCCTCGATCCGAGCGATCGGCTCCGGACTATGAGTCGGAGCGGATTCGTGTGCGGCCTCCAAGGTGCTGTCCGGCGGCAGAGTTAGGTCATGCCCATCGTGACAGCACGGCACGCTCGGCTGTGGCTCAGATCCATCGAAGATCAAGTCCCCGCGGATATCGGCCGTGAAGTTTAGGCTTCCAAACTTGACCTGACGGTCAGGGGCGTAGCTTTCGATCTGCTCCAGATGGCCAAGTGAGTTGGCCCGCAGTGCGAAGCCGCCGGATACGAAGATCTGTCCGGGGAGAAAAGTCTCACCCAGGACTGCGTCGTTGTTGATTGAAGAGGCCATCAAGCCTATCGGTGACGACACAGAGGAACTCTCAATGAAAGAACCAATGTCGGTGTCAAAACCGGCGGATCTCGGGTAGGGGGTCCCGAACTGTGCGTCTAGGCGGATGGTAACAGGAGACAAGGGACACGATGTTTTACCCAGGTTCGGGCCCTCTTGATGGAAGTAAAACCCTACGTCCTACTCGATTGATATTGATATTGTGGATGTTTACAAGAGTGGATCTACCACGAGATCAAGGAGGCTAAACCCTAGAAGCTAGCCTATGGTATGATTGTAAGGGTTGTTGTGATTATTGTCCTACGGACTAAAGCCATCCGGTTTATATAGACACCGGAGAGGGCTAGGGTTACACAGAGTCGGTTACAATGGTAGGAGATCTACATATCCGTATCGCCAAGCTTGCCTTCCACGCCAAGGAAAGTCCCATCCGGACACAGGGAGAAGTCTTCAATCTTGTATCTTCATAGTCTTGGAGTCCGGTCGATGATGATAGTCCGGCCAATGATAGTTCGGCTGATGATGATAGTCCGGCTATCCGGACACCCCCTAATCCAGGACTCCCTCAGTCCCGCACGGTGCTCTAGTTTGGACCAACACTTAGACAAGCATTGGCCCGGTGGGGCTAAATAAAGATGACCCTCGGGCTCCGGAAACCCAAGGAAAAAAAGGGCATAGGTGAGGCAAATGGTAAAACCAACGTTGGGCCTTGCTGGAAAAGTTTTATTCAAAGCGAACTGTCAAGGGGGTCCCATAAATCACCCAACCGCGTTAGGGACGCAAAATTCGGGAACATAATACCGATATGACGGAAACTAGGGCGGCAAGAGTGGAACAAAACACCAGGCATAAGGCCGAGCCTTCCACCCTTTACCAAGTATATAGATGCATTAATAATATGAGAGGTATTGTGATATCCCAACATAATCCTGTCCATCATGAAACAATCTTCAACTTCACCTGCAACTAACAATGCTATAAGAGGGGCTGAGCAAAAGCGGTAACATAGCCAAACAATGGTTTGCTAGGAATGGTGACAAAGGTTAGAGGTTCATGGCAATTTGGGAGTCTCGAAAAGCAAGTGGTAGGTAACGCGGCATAGCGATAGCATCGAGGCAACTAGCATAGTAATGATAGTAGTGAGATCCAAGGTGACGGTCATCTTGCCTAAAATCCCGCTAGGAAGAATAACAAATCCATGAAGAAGATGAAGCCACGAAGACGAACCAAGCGTAGGCGAACGAATCCTCACGATCGCAACGAAACAGGAACTAACGAGAAGTAGCACACCCGGAAAGAAACAAACAAGATGGTAAACACACAAGCATAAACATGGCATGATGCACAAACAAGTATGATGCATGACCGGTTTAATGAGGCATGTCATGGCAAAGTGCAACAAACAATACTACAAATTAAGTGGACCTCAATATGCAACGAGTTGCATATCGACGAAACACCACATCGAGTTATTTAGTTCACTCTCGTTTAGGTACACAACAATATTCAATGTTGCTAAACATGGCAAGAAGTGAAACATAATAAAACTACCTATCTAGGCAAGTTTAAATGAGGCTGGAACAACAAACAACAATTCCGGAAAATCGTCATGTCCATATTTCGAATTTGGAACTGTTCTGCCTATTACATAATTTTAGAGTTGTTAAACATGCAAAGTAAGTGAAACAAGTTAATCTATGCATTTTTCCACCCCATTTACATATAAAGAACATTTAAAACCGAGCTACGGTTATTTAGTTATGAAATAAACCATTTTAGCATGTCATTATACAAATAAAATGCAAATGTCCATTTTAAACATTTAAAACATGGATGAAAGATGCAGATTATGAAAGTACATGAAAATCTGTGCATTTTACATATATAACATGTTTTATTTGGATGCATGGACATTTAGTTATGAGCATTTTAAAATGATGGCATTGATGTGAATATACAGAAAATGAATAAATGCTAAAACACATGGGATAGGGAAAAAAATACACGGGCTGGATTCAACGCACGGTGCAAGCCCAGAAGTGGAATTGACCCAAGTGGCTGAGTGTGTGTGCATGCAAAAGAAAAATAAAAACACAGGACAAAAAGGGGGAGTGCTGGGTTTTGAACCGAGGATTTCCTGGATCGAAGGGAGCGACTTTTACCACTGCGTTGCTGCTGTGTTTGTGCATGACATGGTTAAATGTCGTTAACATGGCAAGAGACACAATGCAAACACATGGCATAACAAGCAAAATGAGTATGGTGAAAGAAGCAAAGATATATGACAAGGCACTCAACATGATCATGGCATAAACATATAGGAATGAAATATGCAAAACAATTATGATAATGCAACAAACATAAAAAACACATGGCAACAACTAAAATAAATGGAAGAAATCTGGAGCATCGGATTCGGGGCGTTACAACTCTCCTCCACTAACAAGAGATCTCATCCCGAGATCTTAGGAACGAGACGGAAGAGAAAGGGGAAGAGGTGAAGTAAGAGCGCAAGAGAGAAGATGAACAAAGTCGAGAGCACTCGGTTAGAAAAGATGAACGGCGAATATGACGAGAATCAAATGCTCATGGAAACAAGATAGACTATCAAACCACTCCAGTTAGTACAAGATAGAAAAGGAACGAATAAAAGAATTTCGGCAACACTCCGACTGAAAATGGAAGGATTAGAACATGAACTTCACCCAATGAGATGGCACTTGACGAGATGAACAATGCTATGCCTCCGGTAGAACTGAAAGAATTGAATGAAAAGAACTTAGAAGGAAGGATTGAATGGAGTAGTTGAGAAAATCAACAACGAAAGAATAAGCTTGTTGTGGGCTTATGGAAAAACATCTCAAAACTTGAGGTGAAATTATGCCACAACCAAATGCTTGAATATCTGGGAATAACGAAGAAATGCAAAACTCCACTTTAAAAGAATACGGAGAATTAATTGCAATTCGAGATGCAAGAAGAATAAAACTTGAGCTCCTCCAACAAGAATCTTGATGAACGCTTGAAGAATGAATTAAATCATGACAACCCACCATGAAGAACCCCGGTAACAAAAGAATGATGAGATAGTATTAAGGGACGAAAAGAAATAAGATTAAAGCCTTGCGATTATTTGTATGGAGGTTCCGACGAAATGGCCGAGGATAATTTGAACTCCGGAAATGAAAAGATGAAAAAAAACTTGGAACTAGAATTTATTCATCAAGAAAAAAATCCGAAGGAAGGGATTAATCACTTGGATGAAATAAGAATAAGATTTATTGTATGCTTATCCTTCATCAAATTAAATTGATGATAAGCAATGGATTTTGCATACTACTTATTCTTGTTGAAAAGGATTAAGGGGGGTATAGCAGGAAGTTTGGGAAGGTCTTCATGAACCACTGGTAGGATTAGAAAGAAACGAATGAATTGATACGATAACAACAGAAAAGAAATCTTGAGCGGACCACCATAAGAATTCAAAATTGAATGACAAAGGAGAATGAATCACCGGGAAGAATTAGAAAAGCACAAATATACTTGAGGGAATTTAGAGACAAGAGAATGAAGAGATCGCGAACTGATTGAAGAAAACTTGAACGAACCACCGGAAGAATATTGAGACGAACGAAGGGGCGGGGATATAGAATAATTGGAGAACGAATTTGAAAACTTAGAACGAAGAAATATTCTGAAAAGATGACCTCCGGATGATCGATAGAGAAAGCAACTCCTGAAATACTCCGGATGGATGAAAAGAATTGGACGACTGGAAACAATTAGATAGGGTAACATCGAGCTAGCACCGCGAATCTCCGGTAGAACGAATAAGATTTAGAGGAAAAACTCTTCTTCGGTCTTCACATGACGACGAGACACACCTTGCAGAATTTTTTGAAACACTCCGGAAGAATGAAAGAGGACAGATTGACCCGAACATGAAAGAATTTGAAAACGATCTTGGAGAAGGCATCTGACTGATGAAATTCATACTTACGTCAAACTTCAAAAAGAATTTTGAATAACTCCAAAAAATCAGAAGAGTCAGGTAAGATCGTGGGAAAAGACCTGTGGATTAGGGCCCACTGAAAAGAAACACCGTTGGAAAGGATTGTAGAAAAGATGATGCACCGGAACAAGTCAAAGACTTGAATGAGGTGACAACCTCAAAATAGGTGAATGCAATCACGAATCTTCTGAGATGTCTTCATCACTCCGGAATGATAGAATGGCGAGAGGCGAACGAGCAAAGGGAAATATTTGAGCTGAGGGAAAAAAACGATCGACAACGAAAAACTTGAATTCGGATCCACCGGAAAGAAAATGCGACGGACAAAGATGAACTAGATGAGACTACACCGGTTGAGACAATTGAGGAAAGACTGAAGAGACTCCGCACAAATGAAATTACTGCTCAAATAGAGGATCGGACTCCGGGAATTAAAGGGGTGGGAGGGCGGGAAAAACACAGATAACTGGAACGACAAAAAATTGAATAGAAAAAAAACGCCGGTTGAAATGATTGAGGAGAGAATGCAAAGGCTTCGCACGAGTAGGATGGATACTCGATTACAGACTCCGGTTCCGAGAAGAAGAAGGGGTGGGCGGGTGGGAAAAACAAGGACAACTTCAGACAGGAAAACAACATCGATTGAAAAGAACCGAGGATTGATCTTGCAAAATATGAAGAGGATCGAATGACTCAAAGAGAAATGCGCCGGATTGAAAAGAGGATGGACAACGAACGAAAACAAACCGCGTGATCCTAAAGAAAAATTTGAAGGGGAAGAGGAGTAGTTCAAAACACCTACGTCAACATTTCTCACCAGAGCGACGAAGGGGCTGAGGAGTAAAAAGAATTCCTACTCTCCGATATAACTAGACTCCGAAAAAGTTTTCTTCTAGACTCGACATCGACCAAAACTACACGATCAATCAATGGGGGCTCCTATGGTCAGTCAAGGCTCTGATACCAACTTGTCAGGCCCAAGATGCGACCCTACCCTAAAGGAACTCGAAGGTCCCACCAAGGATAGAAGCGCATCTTGAAGACGCTTTTGCAAGGTGGATATCATTACATCAAACCATTACATAATAGTTGGGGATACATACATAAGGCACAAATGCCCCAAGAATACATCAACATCATACAAGAGATCAACATCCGACTACGGATGGTACACAAACAGAAACTCAAACAATATCCACCCTGCTAGCTGTCACAGCCCTAGAGCTTGCTTGTAACTAGTGGCATTGCATCCATGCATCATGATTAATTTTCATGAAATTTGAAATGGGGATGACAAACCCTAGCACTAAATGAAATGCTTTTAGGATCAAAATAAAAATATTTTCAATGAACCCAGAATGCCCTTTAGAAAAATTCATTATTTTCGATGAAGGTGAAAACCTCTGCCAAAAATAATGCACTTATTTTTAGGCCACTCTGGATTTTAAATTAACTCATATTGTATTTGAATTGAGGAATTTTCAAGCCTAAGAAACCTTCTAAAAATGATCAGCATTAAAATCTTCTCAAAGAAGTCCAAGAAAATGTTCCTCTTAGTCTCTGAAAATATTGCAAGGAGGTAAAACTCAAAACAATATTTTTGGTATCTCAGAGCTAATTATTTTGGGCCTTTGAATTAAATAAATAACTATTTACATTGGATATATATTTGTTAATTAATTAATATATGTCCAATAATTCTGATCTTTGATGAAGGGCTTTGGAATAATCCAAACTAGTCCCTACCATAATTATCAGAAGCAATAAAAATGATTTAGTGTCTAAAACTAAATCAAAACAAACTACAGAAAATAGAAAACAGAATATATTAGAAAAGGACAGAGAGAGAGAGAGAAGCCCAGCCACTTACCTGGCGCTCACCTGGCAGCCCATCTGGCCCGCCCAGCCCACCAGGGGCAGGGAGGTCTTCTTCCTCCCGCTAGTCGGATGCACAGTGCGTGCCCGACGCTCGCCGCGCCTCCTCCTGCTGTCCGCTTCCCCTCCCCCCCCCCTGACGCTCTGGACGCCTCCCCCGAGCGCCACGCACCCCCCCTGACATCTCTCTCCCTCACCCGTGGCCTCTCCCCTCCTCTGCTCTCTCACTCGCACGCACCCGAGCGGCCCCATCGCCACCGTCGCCGTCCGTCGTGGCCACCGGCCCTCCCTCACCCATCCAACATGATCCAAAGATCCGCCACTCCGTCCCCGTCAACCCCACCGAGCCACATGAGCCGGGAGGCGCTGCAACGCCCTCGACGTCGTCGTCTTCCTCCTCGGGCAACCGAGATCGCCGCCGTGATTCCGTCGCCTCCGGACCTCCCCCGCGCCCACTGACCCTCCCATCGTGCTCGCGGTGAGCCACTAAGCCTTTCCCCTCACTTCCCCCTCTCGCTAGCTTCCTCTAGCCACCGTCCCCACCACGGCCGAGCTCCGCTGCCGCCGGCCATGTCGCCGCCGTAGCCACCGTTGCGTAGAGCTGCAATCGAGCATGTGGCCGTGCTCAGTGCACCCCCAGGAGGTCGTAGCACCCCTCTTTGCCTCTTGCCGTGCTCCCTAACCCCGAAACCTAGTTCACCCAAACTCCGGCCACCGCTCCGCCCGTCACCGCCACCGCTACACTGCACCCCGGCACCTCCCACTGCCTCCTTTAGATGCGCCTCACCGCCAGCTCGCCGTAGCCGCAAACCACGCGCGAAACGGTACTCGTTAGCGCCGTTTCGAGCAACTCCGGCGATCCTCCGCCGTTGAGTTTGGTCGCCGGCGTCCAACTCCGGTGGCCGGGTCGTGGCACCATCATTAGCGCCTAACTAACACCCCCTTGAGCCACTGCCATGTGGGCCCCGAGCCTAATTAGGTTAGTTTAATTTTTCTGTTTAGATTAGTGCTAACCTGTGGACCCCACGTGTCACATTTTGACTTAGTCAAGTCAACGTTGACCGGTCCCACATGTCAGCGACCCTAATCAGCCCCAGTCACCGACCAGTGGACCCCACTGGTCAGGTTTGACCTGAACCCGCCCAGTTGGCTTGATGACGTCACACTGACGTCAGGCTGACGCAGTAATACTTTTTCTGGATTTATTATAATTCAGGAAATTTCAAAAAATACCCCAAACTTCTAAAATTCATAGAAATTCAACTGTAACTCCAAATTAAATAATTTATATATGAAAAATGATCAGAAAAATATGAAGAATCTGTTTATGCCATGATCATGAATGTTTGAACAAGTTAACCTCACTGAATAGGACAAATGATGATTAGGGCAATTTATGAAATAACATTTGGAGTTGGACTTTGTTCTTGTTTGAGTTCCACTTCAATTAACTTGGCTAGATATTGCATTAGGTGAATTCAGTACCTTAACATGACATGTCATTCATGTGAATGTGCATTGCATTGATTGTGTTCTCTCTCAGTTGCCGGTGTTTGTCCCCTCTCAGTAGACGACGTTCCGACGATTGTTCGATGACACCGATGATGAACTATATTATATTCAGAAGTGCCAGGCAAGCAAAACCCCCTTGGTCATTCCGATACAATCCCACTCTCTCGCTCCTACTCTCTTTTTACTGCATTAGGACAACAACGACTCATGTGTTACTTGCTGCGGTAGCTGAACCCCTTTATCCTCTGCATGACCTGTCATTCCACAGTAATTAGATGAAACCCGCTAGCATGAGTAGGAGTTGCTTGAGCCATGTTGTGCCTACTCATTCATGCTTGTTTGTCATGCCTTCTACTGCTTAGAGTTGAGTCAGGTCTGATTCATCGGGGATGAATCGGAGTTGTGTGAACATGTCCTACTATGTGTGAGCTAAGTGTGTGAACACGATTTGTTAAAGGTAGCGGTGAGAGGCCATGTAGGAGTACATGGTGGGTTGTCTCATTGCAGCCGTCCTCAGGAACTGAGTTCTGTGTTTGTGATCCATGATACAGTTACTACCACGCATTAGGCCCGAAACCAATGGATCCTCAGTCCAAGAGTTGCAAGTAGTTTCTGGTGTTTGTAGCATGCTGGGGGCCGCACGCAGCGCTGACCTTAGGAGTGGGCTGTGTTGCGGTAGGCACGTGGCCCAGTGTACCGAATGCCCGTTTGGTATCTCGGGAACCCTGCACACATTGTTCGGGGCCGTTAGTGGAAACCTCGGCCGGACTCCCTGCGGATGGAACCCGAATAGGCGATAAACCTGGACTAGGGACTTGAGTGTTTAGGTAGGTCGTGGCCGACACCCACGTTGGGCTTCCACTTGAAGGTTGCCGAGTACATGTCGTGTAAACGGCGGTAAGTGGTGAGAGCGTGTGTGAAGAAGTACACCCCTGCAGGGTTAATATGATCTATTCGAATAGCCGTGTCCGCGGAGAAGGACTTCTGGGTTGCCTATATCAGTTCATAGACAAGTGAAAGTGGATACTCTAAAATGCGCAAGATAAGCGTGAGTGCTATGGATGGCGTTCTCGTAGGGAGACGGGAGCGGGTCCATAGTGGTGTATTGATATGGTGAATATGTGGACTCCTGTGCGCCACCTCAAAAGAGTTACTTGTAGTCGTAGTTCAGGATAGCCACCGAGTCAAAGCTGGCTTGCTGCAGTCAAACTCCACCACCCCCTTTTGATAATGATGCATATGTAGTTAATTCTGATGTAAGTCTTGCTGAGTATGTTTGTACTCACGTTTGCTTATTTTATGTTTTGCAGAGATACGTCAGTCTCGCTAGTAGTTCCGTGTGGACTTCGACGTTTAGCTTGTTACCTCAGCTACGATCTTGTGCCCTCGGCAGGATCTGGTAGATAGTCAGGCTTCCCAGCCTTTTTCATTTATAGTTGTCTGTACTCAGACATGTTTAGTTTCCGTTTGTGCTTTGACTTGTATGCTCTGAGTGTTGGGTCATGAGACCCATGTTTGTAATATCTCGCTCCTTGGAGCCTAATGAATAAATATTTGAGTCGTAGAGTTATGTTGTGATGCCATGTTGTATTTGCACATATTGAGCATATTGTGTGTATGTTTGAAATGCTTTGTATGTGTGGGATCCGACAATCTAGTTGTTTATCCTTGGCAGCCTCTCATATGGGGAAATGTAGTCTCGTGCTTTTGAGCGATAGTAGTCCGCTACAGCCCGGTTCACCGGAGTCCTGCTAGCCCAGCACTACTGCTTTGGACACTTGA
>LR880971.1:123316291-123326916 GCA_904067115.1 Aegilops sharonensis | reverse complement strand
CAATCATACCATAGGCTAGCTTCTAGGGTTTAGCCTCCTTGATCTCGTGGTAGATCTACTCTTGTACTACCCATATCATCAATATTAATCAAGCAGGAGTAGGGTATTACCTCCATCGAGAGGGCCCGAACCTGGGTAAAAACATCGTGTCCCTTGTCTCCTGTTACCATCCGCCTAGACGCATAGTTCGGGACCCCCTACCCGAGATCCGCCGGTTTTGACACCGACAGACATCAATATCTCTTATGTTATAAGCAGGCATCTTTAGCGGCTTCTACTTCTCATACTGCGGAGATCTCCGGGCTGAATCAAAGTCTGGAGCGGGCCAGAGAAGAACTTGGCCAAGTGACAATGCAGTTGAGGGATAAACAAGCTACGCACCCGTCAAATTCGCGTTAATTGAGAATGAATGTTTAGTATGATTTGAGCTTTATGACTTGCGCTAGGGGTTGTGACCGAAGTCGAAGCCCTTAAGAAGGCTGTGGCTGAGGCCGAGAAGAAGGCAGCCACTAAGCAGGCTCTTCGTGAGAAGCACGAGGCCAGGGCCATTAAGGCTGAGCAAGAGCTGCAAAAGGCCGTGACGAAGTACGAGACCTTGGAGCAGAGTTTAAACAAGAAGGAATCCTAACTTACCAAGGCTCATCGGGTCCTAAGCGATGCCCGGGAGGAAACCCACAGTGTCCGGCAGGAGATCCAAGAGGCGCGGAAGATTGCGGCGGGTAAGGATTGTTCTCTGTAAAACAAGTATTTGCGGAGAGAATTATCTTTCTAGTTTTAAACTTGGAATTCTCAGGGGTATTTGCGGAGCTGCCCTGCAGCATATCAGATGCTGCCTATTTCTACCGAGCCGAAGAAAGGAACACTGCAGATAAGCTCTTCTGGTCGCAGTATTTGGCACCAAATTATCCGGTGCCTTTTGCGGATCAACTGAAACAGCTGATCGAATTGCAGAAGGCAGCGGAACTAGCCATGAAGGATTTGATTATCCGGCTATGGCCTGCCGAGCCAATTCTGAGAAGCTACTTTGGGCTCGTGAAGCGGCTTGTAAATGCCTGCCCTCGACTTGACGTCATCAAGCGGCCGGTATGTATTGAGGGTGCGATAATGGCCTTCGCCCATGCAAAAGTGCACTGAGGGAAGATGGATTCTGAAAAGCTGATGACCGAAGGACCGCCGGAGGGGAAGGAGCACCGCAAGCCCGAATTATATTATGAAGGAGTCCTTAAAGGATACTACCTTGCGGCAGAGCAATGTGCCAAGGACATTATATTTCCATGAATGTCAATCATGTTATCCTTTGTAAAGTTGGAACGAGGTCATTTATTTATTGCCTGTTGTATAAAAGTTTACCCTCCTGTGCGGCCGTTTTATATGTTAATCCTGAGAGTTGGCCAGTCGTCGGCTTCTGCCCCCACGTAAAAATACGGGGGTGTTCGAGATTAACCTGAGCACTCTTGATCCCAATTTTGGGTCCTCCGAAGGAGGTGCTCAGCACAACGAACTAGGCAATCGGACTATAGGGCTTTATCACTCTCACTTAGCCATAGGAGCTTTAGTATGGTAGGCGCAGCCCCTGGTGTTCGGAAGATCGCACGAGGGGCTCTATAGGCGCCCGATCGGAAGAAAAACCGATCCCTCGCACGCTGCATTGGTTATGGCATTGTGCGGAAGAAATCCTTAAAGATTTTGTAACCTCTCGAACAGCTGACCAGCTCTCGCCGTATCATGACAGTCAGTTTTTGCTTTCTCTACTTAGGTGCTTGTCCGGAAGAACCGGGACACAATCGCAGTAGTTCTCCCAGTGCTACCATAGCCGATATGGCGGAACGTAAGGTACCAAAACATGGGAGCCGGGCAAACCCAACTATTGACCCAAGACATGATTCGGAGTTGATGCTTATAGTGCTATAAGTTCGGGGTGCCGAACTTCCATGAAGGTGTTCGGACTTTACTACCGTATTAATGGTAAAACATAGCCCCTGGCATATTTTAAGGCGTATCACTATGTGCAGATGTCACTTTGACAAAAGAATTTCAATAAGAAATAACAGCAGATAAGCGTCGTATAAATCCACATGTTGTATTTAGGTGGTACGTCAATGCGTATAGGTACAAATAATGTGATATATAAAAGAAAGGAATATGGTTGCGGAACCTGCTGAAACCAGGTGGAAGAGGCTGAGTGCGGACCCGTAGTATAACCGGATGGTCATTGCAGGGAATGTCTAAGGATTCCCTTACGTGTTCAAGCTGCCTTCATGTAATCCGTCCTGGTGGGCGCAAAGGTGAACCTGCGAGGGAAATGTAAGAAATATTTATGTGCCGCAGGGCGGTTAAGCCACCGAGTGCGACCTCTCCTGGCCTTCGCCGGAGTGTTTAGTAGATCCCTGCACAGGCTGGGCTATCCTTCCGTGAAGTAGGTCGGAGTCCCCTGACAGTGTCCGGAAGCCTGGACGTCCGCTCGAGGTTCGGCTGCGAGGTGCTGCTCGTTGTTTCTGTTACTAGGGCCGTGGTGAGTATTTTGGGGCCGAAGGAATGTTCATCCTTGCCATTAACCGTGATGATGCCACGTGGACCGGGCATCTTGAGCTTACGGTAGGCATAATGTGGCACCATGTTGAACCGAGCAAATGCGGTTCGTCCGAGCAGTGCTTGATAGTTACTGCAGAAGGGGACGATTTCGAAGACTAACTCTTCGATACGGTGATTTTCTGGTGGTCCGAAGACTACCTCAAGGGTAATGGAGCCTGTACAGCAAGCCTCCTCACCTGGTATGATGCCTCGGAAAGTGGCTTTAGTGGGTTTGATCGTTGAATGATCGATGCCCATCTTGCACACTGTGTCTTGGTAGAGCAGATTTATACTACTTCCACCGTCCATGAGGACTCGAGTTAGGTGGAACCCATAAATTATTAGGTCCAGGACTAGTGCGGCTCGGTTGCCCTAACTGGCGTTGACCGGACAATCCGTGCGGTTGAAGGCAACTGGCCCCATTTTATATTGTGGGACGACAAGTTCCGTTGATGCGCCATCCCGAAGGATGGATATCCGGTCCGAGTTTGTAATTTGGGTGGTATGTACCACGTTTACCGATTGAATATGCGGGGGGAATTTCTTTTGCCCTCCTGTGTTCGGTGGTCTGGGCTCTTTGTCGCTATCGTCGCTTTGAGACTCCCCTTTGTCTCTGACACCTGCTGAGGGTGTCCTGGATTAGGGGGTGTCCGAATAGGGAAACTATCACCGTTGGCCGAACTCCTGGACTATGAAGATACAAGATTGAAGACTTCGTCCCGTGTCCAGATGGGACTTTCCTTGGCGTGGAAGGCAAGCTTGGCGATACAGATATGTAGATATCCTACCATTGTAACCGACTCTGTGTAACCCTAACCCTATCCGTGTCTATATAAACTGGAGGGTTTTAGTCCGTAGGACGAACAACAATCATACCATAGGCTAGCTTCTAGGGTTTAGCCTCCTTGATCTCGTGGTAGATCCACTCTTGTACTACACATATCATCAATATTAATCAAGCAGGAGTAGGGTATTACCTCCATCGAGAGGGCCCAAACCTAGGTAAAAACATCGTGTCCCTTGTCTCCTGTTACCATCCGCCTAGACGCACAGTTCGGGACCCCCTACCCGAGATCCGCCGGTTTTGACACCAACATTGGTGCATTCATTGAGAGTTCCTCTGTGCCGTCGCTATCAGGAAGGATGCCTCATCCCATCTTTAAAGACGGCACTGTTGCTAAAGGAGCTTTGGCTACCGGCCAAACTCTCCGACTAGGCGGTTTTCTTATGACCGCCTGTTCGGCCGCCACGCCGACGATGACTTCTCGGGTCATCGAAAGCAATCTTCACGTTAACTCGGAACTTGCCGAGCAGTTAGATCCGATGGAGCTCTCTTCCTTGAACGAGCTCTTGGATCGCATCGCCGCCCTGGGAGTTGTTGCGGACAATGATCAGATTGGGCCTAAAACCGATCTGAGAGAGATCAACTCTCGCCAGGCTACCCACCACGTTGCTCTGGTAGAGGAACAATACGGCGACTCTTGTCCTACCTTACGGACTAGCTATGTCCGGATTCCTAACCCCACCATGCCGGATTCCCGCGGAGGGGAGGACACCACTCAAGTCCTGAACTTAAAGTCAGGCAACAGGCTAGATTCATTGGACAACCTCCAAGAACCCAAGCTTCCAAGTTCGGAAACTTCTTGGCCCCTGAATCTTAGATCGGACGGGGTTTGGAATTTAACTCCACCCGCCCACCGAAACATAAGCGATCTATCCCAAATCCGGCAAGAGCCCGGTGAAACAGTACATCATTACTAGGCCAGATTCCTCCTAGTTATGGACAGGATAAAGGTGCCACTCCAACTCATAGCCTTAGAGCATGTTGGATACTACCGCAGGTGGCCAAAAGTGGCGAAGAGCTCTTAGCTCCGGAGCACCAGCCCAGCAATACCAGTACGGTATTAACAGTCTTCAAGACTTTCACATCAAATAATATGCGGAAACGAACACTCCGCAGCCTCGCCGAAGTCAACCAGATAGCAACAGTAAATCCATGGAGTGACACGGCTATTACCTTCAACGCCAGTGACGAACCTAAGTTCCGAACAGCCCGAGCACCAGCCGCATTGGTCCTCAGTCCAATAGTGGACGGCTTTCGCCTTACCAAGGTACTCATGGACGGCGGCAGCGGATTAAAACCTCATCTACGAGGAAACCCTTCGAAAGATGGAAATAGACTGAGCCGCATTGAGCGAAGCAGCACAACCTTTAGAGGAATAATCCCCAGTCGGGAAGCATGCTGTACAGGAAAGATCACACTAGATGTGGTGTTCGGCACGCCGGACAATTATAGGTCCGAGGAGGTCACATTCCAAGTGGCCCCGTTCAGCAGCGGATACCACGCTCTATTAGGGCGAGAGGCATTCACAATTTTTCAAGCTATAGCCCATTACGGGTACATGAAGCTCAAAATGCCCGGACCCAACGGAATTATCACTCTCGCTAGTGACCCGGACATAGAGCTCCGCGCCGAAAATAAAACAGCCGCACTTGCCCTTGAGGCACTATCCGAAGCCCTAGCGGCAGAGGAACTCACTGCGCTGTGCTCCACGGTGGACAGGGACGATGTGATACTCGATAAGAGATCCAAGTCCACCTGTTTTAAACCGGCAGACGAAATAGTCAAATTCCAAGTCCATCCAACGGACCCTACAAAAACGGCCTCCATCGGGGCACAATTAAACCATGATGTGGACGCCGCATTACGAGAATTCCTACGCGAAAATTGGGACATTTTTGCCTGGCACCCTTCAGACATGCCAGGAATCCCACGCCGGCTGGCAGAGCACAGCCTAAATATCCTAAAAGGATTCAAGCCAGTCAAACAAGCTCTTCGGCGTTTCTCCGAACCCAAGAGACAGGCCATGGGAGAGGATCTAGCCAAACTATTGGGGGCCGGATTCATCAGAGACATTAAACATCCGGACTGGCTAGCAAACTTGGTAGTGGTACCAAAGAAGGACAAATCCTGGCGCCTATGTGTCGATTTTAAGGACCTTAACAAGGCTTGCCCAAAGGATCCCTTCCCCCTCCCCGCATCGATCAAATTATCGACACTACCACAGGACAGGATTCATTGTGTTTCCTCTACGCATACTCTGGCTACCACTAAATTAAGATGGCAGAGCCAGACCAAGCCGCAACGGCATTCATCACTCCATACGGCCCATTCTGCTTCAACACAATGCCCTTTGGGCTCAAAAACGCCGGCGCAACATACCAGCGCATGATTCAGACATGTCTGGCAAACCAGATCGGCAAAACAGTGGAGGCATACGTAGACGATGTGGTCGTCAAATCCAAGCATGTCGAAACCCTAGTCGATGACTTGAGGCTCACATTCGATAATCTCCGAACATATGACATCAAGCTCAACCCGGAAAAATGTGTTTTCGGCATACCAGCCGGAAAGCTCTTGGGCTTCATTGCATCCGGTAGAGGAATTGAAGCAAACCCAGCCAAGATCCGAGTTCTGTCACAATTGGATATCCCCAAAGACCTCAAACAAAACACAAAAATTGGCTGGATGCGTGGCGGCTCTAAGCCGCTTTATCTCCCGCTTAGGAGAAAAGGCATTACCCCTTTATCGCCTCCTCCGGCACACCGAACACTTCGAGTGGACGGATGCTGCCACGGCCGGACTCGAAGAAATGAAAGCCATATTGGCAACAAATCCGGTCCTGGCCACGCCCAACATGGGCGAACCAATGCTATTATACATCGCAGCAACCCTCAAGTTGTAAGCGCGGTGATCGTTGTCGAACGAGAAACGGACGGACACAAGTTCCCTCTCCAAAAACCAGTTTACTACGTGTCCACTGTTCTAACTCCATGCAAGTCACGGTACCCGCATTATCAAAATATAGCATACGCGGTGTTCATGGCATCCGGGAAGCTACGACACTACTTCCAAGAGTGTTCGATAACAGTAGCCTCCGAAGTACCTCTTAATGATATTATAAACAACAGTGACGCAATGGGCCGGATTGCTAAATGGGCCATTGAGCTCCTCCCGTTCGACATAACCTACAAGCCACGGCGAGCTATTAAGTCGCAAGTTTTGGCTGACTTCATCGCCGAATGGACTAGAGCCGAACTCCCTAAAGAGTACGGCGCATATCCAACTGGATCATGCACTTTGACGGCTCCAAAATGTTGGCCGGCCTGGGGGCTGGCGTCGTTCTGAGGTCCCCAACCGGAGATACAGTCCAATACGTACTTCAAATAATGTACACGGACTCCAATAACGCAGCCGAATATGAGGCCCTTCTACATGGTCTCCGGATGGCAGTCTCCATGGGCATTCAACGCCTAGAGGTGCGCGGGGATTCGAACCTCGCGATATCCCAAATAAATGGGGACTTCGATGCCAAGGATCCGAAAATGGCAGCTTATCACAATGCCGTCCTAAAAATGTCAGCTCGGTTTGAGGGGCTTGAATTTCACCATATAGCCCAGGATAACAACCAGGCAGCAGACGTGTTGGCACGCATTGGCGCAATGCGCGATGCCGTCCCCCCCAATATCTTCCTAGAGAGGCTTTTCAAGCCATCCGTACTATGGGAGGGAGAGTCTGGAAATAACAACCCGGACCCAACCACACTGCCCCACACCGAACATTGCGACATAGTTGGTGGTCCCGCCAACGAAATAACACTGTCAGCCCACGCAATAATGGCAGTCATCGCCCCGTGGACAGAACCATTCCTAGCCTACCTAACTAGGAAGGAACTTCCCAAGGACCAAAACGAGGCCCACTGCATAGTGCGGTGATCTAAATCCTATAAGGTCCATGAGGGAGAGCTTTATAAGAAAAGCACAACCGGAGTCCTTCAAAGGTGTATCTCCGAAGAGGAAGGGCGGAATCTCCTGGCTGAAATTCATGCCGGACTCGGTGGGCACCATGCCGCAGCCCGGGCCCTTGTAGGAAAGGCCTTCCATACAAGATTTTGTTGGCCAATGGCCCGGGCAGATGCTCAGGACTTAGTCCAACGATGCGTTGGTTGCCAGCTCTTTGCTAATCAAAGCCACATGCCACCCACCACCCTCAAAACTATACCCATCACCTGGCCCTTCGCGGTCTCGGGGCTTGACATGGTTGGACCCCTTAAGGGAGGAACCCACTAGCAAAAATACCTATTGGTCATGGTGGATAAATTCACCAAATGGATAGAGGCCAAGCCGGTTAAGACGGCCGAATCTGGACCGGTGATAGACTTCATATCAGGGGTAGTACACCATTACGGCGCCCCCATAGCATCATCACTGATAACGGCACGAACTTCACGGCCGACGTGGTCAAACTCTGGTGCAAAAACATGGGCATCAAGCTCGACTACGCTTCAGTCTATCACCCCCAAACTAACGGTCAAGTCGAGCAAGCAAACGGTCTAATCATGAGCGGCATTAAACCCAAGCTAGTGGGGTCCCCCAAGGAATCTAACACGCACTGGGTAGAGGAGCTCGACTCCGTACTCTGGGGTCTGCGGACCATGCCGAATCGCACTACCGCATTCACACCATTTTTTATGGTATACGGCGCAGAGGCAGTTTTGCGCTGCGACATAATTCATAACTCACCTCGCGTGCGCATGTACGAAGAAAGACAAGCCGAGCTCGATCGGCTGGACAGCTTGGATGCCTTGGAGGAGGAGCGTGACTTGGCAAAAGCTCGTTCCGCATTCTATCAATAGCAAGCTCGAAGATCTCAAAGCAGGGAAGTACGGGCCAAAGCTTACAACGTTGGCGAACTAGTTCTATGCCTGCCGGACAAGAAAAAGGACAAACTCAAGCCCAAATGGGAGGGTCCCTTCATCATCGACCAAGTCCTGACCGGCGGAGCGTACCGTTTGCGAAACGCATCGGATAACCGACTCGAGCCAAACCCATGGAACGCAGCCCGTCTCCGAAGATTCTACGCCTAGCGCCGGATTCTGAGTTCGTCTCCTTCCTCTGTCTATATTTTATACTCTAAGCTGTCTTTTATTTATCTCCTTCTCCCTCCTTTTTTCATAAGCCATTAAAGGCTCGTTTGCGCATTGTTCGCACACACTTGACGCGCTATCCGCGCTCATTGTACCTGTGGGCTTCTTTAACAGAAGCTTAGTTATACAGGCTATATGCCCAACACATGTGTCACACTTCCGCATGTACCTTTTATTCACCAATATATGCATCGATATGACTTAAGTTTTGGCCAGGCTGGGTTGCCTGGCTCTTGTGCTTACCCCTACGTTCCCGATTGTTCGGCTAGGTGGTAAAGGGAGCACCTCTGCGATTGTTACCGCCGGGTCAGCTGGACGTGTATCTCAGAGTGGGTGAAGCCGAAAGCTAGCGTTCTTAAGGGAATATTCGGTCGGTGAACTAAAAGACGATTTTTTATTTTTCATTTATCTGCCCCCAGATGCTTTTTTCGCAGTCCGGGCATGCATGCACTTTAGGGCATGCCTTCCAGGGAAAGGAACCCCTAACGGAACTATTCTCCCTGGAAGATGTTTATTACTAACCATGTAATATAACATAACTAGTTGGGCACTTGTCTGATAAAGCACTCATGACCCCTACGCCTGGTCTCCACGCGTGCCCCGGTTTTTACATAACCGCGAGGGTATTCGGACACACTCCTGACTATTGGGTCCCGAGGTTGAAGCGAAAAGGTCCGATACGACAAACGATCTAAAATCCGGCTAGAAGGCATTTTACATGTCATTTTAAATTACATAGTCAAATTGACTGATTGTATTCCTCTTCAATGCCGTCTAATAGGCTGTCTAGTTTACAGTCCCGCTGGGAATACTTTGCGGCCAACTCTACTTGGCCATACACTAAGCTCACAGGGATCTCCTTCCCGTCGGGCCCCACATGTGACGCCCCAAGACCGGAGCTTCAGTTGCCTTCCAGGGTTTCCGAGTTTTGTCGTGTGGTTTGTTTTGTTTTTGCATTGCATCATGTCATCTCTTGCATTGCATCATGTCATCATGCCATCATATCTTTATTTTCAAAACTCAACTAAATAAATTGTATGGATTTTTTTCGATCCATTTAAATCGAGGGAATTCACATGGTGTTTTCTCTTTATAACATATCCTCCCAATATTAGGGAGCTATATTAAAAATATTCCTCGTTTTGGAATCACCATAACACACTTGCAAAATCCCATGCCTTTCCTGCTCCGAGTTTGGTCTCCTAACCTTGCCATTTTTATTCTATCATTTTCCGGAGTTCCACCAAAAATTCTCGGGTCATTTTTGTTAAATTCCTCATATTTTTATGAGTCCGGGAAAATCGTCCTCGTTCCCAAATTCTTTCCCTAACCCTCTCGTTCTTTTGTCTCTCTTTATTTATTTTTCTGCTATATATATTTAAGGAGAGATAGAAGAGAGAAGAGCGAGCCAGCCCAGCTCGGCCCTCTCCAGCCAGCCGGCCCCTGGCCTACCTTCTCCCTCCAGGCCGGCCTAACCCCCCCGCGCCGGCCCAAACCCCTTGAGGCCCAGCCGGCCCCAACCTACCTAACCCTAGCCCAGCGCATCTCTCCTGCGCCCGATCCCACCAGCGCCGCCTCCCCATCGCTCGCCCGATCCCCATCTCCCTCCTCTCGATCTCACCCTCTCCCCTCGCTCACCCGCACGCAGCGCCGAGCCCAACCCCCTGCCCGATCCCCTCGTCGCCCCGCTCGCCCGATCCCATCTCCCCTCGTCCTCCTCTCGTTCCCCTTCTCCCGCAGCGTCGAACCCGTCCTCCCATCGATCCCCCTCCTCTGCCGTCCTCCATGGCGTCGCCTCGCGCCTCCACCTCCTCGATGCCAGCGAGTCCAGGCCGCCGCCGCGCCTTCTTACCTTCCCCTCGCCGCCGCCATCTCTTCTCCTCCTCGTCGCCACGCGCCGTCGTCGGCGTCCACCACGAGGGCCGGATCCCGCGCCCGGCCTTCTCCAAGCCGCCTCGCCCCGCCTCCGTTCGGCCCTCACGCCGGAGCCACCGCCGCGGCCCTGCCGGATGTGGCGACTCCGACGCGCCCGCGCCCCTGTCTTCTCCTCGTGCCCGCCGCCGCCTT
>LR880971.1:123279820-123297465 GCA_904067115.1 Aegilops sharonensis | reverse complement strand
TAGTCGGACCTTGATTGTACCTGTATGATGTAATGTTTTACTCATGTATTGTGTGAAGTGGCGATTGTAAGCCAACTATGTATCTCTTTCCCTTATGTATTACATGGGTTGTGTGAAGATTACCTCACTTGCGACATTGCTTTCAATGCGGTTATGCCTCTAAGTCGTGCTTCGACACGTGGGAGATATAGCCGCATCGAGGGCGTTTCACCACAGGTCCGACCTCGGCCATGTGGTTTGGGTCCGCCTTCGTGTACCGCGTCTTCACCATGGCCCAGGCCTCCCTGGCGCCGTGCTCCCTGATGCTTCTCTGCAAGCTCTCCAAGGCCTTCGGGCAGGGAGATAGATGGCCACAAGGACTGGGCGACGCCTTTCATCACCTGCCGAAGTGCAGTTGCAATAGCTCGGGAAGAAGGTCACCCGTAGAACCGGGCATTTCCTCTTCAGGACGACCCGTGAGCATACCTGCAGACATAACTCTGTTAATCGACTTCCTCGCCGAACTCTTTTTCAAAGTTCGCTCCAGCACTTACTATAAATGCCGCGACGAAGTCACCGATTCTCCTTCACGGAGTCAGACAGCTGGGCTCGAACATCCTTTAGTTCCTCACCCAGCTGGGTGTTGGCATCTTGGAGATTATTTTTCTCTTGCCTCACCCTTGTAAGCACACTCTTGCCGGCCTTCAACCGGCACAAGAGTTGTTGCTTGTCCGGATCTAGTCCGGCGCCATCTGCAATATTGTTGTTAGATTTACACACACGCCGCACTTCAAAAAATATTTATCTTTTGAAGCATATATTACCAGAGGGGGTCTCTGTGGCTCCCCCTGTAGCGGCTAGTGCGGCCTCAAGTTGGGCCTTGCATTCTTCAAGCTCCTGGGACAGTCGGGTATTCTTTTTTGTAAGATCCTGCATAACAAATGATCCTTAAATCAGTTATTCTAACTATTTTAAGTCTCGGGGGCTACTGGCATATATAACTGTCAAATTTCCTCACCCGTATGTCCTTTACATACTGCTCCGTGGCTCTGGCTAGACCATCTTGAGCGGCACGGAGGTGCGCATCTCCTGAATTGAAGGCATTCAAGGCCTCTTGGGAGAAACATGCGTCACGAAGAACTGTCCGGCGGCGCCTGTGATTCATGGCGCTCTCCACCTCGGAGTAGGTGGCGGACAGTCTATCGGCATCCTCTGTCGGAGGAGCATCCGACGCACGCCTCGTGGTCGCCTCCGCTTCTGGACCCGACTTTGGAGCCTGGCTGGCGGAGGTTCGATTGGCAACCTCTCCGGACTCAATCCGGCGAGCGCTCTTTTTCCTGAAAAGAGCACCAGCGTTAGTACGCCTTCCGGGAATCAATCCTGGGAATATGGTGACGCGCCATACCATTGCGGTGGAGTTTCGATCCGGACCGCACTTCTTTTTAGCCTACGGGGCCGTACTGCCCCTTGCTGTCTAGCCGCCGCGGTCTCGGCCTCCTGCCTCGAAGGCACCCCCTGCGAAACACCATTGGTATACGGTGATCAAAAATATGCACGGATGGGTCATTATCGGAGTATTGGGACCTCGGTCTCAGTTACCTCTGAGACTGGAAGTATTCTGGGGTAATCGGCTGTAATGGCAACTAAGGCATTATCGATGCTCAGTTGGTGATATACCCCATCAATCAGCTCCACCGATATGTCCAGATCCTCTTGGGAGGCCGGATCGAGGAGCCGTTCTGGATCCTCGGGTTGTGGAGGCAGGCTGTTTATGTCTTTCACGGCCTGGCGCAGTTCCTGTGTCAAAATCACAAAATGAGATACCTAATCGTGGGGATACGGATCGGGAGTGCAAAAAAGAAATGTCCGCTTACCCAGCTTCGAGGATTGTTCATAGAAAATCCGCTCAATAGACTGACGCGGAGAAAATCCTCCTCTTCTCCCTTGTACATCGCAGATAAAATCTTCACCAGATCGGTGACCGATCCCGTCCCCTTACGGCCATGACGGGTGGCATCGTCCTCCCCGTTGAAATCCCACATGGGGTGGCCCCTATACTGGAGCGGCTGCACCCCCCGCATAATACATGTGGCCATGACACCGAACATGCTCCGTCCGGAATGAGCTAACAATCTTATTCGGCTCATCAGGTAAAGGACGTCCCTGTCATCTTCCCTCTGGGAGCTCCGTGGGCGCCAACTCAGGTGTTTCTTCAAAGGAGCATTGCTGAACTCCGGGAGACCGATCCGAATAGGATCCGGCAGTGGGACATCTTCTATATAAAACCATTCCGAAGGCCAGTCTTCGGACGCCTTCTTCAGGGTTCCGGATAGATATCCGGTCCCGGCGATGCGCCATAGTTCGGCTTCGACCACTTGATATATTGACCCCTCATGAGAACGGGGTACAAGGCAGAATAATCTCTTCCACAGCGTGAAATGAGCCTCGACGCCCAAGAGCAGTTTGCAAAGGGCCACGAAGCCCGCGATGTGCAAAATGGAGGCAGGCGTAAGGTGGTGCAACTGGAGGCCATAGAACTCCAAGAGCCCCCGGAGAAATGGATGAACTGGAAATGCGAGTCCCCTTACTAGATAAGAGACAAAGCATACCCGCTCTCCTTTAGAGGGATCGGGGACACTCTCCGCTTGCTTTCCGCCCTTGTAGGTGGCAAGTCCGGCTCGAACCGGAACCATGAAGGCCGGGGGAAGAAATCCCTTGGTTTGGAGTATCACTAGCTCTCTATGCGGGACTGAGCATCTCTCCCAATTTCTAGGCTGAGGGCTGGGAGCGCGAGAGGAGGAGCCGCGTCAACTGTCCATGATGGAATGGATTTTTGTCAAAGGCGCGCCGGTGAAAGCTCGCGGAGGGGGGATGGTGTGACTCAGATCTAGATCCTCGCCCCTTTTATAGGCGGCTCATTCGCGCAACTAGGGGGATAAGTGTAAAAATACCCTGGCTTTTCGCATTCGTTCAAACACGTGGAAGATGGCCATTATTGGGCGTGGAAGCCAAGAAGCGCAGCATTTATCAGAAGCCGGACACTATTCGACAAGTATATGGAATTTGGAGAAGAACCCGCCTTGCAATGTCGAAGACAATCTACTCGCCGGACTCATCACCATTGAAGCCTGATTCGGAGGCTACTGAGGGAGTCCTGGATTAGGGGGTGTCCGGATAGCCGAAGTATCACCGTTGGCCGGACTCCTGGACTATGAAGATACAAGATTGAAGACTTCGTCCCGTGTCCGGATGGGACTTTCCTTGGCGTGGAAGGCAAGCTTGGCGATACGGATATGTAGATCTCATACCATTGTAACCGACTCTGTGTAACCCTAACCCTATCCGGTGTCTATATAAACCGGAGCGTTTTAGTCCGTAGGACGAACAACAATCATACCATAGTCTAGCTTCTAGGTTTTAGCCTCCTTGATCTCGTGGTAGATCCACTCTTGTACTACCCATATCATCAATATTAATCAAGCAGGAGTAGGGTATTACCTCCATCGAGAGGCCCCGAACCTTGGTAAAAACATCGTGTCCCTTGTCTCCTGTTACCATCCGCCTAGACGCACAGTTCGGGACCCCCTACCCGAGATCCGCCGGTTTTGACACCGACACCTGCCCTGCCGGCTTGTTTGAAAATCCAGCATTCTCTGTTGGTATGGGTGGCTGGTGTTTCTGGGGTGCCATGAATTTGGCATCCGCGATCCAGTATGCGGTCTAGACTGGAAGGGCCCGGATTTTTATTTTTCGGTTGCCCATTCTGCAAACCAGACTTTGAGCCCCTGAACCCGGCATTAACTGCCGTGTTTTCGGCATTTTCACCATATTTGCGGCGCTTATATTTGTTGCGTCGTGGTTTGCCGTTGCCATCCCTGGCTTCTGATGTGTCAGGTTTGCTTGCTGTATTGGTACTATGAGCCAACCAGCTATCTTCACCCGCACAAAAGCGGGTCATGAGTGTCGTGAGGGCTGCCATGGATTTTGGCTTTTCTTGGCCGAGGTGTCGGGTGGGCCATTCGTCACGGATGTTATGCTTAAATGCCGCTAAGGCCTCTGCATCTGGGCAGTCGATAATTTGGTTTTTCTTGGTTAGAAACAGTGTCCAGAATGTCCTGGCTGATTCCCCTGGCTGCTGAATTATGTGACTTAAGTCATCAGCGTCTGGTGGTCGCACATAAGTGCCTTGGAAGATGTCGAGGAATGCCTCTTTCAAATCCTCCCAACTGCCGACGGATTCTACTGGCAAGCTATTCAACCAATGCCGAGCTGGTCCTTTGAGTTTCAGTGGGAGATACTTGATGGCGTCTAGATCATCATCGCGGGCCATGTGGATGTGGAGGAGGAAATCCTCAATCCATACCGCGGGGTCTGTGGTACCATCATACGATTCGATATTTACGGGTTAAAAACCCTCTAGGAATTCGTGATCCATCACTTTATCAGTGAAGCATAGGGGGTGTGTGGCGCCTCTGTGCCGGGCTGTATCGCAACGCAGTTCATATGAGTATTGTCCGCCGTCTTTGGCTCGGCCGGATTTACGTTTAGTGTATCCGCCGTGACGATCATCGTCACGTGCTGGTGCGCGCCCCCTTGATCCATAGATCGATCTTGCATGTTTTGCTTTGTTTTCCAATACACCTCGCAGGTCTTGCGTGTTGCCCCGTGCCTTGGTATTTTTGTTTGAGTGGCGGCGGGGTGCGGGCTGAGCTTCAGGCTGGAATGCCTCTCTGTCTTGGCAACGAGGTGGTCGATCAGCCGCATCATACACTAGTGATGTAGGTTTCAATGCTTCCTCCTCAAGTCGGGGAAGCAACCTGCACTTTGGGTAACCCTTGGAAGGGCGTTCGAGTTCATATTCCTCGGCCGCAAGGACTTCAGTCCATCTGTCTGCTAGCAAATCTTGATCAGCTCGAAGCTGTTGTTGCTTTTTCTTCAGGCTATTTGCTGTGGCTATAAGCCGGCGCATAAAGCGCTCCTGGTTGACGGGATCCTCAAGTGCGACAAATTCTTCATCGCCGAGGCTCACTTCGTCTTTGGAGAGAGGCATGTAATTGTCATCCTCTGCTTCTCCCTCTGCCGCTCGCTCAGGAGGGTTAGCTTGTTTATCCTCCGGCCCTAAATCTTGCTAGAGGGGATTGTCTTCGTCTTCGGCACTGTCCGGAGTGCTATTATCTCATGTGCCGCTTTTGCTGTGGCGAGACTTAGCGCGGCGCCGCTGACGTTGGCGCTTGGGTTGCTTCTTGGAGGGGTCATCCTCCGCTGACTTGTCGCCATTGCCTTCTTTGGGTGTATCCACCATGTATATATCATATGATGAGGTGGCGGTCTAGTGCCCTGTGGGCAGTGGTTCCTGTTCGTCTCCTGCATCGTTGTCCATACCATCGATGTCTTCAGAGTCGAAGTCAAGCATGTCGGTTAAATCATCGACAGCGGCTACTAAGTGGGTGGTGGGTGGGGAGTGAATTTATTCGTCATCCGCATCCCATTCTAGCCAGACATAGTTTGTCCAAGGTTCTCCTGAGAAGGAGAGAGACCTTAACGAGTTTAGCACATCGCCGAAGGGCGAGTGCTGAAAGATATCCGCGGAGGTGAACTCCATGATCGCCGCCCAATCAGATACAATAGGCATGGGCGCAGGCAGCTCAGAGACCCCCTGGCTGTGAAGTGCGTCACGGCTCTCGTGAGGGGTAAGGTCAGTAACCGGCTCTATCACCGCTGAGAGTGCAGCTTCCAAGGCGGGGTCTATCCGCCCGTCCTCGGATGGCGCAATTTGCTCCGGATTGAAGGCCGGAGTAGTTGCCGGTGTGATCTCCCGAACACTGTCCGACGGCAGAGCTATATCGTGCTCGTCGTGATTGTGTGGCACACCTGGCATGGGCTTGAATCCGTCAAAGATCGAGTCTCCGGGATGTCGCCAGTGTAATTCAAGTTTCCGAAACTGACCTGATGGCCAGGGGCGTAGCTCTCGATCTGCTCCAGATGGCCAAGCGAGTTGGCCCGCTGTACGAAGCCCCTGAATATGAAGATCTGTTCGAGGAGGAAGACCTCACCCTGGACCGCATCGTTACCGATGATCGAAGGAGCCATCAAGCCTTACGGTGACGGCACAGTGGAACTCTCAATGAAAGCACCAATGTCGGTGTCAAAACCGGCGGATCTCGGGTAGGGGGTCCCGAACTGTGTGTCTAAGGCGGATGGTAACAGGAGGCGGGGGACACAATGTTTACCCAGGTTCGGGCCCTATCGATGGAGGTAATACCCTACTTCCTGCTTGATTGATCTTGATGATATGAGTATCACAAGAGTTGATCTACCATGAGATCGTACAGGCTAAACCCTAGAAGCTAGCCTATGGTATGATTATTGTTGTCCTACGGACTAAACCCTCCGGTTTATATAGACACCGGAGGGGGCTAGGGTTACACAGAGTCGGTTACAATGGGAGGAGATCTACATATCCGTATCGCCAAGCTTGCCTTCCACGCCAAGGAGAGTCCCATCTGGACACGAGACGAAGTCTTCAATCTTGTATCTTCATAGTCCAACAGTCCGGCTGTCCGGATACCCCCTAATCCAGGACTCCCTCAAGCTTTGTATATAGTAACACTACTATCAGCGTCCGTCTTCCTCTTGAAGAACCATTTTATTCTTTATGGTGTGCCGATCATCGGGCAAGTCAACCAAAGTCTATACTTTGTTCTCATACATGAATCCTATCTCAGATTTCATGGCCTCAAGACATTTTGCGGAATTTGAGCTCATCATCGCTTCCTCATAGTTCGTAGGTTCGTCATGGTCAAGTAATATGACCTCCAGAAGAGGATTGTCCTACCACTCAGGCGCGGACCTTACTCTGGTTGACCTACGAGGTTCGGTAGTAACTTGATCTGAAGTTTCATGATCATCATCATTAGCTTCCTCACTAATTGGTGTAGGCATCACCGGAACTGATTTCTGTGATGAACTACTTTCCAATCTCGAGAGAACGTACAATTACCTCATCAAGTTCTACTTTCCTCCCACTCACTTCTTACAAGAGAAACTCCTTCTCTAGAAAGGATCCATTCTAAGCAACGAATATCTTTCTTTCGGATCTATGATAGAAGGTGTACCCAACAGTCTCCTTTGGGTATCCTATGAAGACACATTTCTTCGATTTGGGTTCAAGCTTTTCAGGTTGAAGCTTTTTCACATAAGCATCGGATCCCCAATCTTTAAGGAACGACAGCTTAGGTTTCTTGCCAAACCACAGTTCATATGGTGTCGTCTCAATGGATTTAGATGGTGCCTGAGGGAGTCTTGGAATAGGGGGTATCCGGAGAGCCGGGCAATATCCTTTGGCCGGATTGTTGGACTATGAAGATACAAGATTGAAGACTTCGTCTCGTGTCCGGATGGGACTCTCCTTGGCGTGGAAGGCAAGCTTGGCGATACGGATATGTAGATCTCCTCCCATTGTAACCGACTCTGTGTAACCCTAGCCCCCTCCGGTGTCCATATAAACCGGAGGGTTTAGTCCGTAGGACAACAACAATCATACCATAGGCTAGCTTCTAGGGTTTAGCCTCTACGATCTCGTGGTAGATCAACTCTTGTAACACTCATATTATCAAGATCAATCAAGTAGGAAGTAGGGTATTACCTCCATCGAGAGGGCCCAAACCTGGGTAAACATTGTGTCCCCCGCCTCCTGTGACCATCCGCCTTAAACTCACAGTTCGGGACCACCTACCCGAGATCCGCCGGTTTTGACACCGACATTGGTGCTTTCATTGAGAGTTCCACTGTGCTATCACCGTAAGGCTTGATGGCTCCTTCGATCATCGGTAACGATGCGGTCCAGGGTGAGGTCTTCCTCCTCGGAGAGATCTTTATATTCGTCGGCTTCACACTGCGGGCCAACTCGCTTGGCCATCTGGAGCAGATCAAGAGCTACGCCCCTGGCCGTCAGGCCAGGTTTGGAAACTTGAATTACACTGCTGACATCCGTGGAGACTTGATCTTCGATGGATTCGAGCCCATGCAAGGTGTGCCGCAAGATCACGACGAGCACGATATAGCTCTGCCGTCGGACAGTGTTCGGAAGATCACACCGACAACTACTCCGGCCTTCAATCCAGAGCAAATTGCGCCATCCGAGGACGAGCGGGTAGACCCCGCCTTGGAGGCCACACTTTCAGTGGCGATAGAGCCGAATACTGAATTTCCCCTCTCGAGAGCCGTGCTGCCAAACTATTGGATTCGACCCCGGCCACAGCCTCCGAGCCGCTTGCGCCCATGCCTATCGAATCCGGTTGGGCGCCGAACATGGAATTCAGCTTCGCGGATATCTTTCAACACTCGCCCTTCGGCGATGTACTGAACTCGTTAAAATCTCTCTCCTTGTCAAGAGAAACTTGGCCGNGCTCCTTCGATCATCGGTAACGATGCGGTCCAGGGTGAGGTCTTCCTCCTCGGAGAGATCTTTATATTCGTCGGCTTCACACTGCGGGCCAACTCGCTTGGCCATCTGGAGCAGATCAAGAGCTACGCCCCTGGCCGTCAGGCCAGGTTTGGAAACTTGAATTACACTGCTGACATCCGTGGAGACTTGATCTTCGATGGATTCGAGCCCATGCAAGGTGTGCCGCAAGATCACGACGAGCACGATATAGCTCTGCCGTCGGACAGTGTTCGGAAGATCACACCGACAACTACTCCGGCCTTCAATCCAGAGCAAATTGCGCCATCCGAGGACGAGCGGGTAGACCCCGCCTTGGAGGCCACACTTTCAGTGGCGATAGAGCCGAATACTGAATTTCCCCTCTCGAGAGCCGTGCTGCCAAACTATTGGATTCGACCCCGGCCACAGCCTCCGAGCCGCTTGCGCCCATGCCTATCGAATCCGGTTGGGCGCCGAACATGGAATTCAGCTTCGCGGATATCTTTCAACACTCGCCCTTCGGCGATGTACTGAACTCGTTAAAATCTCTCTCCTTGTCAAGAGAAACTTGGCCGAACTATGTCCGACTAGGATGGGATGCGGACGACGAAGAAATTCACTCCCCACCCACCACCCACTTAGTAGCCACTGTCGATGATTTAACCGACATTCTCGACTTCGACTCTGAAGACATCGACGATATGGACGACGGTGCAGGAGACGAACAGGAACCACCGCCCACAGGGCGCTGGACCGCCACTTCATCACATGACATATACATGGTGGATACACCCAAAGAAAATGATTACGAGGAACGGAAGGATGCAGCGAAGGATAACTCCCTCGAAAAGCAATCAAAGCGGCGGCGTAGATTCCGCTCCAAATCCCGCCTCGGCAAAAACAGCGATAACAGCGCAAGAAAAAATAATACCCCAGTCGACTCCGAAGGAAACGATGACCACATAGACCTAGCGATAGTGCAGGGTGAGCCAGCGGACGACACGCAGTACGGAGACGCTGTCCGATCACGGCGACACCGAGCGTCAAGCTAACCAACCCGTCTTCGGAGAGGAGAACAGTCCGGATGGTGATGCACACATCATCCCGGAAAGGCACTTGGAGCAAGAGAACCTCCATAGAAGGCTTATCGCCACTGCGAGGAGTCTGAAGAAGCAGAAGCAAAGGCTCAAGGCCGCGCAAAATACACTCAACAGTAGATGGAACAAAGTGCTCGACACTGCAGAAAAGTACGGTGGCAGTCGCCACACGAAGAGCTATCCAAAGCGCAAGCTGCTGCCTGAATTCGACGATGAGGCCTTAGAGCCCCCACAGCCAAAAAATAAAGCAGCCGACCGGTCGGATCGACGATTTCGTGGCCGCAATAGAGCGACTAACAAGGCTGCACATATGTCAGTATACGATCCACGCGAGGACTCGCATCAAAAGGACGGCGCAACCAGATCCATCTACGGATCAAAGAAACGCGCTCTAGCGCACAACCAAAACCAAACACCACAATTGTCCGAACGCCATGGTACATCTAAATACAGGGGTGCCGCACACCCCCTATGTTTCACACATGAGGTGCTGGACCACGAATTCCCAGAAGGATTCAAACCAGTGAACATAGAGGCGTACGACGGGACCATAGACCCTGGGGTCTGGATTGAGGACTTTATCCTCCATATTCATATGGCTCGCGGGGACGATCTCCACGCAATCAAGTACTTGCCCCTCAAGCTTAAAGGACCACCTCGGCACTGGCTGAAAAGCCTCCCCGATAACTCCATTGGAAGTTGGGAGGAGCTCGAGGATGCCTTTCGGGCCAATTTTCAAGGGACCTATGTCCGACCTCCGGATGCTGACGATTTAAGTGATATAATTCAACAGCCTGGAGAGTCAGCCCGAAAGCTTTGGAACATGTTTCTCACTAAGAAGAACCAAATCGTCGACGGTCCGGACGCCGAAGCCTTAGCATCTTTCAAGCACAGCGTCCGAGACGAATGGCTCGCCAGACACCTCGGCCAAGAAAAACCGAGAGCAATGGCAGCCCTAACAAGCCTCATGACCCGCTTTTGCGCAGGTGAGGATAGCTGGTTGGCCCGCAGTAGCACCAGCGACCCAAGCACATCCCAAGTCAGCGATGGCAATGGAAAACCACGACGCAGTAAACACAAGTGCCAGAATAAAGAAGACATCCCAGATAACACGGCGGTAAACGACGGATTCAGAGGCTCTCGGCCAGGTCAGCAGAAAAAGCCTTTCAAAGGCAACAGGGATGGACCGTCCAGCCTAAACAAGATTCTAGACAAACTATGTCAGATCCATGGCACCCCCGATAAACCTGCAAATCATACCCACAGAGAATGTTGGGTCTTCAAGCAGGCCGGCAAGCTAAACGCCGAACACAAGGGGCAGGATACACTAAGCGAAGACGAGGATGAGCCTCGCAAGCAAGGCACTGGGGGACAGAAAATATTCCCACCAGAAGTCAAAACAGTAAATGTGGTACATGTGATGAAGGGGAGAAGCAAAACTGCACTCCGAGACACACACGCCCTAGAGCCCGTCACCACTAAGTTCAACCCCTGGTTGGCCCGTCCGATCACTTTTGATCGCAGGGATCACCTGACAAGTACCCGGCATGAAGGATTGGATGCTTTGGTGTTAGACCCAATGATAAATGGATTCCATCTCACACGAGTCCTCGTGGACGGCGGCAGTAGTTTAAACCTGATATATCAGGACACAGTCCGCAAAATGGGGATAGACCCAACAAAAATCAGCCACAGTAATACTACCTTCAAGGGAGTAATACTAGGCCAAGAGGCCCGCTCCACGAGCTCTCTAATACTAGAAGTAGTATTCGGTTCACCCGACAACTTCCGAAGTGAAACGTTACACTTCGACATCACTCCATTCCGAAGCTGCTATCAAGCACTACTCGGACGGACAGCCTTCGCTCGTTTCAACGCTGCACCGCATTACGCTTTTCTCAAGCTCTAGATGCCTGGTCCGCGCGGCACCATCACAGTTAATGGAAACATTGAGCGTTCTCTACGCGCGGAAGAACGTGCTGCTGCTTTAACAGCCGAACACTAGACAGCCCCACCAACCAGAACAAATGAACGGTCGTTAAGACCACGGACACGGTTAAACGAGTCCGGCACATCACTAGATATAATTGAGATAGGTTTGGTGGTTGCACCCTTATAGACGGTACCAGGGGCTTCCCGCGTGTTAACAGGGCTACGGCTCAATTTTACTTATCTTGAATTTTAAATGGTTTATTTAGAGTAAAAAAAAATTTCACACAACAACTTTCAACTAAGTTCCTCTCTTTTACAGATGACAATCGTGCTACACCTGTCCAGGATACGGCAGAACAGAGACACAGGCGCAGACGTGCAGCAGGGACCCGTTCAAAGGTTTCTTTTTAGATTAAGACCCTGCGTAAACCTTTTTTACTGTCTCTTGTTGTTCACATCCTCCGGATTCTCTGTACAACCGAGAAGGATGCTGACGTTATTGGCATGTGGCCACGTCAGAATATTGCACGTACCCGGACAGTTGGGGCTCATTTTCAAGGGCATTGTTTAGCCCATATTATAAAGACCGAATACCTTAGGGAGTGTTCGGCGTCACGAGTTTGGCCTTATATTCATCAGCTCCGAATCATGTCTTTGGTCAAATGTTGGGTTTGCCCGGCTCCTATGTTTTGCTACCTTACGTTCCGCTCTATCAGCTAAGGTGGCACCAGGAGAACTACTGCGATTGTGCCCTGGTTCATCCGGACGAGCACCTCAGTAGAGAAAGCCGAAAACTGACTGTCATGATAAAACGCGAGACTGGTCAACCACTTGACAACCTAGCGGAATCTTCGGGATTCCTCCGCATTAACGAAGGGCCGTTTCCCAACCAGGCATGTACGCGCCCCGTATTCGGATGAGCGCGGAGCCACCAGGGGCTATATAGTAGCCCCACTGTCAAACACCTATGGCTAAGTGAAAGTGTTAAAGCAATATAGTCCGATTGCCTAGTTCGCTGCGTTATCACCTCCTTAATTGACCAAGACGTTGGATGAAGTGTGAACACACGTCTTCTGCGAACACCCCCGCATTATATGCGTGGGGGCTGAAGCCAACGACTGCAAACTTTCAGGTTATATACATATATACTTAAACGGACGCACAGGAGGCATCATAACACTTTCAGGCAAAAGTATAAAAATAGCCTTTACAATCCAGTAAAACATTGTTTTTTCAATGGGAATACATGTCACTAGAACATAATATTCTTCAAGCACTGAGCTTCTATTGAACGAGTGCCTTCAATGACTTCCTAAAAGTAGTGCTCGGCAGCTACTCGGCCAACGGCCGAACCCTTGGTCGCAATAGCGGTGGCCTCCATGTCTGCCTAGTATGTCTTGACACGGGCAAGTGCCATCTGTGCACCCTCTATGCGCGCCGACCTCTTCATAGCATCGATACGTGGCACAACACCAAGGAACTGCTGCACCAAACCAAAATAACTATTTCGGCCGTGGCCCTCTCGGCCACAGATGATCCACAATAGACCCCATGGCAAGCCCAGACAACCTATGGAGCTCGGCCCACTCGGCCATGCACTCACCTAACAACAGTGTAGGCGCTGGACCGTTGAATTGCGACCAGAATAGCTTTTCCACTTCACGGTCTTTTTGATACTTGAAGTACTCAGCTGCATCAGCCGCACTGGCTGCCAGATCCGCATACGCGTCCGCAGAACTCCATAGCTGATCAAGAGGGGCATACTTTGGATGTCCGAACTTCGTCCGTAGAAAGAAGGGCTTTCCAGCTACGATATCCCCAGCTTGATGCGGCTCCTCCTTCGATGCTCAGATCTTCGAGCGGGTTTCCTTGGCTGCTACCACGGCCTTCTCCAGCTCCGTCGCCTTCACTTGGTTTTCCTTTTCAAGAAGCTGGTACCGATCGGCGCCATCCTTTAACTCAACAGCCATCTTGGCCATATTTTCCTTACTTTGGGAACGGGTAGCCTGTTCGGCCCTCAGCTCTTCGGCCGCCTTCAGAGCGGCCGCATCACTATTCCTGGCTTGTTCTTTGGCTCGGGCATGTTCCGCCCGAAGGGTCTCCACGGCCGCAACTCCATCTGCAGTGGTAGCATATTAAAGATACTGGCATTATGCTCCTCTTACTACGTGTTGATAACCAGAGAAATCACATACCTTGTGCCTCGTCAAGTAGCTTGTTGACAAGCACGATGTCGGCATCTGCCGCGTCAAGTTGCCGCTTCAGCTCGGCAAACTCACCAGTCCGGCTAGCCACCGGACCTTCGGCCACCTGCATATGAAGGGGGATTGATTATTACCCTGGATTATGATCCTCTGTTTGCCGCCGCTCTCGACGGCAACCAAAGTCTCAGGGGCTACTATCTACATAGGGCACACCTAACATGTGCGGTACTGCCAAAAATGCACACTATTTCACGTACCTCAAAACCTTTCAGCAGATTCATAAAAGCTTCATGCTACCCTCTTTTGGCAGATGAAATCCTCTCAATCACCGTACCCATTAGCGTACGATGCGCCTCTGAGATAGCCGCTTGCTCTAGCAGATCCTTCAGTGCGTCCGACCGCACACCAGACGGTGCCGGGCTCTTTCGGTTGCTCTCTTCAAGAGCCCGATATTGAGGACTTCGGGTGGCCAAAGGATTACCTTCTGGCCTTGACGGATCAGGAGAAACCCTCCGCGACGACACCTCTGGGTCGCCCACCTCATGAGGAGAGATGGCAGGGGGAGGCGTTTCGCTCTCCATCATCTCCGGAAGAAGATCCCCTGAAGACGAACTCTGCAGAGAAGGGCTGCGATCCGAATTACAAGATAAATGCTTCGGTTATTTTCCTCAGAAGTAATGCAGGATATCTTCACCATTAAGTACCCTTTTACTTACAGCTTGATGGAGGGCTGACCCCCTTGCGGGCATAGTGCGGCCAGGGTACCCCCCGGGGCAGGAACCTCTGGCGAAGATTTCTTCCCCCGTTTGGAAACCATCGTTTCCGGGTCTTCAGAGGCGGTCCTCTTCCTTCCTTGGGGAGAAGGAATTTCAGATTCTTCTCCCCAGTTATCCTCCTTCGCGGAGGCGCTAACTCCCCCGGTTTGGATGAGCGGTGAGCGAGGTCCGCTTTCAGCCTCTATATTTCCCCCTATATCTTCCCCTTAGGGCACTTGATAAGGCACGAGCTCAAGCATCCTGGCAAGTACAGGATCCGATGAGACCTCGGGGAGGGGGGCCGGACACCTGATCATCTTCGGCTTTGTTACCCAGTCCTGGTCAAAGAGCGACTTTTTAGAATGATGTCATGATAAATAAAAAGACAAACGTGTTCGACTATGGGATTACTTACTTGGGTATCTGGGCGGTTACAGCTCAGACCCGCATCCTCGATGGTGTTCGGACACATTATTTGTGGTCCGAAGAACGATTGATACATCTCTTCGAGCGCCATACTGGGGAAGTGCTGAATAGATCGCGGTCCCTCCGGGTTGAACTCCCACATGCGGAGGGGACGCCGTTTGCAGGGCAGGACTCGACGAATTAACATGACTTGCGTTACCGTGGCCAGACTGATATCTCTCTCTCGGAGATCTTGGATGCGGCTCTGCAATGTCGGCACATCCTTTACTGGCCCCAGTCTAGCCCCTTGTTAATCCATGACGTCAGTTGTGGCGGGGGGCCCGAGCGAGAAGTAGGGGCCGCCACCCACTTGGTGCCCCTGGGAGCTGTGATATAAAACCACTCTCGTTGCCATAAGCTGGACACCTCCTGAAAGGAACCCTCTTGCCATGGGGCATTGGCACTTTTGCTTATTACGGCACCTCCGCACTCTGGGTACCGCCCCTCGATCATCTTCGGCTCCACATTGAAGGTCTTGAGCCACATGCCGAAGTGAGGGGTAATGCGGAGGAAAGCTTCACACACGATGATGAACGATGATATGTGGAGGACGGAATCCGGAGCCAAATCATGGAAATCCAGCCCGTAATAGAACATGAGCCCCCTCACAAAGGGATGTAGAGCGAGGCCTAGCCCTTGGAGGAAGCGAGAGATGAATACAACACTCTCGCCAGGTTCGGGAGTGGGTATGACCTGCCCTCGAGTAGGCAACCTGCGTGAGATCTCGCCGGTCAGAAATCTGGCCTCTCTTAGCTTCTTGACATCTTCCTCTGTGATGGAGGAAGGAATCCACCGACCTTGAAGGTTGGATCCAGACATGGTTGAAGGTCTGAAGCGCCTGACCTGAGCCTGGGGTGTTGGAACTCGAGGTGGGGGAAGGATTCGATTGAGCACGAGAAGAAAAAACGGACAGGCCTTGGCCTATTTATAAAGGAGGTGAATATCAAGTGTCCTCCGCGTGGCCGTTTGGGACTTGCCTAGAATTGGCAGGTCAGACCGACGGGCACGATTGGGTTACCCACATCCATATTGATGAGAATCCCGTAATAAGGGGACACGATCTCTGCTTCGACAAGACGTGCCAAATAAAGCTCCTCGCAAAACGTGCAGTGGCAGGCTGATGGAGGAAGACGGTTCGTCATGACCAAACTGTGGTGATACGTCACGTTATGAAAAACGGTCGGCAGATTAGATGTGTGGAAATATTATTCTCTCTACGATGATATGTGGAATTTGTTTTGTGGAGCCGGACACTATCCTTGTGTTCAAAATCTTCTATGGAGTATTCGGAGGAGGAACCCGCCTTGCAATGCCGAAGACAATCTGCGCGCGGGACTCATCGTCATTGAAGCCTGGTTCAGGGGCTACTGAGGGAGTCCTGGATTAGGGGGTATCTGGACAGCCGGGCTAAATCCTTTGGCCGGACTGTTGGACTATGAAGATACAAGATTGAAGACTTCGTCTCGTGTCCGGATGGGACTCTCCTTGGCATGGAAGGCAAGCTTGGCGATATGGATATGTAGATCTCCTCCCATTGTAACCGACTCTGTGTAACCTTAGCCCCCTCCGGTGTCTATATAAACCGGAGGGTTTAGTCCGTAGGACAACAACAATCATACTATAGGCTAGCTTCTAGGGTTTAGCCTCTACGATCTCGTGGTAGATCAACTCTTGTAATACTCATATCATCAAGATCAATCTAGCAGGAAGTAGAGTATTACCTCCATTGAGAGGGCCCGAACCTGGGTAAACATTGTGTCCCTCGCCTCCTGTTACCATCCGCCTTAGACGCACAGTTCGGGACCCCCTACCCGAGATCCGTGGTTTTGACACCGACAGTGCCCTATTTAACGTGAATGCAGCTGTCTCTAATGCATAACCCCAAAACGATAGTGATAAATTGGTAAGAGAAATCATAGATCCCACCATATCTAATAAACTAGGGTTATGACGTTTGGACACACCATTACGCTGTGGTGTTCCAGGTGGCGTGAGTTGTGAAACTTTTCCACATCGTTTAAAATGAAGACCAAACTCGTAACTCAAATATTTGTCTCCGCGATCAGATCGTTGAAACTTTATTTTCTTGTTACGATGATTTTCCACTTCACTCTTAAATTTTGCACTATCATTATCAACTTTGCATCTTTTGGCATCAATATTATGAATATGTGTATCACCATGATCAAGATTCAACAAAACCATTTATATTGAGTGTATGACCATAGAAGGTTTTATTCATGTAAACAGAATAACGATTATTCTTTGTCTTAAATGAATAACCTATGGCAATAAACATGA
Organism: Aegilops sharonensis; assembly: GCA_904067115.1. Classification (NCBI taxonomy): domain Eukaryota; kingdom Viridiplantae; phylum Streptophyta; class Magnoliopsida; order Poales; family Poaceae; genus Aegilops; species Aegilops sharonensis. Next base: position 123,280,307 of record LR880971.1, on the reverse strand, counting down.
TCCAATCATATTATGCTCAACGCAAACACCAAATAACAATTATTTTAGGTTCAACACTAATCTCGAAGGTAAAGGGAGTGTGCGATGGTGATCTTATCAATCTTGGAATCACTTCCAACACACATCATCCCCTTGCCCTCAACTAGTCTTTGTTCATTTTGTAACTCCTGTTTCGAGTTACTAATCATAGCAACTGAACCAGTATCAAATACCCAGGGGCTACTATGAACACTAGTAAAGTACACATCAATAACATGTATATCATATATACTTTTGTTCACTTTGCCATCCTTCTTATCAGCCAAGTGTTTGGGGCAGTTCCGCTTCCAGTGAACATTTCCTTCAGAGTAGAAGCACTCAGGGGTAGTTTGGTTGGCGTCCTGGGGTCCATGCCTGAAAAATTCTGCTGCCTGGGACGAGCCTGGATACTTGCCGTTTATTTTCCTGTACAGGCAAGCCTGGCAGGGCAGTGTTTGGATTCTTTCCA
>LR880971.1:123239419-123259046 GCA_904067115.1 Aegilops sharonensis | reverse complement strand
TCCGGTGATTTGGATCACGACGAGTACGACTCCTTCAACCCCGTTCTCTTGAACGCTTCCGCTTAGCGATCTACAAGGGTATGTAGATGCACTCTCCTTCCCCTCGTTGCTAGTTTCTCCATAGATAGATCTTGGTGACACGTAGGAAAATTTTGAATTTCTGCTACGTTCCCCAACAGTGGCATCATGAGCTAGGTCTATTGCGTAGATTCTTTGCACGAGTAGAACACAAAGTAGTTGTGGGCGTTGATTTTTTTCAATATGCTTACCGTTACTAGTACAATCTTGTTTCGACGGTATTGTGGGATGAAGCGGTCCGGACCGACCTTACACGTACACTTACATGAGACAGGTTCCACCGACTGACATGCACTTGGTGCATAAGGTGGCTAGCGGGTGCCAGTCTCTCCCACTTTAGTCGGATCGGATTCGATGAAAAGGGTCCTTATGAAGGGTAAATAGCAATTGACATATCACGTTGTGGGTTTTGCGTAGGTAAGAAACGTTCTTGCTAGAAACCCATAGCAGCCACGTAAAACATGCAAACAACAATTAGAGGACGTCTAACTTGTTTTTGCAGGGTATGCTATGTGATGTGATATGGCCAAAAAGGAATGTGATGAATGATATGTGATGCATGAGATTGATCATGTTCTTGTAATAGGAATCACGACTTGCATGTCGATGAGTATGACAACCGGCGGGAGCCATAGGAGTTGTCTTTATTTATTGTATGACCTGCGTGTCATTGAACAACGCCATGTAATTACTTTCCTTTATTGCTAACCGTTAGCCATAGTAGTAGAAGTAATAGTTGGCGAGACAAGTTCATGAAGACACGATGATGGAGATCATGATGATGGAGATCATGGTGTCATGCCGGTGACGATGATGATCATGGAGCCCCGAAGATGGAGATCAAAAGGAGCAAAATGATATTGGCCATATCATGTCACTATTTGATTGCATGTGATGTTTATCATGTTTATGCATCTTATTTGCTTAGAACGACGGTAGTGAATAAGATGATCCCTAAAATTTCAAGAAAGTGTTCCCCCTAACTGTGCACCGTTGCGAAATTTCGTTGTTTCGAAGCACCACGTGATGATCGGGTGTGATAGATTCTTACGTTCACATACAACGGGTGTAAGCCAGATTAACACACGCGAAACACTTAGGTTGACTTGACGAGCCTAGCATGTACAGACATGGCCACGGAACACAAGAGACCGAAAGGTCGAGCATGAGTCGTATGGTAGATATGATCAACGTGAAGATGTTCACCGATGATGACTAGTCTGTCTCACGTGATGATCGGACACGGCCTAGTTGACTCGGATCATGTAATCACTTAGATGACTAGAGGGATGTCTATCTGAGTGGGAGTTCATAAGATGTACTTAATTATCCTAAACATAGTCAAAAACCCTTTGCAAATTATGTCATAGCTCGCGCTTTAGTTCTACTGTTTTAGATATGTTCCTAGAGAAAATATAGTTGAAAGTTGACAGTAGCGATTATGCGGACAGAAGAAAGCTTATGTCCTTAATGCACCGCTCAGTGTGCTGAACCCCAAACGTCGTTCGTGGATGTTGCGAACATCGGACATACATGTTTTTATAACTACGTGATAGTTCAGTTAAACGGTTTAGAGTTGAGGCACCAAAGACGTTTTTCGAAACGTCGCAGAACATATGAGATGTTTCGAGGGCTGAAATTGGGATTTCAGGCTCGTGCCCACGTCAAGACCTCCGACGATTTTCTTAGCCTGCAAACTAAGGGAGAAAATCTCAATCGTTGAGCTTCTGCTCAGATTGTCTGAGTGCAACAATCACTTGAATCGAGTGGGAGTTGATCTTCCAGAGATAGTGATCTTTCTCCAAAGTCATTGCCCCCAAGCTGCTAGAGCTTCGTGATAAACTATAACAAATTAGGGATAGATATGATGATCCTTGAGATTTTCGCGATATTTGACACCGCGAAAGTAGGAATCAAGAAGGAGCATCAATTGTTGATGGTTGGTGAAACAACTAGTTTCAAGAAGGGCAAGGGCAAGAAGGGATACTTCATGAAACAGCAAATCAGCTGCTGCTCTAATGAAGAAACCCAAGGTTGAACCCAAACCCGAGACTAAGTGCTTCTGTAATAAGGGGAACAGCCACTGGAGCAGAATCACCCTAGATACTTGGTAGTTGAGAAGGCTGACAAGGTCGATAGAAGTATATTGGATATACATTATGTTAATGTGTACTTTACTAGTACTCCTAGTAGCACCAGGGTATTAGATACCGGTTCAGTTGCTAAGTGTTAGTAACTCAAAATAAAAGGCTACGGAATAAACAGAGACTAGCTAAATGCGAGGTGACGATAGGTGTTGGAAGTATTTCCAAGGTTGATGTGATCAAACATCGCACGCTCCCTCTACCATCGGGATCGGTGTTAAACCTAAATAATTGTTATTTGGTGTTTGCGTTGAGCATAGACATGATTGGATTATGTCTATCGCAATACGGTCATTCATTTAAGGAGAATAATGGTTACTCTGTTTATTTGAATAATATCTTCAATGGTCTTACAACTAAAATGAATGGTTCATTGAATCTCGATCGTAGTGATACACATTTTCATGCCAAAAGATATAAGATAGTAATGATAGTACCACTTACTTGTGGCACTTCCATGTAAGTCATATTGGTGTAAAACGCATGAAGAAGCTCCATGTTGATGGATCTTTGGACTCACTCGTTTTTGAAAAGTTTGAGACATGCGAACCATGTCTATTGGTGTATACGCATGAAGAAACTCCTTGCAGATGGATCGTTTGGACTCACTTGATTTTGAATCACTTGAGATATGCAAATCATACCACATGGGCAAAATGACTGAAAAGCCTCGGTTTCAGTAAGATGGAACAAGATAGCAACTTGTTGGAAGTAACACTTTTGATGTGTGCAATTCAAAGAGTGCTGAGGCATGCAGTGAATATCATTATGTTCTTACTTCACAGATGATTCGAGTAGATGTTGAGTATATTTACTTGATGAAACACAAGTCTGAATTATTGAATGGTTCAAGTAATTTCAGAGTGATGTTAAAGATCATCGTGACAAGAGGAAAAAATGTTTATGATATGATCATAGAGATGAGCATCTGAGTTACGAGCTTTGGCACGCAATAAAGACATTGTGGAAATTGTTTCACAATTAATACTGCCTGGAACACCATATTGTGATGGTGTGTCCGAACATCATAGTTGCACCCTATTGGATATGGTGCGTTCCATGATGTCTTTTATCGAATTACCACTATCGTTCAAGGGTTAGGCATTAGAGACAACCGCACTCACTTTAATAGGGCACCATGTAATTCCGTTGAGACGACACCGTTTGAAATATGGTTTGGAGAAACCTAAATTGTCGTTTCTTAAAAGTTTGGGGCTCCGATGCTTATGTGAAAAAGTTTCAGGTTGATGAGCTCGAACCCAAAGCGGATAAAAATGCATCTTCATAGGACACCCAAAACAGTTGCGTACACCTCCTATCTCAGATCCGGAAGCAAAAGTAATTGTTTCTAGAAACGGGTCCTTTCTCGAGGAAAAGTTTCTCTCGAAAGAATTGAGTGGGAGGATAGTGGAGACTTAATGAGGTTATTAAACCATCACTTCAACCAGTGTGTAGCAGGGCATAGGAAGTTGTTCATGTGGCACCTACACCAATTGAAGTGGAAGCTGATGATAGTGATCATGATGCTTCGGATCAAGTCACTACTGGACCTCGTAGGTCGACAAGGACGCGTAATACTTCAGAGTGGTACGCAATCCTGTCTTAGAGGTCATGTTGCTAGACAACAATGAACCTCCGATCTATGGAGAAGTGATGGTGGGCCCGGATTCTGACGAATGGCTCAAGGCCATAACATCCGAGAGAGGATCCATGACTTTGGAAGAAATACTTGATGGTCGTAAGGACATTGGGTAAAGATGGATTTTAAAAGGAAGACAGACAATGATGGTAAGTATCACCATTAAGAAAGCTCGACTTGTCGTTAAAGATGTTTTCCGACAAGTTCAAGGAGTTGACTACGGTGAGGCTTTCTCACTCGTAGCAATGCTAAGAGTCTGTTGGAATTGGATTAGCAATTACTGCATGATTGTTGAAATCTTGCAGATAGGATGTAAAAACATTGTTTCCTCGACGTTATACTTGAGGAAAGGCTATATGTGATACAACCAGAAGGTTTTGTCAATCCTGAAAGATGCTAACAAGTATGCAAAGATCCAGCAATCTTTCTAAGTACTGGAGTAAGCATCTCGGAGTTGGAATGTACGCTTTGATGAGATGATCAAAGATTTTGGGTTTATACAAAGTTTGTGAGAAACTTGTATTTCCAAAGAAGTGAGTGGGAGCACTATAGAATTTGTGATAAGTATATGTGAATGACATATTGTTGATCGGAAATGATGTAGAATTTCTGGAAAGCATATAGGGTTATTTGAAAAGTGTTTTTTAATAGAAAACCTGAATTAAGCTGCTTGAACATTGAGCATCAAGATCTATGAGGATGGATAAAAAATGCTAAATGGTACTTTCAAATGAGCACATACCTTGACATAATCTTGAAGGTGTTCAAGATGGATCAGTCAAAGAAGGAGTTCTTGCCTGGGTTGTAAGGTATGAAGTTAAGAGTTAAAGCTCGACCACGGCAGAAAACAGAGAAAGGACGAAGGTCGTCCCATATGCCTTAGACGTAGGCTCTATAGTATGCTATGCTGTGTACCGCACCTGATGTGTTCCTTGCTACATATCTGGCAAGAGGGTACAAAGGTGATCAAGGAGTGGATCACCAGATAGCGGTCAAAATTATCCTTAGAGGAATAAGGATATGTTTCTTGATTATGGAGGTGATAAAGAGTTCGGCGTAAAGGGTTACGTCGATGCAAGCTTTAACACCTATCTGAATGACTCTGAGTAGCAAACCGTATACGTATAGTGGAGCAACCATTTGGAATAGCTCCAAGTGGAGCGTGGAAGCAGCATTTACAATATGACCTAGAGATTTGCGAAGTACATACAGATCTGAATGTTGCAAACCCATTGACTAAAACTCTCTCACAAGCAAAACATGGTCAAACCCCAGAACTCATTGAGTCTTAATCACATGATGATGTGAACTAGTTTAGTGACACTAGTAAACTCTTTGGATGTTAGTCACATGGCGGTGTGACCTGTGAGTGTTAATCACATGGCGATGTGTACTAGATTATTGACTCTAGTGCAAGTGGGAGACTGTTGGAAATATGCCCTAGAGGCAATAATAAATTAGTTATTATTATATTTCCTTGTTCATGATAATCGTTTATTACCCATGCTATAATTGTATTGATAGGAAACTCAGATACATGTGTGGGTACATAAACAACACCATGTCCCTAGTAAGCCTCTAGTTGACTAGCTCGTTGATCAACAGATGGTTACGGTTTCCTGACCATGGACATTGGGTGTCGTTGATAACGGGATCACATCATTTGGAGAATGATGTGATGGACAAGACCCAATCCTAAGCCTAGCACAAAGATCGTAGTTCGTATGCTAAAGCTTTTCTAATGTCAAGTATCATTTCCTTAGACCATGAGATTGTGCAACTCCCGGATGCCGTAGGAATGCTTTGGGTGTACCAAACGTCACAACGTAATTGGGTGGCTATAAAGGTGCACTACAGGTATCTCCGAAAGTGTCTGTTGGGTTGGCACGAATCGAGACTGGGATTTGTCACTCCGTGTAACGGAGAGGTATCTCTGGGCCCACTCGGTAGGACATCATCATAATGTGCACAATGTGACCAAGGGGTTGATCACGGGATGATGTGTTACAGAACGAGTAAAGAGACTTGCCGGTAACGAGATTGAACAAGGTATCGGCATACCGACGATCGAATCTCGGGCAAGTACAATACCGCTAGACAAAGGGAATTGTATACGGGATTGATTGAGTCCTTGACATCGTGGTTCATCCGATGAGATCATCGTGGAACATGTGGGAGCCAACATGGGTATCCAGATCCCGCTGTTGGCTATTGATCGGAGAACGTCTCGGTCATGTCTGCATGGTTCCCGAACCCGTAGGGTCTACACACTTAAGGTTCGATGACGCTAGGGTTATAAAGGAAGTTTGTATGTGGTTACCGAATGTTGTTCGGAGTCCCGGATGAGATCCCGGACGTCACGAGGAGTTCCGGAATGGTCCGGAGGTAAAGATTTATAGATGGGAAGTCCTATTTTGGCCACCGGAAAATGTTCGGGATTTTTCGGTATTGTACCGGGAAGGTTCTAGAAGGTTCCGGAGTGGGGCCCACCTGCATGGGGGGACCCACATGAACGTGGGTAGTGGGGGCAAGGCCCCACACCCCTGGTCAAGGCGCACCAAGATCCCCCCTTAGAAGGAATAAGATCATATCCCGAAGGGATAAGATCAAGATCCCTAAAAAGGGGGGATAACAATCGGCGGGGAAGGAAATGATGTGATTTCTTTCCTCCCACCTTTTCCAACGCCCCAATGGACTTGGAGGGCAAGAAACCAGCCCCCTCCACCCCTATATATAGTGGGGAGGCGCATGGGAGCTTCACCCTTGCCCCTGGCGCAGCCCTCCCCCTCTCCCAAGTCCTCCTCCTCTCCCGCGGTGCTTGGCGAAGCCCTGCAGGATTGCCACGCTCCTCCATCACCACCACACCATCGTGCTGCTGCTAGATGGAGTCTTCGCCAACCTCTCCCTCTCTCCTTGCTAGATCAAGGCATGGGAGACGTCACCGGGCTGTACGTGTGTTGAACGTGGAGGTGCCGTCCGTTTGGCACTAGGATCTCCGGTGATTTGGATCACGACGAGTACGACTCCTTCAACCCCGTTCTCTTGAATGCTTCCGCTTAGCGATCTACAAGGGTATGTAGATGCACTCTCCTTCCCCTCGTTGCTAGTTTCTCCATAGATAGATCTTGGTGACATGTAGGAAAATTTTGAATTTCTGCTACGTTCCCCAACACATATTACTTAAGAACTCCTACTTAGATAGACATCCCTCTAGTCATCTAAATGATCACGCGATCCATATCAACTTAACCATGTCCGATCATCACGTGCGATGGAGTAGTATTCAATGGTGAACATCACTATGTTTATCATATCTACTATATGATTCACGCTCGCCCTTTCGGTCTCAGTGTTCTGAGGCCATATCTGCATATGCTAGGCTCGTCAAGTTTAACCCGAGTATTCTATGTGTGCAAACTGGCTTGCACCCGTTGTATGTGAACGTAGAGCTTATCACACCCGATCATCACATCGTGTCTCGGTATGACGAACTATAGCAACGGTGCATACTCAGGGAGAACAGTTATACCTTGAAATTAGTGAGAGATCATCTTATAATGCTACCACCGTACTAAGCAAAATAAGATGCATAAAATATAAACATCACATGTAATCAAAATAAGTGATATGATATGGCCATCATCATTTTGTGCCTTTGATCTCCATCTCCAAAGCACCGTCATGATCACCATCGTCACCGGCTTGACACCTTGATCTCCATCGAAGCATCATTGTCGTCTCGCCAACTATTGCTTCTACGACTATCGCTACCGCCTAGTGATAAAGTAAAGCAATTACATGGCGATTTCATTTCATACAATAAAGCGACAACCATAAGGCTCCTTCAAGTTGCCGATAACTTATACAAAACATGATCATCTCATACAACAATCTACATATCATCACGTCTTGACCATATCACATCACAGCAAGCCCTGCAAAAACAAGTTAGACGTCCTCTACTTTGTTGTTGCAAGTTTTACGTGGCTGCTATGGGCTTGTAACAAGAACCGATCTTACCTACACATCAAAACCACAATGAATTTTCGTCAAGTGTGCTATTTTAACCTTCAACAAGGACCGGGCGTAATCACAGTCGATTCAACAAAAGTTGGAGAAACAGACACCCACTAGGAACCTGTGTGCGAAGCATGGCGGTAAAACCAGTATCATGAACGCGGTCATGTAATGTCGGTCTGGGCCGCTTCATCAAACAATACCGCCAAATCAAAGTAAGACGTTGCTGGTAAGAAGTATGACTATTATCGCCCACAACTCTTTGTGTTCTACTCGTGCATATAACATCTATGCATAGACCTGGCTCGGATGCCACTGTTGGGGAACGTAGTATTTCAAAAAAATTACCTACGATCACACAATATCTATCTAGGAGATGCATAGCAATGAGCGGGAGAGTGTGTCCACTTACGCTCGTAGACCGAAAGCGGAAGCGTTTAGTAACGTGGTTGATGTAGTCGAACGTCTTCGCAATCCAACCGATCCAAGTACCGAATGCACGGCACCTCCGCGATCAGCACACATTCAACTCAGTGACGTCCCTCAAACTCTTGATCCAGTTGAGACTGAGGGAGAGTTCCTTCAGCACGACGGCATGGTTACGGTGATGATGAAGTTACCGGCGCAGGGCTTCGCCTAAGCACTACGACGATATGACCGAGGTGTGTAACTGTGGAGGGGGGGCACTGCACATGGCTAAAATATCAACTTCTGTGTCTTTGGGGTGCCCCTGCCTCCGAATATAAAGGAGGGAGAGGAAGAGGCAGCCGGACCTAGGGGCGCGCCAAGGTGGGGAGTCCTACTAGGACTCTCTATTCCTAGTAGGATTCCACCTCCCACACGGAGTAGGAAAGGGGGAAGGGAGAAGGAGAAGGAAAGGGGGGCCTGTCGGTGTCAAAACCGGCGGATCTCGGGTAGGGGGTCCCGAACTGTGCGTCTAAGGCGGATGGTAACAGGAGGCGGGGGACACAATGTTTTCCCAGGTTCGGGCCCTCTCGATGTAGGTAATACCCTACTTCCTGCTTGGTTGATCTTGATGATATGAGTATTACAAGATTTGATCTACCACGAGATCGTAGAGGCTAAACCCTAGAAGCTAGCCTATTGTATGATTGTTGTTGTCCTACAGACTAAACCCTCGATTTATATAGACACTGGAGGGGGCTAGGGTTACACAGAGTCGGTTACAATGGGAGGAGAACTACATATCCGTATCGCCAAGCTTGCCTTCCACGCCAAGGATATTCCCATCTGGACACGGGACGAAGTCTTCAATCTTGTATCTTCATAGTCCAATAGTCCGGCCAAAGGATATAGTCCGGTTGTCCGGATACCCCCTAACTCAGGACTCCCTCAGTAGCCCCTAAACCAGGCTTCAATGACGATGAGTCCGGCGCACAGATTGTCCGGCTCTGCAAAATAAATTCAACATACCACCGTAGAGAGAATAATATTTCCACAAATATAATCCGCTGACGCATCTTGAAGCATGACATCACACCATGGCTCGGTCATTATTCGAACCGTTTTTCTCAACCAGCCTCGGCGCATCTCGCGAGGTGGTTTCCTTGGCACGTCTTGTCGAAGCAGAGATCGTGTTCCCTTATCACGGGATTCTCATCAATACGGACGCGGGTAACCCAACCACGCCATCAATTACGGTGCTTGGGGAATAAGCGAGTTTACTAGGCAAGTGGGGGCGTACAGCTCCGTCCGCCCTTATAAAGGGATAAGGATTCACCTTTTTGCACCCATGCCTTCTTCCTCCTCGCATATCCATTCTCGCGCACTCGAGCTCCAACACCCAAGTTCGCGTCTTTCTCCTCAAACCGTTCCAATCATGTCCGGAGCGGGAGGCAAGTGGATGAAATCCTCCGTCACGGAGGAGGACATCAAAAATGTACTGGGAGCTGGATACTTGGCCGCGGATATCACGCACCGGCTGCCCGACGCGGGGCAGATCGTCCCTACCCTGAAACCTTACGAGAGGGTAGTTTTCCTCACCCACTTCGTCCGCGGACTGGGGTTTCCCCTCCACCGTTCGTCCGCGGCCTCATATTCTACTACGGGCTGGACTTCCATGATCTGGCCCCGAACTTCATCCTCAACATCACTACAAAAAAAAGACACATCCGTGACATTTTGGGCCGAACGAATTTTTTTTCTGTCATACATATGACACTTCTACGACGATAATTTTGACAGAACCCGGTATCATCATAGATGTGGCGGGCTCCTACTTCTATGACAAAAAATCATGACAGAAAATGGGATTTTCATCCTGGGCGGGCCGGAGATGCAGCTGCATGACATTCTTTGGGCCGTCCATGACGGAAAAAACCATGGTAGAAGCAAGGGCGAGGAAAATTTCGGGGAGTTGCCGGTTACGGTGGGAGGTCGGGGGCCGAGCGATGCGCGTTTCTCTCGTACACGTACGCGCGTGTGTGCGAGGCGTTGGCTCTATCTGAACCCGAGCGAGGCGTTGGGCTCTAACTGAACCTGAGCGATTGCACTGCAGGCTACGCGTTACTGAACCCGAGCGATCGATCGATGGCTGTTAACTGAAACCGATCGAGCGATTCCTTCACCACTGCTGCTAACTAAAGCCAATCGATGCTGCCTCTGGGATGAACAGTGAGCGGTGGCGTTTGCCTCTGGATGAACAGGACCCCGTGGTGTGGAGGGCTGGATGAAGGTGCCCGTGGAGGGGTGGTTGAACAGGACCCCGTGGTGTGGAGGGCTGGATGAATAGTACATGGTGGAGGGGTGCCCGTGGAGGGGTGGTTGAACAGGAGCCGGTGGAGTAGCGCGCGGTCGAGGCTGGATGAACAGGAGCCCGTGGAGGCTGGAGGAAGTCGACAGTATCCCGTGGAGGCTGGCGGAGGTCGACGCTGGAGATGAAAAGTATCATGTGGAGTCCCGTTTCGCGGTACGCCACACCCCTCCCGATGAACAGGACTCCCGTTTCGATCGTAGGAGGTCCGTTTCGTCCGTTTTGTGGTACACCACACCCCTCCCGATCAACAGGACCACCGTTTCGACCGTAGGAGGTCCGTTTTGTCCATTTTGCGGTACGCCACACCCCTCCCGATCAACAGGACCCCCGTTTTTACCGTAAGAGGTCCGTTTCCTCCGTTTTGCGGTACGCCACACCCCTCCCGATCAAAAGGACCCCGTTTCGAACGTAGGAGGTCCGTTTCCTCCGTTGTACGGTACGCCAGGCCTCGTTTCCATCGCCTGTTCCGTCCAAGCCCTCCCGATGAACACGGCCACGCATTCCGTTCCGACCCAGCCGGTTGGCTCCCCATGAACACGACGACGACGTTGTTTCTCCGTTCCGACCCAGCCATGTACGTGCGCGAGTAGGCGTTCGAAACCCCGCCCGTATGTACACATAAGTGGTCGTATTTTCTTTCTTGCATCCTGGCCGCTGTACGTACATGTACATGCTACGTGCGCGCCTCTACTACGACACGTGCGTGCCTCTACTACGACACGTGCGCGCCTCTACATCGACCAGCATGTACGTACACATTCGCGACCAAGATGACAACGCTACGTACGCTTCGACCAGGTGGGTCCCGACTGTCAGGCACTTCCTTGCCTGCGAAGATGTAGCTGGTGGGCCCCAGCAGTCAGGGGGGCGAATCGTTTTGTTTTTTTGCCCGGACGCACTTCCTTGCATGCGAAGGTGTAGCTGGTCGGTCCCAGTAGTCAGGGGGGCAACCGTTTTTTTGCCCGGAGGCACTTCCTTGCGTCCGAAGATGAAGCTGGTGGGTCCCAGCAGTCAGGGGGAAACGTTTTTTCTGCGAAATACAGTGGCCTGTCCGGTTGGTCCCAGCTATCAGGACGAGGAATCATTATTTTTTGCGTAATAAGGAGGCACTTCCTTGCTGCAGCCATGGACCCAGCTGTCAGCCTCTCCACGTACAGTCCACGTCTGATGGAAATCGTTCCTTGACCATATTGACCAGGCCGCGCCGAGAGCACCACGGAGGTGGACGACGGCGAGGCCTAGGAAGGTGATGACGCGGAGCCGGGAAAGACGCGGAAGTGGAAGCCCGCGCGGAGAGGAGTATGAGGGTTCACTGGTTCGGCTGCGGTGTGAGGCTGCCGTCGCCGCAGGGCCTGGCCAGCGGTGGGAATAGTAGGGGGCTGTGAGGCCTCCGCGGCCGCACAGCCGGCCACGGGAGACAGGAGCATGCGGCACGACCGGCGCTGCTTGGGGCGGCTGGAGCAAGAAGACCAGAGGTTGAAGAAGCACTACGGCCATTGGATGGACAGCGTACGGTCAGTGGAGCTAGAATCGTTCATATTGACTAAGTTGACAAAGCCCTCCGTCCCCGTCAACTTAGTTGGCCCACAAGTCATCCTCCCACTATGGTGGGTCCCAGCTAGCAGGGTGGGCATTCGTTTTTTGTGCGTAATAAGGAGGCACTTCCTTGCGTGCGAAGATATAGCTGGTGGGTCCGACATGTCAGCGGGGGGAACGTTTTTTTCGTGAAATACAGAGGCCCTTCCGGTGGGTCCCAGCTGTCAGGTGGAGGAATCATTATTTTGCGCGTACAGTCCACGGCCGATGGATGTCGTTCGTTGACCATGTTGACCAGGCCGCGCCGACAGCACCATGGCGGTGGACGACGACGAGGCCTAGGAAGGGAACAACACGGAGCCGGGGAAGACTCCGCAATGGTTGCCCACACGGTGGGGAGTATGAGGGTTTACTGGTCCGGCTGCCGTCGCCTGAAAATAACAGGAGGTGTGGGTGAGTAGAGGAATGGCCTGGCCAGCAATGAAGAAGGGCGGGGCGGTGCGGCCTGTGCGGCAGCACAGCCGGCCACGGGAGGCGGTTGCAGGCAGCCGCACCGGAGCTGGTTTGGGCGACTGGAGCAAGAAAATCAGATATTGAAGAAGCAGCACGGCCGTTGGACTAACATCCAACGGTCACTGCTGCTAGAATCGTTTGTGGACTAAGTTGACAAAGCCAAAGTACACGTCAACCTAGTAGACCCACAAGTCAGCCTCCAAATCTGTCCCAAACAGCATACAGCCCGAAATTTCTAGCCAGATTCAAATTAATTTTTAATCTAAATATACCTTAATTTAAGTTCAATGAAATTTTACCCGCACAAAAACAATGAAGTTTAAAATATCAAAATCCGAAAGAAAACATTATTTTGGAACTAATTGTCTTTTTGTTGTATTTTTTCATTTTACAGCCCATTTATTATTACTTATAGCCCATTTCTTATTACTTATAGCCCATTTTCTGGGCAAAATGCATCCCTCCTCGTCTTGAAAGATTTCCGGCCCGGCAGGGCATAGAAAAGCAAGTAGGCCTATGTTGGTTATTCTGCAAAAAACAAAATAGCTGGCTAGCCATTTTTCAGAAAGGAAAAAAAACAAAATGGGTTGGTCATGTGCTAAACATATGAAATAAAAGCCTGGACTAGACGGGCCACGGGTCCCGCACAACCCAGTTGATTCCCTTCTCCGTCCCGAAAAAACAAAATTACTGCGCGCGCTGCTGGGTCCCTACCATGTACAGTCATCTCCTTATTCCTCTCGGTTGTTGACCATGTTGACAACACCGGAGGACGGCGCCGCGGCGAGCAAACCAAGGCGGAGGATGATGGTGAGGCCTCGGATGGGAACGAACAGGAGCCGGGGAAGATCATAGCCAGCCGTGGGAGGCGGGAGCAGGTGGTCCCGCCGGCGCTGGTTTGGCTTTGGCGGCTCGAGGAAGAAGAGACTGAAGAAACGCGACAGACGTCGAATGTCAATCCAACAGTCAAGGTTGGCACAATCGTTTTTAGACTAAGCGGACACCAAGTAGCATACTTTTTTATATATAGGAAGAAAACTGCGAGGAAAATGCGTTCGTCTGCCGTCCTCCTCACAGGGAACGTTCGCCACATAAGTGACTAGCACCCTTGGTTTTCAACCGAGAGATCTTGGGTTTGAGTCCGAGGAACTCTCAATTTTGTCCTCCTTCCTTCCTCGCAAAAAAAAGGAAAGAAAATCAAAGACTTGGGAAGGCATACAGAACAAGCTAGTGTACCAGTAAAGAGACGTTGCCGAGTTTTAGAAAAAAGAAAGACGTGCTCCTGTAGCTGGTTCGAATCCAAACCTAGACTATGACTATATATGGTGCCATGCTACTATGCAAGTAATGAAACTGACATATCCAACGTTCGCTTCTCCTCTTCTCTACTTACTCTGCCTAGCATCAGAAACTCTGGCCGCAGCAACCATGTCTGTTGGCTGCTCGTCTTCCTGCTCTTCAGCAGGCAACAACCAGATATGTGCCAAGTCGCCACCCGTACCATCGCCTGTGGGTCTCATCACACCCCCGCCGGCACACGCACCGCAGCCGATTGCTCATCGCAACCCACTGTCGTTGGTGTGGTGCCACTGCTGCAAATCATGCAGAGTCATCCGTCGCGTCTCAACCACAATCCGCAACCCTGGCCGAGTCTTCTACAAATGCCCGAATCATGGGGTAATAATATGTTTAAGTGTTGTTCTGCTGCTTTCAGTTGCTGATTTTTTTAATAGTTTGGTTGATGATCTTCCAATTTGATTCGTGCAGAAAAGGGAAGATTCGTGTGATTTGTATTTCTGGGAAGTTGCTGATGTGGGGGAATGCAATTACGCTGATTATTTGTTTAGCTGAGGAATCCCAATACCAGCAGGTTGGGGTGTTGGACAAGTAACTGAAGGAACGACAGAAGAGGAAGATGCAGAGCAGAAGGTTAAAGATGCAGTTCCTCTGATCATGGCCAAGCAACAGCTGCTAAACGGCCTTGACAGCAATGAGGAGATGAAAGAGCTTGTGAAGATAATGGGCAAAATCGATGTGCTCTGTAGGATGATTGTCTCTTTATTTGCAGTGTATGTAGCACTCGTGATGTATTCAGTGGCTACGACATGAGCACTTTGCTGAAACTAGTAATGAATGAAACCTGTGTAGCAGTCTGGGCGTAGTGTTGTAAACATCTAATGATTTCTATTAACGGAAATCAGAGGGTGTCCCCTTTTGCTCATATAAATAAATAAATAGCAGAGGCCCTGTCAGGTCAGCTTTGTTCTCATTCGAAGACGTCGAGCAAATTGCAGTCCAACAGCAAACTATGTCATCAAATTCAAGTTTCACAGCCAAATATGAGTACAAGTAAACAACAATGTCATCATGTTTTAGTTGTCATACAATCACCAAACACAAACCAGCATACATAACAAGTGATGTTCTCACAGCAAAATACTAAACAACATGTTCATCAGGTTTCAGTTGTCATAGCAAACACAATTTCACATAGTAGATAAAAACGTCTTCTGACAGGCAAATAGGACAAAAGCAATGTAATCATCATCCGCAGCAGCAGCGTCAACATCTTCGCCATGTGTATCAATCTGAATCGTAATTCCCCATGGTGTCATCTTCTTCTTCGTCCTCAACGTCCTCGAACGTTGGCTTCTTCTTGATCAACTCTTGTATGTCCAAAGCACGACAGGTAATCTTTTCGCCGGCGTCATTGACGTGATGGTTCTCAAAGATATTAGGAACATCTGTGTTATCTTGTACATCAGGATGAGTGTAAGCATCATCTTGTTTTGCAACTTCATTAAACGAATTCCTCTGCTCAAACCCTTGCAATACTCTCCAGTCATCGCTACGTGCAAATGTGTCTTCCAAGAAAATATATGTGTTGCTTGATTTGCCAAAATAAAAGGCTCGTTGGTCTGTTACGCCGCCTTGACATTGATGGATTTGAAATAATCATCAGCTCTGGGTTTTGCGATCCTCGAGAACAAGTTATACCAACGACAGCACAACAGAACCACACACCGATGATCCTCGAAACTGGGGATATACTGCAACTGAACAATGTCTGTTATGTTAGCATACATTTCAGTTGTCTCTTTGTCATACGTATCCGTGCTCATGATGGCACTGTTTTGTGTCTTCCTGCCTTCGTCTCGTGCAAGGGTGTTGTAGCGCACATCTCCAACAACGCAAGATTCATAATGTCTTACCCGAGTATAAGGACCCATTGCTAGTGAGTAAAGGGCATCATCAATTGCCTGCCCATCCTCCCGCATCTTCTTAACCTATGGTTAGAAAATAGACAAGCTGATCATCTTATGTACTCAATATATTAAAAAAACTGACAGTGCACTTCAAAAGGTTACATGGTTCTTGAACCATTTCGCAAATCCTGCCATAACTAGTTTGTCAATGTTTCTTGGATTTTGCGGCAGTAACTCCTCTTTGTAGATGCTGCACAACATAGTGATCGCGTGAAACATCTAAATATATAAGAATGTGCTGCAAGTTTAGTAGATTACGATAAGCTGCAGTACTACACTTACTTGATATAAGGTAGTATCTCAGGACAGTTATTCAACACATACCAAACCATTTTGTCCAAATCTTTAGGTTTGTCCTCTTGTCGACTCTTCCATGTAACTCGAATAGAATAATCAAAAATATTGAGCCCGGGATTGTCTTCACCCACCTCTTTGCTAAGCTGATCAGCTGTGTCAATGTATTTTGAGCAGAATGTCAACGCTTCTGTAGCAATGTAGGCCTCTGCAATGGAACCCTCGGGTCTAGCTCTGTTCCTAACATAGCCCTTGAAAGTTCCTAGCCGTCTTTCAATAGGGTACATCCAGCCATACTGTATTGGACCTCTAAGTAGTGCCTCATCAGGTAGATGAACAGCCAAATGCACCATCACATCAAAGAAGGCTGCAGGATATATCTTCTCAAGGTCGCATAGGATAGTTGGTATCTTGTCTCTAAGACGCTCCAAGGCATCTATCCTGATATTTCTACTGCAGAGTTCCCTGAAGAATTGTCCCAACTCTGCAACTGCTCTGTATAAGTCAGGGCGGCCCAATCCTCTAAGGATAACAGGTAAAACCCTTCGAAGTAGGACGTGGCAGTCATGAGTTTTCGACCCTTGTACCTTGTTTCCATTTGCACCGACTCTCCTTTCAGGGTTGGAAGCAAATCCATGTGGGAATCTCACACGTGATAGGACCTCATAGAATTCTTTTCTTTTTACCTTGTCTAAGACGTATACAGCTGGTGCCATATCCTGTGGTTTACCTTCATATTGCACCTGCAAATTCTTTTTGATACCCTGGTGTGTCAAATCAATCCTAGATTTTAAGGTATCTTTCATCTTGCCTTCACTGTTAAGAAGTGTGCCGATAATGCTGTCACATATATTTTTCTCGATGTGCATCACATCAAGATTATGCCGCAGATCCAAATCTTTCCAATACTCCAAGTCCCACAAAGTGGACCTGCGGGTAAACAATAATCTCTCTTCTACCGTGCCACGCTTCCTTTTCCCGCTACCATTACCAGGATGGTTTCCTGGTGTAATATGCCTAACCTTCTCTAATTCCACTTGCAACTCATCGGCGGTGAGCCTCTTTGGCGCATCACGGTTTTCATGCTTTGCATTGAACACATGTCTTCGGTATTTTCTAGGATGCGGCTTGTCCTTAGGAAGGAAACGGCGGTGTCCAATGTAACAGGTCTTGCTAAGTATTGCGTATGACAGCGGATTCCTGTCATAGCGAACACATGCATTGTAACCATGTGTCGTTCGCTCTGACATAGTGCCCAAAGCCGGATAATCATGGATGCACCAAATTACAACAGCACGCAAAAAGAAATCAGCTGGTGGGCTGCTATATAGGTCTCGAGTGAGAACACCCTTCCATAGCTGTTGAAGTTCCTCCACAAGAGGCTCAATGAACAAATCAAAATCCTTTCCAGGACTTTTTGGACCTGGGATGAGCAAGGCCATCATGTAGTTTGATTCTTTGGTGCAGACATTTGGAGGCATGTTTTAAGGGATAACAAGCACTGGCCACATGCTATATGTGGCACTCTGGTGGCAAAATGGGTTAAATCCATCTGAAGCTAAGCCAAGTCTAATGTTTCTCGGGTCAGCAGCAAACTCTTTAATCATTGAAGCTTTTCCACTCACTACCATGAGATGGATGGCTCATTACATTCTGATCTCTGTACTACTGGTTCCTAGAATGCCACAGTACATCCTCTCTTGTTTCAGCATCATGAAACAACCTCTGCAATCTTGGTGTAATTGGAATATGTCTCAGAACATTATGAGGAATCCTCTTCACAGCATCACCATCTTTCCATCTTGATGATTTGCATTTTGGGCATTCACTTAAGTTGGCATAATCCTTCAGGAACAACACACAATTATTCTTACAAACATGGATCATATCATATCCAATTCCAACTGCACGAAGGAAATTCTTCATTTTACTGTAGGTGTGTGGCAGCTCAGACGCATCTGGGAAAGATTTACAGAAAGCAGTCAACATCGCATCGAATGATTTGTTGGTCATTCGCTCAGATGTCTTCACCTGAAGAAAGGTGACCATAGCTGAGAATACTGACAGCTTATTTCCTAGGGTGACAGCAACGTTGCATTGTTCCAACATGCGGGCCCACCATTTTTCTTCTGCAGGTGAAAGTTCACGGAATGCTTGAGCATTTCGTAGCATTTTTCAACGTTGGTCAAACTCACTGGCTCCGGCACCACCACCTCCTCCTCCTCTTCCACCTGAGCATCAGGCAGATCAAGATGGTGATCTGCTGCTTCCACGTAGTCAATAACATTGACGTTCACAGCTTCACCATGATGAACCCACCTAGTATATGTGACCGACATCCCATACAAGTGTAGATGATTTTGCACAGTTGACTGGGGTCTTGTAACTGAATTCATACAACTGCTACACGGGCAGAGCACATCTGATTTTGGACCACCGTACTCAGCTCTGATAAAGTTCATGAAGTTTTCAACCCCCTCGACATATGCAGCAGAGAATCTTCGAGCAGAAGTTATCCAAGTCATGTCCATCTGTTAGACATACAAATTAGTTCTTCTACTAGATATTACAGGAAAACCATATATGCTTTTTTATGAAGTCCAGAAAAAAATACCTAGGTCGATGTCTAAAACTATGGCAAGATATTTGGACGAGCAGATCTAAATAACGAAATATATGTAAAGCTAATTCAGCAAACAGATTTGAGTGCTAAATTATGGCAGGCTGTTTCAGCAGTCAATGAGGCCGAGCACACAGCCATCGAACTATCGAAGGCCATCGCAGCAACAAAGATCGAGTAAAAAACGGTGTAGAGCTATTTCACCTAACAGATTGGCTACTAGACCATGTTAATCTACGTCACAATAAATATATGGCAAGATATTTTAGCAACTAATCGGCCTTGGCATGCCATCTCAGCTAAGCAGATTGAGTGCAGAACAGGGAAAGGAAGCTTCTTAAGCAGAGCATATTGACAGTAAACTACTTCGGGAAACAGTGAGATTAACAGCGTCTATCAGCTAACATTCAACGCTACACCGAAATGAACGGGGCCTCTGTCTAGAATGCACGTACCGTGGGAGAAGCTGGCCGCCGTGTGTCTCCACACGAATGTCGCCAGCGGTGGCGGCGCTGACCGCCGTGCGCCTCCACAAGAACGTAGTCAGAGGTGGTGGCGCGGCTAGAGGAAGGCAGTCTACGAGAGCGTACTTTGGGAGCGAGAGGATCGCCGTGCGTCCCCTCGACGAACCGCGGCGCCGACATATCGGCGCGGAGGGGAGGGCGGCTTTTGTGGAGCGAATGGAGTGGAGGGGGGACGGGGGGGAGGGGGTTTGGGGAATATTTGGCCGAAGGGCGGTTGAAT
>LR880971.1:123224350-123238861 GCA_904067115.1 Aegilops sharonensis | reverse complement strand
GTTTGCGTGAGCCGTGTGCAGGACCGAACGTGTGTGGGGTGCAATGCGACCGCGACAGGAGTGCTGTGAGTGTACCGCCTTTTTTCCTTTTAAACTAGTAGGTGCTTCGCCCCCTCAAAAAAATTGTTGCTTCGCGCGATCCATCGATACTACTACTAGTAATCCAGTAATCCCGACTAAAACGGTGCGGCCGGGTCTTTTCCCGCGCGATATGCTGGGAGGTTGGCTTAGTTGGGTTTTTTAGATTTGTCTCGGTTCAATAAAAAGCAGAGTTGGTGATGATGGTGTGCCTGTCATCCTGCGATATAGGCCGTCCCATCTCTATCTAACGGATAGGAAGGAAACTATGACAATTTACCCGCACTCCTCTCCAAATTTGCAGATAAGGCTTTCCCTCGTTCATCCTTTTCTCCCACAAGATCTTGATCTTCCGTGCAACGCACGGGCATCTTGCTAGTACTCCCACAATATGTATATTATTGTGAAAATTCATATACACCGGCTGAGATTAATGCAAACACGGCAGATTTTCATTACATTTCCAACTTTTATAGGACAGAAAAATAAAAGAAACCCGACCCTAAACCTATTCTACGGCGGCGACCGACGTCCTCCATCTGCGATCTCTATGTACGGGGGCGGCGTTCAAGACCCATGAAGTGAAGGTGCGGTCTCCGGCGAGGAAGAGTAGAACATGGGATATGGACCGGCCAGTTGGCACACCATGCCTTGCCGCCTCCCATGCCCTACTCATCCTCGGAGGAGCCCCCGACCTCGGCGGTGCTGGACGTTGGACGGCGGTAAGTAGGACGCGTGGCTGACGGTGCTCCCGTTGTCGGCCGCCAGCGTGGCCACTGCTTGTGCGGTCGCGTCGGCTACGCCGCTATTGCATCGCGAGAGGCGACTTGAGCGAGGGCGGCGACCTCGAGCTTCATCCCCGAAGACAAGCTCTCCCGCAGAGCGTTCGCACTTGCGGTCATGGCGGATGTGGTGCCAGGTAGGAGGACGATGCGCTATGGTGTGGAGGTTAGCTGAGCGTTGCCGCTTTAAGTAGCGCATTCTGGTGAGGCCAAGCGTCCGGGTGCGTCATTAAGTCGCCTGAGTTGGTTCCTCGGGCACCGAGCCTCTTAACGACGACATACGAACGGACGGCATGAATGCGAGCAGCTGGCGCCGGCTGGGAACGCACCGCGTGACGGCGCAAGGGACGAGGGCTTTGGTGTGCCAGGGTAGTCAGCTGCGGTCGTGGCAACGTTGGAGATGCCCTTTGCTCAAATGTTATCCCCGCATGTCATTGAAAAATCAAGACGACCAAGCATGGTCTCAGGTCCAGAGGATGCAGTTGGCCGCGCTACACCACTCCGCGGACGCGTCGCGGCGCCCCGTGCGTCCTCGACGAGCCGGGTGTTGGGGTGTGTTTGGATTGTGGCCAAAGTGCACCTTACCAAATTTTTGGTCATACCCAAAGATTGGTCTTTGTTTGGATGGTAGCCATTTTTTTGGCATGCCAATGAACTCTAGCCAACTCTAGTTCATTTTTCTTGCCAATGTCGGCCAAATCATGGGCAACCAATGCCTCAACCAAAATTTTGGTCATGACCCAAAGATTGGTCTTTGTTTGGATGGTTGCCATTTGTTTGGCATGCCAATGAACTCTAGCCAACTCTAGTTCATTTTTCTTGCCAATGTCGGCCAAATCATGGGCAACCAATACCTCAACCAAAATTTAGGTCATGACCCAAAGATTGGTCTTTGTTTGGATGGTTGCCATTTCTTTGGCATGCCAATGAACTCTAGCCAACTCTAGTTCATTTTTCTTGCCAATGTCTGCCAAATCATGGGCAACCAATACCTCAACCAAAATTTTGGCTACCCAATGCTTTGATGGGGCAACCTTGTGCACAAACCAAACATACCGTTGGTCATGCCACAACACTAACGCCACCCTCGGCACACTGAAACCGACCATGTCTAGCGACGATATGAGTGTGTCGCTCACCGCGATCTCCGTGTCCAGAGGCGGTTCTGGAGTTGGAGCCCGTTGTTGGCCCCAACGACCCACATGAACGGTTGTCGGTGGCGAGGAGGTCGTGGGCCAGCCCCTCCATTGGACTAGTCTGCGCTACGTCGTCCCGACGGGTGTGCCCCACATGTCGGTTTCCCTATTTTCCCGGCCATATTCGAGCGTTAGTGCTCCGCGTTGCGCACTAGGCCTTTCACTATGTAGGCCAAGCGAGACAACTTATTGTTTATTTGAGCCGTTCAAGTGTAATCATGTGGCGTTTGCTTATTTCTCATTCCTCTCCAACCCTCTTCTCCATCGATCATGTCGCCCTCTAGTCGAGTCCATCCTCCCACATGCCTCATTTGAACATTCCGCCGAGTATCATTCGCATGTACCCACCCTAGTCCTCTTTCAATAGATATCCGGACCCCGAGATGAAATCGAGAGGGAACGAGTGGGGGCACGTGATACCTAAGGCAGATTCAAAATTTTGAACCGGTGATCATAGCATCCGCAAATCATATATAAAGGGTATTCAATGTTCATTTCGTTTTTGAACGTACAATATACTCCCTCCTATCCTTTCTACTTTACATATAAGTTTTATGTGTAGTCAAAGTATCTCTACTATGATCAAAAAGGTATGAACATTCAACAACGCCCAATCAATATTGTTAGATTCGTACGTACTCCTAGATTTGTACTCAAGATGGTTTTCAATTTGACTATTGACAAGATTAATAGTACATGAGATGTATAATGTGAAAATTATATCATTGGAAACTCCTTTCACATACAAAATTGACCGTATGCTTTGTAAGTTGCATGTCATATATTATTACTCTAACATTTGGTCAAAGTTAGCCTCGAAAAACGCATTAGACCGTGTATGCCTTGTGTAAGTTGCATGTCATATATAATTACTCTAACATTCGTGTAAGTTGCATGTCATATATTATTACTCTAACATTTGGTCAAAGTAGTATAGTGGAAGTGGATCCTCTGACGTAGGTATCCCTGCCTTACCCTCCCTTTCGGTCACTTACTGGCGGACCCATGCTTGCTAGGCCTCGTATGTCAGTTACTCAATGGGTTATTTACTCCGCATAAAACAGAGGGAGTGGTGGTATAATAAATGACGCGGGCGGGGGAGGAGGAGGGACGTTGGTTTGCTCTCAACTGCGGTCCCACAAGCGAGCGAAAACGCAAGACGAAGCGCGTTCCATTCGGCGAGCGACGTGGAGGTCCAGCGTGTCGGGCAACAACGCGGACGCGACAAGAGCGATGTACAGTCAAACCGATTGACCGTTCGTTACCGGAACCACTATTCACACCAGAACCTTTGCTGCTCGGCCTACGCCAGCCACTGTCCTAAAACCACGCCAAATCTCCAGCCCATTCCCCCACCTTTCGATCCCCTAGCCCACATCAAGCATCCCCTAATTCGCCGGAAATCCATGGTGCACCGCAATATCACTTACTACAAGATGTTGACGCCAGAGCGCCACGCAGAAATCGCGGCGGCGGTCGGCGCCACAGACCTCCGTTCCCAAGCGCGCTTTGCGGCGGGCCAATCCCCGAGTTCTCTCGAGCCAAGCTACGAGGAGGAGGAAGCCGATCCAATGTTCACTACAGAGGTCGCGGCGCAGAAGGCCCCCGATGGGTATGAGACGATGGACGTCGACTTCGTGCCGGCGTCCGAGTCCCCCATGGTGCAGGCGGACCAGCGATACTAAAGAAGGACCGGGAGGCAGAGGCCCAACTCGACGCGGAGCGCGCGCATGCCGCTGCCATCGAGGCTCTCCTGTAGGCGGAACCGGAGGTCGTGGATGTGAACCGGGCGGTGGAGGCTCAACTTGAGGCAGAGCACGCGGATGCCGCTGCCATCGAGGCCCTCCTGCAGGTGGAACCGGACGTCCTGGACATGAATCAGGCGGCAGAGGCTCGACTCGACGCAAAGCGCGCGGATGCCGCTCTCATCGATGCCCTCCTGCAGGCGGAACCAGACGTCCTCGACTTGAACCGGGTTGTGCTCTCATCCGTGCAGAGCGCCCACATGCTCCTCTTGAACGAGTAGCTGGAGGCCGAGAACAACCACGGTGCGGAGACACACGTCGGCAGCGACGGCTGGTTCGCGCCGGCAGCCAAAGACGACGAGGCCGTCTCTTTCCGCGAGCAGTGATAGTTTTTCTTTATGTTGTTGTTTTTATGGATCTTTTGCTATGTAAAAACATATTGTACTATATTTTTTATGCAAGTCGCCTGACTTGGGTCAGTCTACCATTTCAGGCGGTTGGATGAATATCCTACGTCTCCTAACCCTTCTTTCCTTCTTCCTCACCTCTTCTTCTTCCCCAACAGACCACCGCACGGGCCTTACGGATACTCCCCAATATGCGGTTGGATAAACATACTCTATGAACGAAAATTATGTGTCAGCGATAGGATGGCTGAGTTCGGTTTGTTCACATGCGACAGCACGTGTCAGTGAGGGTGTGTTCCCTTGGTTAGGTTTGCGGCGTGCAGGAGCGACTGTGTGAGGGTGTGGTGTAACTGCGGCGTGCAGGAGCGATCGTGTGAGGGTGCAGTGCGACCGCGACAGCCGTGCGCAAGTGTACCTCCTTCTCTTTTGAAAACTTGGCAATCTTGGCGAAAATGTGTGGCGAAGTTTGCCAATGCAAGGCCTAGACCCAAACAGGATAAGTACGTACGTACTAGGAGTACTAGTGTTAAAAAAGAAAGGCGGGATTTTCCTTCACGGGATTTAATCGATACAAATCCTCGTTTCACGTGTCAATTAATGCATATTTTTTTCGAAAGACCAAAGAGCTAACCATCTCACTCTTCATCACTTGATTAATGCAGCGCCATGCAAACCAACCTTCTCACTTCCGCATGCATGCAGGGGATATTAATGTCCTTGGTTACTAACCCCATCAATTTTGCCTCATTAGTGTTAGTGGCCCTTTGCAAATTGTAATTTTGATAATACTAGCCTTGTGTACAAAAAAATGGAGGTAGTAACTATATTTGACTTCCTTCCCCATTGCGGTGATGTCGACGATTTTTTTTTGTGGTTTGGCGAAGTGTGTTCGACAGAGAACACCATTGAGGGAGACCACGGTAAGTTGTTCGCAAGTACCGCCTGCAAGCCGAGACAACCGCCTTATTTGCATCCAGGAAGTCCTTTACTAGTACTACTACTAGGAGTACTAGTGCGGTGAGATGGTTTCTCGAAGAAGACGATGGAGAAGCGGAGTCAGCGAAGAGTGAAATGATGGTTGCTTCGTCCGTGCTTTGTGATTTGACGCCTCACTGCTTTGTGATTTGTGATAGAAGGGACAGGGGAGTAGACTCTGTGCTCTATACTCTACTACATGCGTCCAAGCATGGGAGAAAGAGGAGAGATGATGCATTTTTGTATTCCTTCAATCAATCAATCAGGGAGCTTCGGTTCCATCTTTTTGGCTTTGGCAACACCATCCACAATGGTTCCCACGATGCCAAAAGCTATTTTCACATTTGGCTACACATTGTGGATGCCCTTAACCGTACCACTTGGTTTTGCTCCTGTGTGCTATCTATACAAATCTCAATTATATTGATCTAAAAAATTATAGAATCAAGATTAGTAAAAAGGAGGTGATTTTGCCGCGCGGATGGCGGTTTGCTAACATGCTGTCCCACGTGTCAGTGCTTTACCAAGCCGATCCGCGTCCCACATGAGGCAGAACAACGGCAGAAGCAACACGTGGTTAAGTTGAAGAAGATGAGGGAGAAGCGGATTCAACAACGAGTGAAATGATGGTTGCTTCGTCCCTCCAACTTCTTATTTTTAGCATTATTACTTCGTCCCTCCAACTTAACTGCGGGAAAGGTGCAGCTTTGTGATTTGACACCTCATTGTTCATTACTACGCTGGCGCCATGACTGGGGTGCTTCACCCGGCTGCTCTGCACTGTATTCCGGTATGGCACGTGGACCCGGTAGCTTGATGTCCCACATGTCGGCGAAAGGGACTAGAAGATTTATGAAAGCGAGCGCTCCACTCTTACGATGGAGGAGTAGACGACACGGCGGCCCAGTGAACTGTCACTTGTACTGTATAGTACTATAGTTTTGCTATTTCGCACGATCCATCGATACAAACCCGATTAAACAAGAAAGGGCGGCATTTTTCCCGCGCGGTAGATGATACTGGCCATACATTTCAAAGGCAATTTTAATGTATGCAAACTGAATAATTATAAGTAACAATATGATATCTAGTAAAACTAAAAACACATATGGTTTATTGTGTTAGAGTGTAGTAGTAGTGCTGTATTGCGTAGTTGTTAGATTTAACATGCGAGAACATGTAGAGATGTAGTTTTGGAGGGCCTACAGAGAGAAAAGCGTAATACGATCACCGAACTTCAGAATAAGCTGATTACGGTCACTATATACGTTTTTCGGTGATTATCCGGTCACTTGCTCACATTTCAGCATCGGATTGCACTCTGTTGACTGGCCAAATAGTCTGCGTGGCGCCATGTTGACTAGTTAAATTGACCACATTCCTTGTGGGTCCCACCTGTCAGTTCACATAGGGAAAAGGTCAGATAAACACAAATTTACGCAGGCGTGACAAGGCTCCAACCCGTGCGTGGGAATCACCTGGTTGTGTATGTGTCTGTCAGGGCCTGATGTGTGCGCATGCACGTGTAGGTTGAGCACTTGAGCGTGAGAGTGTGTGTTGGTCATGTGGTGTACTGGTGTGTGCATGCAAGCGTGTGTGTGTGCGTGTGAGTGTTGCGTGTGTGCTTGGTTGCGTGTGTACGTGTGAGTGTTGCGTGCGTGCGTGGGTGCATGTGTTTTTGTGAGTGTTGCATGGATGCAGTTCGTGTGCATGCGTGCATGTGTGTATAATCACCACACCAGCTCATGTGTGTTAAAACAGACAGCTCAGCATACCAATACAAGGCCACTTTGTCCGCTGTTCCCGCGGTCATGACTTCGAACCATCGTCAAATATTTTTTTTGTCGTTTGTTTTCATTCTTACTAGCAAGATGCCCGTGCGTTGCACGTAACATCAAGATGCATTTGTATGACTTGTTTATCTTGTGAGATAAAAGGATGAATGAGGGAAGTCCTTATTTGCAAATGTGGAGAGGTGTGTGGGTACCTTTTTGCAAAATTGCCATAGTTTCTTTCCTATCCGTCAGATATAAATCGGACGGCCTATACTGCAGGACGGCAGGCACACCATCATAACCAACTCTGTTTTTTATAAGAGTGTATTTTATGTATTTTATAAGTGTGTAGATGTAGAGTAGATACAAGTCGACAGGTGGGCACGATGGTAGTGAGATAATGTGATGCAACACTAGAGGTGCCACGTGGAGCGTTTAACTGGTCAACTAGTCATTTCATGAGCAAATACAGAGTTGTACGGTGAGCCTGTGACTGTATAATAACCACTAAGCATAAACGGTGACCATAATGAGTGGATTATGAAGTCCAATATATGTATCTTGCTTTCGCTTCAAATACAATGATCTTCATTGCACATATCGCGAGAGAAAGATGAAACACGCGTGAATTTTCTGGGGGCTTACTTTTAGAGAACCTGGAGATAGTTTTGTGTGCATACGTGAAAGGGGCGTACAGGGAGGGTGTATGCGATGGAGAGAGAGATGCTCTTCGTTTCTCTTAATTATGACTAACTTTGAAATATAAAAATATACAAATTCACAGTGCGGAATAAATATCATTGTGGGCACCATGTAATGCAAATTAGTGTTCGTACTCCTCCATATAACTTTGTAATGTTGTATATATGTAGAAACTCTAAAATAATATTTTGGCCACACTTTATTCAAAAGTAATGTTGTATGCGAAATAAACGTGAAGAGAGGGCTCTTTAGATCAACGGGGTACGTGATGTAACATGTGTGAATGTGTAGTTGATGCATTTGGCGGGGCCTAGAGAGGTATGTGTGTGTATTACGTATTCGAGAGAGGCATGGATAGAGGGGCCGACGGGGTGGGGGGGGGGGGCGTGGGAGAGATATCACGAGAAATGAGAGTGGTCTAGAGAGAGAGAGACGAATATGACGTCACGACAAGAGATTCCATTCCCTTGAGTGTGTATATGCAAGAGGGGAGGGAATAGAGGCACCACGAGAAATTTTCTGTGTGTGTGGTGTTTGTGTTGGTATGTGTGGGTGTGAGAAGATAATGAGACGTGGGGGCAGAGGGTGTGTCACCGCGTGAGGTCCGGTGGGTCGAGGTAGGCCTTTCATTCTGTTCCGTCCTGCGCCACATTGGTCGGCCCATGACACATTTAGGAAGACCCATGGATGACTAGTCGTACAAGACAAAGATAGCAGAATTGTGAAGGACTCTGTGTCCACTGACAAAGCCGTCTAGGATTTGTAACCCTAGGTTCTCGGACTAAGGTAACCCCTTTATCTCTGATATTACTATTCATCCAACCTAACTTTAAGGGGCATCCTACATAATGCTCTTCTCGAATCATACTCGTCGATTAGGAAGAGAGGTGTGAGACAATGCGTGAGAGATAGGCGTAAAGATAATGTGCGTACATGAGACACGTAGGCAGGTCCATGTATATAGAAAGGGTCGATGAGGATTGTGCGTGTGTATGTTTGCGAGAGGAAGAGTGCTTGTGATAAAGGTTAGTGAAAACAGTTGTAAATGGTTACTAGAGGGAGGGAGGGTTATATCTAGAGCATGTGTGCGAGAAAGACACCTCGGGAGAGAGTGTTTGAGCATGTGTGAGAGACCACCGATGGAGAGTGAAACTACACGTAAAAGACTGCTCTACACATTGATTAAAGATATAAATTGTATCCAAATATTAGGATGGGATCATGATATTTGCAATTCGCGTAAAGAGCGGTCATTGATCCCTCAGAATCTAGATTCTATCGAATTTGAGCATGTCTATGTTATTATTCGACACAATTGATCCACATAGTTAGTATTTTGAACTCCAGACAATGCATCGCTTTAGCAATCGAATATAAACGTGAGTATAGTTCATGTTGTGTGTGTAAAGCACATTATACATACGAAAGTTACACAATGGACATTATAAATAGCTACATATGAACTAGCATACATTTGAATTCAACTTAAGGTGGTTTTAAAAAATCGAATTCAACATGAAGTCCATTCAATTATTTGAATTTGATATCATGGCATTTGTAAACCATACCAAAATTATGGGGGCACGAATCTTTGCTCTGATTTTGTACATAATAGCATATGTAGTCGTGTACAAAATAGATTCAAATTTAGCTCCTCCATTCCAAAATAATCGTAGTTATAGGATTTTCAAGTGTCAAAACTTCAAAAAGAAGCGGATAATTTAATGAGGTTTTCAAACATACAAGGTCAAATATAACATCGTCTATTTAGGTCAATCCTCATAGTTCAAGAGTATTCTAAACGTGAATGCTTGTGTTTAAAACTTTCGAACAAAGCGCCAAAAGAGCCTCTACTCGCCTGAAACCGCGTGAGACCAATGTTTGGTAGTACAAGGAAATTACTTTTCTAATAACTCCGACCCGTGAAACCCGCCGGCCCGACGTCCAAAGGTCTAAACCGGGGTAGGTTTGTAGCTTCATCTAGACGCCACGCAACCGCCTCCGAAAAACATTCATACACAATGGCCGCCTAAGCACACATGCGCGCGGCCGAATTTGCTCCCGCCCACTATTTGGGACATCTGGGATTACCATCCTACCCCCGACCCACAGTAGGTCTGAAATTTAAGAGGGGGGCAAAGTTTGTACTTTCCCCAAATTTCAAACAAGCGCGTCCCATCTTCTGTTCAAAAAAGCCAAAAACAAGCGTGTCCCAAACCGAAACATGGTCCCCCCCACCCGTCCGATTCCCCATTCGTACTCCGTGGGTGCCAAAAATACCTCTCCACCAGCCGCAAAACCCCGGCGTCCTCCGTCCGCCACCCCATCCCACCCATCAACCGCCGCCCTCCTCCATCACGCCGGAGCCGACACCCCAACGTCGTCGTCCACCGCAACCTCAACGCAACGCCCTCCACGGCTAGTAGTTGAAGCCGAGGCCGAGCCGTTCGTACCCGAGCCAGTTCAACCACGCCGTCCTATGCCTCACCGCTGCCACTCCAACTTCGCCACCCTCCACCGCACCGGAGTTGTTCCTGCTACGCCGTCCTTCGCCGCCTCGGATCTGCTTTCCCTCCGCCGACATACGGCCACGGCAACGCAGTCAACAATTTGGCCATGGGTTCGTCCAAGCCTGCACCCTCCAGAACATCGGTTTCCCCGGTAAAAAGAAGAAGATCGGCGCGACATGTGGAGGTGACCACACCGGCAACCGAAGAAGGTACTCCTCTCCCCTTATTCGTGCAAATCTTACGTGTCTGCTTGCATGGTATTCATCCCACAGAAGACACTAGTTGACCGCTTCTTCTTGATACTAGATGTTCCTAGTAACTCGCGATGCACAAGGTTTCTCCTCATATACTATTTTACCTTAGCTAGAGGTCCGTCGCCCCCAATTAACAGAATCATTCCCAATTAACAGAAGCATTCCCCAGCGTAACAGGCGCTAGTACGACTATTACACCGGGGAAGCAGCGCCTTGGTGTTTATCTTAGGGGCGTGTGCGGCCTAGAGCTACTGGGATTAAAGGGATGGCCTGGGGGCGCTGCCAAGCATGGCGGTGGTGTGAGGTCGATGGGAGGGCGGGGCGGCGGAGGTAGGGGTCTGGGCCGGTGGTCACTGGCGGTTCGAGAAAGATCGTCAACAGTGACTGGCGGGAGGTAGACGAAGGTCATCTGCCCGTTCCTTATAGATCGGACGGTTCATAAAAAAATTGATTGACCTATTTATTTTTTGTCGACTATTATCTTGATAGGACCACATGTAGTGGTGTGCTGGAGGAGTACCTTCATTTCCTATGCTCATATGTTACCAAATCATACGGTGTAGAATCTAATTTTGTTTTCCATGCAATATTGTAAAGCTAACATATGTCTCCTGTCATTTATTTTTCAGCCACCTGCTATCCGCTACTTTTACAGTCCACTACTTCTGCACACACTTCACCCATACTCTCACTATTGTGTTTTTATGCAAGGGTATTTCAGACCCTGCCTTCACAGAAGCAGGAAAGAGAAGAGAGAAGTCACTCCAGTGTGGTACGCGGCTAGGCCAGACACGTTTCAAGACTTTAAAGGGTGTAGTGTCAGCAGATGGAGACGGGGAACATAGCTCTGGAGTTGATGATCTTGCTCGCCGTGAACCACCATCCCAGGTGCTTGCTTTAACTTCACGGTGTCATATGTGGTTGCATGTTGCATATGGTGTCTAGCTTGTATTCGTAAGGCCAAAGTCAGTCTTTATCAAGATAAGGAAAGATAGTTTTTACATGAACCACCATCCCGGGAGGACCAGAAGACAAATAGCTAGTCAGGGCACTGGGCGAGCCAGTGACAAGCCCAGCAAAGATAGGAATCACCTGGAAGCCAACTAAAAACCTGCGATGGTGGCGAAGCAGCCTGTCTCCCACCAGGCTCTCAGGTCCTAGATGATCATGCTCACCACTCCAGCCGGATGTCTTGCTTGTATTGCTTCCAATTTGGTTAAATTGCATCTTCTTAGCTTACACATTATACCTTTGAATATGACATGCCTTTCTGTTTTTGGTACATACTAGTACATCTGTGTATTAACCATGTTCTTACATCAAACTAACGTTCTTGTGTATCCCTCATCAATCACTTATGACGAGGCAGGCAAGCAAGGGGACTACTCATTTAAAGAATGCAGCGTCAGCCTCCCGACATGATCCTCAAGAAACAGAAATGCTAGATGAAGATAGTGAACGTAGCTCTGTAGTTGATTACAACATTTCCCCTACACTAGCATCGCAGGTGCTTGCTCTAACTTGGCAGCGTGATATGTGGTTGCATGTTGCATATGGTGTCTAGATTGTAATTCTTCCAATCTGGTTAAACTGCATGTGCTAGTCTGCTTAGCTTATAGTACATTATACCTGTTAATGTGACATGCCTTCCTGTATTTAGTACGTAGTACATCTATCTATTAAGCATGTCCTTACATAAAACTATTGTTTTTTTGTATCCCGCATCAATCAATATGACGAGACACCTTTAATATATGCAGTGCGATATTAGTTGCATCTTTCATATGATTTATAGCATGCGCTGCTTCTAATTTGTTGAAATTCCATTTATGATGGGACGCTTTTAACTTGGCAGAGTCATATTGGTTGCATCTTTCATGTGGTGTCTAGCTTGCATTGCTTCTTATTTGCTGGAATGGTTTCTGCTTAGTTTACACAAACAGCCGTCCTGTTTTTCGTACATATTCCATCCTGGTATCATGTGTTTGCCTTACATCAAAGTAGTGATTGTCAGTATCATGCATGAATGAGTTCTGAAGAGAGAATTTTATTGCTTTTTCTTGTCGGTTTTACTTGACAATTCAAAATCAATAAACTGAAGGAAGTTAGCAAGGCAGCGGATAAAGGTGCTCCTTCCGAATGGAGGGCCTCTACAGTTTCTACTCCTCCACACCCCCAAGATGATTTCCAAGAAAACACAAGCATCGACACTCAACAAAGTTGTGTTTATGATGAGCACGTCTCCCCTAGTGCAGCATCACTGGTGCTCCCTCTAACTTGGCATTGTTATATGTGGTTGCATGTTATGTGTGATGTCTAGCTTGTATTGCTTCTAATTTTGTTGAATTCCATCTGCTTACTTTACACATTATACTTGAATAAGACACGTGTTCCTGTTTCTAGAACATACAATATCTGTCTATCACACCATGTTCTTACATCAAATTACTACTGTTGTGTAACCTGCAACAATCACTTATCATAAGACACGTTTGACTTCAGAGTGTGATATAGGTTACATATCACATTCTTTTCTTGCTTGTACTACTAATTTGTTGAAATGGCACTTATGACGAGACATATTTAAGTTGGTAGAGTGATATTCGTTGCATCTTTCATATGGTGTCTAGCTTTCATTGCTTCTAATTTGTTGAAATGCCTTCTCCTTAGTTTACGCATCATAAGCTATGAATATGCAATGCTGTAAATATGCAATGGCACTAATGACGAGAGACCTCTAAGATGGTAGTGTGATGTTGTTTGCATCTTGCATATGATTTATTTCTTGTACTGCTTCACATTTGTTTAAACGCCGTTTATGATGAGACACTGTTAACTTGGCAGAGCGATATTTGTAGCATCTTTCATGTGGTGTCTACCTTCCATTGCATTGCTTCTAATTTGGTGAAATGTCTTCCTCTTAGTTTACACATCATAGTTCTGGTTATCTCTTCCGTCCTGTTTTTCATACATACTACATCCTCCTATCATGTGGTTGTCTAATATCAAAGTTCAGTTCGTCTGCATCACGCATCAATTTGTTCTGAAGAACTAAATTGTTATTCGTTTTTCTTGTCGGCTTGACTTGACATGGCACAGAGAAAGACGAAGAAACACAGAATGGCAGGGAATGAGAAGCGGATGAATCCTGCAGATTCTGCTGGTACTGATGGTACAATAGAAGGTCAAAGTCCAGCAGAAAATTCTACAAACACGGCATCCCATGCTACACGAGCTGCAAAAAAGCCAAACAGAAACAAATAGCTGCCACCAAACAAGCAGATACAGTCCTAGTTCTTGCAACACCTACCACAGTACTACCAGTTGCACGACATACTCGTGCGTCAACTGAGCTAGCAGCATGTTCCCAAGCTCCCTTGCCACCTGACACTACTTCCCAAGCACTCTTGACACAAGACGAGTTGGCAATATCAGATGAACCTTGTGAGCTTCAGCAGCAAGAGGGTAGTTGCTGGAGTCAAGTTACGGTTCCATGCTTCTTTATATGTAGTCTCACAGTTTGATGTACACTAACACTTCCTATGTTCGTTGTTGGACTAGCACCTAGGCACAAGAGGAAACAAACATCAGGGATAATGCTCAATAGGTTAACTAAATCTAGAGGAGGAAGAATGGAGATCCGTTTTGAGGTAGGTTTAAAAAGGCCACGTGATACTACAGAGTCAGCCAAGTTAGTATCAGAGGCAGCGGTTGCCGTTAGGTGTGTACGTATCCTCCCAACATGGATTTAGTACAGGAATGACAAAGACGAAACCCAGTTCAACACCTTCCTCGACCATTTATCTGTAAGTATGGTTATGTATGGAAACTAGTAATATCGTCTTGGTCTGTCCCATACTTTCTAGGTTGTTGATAATGAGACTCCCATAATTTTCAACATATGAGGTTCAAGTTAGATAGCCAAGATGATGCAACCAGACAAGCTTGCACCCATGTTTTCAAGTCTGCTCTAGGACAATATCGGTATAACTTGAGGAAAACTCACTTTGAAGGCAAGGCTAACAGTAAACTTTCCCAAACATCTCCAGTGGAAAATATATCGGATGAAGACATCTCCAGGTACATT
>LR880971.1:123207523-123219831 GCA_904067115.1 Aegilops sharonensis | reverse complement strand
CCGGAAGTAATCGAGGGCCGAAAAGGAGCCCAAGAACGTATGGGCCGTCAATAGGCCGAAAGCTAACACGGGCTAGAAACGGCCCATGTAAATCACGGGCCGTTAACGGGTACAAAGAAAATTACTATTCATTATGGGCTAGAGTCACCGTGGGCCTGTAAAGGGCCGAAAGATACGAATGCCTCATATGGGCCGAAAGACGTCGTGGGCCATACATGGGCCGAAAGTGAAATGGGCTGGTGTTATATTCGACGGCCCACATGACGTTGTTGGGCCGATTTCCTTTAGGGCCTAACGGGCCGTGAGTTAACGGGCCGTAAAATGGGCTATTTGCGAAGAGACCGTTAACAGGCTTTTCATGGGCCAGCCCGTTAACTTTTGACCAAGTCAAATGGGCCGGCTTTGTAAGCTAAATGGGCTAGTGGTGGGCCGTGGCACGTGTCAACATATCATAGGCGCCTATCTGACCCACTGACGAGCTGACACATGTTTCGTCCGACCAATAAGAATTTTACACGTGGAAATTTCCCATTGGTCGGGGCTGTTAACGGGTTATCGGATCCAAAACCCGACCCGATTGCTTAACGGCGTTCCGTTACGGTGGATGCCACGTGTGGGTCACCCTTGACGAAAGCACTTCTATGACGCGCGATTTATCGTCATGGAAGTGGACACTTCTGTGATGATAATTTTCATAATGTCATGGAACACTTCTATGACAGCACAGGTATGACTATCTTGATTCTGTCATAAATTTGTCATGGATGTACATGCATGACAAAAAACGCGACCTACTGTGACAAACACGTATCATCACGGAAGTGTATTTTCTTGTAGTGCATGTCGGCATTTATCGTCGTGTGCGAGGCCTTCCTCCGTGTCCGGCACCACTTCGGCCTGTGGCTGAAGACCTTCAATGTCAAACCGAAGGTGGTTGGCGGCCAGCAAGCGGAATGCGGAGGTGCCATGGTGGGCAAAATGCCCAATGTTACATGGCTCGAGGGCTCCTATGTGGAGACCATAAAGGGGTGGCAATCAGGGTGGTTCTACATCACCGAGCCGCGCGACACCAACTGGGTGGCTGCCCCCAAATTTCAATCCGGAATCCCCACGCGGCTCACTTCTTGGAAAGAGAAGGGCCTGTCCTGGGGTTCCTCCATGGAGCTGACCGGACTCCAGACCTGCATCAAGAACATGATGAGCAAGAAAATCAAGCTCGTCAACGTGGTCTAGGTCATGCTCTCCTGCCGGATCCTCCCGTGTCAACGACGGGCATTCAATTTGTGGGAGTTCGACCCGGCCAAGCACCAGACGCCGCGAGAGCTCTTCGGCACGACGCACCAAGACGTCTGGAAGGTGCTGTTCAAGGCCTCCGAGGTACCTCCTCCCCTTACCGAGGACCGCGGACTCAGTGCAAAGCGCCCTGCCAATCTGGTAAGTTTTTATATCTCACAGGACATTTATTTGCCCCAGTTTAATCATGTGCGGGATCTAAGCTTCCATGCCATTAACAGGACTGGGTAGAGACAGTGGAGCGGATCGATTGCCCAGCCCCCCTGCCTGAAGATCCTGCAGATACTCTCCTAACGGAGATGCTGGTTCCGACGCCTTACGAGGTGCCGGTGAAGAAGGCCACGGGGATCTGAAAGGGTCTCTAGCGTGTGGTTATATCAGACTCATCGTCCGATAACTCCAAAGCGCACTCGTCCCACGCAAACAAGGAGGAGGAAGAAGAAAGTTCTCCCCCCCAACCGGGGGGGGGGGGGCAAGAAAAGGAAGGCCGCCCCAACCGGGGAGGCCGAAGGGTCGAAGAAGGGAAAGACCAAACTTCCGGACTACTCCACAACGGTCGCCGACAGCGACAACGAGTGGTTGCCCCGGGACAAGCCCCTGGCAAAATCGTAAGTATCCGGATCCCATAGTAATTCATGGTACGTTTTATTGCACTGCTTCTCCGTACTCTGAATATGATTATGCAGTCCGTCCAGAGCCCGGATCGACGTATCTTCGTCGGATGGTTCCTTGGACCCATCGGATATGAATAGCGATTCACTTCCGACCGCCTCCTCCCCTCGCCCTACGGACAACGCCGAGGTGTTGTCTCGGAGGGCATTGAGCCGAGGGGAGGTAGTCCTGGAGGCGTCTCGCGGCGACATTGCGAACCCTGGGCGCAAAGGGAGCAAGACTCCCACGGGCTCCAAGTTCGGCCTCCGGCCGAACACTGCGCCGGGGCCTCCGGTGATCCCGGACCCCGGCAGGCGATCCCATGTTAATATGGGTAATCCGCCCATGCAGGTGGCCTCTGTCCATCCAGAGGCACCGGACAACTTGCCAGGAGCGCTTCAAGGCGCTTCCATCGACGAAGAGCACCGCACTATCATGAGTGCGGTGATCGAGAAGGTTCAGTCCGTCAAAAACGGATTAACTGAAGCTTGCGCCAGCCTCCTAAAAGGCTTTCAGGTAAGTAATCAAAATGTAGGAAAATATTATCGCATAGACAGTAGCCCCTGATGCTGTGTTTGGCATTCTCGAAGAAAAGTCAAATAGAGGATCAAATAATGACCCAGGAGTCTAATCCGAATATGTCTATATGCGTATGCAGGCTTCACTGCTGGCCGCTGCCGCACGTACTGCGGAGGTCGCTGCACTGAATCAGGACCTTGAGCGATCCGAGGAAGAGCAAGGCCTTGCCTGTCAGGACCCCGATTCCAAGTCACATCAATCTAGCCGGTAACACCTCATATCACTTTGCGGCCTCACGCACGGTATTCCCACGGGTGTCGCCTTACCATGCCCCGGGACCGTTTGCGCCTTTTGGCTCACGTATATGATAGTGTTGCTAGCATCCATATGACAGAGAACCCGGGCCGACATGGCTAGTCGTGAACCCAAAGCGGCGCTAACCCATGGGGACAGGCATACATGAATCACATCGAACATGTCGGTCATCAACGTATGAATCCGGGCTGTAGCACTGGGCTAACAGGACTCCGGTAAACCGGGCTGTAGCAGGCTAGGCAGGACTCCGAATATCACCGCGTGACATTTCCCCGAAGGGACAGACATAGGAACGAGGTGAAACACATGCCGGCCAGTCAAGTGTCCAAGCAGTAGTGCTGGGCTAGCAGGACTCCGGTGAACCGGGCTGTAGCGGACTACTATTGCTCAGGAAGCACTAGACTACATTTCCCCATATGAGAGGCTGCCAAGGATAAACAACTAGATTGTCGGATCCCACACATACCAAGCATTTCAAACATACACACAATATGCTCAAAATGTGTAAATACAACATGGCATCACAACATAACTCTACGACTCAAATATTTATTCATTAGGCTCCGAGGAGCGAGATATTACAAACATGGGTTTCATGACCCAACAATCAAAACATACAAGTCAAACACATGCGGAAGCTTAACATGTCTGAGTACAGACAACTATAAATGGAAAAGGCTGAGAAGCCTGACTATCTACCAGATCCTGCCGAGGGCACAAGATCGTAGCTGAGGTAACAAGCTAAACGTCGAAGTCCAAGCGGAACTACTAGCGAGACTGACGTCTCTCTGCAAAAACATAAAATAAGCAAATGTGAGTACAAACGTACTCAGCAAGACTTACATCGGAGCTAACTACATATGCATCATTATCAACAAAGGGGGTGGTGGAGTTTGACTGCAGCAAGCCAGCTTTGACTCGGTGGCTATCTGAACTACGACTGCAAGTAACTCTTTTGAGGTGGCGCACACGAGTCCACATATTCACCATATCAATACACCACTATGGATCCGATCCCGTCTTCCTACGAGAACGCCATCCATAGCACTCACGCTTATCTTGCGCATTTTAGAGTATCCACTTTCACTTGTCTATGAACTGTTATAGGCAACCCAAAAGTCCTTTTCCGTGGACACGACTATTCGAATAGATCATATTAACCCTGCAGGGGTGTACTTCTTCACACATGCTCTCGCCACTTACCGCCATGTAAACCTCGTGTATCTCGGCAACCTTCAAGCAGAAACCTGGCGAGGGAGTCGGCCACGACCTGACTAACCACACAAGTCTCTAGTCCAGGTTTATCGCCTATTCGGGTTCCATCCGCGAGGAGATCCGGCTGGGGTGTCGCTCACGGCCCCAAACGATGAGAGCAGGGTTCCCGAGGCACCAAACGGGCGTCTCGGTACACCGTGCCTCGTGTCTCTACCGCAACATAGCCCACCCCTAGGGTCAGCGCTACGCACGGCCCCCAACACATATCCTACAAACACCAGAAATTAGTTGCAACTCCTGGACAGAGATCGAGACGATTAATAAGCCGAGAGGGGTCGAGTTACCGGAACCCAATGTGTGGTAGTAGTTGTTCATGGATCACAAACACAGAACTCAGTTCCTGAGGACGGCTGCAATGATACAACCCACCATGTACTCCTACATGGCCTCTCACCGCTACCTTTACCAAATCGTGTTCGCACACTTAGCTCTCAACAGTAGGACATGTTTACACACCTCCGATTCATTCCCGATGAATAAGACCTGACTCAACTCTAAGCAGTAGCAGGCATGACAAACAAGCATGAATGAGTAGGCACAACAGGGCTCAAACAACTCCTACTCATGCTAGTGGGTTTCATCTATTTACTGTGGAATGACAGGTCATGCAGAGGATAAAGGGGTTCAGCTACCGCAGCAAGTAACAGATAAATCGTTGTTGTCCTAATGCAGTAAAAGAGAGCAGGAGCGAGGGAGTGGGATTGTATCGAAATGAACAAGGGGGTTTTGCTTACCTGGCACTTCTGAAGATAATATAGTTCTTCATCAGTGTCATCGAACTCATCGTCCGGATACGCCTACCAAGAGGGGGGGACAAACACCGGCAACAGAGAAAGAACACAATGAATGCATTGCCACAATATGATGCATGATCACGACATGGCAATATGCTGTGATTTGAGCTAATGCATCTAGCTATGATTTAAATGAAGTTGGTTTGAATACATGATTCAAATTCCAACTCCATATATGATTATTTAAATGCCCTTTATTTGTTTTGTCCAAAACAGAGGACAAACATTGTTCAAACATGCATGAAAATGGTACAGATGGATTCCTTGAATTTTTCTGATATTTTTTCATATATAAATTATTTGATTTGGAGCTACGGT
The DNA here is from genome assembly GCA_904067115.1 of Aegilops sharonensis. NCBI lineage: Eukaryota > Viridiplantae > Streptophyta > Magnoliopsida > Poales > Poaceae > Aegilops > Aegilops sharonensis. The sequence goes on along the minus strand of LR880971.1, from coordinate 123,214,666 downwards.
TGAATTACTATGATTTTTATAAGTTTAGGCAATTTTCTAGAATTTCCTCAATAAAAATAAATCCAGAAAAGGCATTACTGCGTCAGCCTGGCGTCAGTGTGATGTCAGCAGGTCAAAGGCGCCAGCCCAGGTCAAACCTGACGGCTGGGACCCACATGTCGGTGAAACCACTAACTAACAGAGTTAGTTTAGTGTTAGGTTAGCACAAACCTAGGTTAATTAGGCCTGGGCCCACACGTCAGTGGCTTGATTAGTTAACTAGATTAATTTAACGCTAATTTAAACCTACGCTAATTAAGCAGGGGCCTGGGCCCACCTCTCGTTGACCCAGGGGGAGTCAAACCCCAGGTCAACAAGGTCAACTCGCCGGCGGCTCGACGCCGGCGAGGCCAGACGCGGCGGAGGGCCTCGGGTTTTGACTTCCGGAGACCAAATCGACGGCTGAGCCCATCTACGAGGAGCTGGGGCTCACGCGCATCGACTGGTGGGGTTAGCTTGGGCCGGGGTGGTCTAAGACAACGGCGGTGGCAACGGCAGCGGCGGCCGGAGTTCGGCCGAGCTCGGGGACGAGGCTATGGAGGCCGTGGAGTTGCGTGCTTGGCTCCCACGGCACCTACACGGCACAGTGAGCACGTGGGTGAGCTCGGTTGGAGGCTACGGTGACCGTGGCCACGGCGGTGAGGAGCTCGGGCGGTGGCGTGAGTCGGTCATCGTCGAAACGACGGCTGCGGCGAGAAGCTGAGCGCGGGAGCAAGGGAAGGAGGTGGAGAAGCTCACAGCAAGTCCAATGAGCGCGAGAGCGAGGTCGGGGACGCCCGGTAGCTCTCGAATCGACGGCGAGGATCCACGGTGGCCGGCGAGGGAAACGGCGATGCTGGCGACGTTGTGGTGCATCCGACGTTCCATGGCTTGGTGGAGAGGATGAGGACGACGAGGCGGGGCTTTTGGATACACTGAATGGGAGAGGGAGGGTCGGTGGCCATGGCTACGGTGAACGGCAGCGACGGGCTCCGTTCGGTCGCGGGAGGGAGAGAGAGCAGAGGGGGATAGGGATGGAGGGAGAAGTGGACGTGGCGCCAGGGAGGTGCGTGGCATCTCCAGGGGGGTCGGGGAAGCGAGCAGAGAGGCAGGAGGTGGCGCTCGGAGGGCGCGCATGCGGCGAGCACACGCTCGGCGTCCTACTGGCGCAAGGTTGAAGACAACCTTGCCCCTGGTGGGTTGGGCTGGCTTTGCCTAGCCGGGCTGCTACAGAGGTGGGCCGGTTGGGGCGCCAGGTAAGTGGCCAGGTACTATCTCTCTCTCTCTCTCTCTTCTATTTCTTTTTCTATTCTGTTTTTCTTTGTTCTGATTTAGTTTAGGAACTAAATCATTTTAGATAATTCTGGAAATTATTTTGGTGGTTAACCGAATTATTTCAGGCTCCACAAATAACTTCAAAATATTTGGACCATTTAAAATATATATATAGCATTTAAACGGCTCCAATTCAAATACTTTTGTGTTAATTCAAAAATCCAAAGATGACCTAAAAATATGTCCACCATTTGTTGGCAGAGGTTTTCACCTTTATCAAAAATCATGAACATTTTCAAAGGCATTTTGGATTCATTGAAAATGATTTTTTATTTGAACCTAGTTGAATTCTTTCTGATGCTAGGGTTTGATCAATCCCTATTTCAATTTAAATAGAATTTAAACATGATGCAACACTCTAATGCAAGCACTAAGCATTACCAGAACTAGGGATGTGACAACTCACCCCCACTAAACAAGAATCTCGACCCGAGATTCAAGACGTCAGGTAAGAGACATAGGGGCACAAGACCAACACAATCTTCACGATCCAAGTTGCACCTCATAAGGTTGTTGATTCGTTGCATACGTTGATCTTGACATCCCTGCTTTGAGAACTTCATCTAATATGACAAGAGAGGAAAGGGAGAATTTTAGAAGAATCAATCTTCTTGAGGATCGAACAACTCAGAATTAACTCACGGAATGAGACATAGCAACATCCCTCGAGCTGAGACATGAAACATACATCCGGAGGGATGGAGTGTCACAGATGACGAAGGTTCACTAGGTAGACAACAATTTCACACTTAAGGAGGTGGTGAACGGTTGTCCACGTAGCGAGGAGTTGAGTTGCCATGATACTATAACGAGACATCTTAAGGAAGGTGACCCGTAGAAAAATTCCCTTAAGTGGCAAAAAGAATTACTTTTCATATAGAGATCATTAAGACTCTTTATACCAGCCTAAGGCAATCACAATCGATCATTTGAAAGAGTTCGGAAGAATGACATAATCGGACTAGAATGGATGATGTGGACTACCTTGTTGAAGACAACGCAATGGATGATTTTGCTTATCATTGAAAATGGATGGGACCCATGGTAGGACCACTTTTGAAGATGATCCTAAACAACAATTACTGAGAGGGCAGCCCATGGGAATTGGCACAATGGCGGTGCAAGCTGGGAACAAAATGCAACTGTTGGGAATGTTCCAACCATCATATCTGCCTGAGATTCAGATCCGATTGGTGATAGGATACTTCAGACTCAGCATGTCCGAAAAGAAAGGTTGCAACACAAACCGACCAGATGACGTTGCGAGATTCTCGAGGAGTGAACTATGATAGCAAGCTCCAAGACATGAGCTAGTCCTGCTACAAACCCGTGGACACGCTGTCCAAGACAAGCATGACCACGTAGTAGTCTTATAATAAAACACTACCGAGTTCTTGTTGGGAACCATCATCGAGGATAACAGAATCTTGTGCATGATCTAGAATTAGCACAACACGCTCCTTTTCCTTGAGCAAATCAATCAGTGGCTTGGTGTGCTAGGAAACACATATGGAGTGGAGGCGGCCAACCTATCAAACCATAGGGCACTTCGCACGTGCATGGCTAACTTGGGACGATTCTAGAGGAAACAAAACAAACCTTTCTCAAATTCATGGCGGCAACTTACACCTAAAGCACATGAATTCGAGGAAGTCACTTCTTACATCCAAGCATAGGCTTCATGAACGGAACACGAAGGCATTGCTTACAAAGTTTTCAACACTAGGTTGATGTTCAACATGAATCATGGGGGAGACAAAATGATGCTGATGGGCTCAACGGCAACTCATCGGAATTTCCATATCACTGGACTTCCACCATCATGTGAACACGGTGATAGCATTGATCAGACAAAAAGATGTAATGGGGTATGCTCGAGGGATCAACCACGAGTAAGACAACATTACGAACATCGTTGGTTCTGATTTGACTTATCAATAGCCCATACTTAAGTCAAAGTTTTGACAAGACAATATATCCAACAACTGATCACGAGGACCCATCGATGAAGATATCATCTTTCTTCAACACACACTCAAAAGGATATCCCTTAAGATGAACTAAGTCGGACAAGCTTTTATCTTCCAACTCTCCAAGTTGTTGTTTAGCTCAACTAACTAGCTCAGGGTATCCAACACAGATTCTTGGAGAAAAGGGTGGTTCACAAGAAACCAACTTGATCACGAGCTCAACATAACGGTCAGGGGACAACCTAGTAATACTTCCAAGAAGATATTCGGAAATCACGAACCACCGATATGTCTCTAAGCTCGAGAACAATCTTGCTTTTCAAGGCAAGATGGCATGATCAGAAGAGTGAGGGATTGACACAATCCTAACTCATTGATCGAAGGGTGCACCAGAAATAAGGACTAGGTAGCACGATTAATCTTAGGATGATGATTCAATAACCAACACGCTAAGAATGAGAATATTGTCCATTTACTACCAAGCAAGGGGGTTGCTAGGCGTATCGATTTCACATACCACAATTCACTTGTCGGCATTCCGGTTACAACAACACGGGACCGAGGAACGAATAATGATGGTGAGAAGTATCACTGCGTTAATAATTCATAAGAGGTGGTGCAATTCTCATGACATTCTTGACATAAAGATGGTAACACTCCAGGTGGAACAGACTCAAAAGCTGGGTTGGCATTTTGATCTGCGGAATACAACTACTTTGACCCAATCCTAGATATGGATGAGGTACTGGAGTTTGTTTCTCCTAGTCATTCCAGAATAGAATGGCTTGACGGACCACAAGGATAATAGGCATCGATAAACACGATCGCACACATACCTTTGACTATCAACTGATAGACGGGGGTCAGAATACAACTAAAGAGGAACAACTCGAGGAACATATAGCTTTCTTGGTTGTGGATGCATAGGTTAGTAAGTCGAATCAAGTTCAACAGGTTTCTTCCGGTTAACCCATACAGAAAAGGAAGGGCTGGCAGAGTCACAATATGAATGGAGTACTCCTCAAGAGTACTCTGATTGTGAGCTTTTGGTTCAAAGAACTTCTGCCTTAATGGTTCATGGTATTTGGAAGAAGGAAATACCACGGACCTCGAGGACTATTGCAAGGTTACTAATAACCTAAGGGAGCTAGCAATTACTATCAACATGAAGTAAGTAGGGTGAATCTCGGGTTCAAGAACCCAAGAATAGAATGCCTACTAACTAATAACATCGCGGGATGCTTTCGAGAATGATGGCCAGAATCATCACACTGGGGACACAAAGCATGGCTGGATTACTAAGTGATACTCTGGACACCTAGGGTCATAATAATAACTCCAACATATATGTCGAGGCAATAGGGTACCTCAACTCACTGATTAGTGTGCTTAATCTGGCCCAAAAGGACATCAGGAACGGGAGGAAGGGATTTGCAAATGCATCAGATAGCTTAGAAACCTGGGATGACTCGGATAGCATAACGGCTGTAAATGCTCAAAAAGATTTGAGACATCATGCAAAATGGTGGCATAACCACTCTACAACATCATAACAAGATTCTGAGATCAACAATTAACATACAGAAATAGTAGGAACTGAACTGGGGCTTAAATCCAACAATCTTAAAGGTCTAGGGATTAGTAACACGTCATCCTAATAGATAGATGAGAAGCCTAGTTCTTAATCCCCGCAGAAGAGAAGAGGATGACTCAGATCAGAAGGCCATGAGGTATAAGGAGTAAAAGAGTCTTACGTTCCCTTCCACAATCAATTCCCTTACATAACTAAAGCATTTCTAGACACAACTTCGACCAGTTTGGCTTGGTAATCCTACAGGCAGTCAGGCTCTGATACCAACGCTGTCAGGACACCGATTCCAAGTCACATCGATCTAGCCGGTAACACCTCATATCACTTTGCGGCCTCACGCACGGTATTCCCACGGGTGTCGCCTTACCATGGCCCGGCACCGTTTGCGCCTTTTGGCTCACGTATATGATAGTGTCGCTAGCATCCATATGACAGAGAACCCGGGCCGACATGGCTAGTCGTGAACCCAAAGCGGCGCTAACCCATGGGGACAGGCATACATGAATCACATCGAACATGTCGGTCATCAACGTATGAATCCGGGCTGTAGCACTGGGCTAACAGGACTCCGGTAAACCGGGCTGTACCAGGCTTGGCAGGACTCCGAATATCACCGCGTGACATTTCCCCGAAGGGACAGACATAGGAACGAGGTGAAACACATGCCGGCCAGTCAAGTGTCCAAGCAATAGTGCTGGGCTAGCAGGACTCCGGTGAACCGGGCTGTAGCGGACTACTATCGCTCAGGAAGCACTAGACTACATTTCCCCATATGAGAGGCTGCCAAGGATAAACAACTAGATTGTCGGATCCCACACATACCAAGCATTTCAAACATACACACAATATGCTCAATATGTGTAAATACAACATGGCATCACAACATAACTCTACGTCTCAAATATTTATTCATTAGGCTCCGAGGAGCGAGATATTACAAACATGGGTCTCATGACCCAACAATCAAAACATACAAGTCAAACACATGCGTAAGCTTAACATGTCTGAGTACAGACAACTATAAATGGAAAAGGCTGAGAAGCCTGACTATCTACCAGATCCTGCCGAGGGCACAAGATCGTAGCTGAGGTAACAAGCTAAACGTCGAAGTCCAAGCGGAACTACTAGCGAGACTGACGTCTCTCTGCAAAAACATAAAATAAGCAAACGTGAGTACAAACGTACTCAGCAAGACTTACATCAGAGCTAACTACATATGCATCATTATCAACAAAGGGGGTGGTGGAGTTTGACTGCAGCAAGCCAGCTTTGACTCGGTGGCTATCCTGAACTACGACTGCAAGTAACCCTTTTGAGGTGGCGCACAAGAGTCCACATATTCACCATATCAATACACCACTATGGATCCGATCCCGTCTTCCTACGAGAACGCCATCCATAGCACTCACGCTTATCTTGCGCATTTTAGAGTATCCACTTTCACTTGTCTATGAACTATTATAGGCAACCCAGAAGTCCTTTTCCGTGGACACGGCTATTCTAATAGATCATATTAACCCTGCAGGGGTGTACTTCTTCACACACGCTCTCGCCACTTACCGCCATGTACACCTCGTGTATCTCGGCAACCTTCAAGCGGAAACCTGGCGAGGGAGTCGGCCACGACCTGACTAACCACACAAGTCTCTAGTCCAGGTTTATCGCCTATTCGGGTTCCATCCGCGAGGAGATCCGGCCCGGGTGTCGCTCACGGCCCCAAACGATGAGAGCAGGGTTCCTGAGGCACCAAACGGGCGTCTCGGTACACCGTGCCTCGTGTCTCTACTGCAACATAGCCCACCCCTAGGGTCACCGCTACGCACGGCCCCCAACACATATCCTACAAACACCAGAAACTAGTTGCAACTCCTGGACAGAGATCGAGGCGATTAATAAGCCGAGAGGGGCCGAGTTACCGGAACCCAATGTGTGGTAGTAGCTGTTCATGGATCACAAACACAGAACTCAGTTCCTGAGGACGGCTGCAATGAGACAACCCACCATGTACTCCTACATGGCCTCTCACCGCTACCTTTACCAAATCGTGTTCACACACTTAGCTCTCAACAGTAGGACATGTTTACACACCTCCGATTCATTCCCGATGAATCAGACCTGACTCAACTCTAAGCAGTAGCAGGCATGACAAACAAGCATGAATGAGTAGGCACAACAGGGCTCAAACAACTCCTACTCATGCTAGTGGGTTTCATCTATTTACTGTGGAAT
>LR880971.1:123190997-123207195 GCA_904067115.1 Aegilops sharonensis | reverse complement strand
CCGATGAATCAGACCTGACTCAACTCTAAGCAGTAGCAGGCATGACAAACAAGCATGAATGAGTAGGCACAACAGGGCTCAAACAACTCCTACTCATGCTAGTGGGTTTCATCTATTTACTGTGGAATGACAGGTCATGTAGAGCATAAAAGGGTTCAGCTACCGCAGCAAGTAACAGATAAATCGTTGTTGTCCTAATGCAGTAAAAGAGAGCAGGAGCGAGAGAGTGGGATTGTATTGGAATGAACAAGGGGGTTTTGCTTGCCTGGCACTTCTGAAAATAATATAGTTCTTCATCGGTGTCATCGAACTCATCGTCGGGATACGCCTACCGAGAGGGGGGGGGGACAAACACCGGCAACAGAGAAAGAACACAATCAATGCAGTGCCACAATATGATGCATGATCATGACATGGCAATATTCTGTGATTTGAGCTAATGCATCTAGCTATGATTTAAATGAAGTTGGTTTGAATACATGATTCAAATTCCAACTCCATATATGATTATTTAAATGCCCTTTATTTGTTTTGTCCAAAACAGAGGACAAACATTGTTCAAACATGCATGAAAATGGTACAGATGGATTCCTTGAATTTTTCTGATAATTTTTCATATATAAATTATTTGATTTGGAGCTACGGTTGAATTACTATGATTTTTAAAAGCTTAGGCAATTTTCTGGAATTTCCTGAATAAAAATAAATCCAGAAAAGGCATTACTGCGTCAGCCTGGCGTCAGTGTGACGTCAACAGGTCAAAGGCGCCAGCCCAGGTCAAACCTGACGGCTGGGACCCACATGTCGGTGAAACCACTAACTAACAGAGTTAGTTTAGTGTTAGGTTAGCACTAACCTAGGTTAATTAGGCCTGGGCCCACACGTCAGTGGCTTGATTAGTTAACTAGATTAATTTAACGCTAATTTAAACCTACGCTAATTAAGCAGGGGCCTGGGCCCACCTCTCGTTGGCCCAGGGGGAGTCAAACCCCAGGTCTACAAGGTCAACTCGCCGGCGGCTCGACGCCGGCGAGGCCAGACGCGGCGGAGGGCCTCGGGTTTTGACTTCCGGCGACCAAATCGACGGCTGAGCCCATCTATGAGGAGCTGGGGCTCACGCGCATCGACTGGTGGGGTTAGCTTGGGCCGGGGTGGTCTAAGACGACGGCGGTGGCAACACAAGCGGCGGCCGGAGTTTGGCCGAGCTCGGGGACGAGGCTATGGAGGCCGTGGAGTTGCGTGCTTGGCTCCCACGGCACCTACACGGCACAACGAGCACGTGGGTGAGCTCGGTTGGAGGCTACGGTGACCGTGGCCACGGCGGTGAGGAGCTCGGGCAGTGGCGTGAGTCGGTCATCGTCGAAACGACGGCTGCGGCGAGAAGCTGAGCACGGGAGCAAGGGGAGGAGGTGGAGAAGCTCACAGCGAGTCCAATGAGCGCGAGAGCGAGATCGGGGAAGCCCGGTAGCTCCCGAATCTACGGCGAGGATCCACGGTGGCCGGCGAGGGAAACGGTGATGCTGGCGACGTTGTGGTGCATCCGACATTCCATGGCTTGGTGGAGAGGATGAGGACAACGAGGCGGGGCTTTTGGATACACTGAATGGGAGAGGGAGGGTCGGTGGCCATGGCTACGGTGAACGGCGGCGACGGGCTCCGTTCGGTCGCGGGAGGGAGAGAGAGCAGAGGGGGAGAGGGACGGAGGGAGAAGTGGACGTGGCGCCAGGGAGGTGCGTGGCCTCTCCAGGGGGGTCGGGGAAGCGAGCAGAGAGGCAGGAGGTGGCGCTCGGAGGGCGCGCGTGCGGCGAGCACACGCTCGGCGTCCTACTGGCGCAAGGTTGAAGACAACCTTGCCCCTGGTGGGTTGGGCTGGCTTTGCCCAGCCGGGCTGCTACAGAGGTGGGCCGGTTGGGGCGCCAGGTAAGTGGCCAGGTACTATCTCTCTCTCTCTCTTTTCTATTTCTTTTTCTATTCTGTTTTTCTTTGTTCTGATTTAGTTTAGGAACTAAATCATTTTAGATAATTCTGGAAATTATTTTGGTGGTTAACCGAATTATTTCAGGCTCCACAAATAACTTCAGAATATTTGGACCATTTAAAATATATATAGCATTTAAACGGCTCCAATTCAAATACTTTTGTGTTAATTCAAAAATCCAAAGATGACCTAAAAATTTGTCCACCATTTGTTGGCAGAGGTTTTCACCTTTATTAAAAATCATGAACATTTTCAAAGGCATTTTGGATTCATTGAAAATGAGTTTTTATTTGAACCTAGTTGAATTCTTTCTGATGCTAGGGTTTGATCAATCCCTATTTCAATTTAAATAGAATTTAAACATGATGCAACACTCTAATGCAAGCACTAAGAATTACCAGAACTAGGGATGTGACATTGCCAAGAGGCAGCTCGAAGAGGAGGAAGGTAAGCAATACCTTGTCTATTTGAAAAAAGATTTGGTTGCAGAATAATAGGATCATCATGAATGTACGAGGGGCCACGAACGAAGTGGCGACCCTGAAGAAGGTGTTGTCCGAGGCTGAAAACAGAGCAGCCAAGGAGCGCACTGAGGGAGAAAAACAATAGGCCCGAGTAGGAGAGGTGCAGCAAGAGCTCCAGGCTCTCGTCAAGAAGCACGAGGCCTTGGAGCTTGACTCTAAGACGCGAGAGTCCGAGCTTGCAAAGGCCCTCGAAAGCGCAAAACATGCCAAGGTCGAGGCCCAAAAAGCCCTCCAGGAAATTGAGGTGGTTAAGATAGTGGCGGGTAAGGCATTCATTATGCAAAGCAAGCATGTCAAAGAAAATTTCTTTTTACTTACCTGAGTTCGGAGCTCTCCAGGAGCATTCGCAGATCTGCCCTGCAGTGTGTCTGATGCCGCGGAGTTCTACCGTGCCGAGGAGGGGAGCTCGACGGAGAAGTTGTTCTGGTCTTAGTATACTGGGACCGAACACCCGATGCCCTTGAGCGACTAGCTGAAGCAACTGGTCGAGCCCCACAAGGCGACCGAACAGGCCATGAAGGGCCTTATAGTCCGGATGTGGCCTGGCGATCCCCTTCCCAACAACTACTTCGGTCTGGTGAGGCGGCTTGTGGATGTCTGCCCTGGTTCGAAGTCATCAAGCGGTCCGTCTGCATCGAAGGTGCACGCAGGGCCTTTGCCCGTGCGAAAGTGCACTGGGCGAAGATGGACACCGAGAAGCTGGTGAAGGAGGGGCCACCGCAGGGCAAGGAGCATCACCACCCCGAAATGTATTATGACGGTGTCCTGAAGGGTGCCCGCCTTGTGGCGGAGGAGTGTTCCAAAGATGTAATTTTGGAATGAACGTGCTCATGTGATCCTTTAATGTGAAAACTAGTTCACTTGCGCTATGCCACGCTTTTTGAATTTAAAATATTACCTTCTGTGCGGCCGTTTATCAAATCTGAGAGTTGGCCAGTCGTCGGCTTCTGCCCCCTTGCAGCTAGTACCGGGGTGTTCGGGATAAACCTGAGCACTCTTTTTTCCATTTTTGGGTCCTTCGAGGGGCGCTATATCACTCTCACTTAGCCATAGAAGTCTACAATTTTAAATTTTGGTGAAGCCCCTAGTATTCGGAAGGCCGAATTTGGGGCGCTATATACGCCTAAGTCGGACAAGGCCGACTCCTCGCCCGAAGCAGAAAAAGTCTTTAAGGACTTTAGACCTCTCGAACAGCGACCAACTCTCGCCTCATCATGACAGTCAGTTTTGGCTTTCTCTACTGAGTTGCTCGTCCGGAAGAACCGAGACACAATCGCAGTAGTTCTCCCAGTGCTACTTAGCCGATATAGCGGAACGTAAGGTACCAAAACATGGGAGCCGGGCAAACCCAACTATTGACCCAAGACATGATTCGGAGCTGATGCATATAATGCTATAAGTTCGGGGTGCCGCACTGCCGAAAGTGTTCGGACTTCTCACGCCATATTATGGGGTATACGAAAGCCCCTGGCGTATTGGTCGTACCAGAATGTACGGGTGCTGATTGTTGTAAATAATAATAAAAAAATAATAGATACTGCAATAATAGACTAGTGATATGCATTGTTATCCAAAGAATACGTTGACACGTACTGATACAAGTAGTGTACTAAGCAGAAGAAAATAGGATTATTTAACATGTCCTATCCAAGAGCAAGCTGCGGACTGGTATTTAAAGCGGGTATTCCACTCGTTATCAGACACCACCTGGGGATTCCATTGTACGACGTAGCTTCCTGCCTACTTGGTTGTTGTATTATGCGTCCGGCAATAGCACTACCGGATAGAGCTTCCAGAGAGCAAGGCCCTGAAAGAGAGAGAATGACAAAGGCAGTAAGCCCCTAGTGCGGTTGAGCCGCACTGTGGGACGTGCCATGATCGTGCCCCCGCCTGTGCCCATGGTATTTTCAATGCGTAATTATGTACGCGCGGCACGGATTTCACCCTTTGACTGGGACTAGGGCAGGGGGCGAATTGCTAGGCGAGCTCTGAATGTGCCTGGCGATCCTGTTGCAGGTTATTCCGGACTCGCTTGTCGGTGTCCGGGGGCTTTATCGCCGAATTGGTGGATTGCCTTAGGAGGCTGCTTTGTCCTTCTGTTGCGAGGGCCGCAGTGTGCTCCTCCGTGCGGAGCAAGCGCTCTGTGTTTCCATTGACTGTGATGACCCCCCTAGGTCCTGGCATCTTGAGCTTGAGGTATGCGTAGTGCGGTACCACATTGAATGTTGCAAATCCGGTTCGCCCCAGCAGTGCGTGATGGCCGCTGCGGAACGGGAATATATCAAAGATTAACTCCTTGCTTCGGAAGTTGTCCGGAGATCCGAAGACCACTTCCAGTGTGATTGAGCCCGTGCAATGGGCCTCTACGCCTGGGATGACACCTTTAAAGGTTATTTTTGTGGGTTTGATCCTTGAGGGTTCTATACCCATTTTGCGCACTGTATCCTGATAGAGCAGGTTCAGGCTGCTGCCGCCGTCCATAAGGAGTCGAGTGAGGTGAAATCCGTCAATGATGGGGTCTAAGACCAATGTGGCAGATCCGCCATGACGGATACTAGTGGGGTGGTCCCTGCGATCGAAGGTGATCGGACAAGAGGACCATGGGTTGAACTTTGGGGCGACAGGCTCCATCGCATAGACGTCCCTTAGTGCGCGCTTTCGTTCCCTCTTGGGGATGTGGGTTGCGTATATCATGTTCACCGTCCTCACTTGTGGGGGGAACCTCTTTTGTCCTCCCGTGTTCAGCGGCCGGGGCTCCTCCTTGTCGTCACTGTGCAGCCCCTGGTCCTTGTTTTTGGCATTTAACTTGTCGGCCTGCTTGAACACCCAACATTCTCTGTTGGTGTGATTGGCTGGCTTATCGAGGGTGTTGTGTATTTGACATGAGCGATCGAGTATGCGGTCCAAACTGGACGGGCCCGGAGTGCTTCTTTTGAATGGTTTTTTCCGCTGACCGGATTTAGAGCCTCTGAATCCGGCATTGACTATCATATCCTCGGTGTTATCGCCGTTGTTGCGGCGCCTGTGTTTGCTGCGACGTGGTCTGCCGTTACTGTCCTTGGTATCGAAGTGCCAAGGTTCCTTCATATGTTGTTGCTGTGAGCTAGCCAGCTATCCTCTCCCATGCAAAAGCAGGTCATGAGTGTCGTGAGGGCTGCTATAGACTTCGGCTTTTCCTGGCTGAGGTGCCGGGCGAGCCACTTGTCACGAATGTTATGCTTAAATGCCGCTAAGGCCTCTGCATCCGGACAGTCGACAATTTGATTTTTCTTGGTTAGGAACCGTGTCCAGAATTGCCTGGCCGATTCCCCCGGCTGCTGAGTTATGTGGCTCAAGTCATCGGCATCCGATGGTCGCACATAAGTGCCCTGGAAGTTGTCGAGGAATGCATCTTCCAGATCCTCCCAACAGCCAACGGAGTCTGCTGGCAAGCTATTCAGCCAGTGCCGAGCTGGTCCTTTGAGTTTTAGTGGGAGGTACTTGATGGCATGTAGATCATCACCGCGGGCCATGTGGATGTGGAGGAGGAAGTCCTCGATCCGTACCGCGGGATCTGATGTACCATCATATGATTCGATATTTACAGGTTTAAAACCCTCTGGGAATTCATGATCCATTACTTCGTCAGTGAAGCATAGGGGGTGTGCGGCGCCTCTGTGCTGTGTTCGGCCCGGACGGATTTACTTTTACTGTATCCGGCGTGACGGTCATCGTCCCACGTCCCGCGTAGGGGCGCACCCTCGTGATCCGTAGATCGATCTTGCGTGTTTTGCCATGTCTTCCAATTCATCTCGCAGGTCTCGCGTGTTTCCCCATGCCTTGGTATTTTTGTTCGAATGGTGGCGGGGTGCGGGCTGAGCTTCTGGCTGAAATGCCTCTCTGTCTCGGCCACGAGGTGGCCGATCAGCCGTAGCATACGCTGGTGATGTAGGTTTCAATGCTTCCTCCTCAAGTCGGGGTAGCAACATGCGCTTTGGGTAACCCTTGGAAGGGCGTTCGAGTTCATATTCGTCGGCCGCAAGGACTTCAGTCCACCTGTCTGCTAGCAAATCTTGATCAGATCGAAGTTGTTGTTGCTTTTTCTTCAGGCTATTTTCTGTGGCTATAAGCCGGCGCTTAAAGTGCTCTTGCTCGAAGGGATCCTCAGGCACGATAAATTCTTCGTCGCCGAGGCTCACCTTGTCTTCGGAGAGAGGCATGTAATTGTCATCCTGCGCTTCTCCCTCTGCCACTCACTCAGGAGGGTTGGCTTGTTCATCCTCCGGCTCTAAATCTTGCTGGAGGGGATTGTCGTCATCTTCGGCACTGTCCGGAGTACTATTATCTCCTGTGCCGGTGTCACCGCTTTTGCCGTGGCGAGACTTAGAGCAGCGCCGCTGACGTCGGCGCTTGGGTTGCTTCTTGGAGGGGTCATCCTCCGCTGTCTTGTCGCCATTGCCTTCTTTGGGTGTATCCACCATGTATATATCATATGATGAGGTGGTGGTCCAGTGCCCTGTGGGCAGTGGTTCCTGTTTGTCTCCTGCATCATTGTCCATACCATCGATGTCTTCGGAGTCGAAGTCGAGCATGTCGGTTAAATCATCGACAGCGGCTACTAAGTGGGTGGTGGGTGGGGAGTGAATTTCTTCGTCATCCGCATCCCATTCTAGTCGGACATAGTTCGACCAAGGTTCTCCTGACAAGGAGAGAGACCTTAACGAGTTTAGCACATCACTGAAGGGCGAGTGCTCAAAGATATCCGCGGAAGTGAACTCCATGATCGGCACCCAATCGGATTTGATAGGCATGGGCGCAGGTGGCTCAGAGTCCGTGGCTGGAGATGAATCCAGTGGTTCGGCATGATGGCTCTCGTGAGGGGTAAGGTCAGTATCCGGCTCTATCGCCTCTGAGAGTGCAGCCTCCAAGGCGGGGTCTATCCGCCCGTCCTCGGATGGCGCAATTTGCGCCGGATTGAAGGCTGGAGTAGTTGCCGGTGTGATCTCCCGAACACTATCCAACGGCAGAGCTATATCATGCTCGTCGTGATTGTGTGGAACACCTGGCATGGCTGATGTAGACACAAACCTAGGGTAGGGTAATAGGCCTGACCTATACATCCTACCTAAGGTCCTAGTCCCAAGAACAAAGAAGTTCAAGTATCAGAAGAAGGGATCCAGCAAAGGCATTGAGTGAAGTCCACTCGACCTACCATCCACTCGGAGATCTCACTTTATCCAGGTCACTCGACCATCAAACCACTCGACGATAAGAAGACCTACAGCCGCTCTGCGCAGCAACGGTCAGACATTTACTCAGATATTTAATGACCATTTATAGCATTTCAATACAGGCGTTACCTGTAACGCCACCTCTTTATGTACATTGAATTCTATGTAACGGAGAGGAGATGGGGTCCTGGCGCACTCTATATAAGCCACCCCCTCCTCTGGGACAAGGGTTCGCACCCCCTGTAACTCACGCGCGTATAATCCAGTCGACCGCCTCTGGGCTCCGAGACGTAGGGCTGTTACTTCCTCCGAGAAGGGCCTGAACTAGTAAAACTAGCGTGTACAACTCCTCCATAGCTAAGATCTTGCCTCTGCATTTCTACCCCCCCTATTCTGCTGTCAGACTCTGAACCACGACAGTTTGCGCCCACCGTGGGGAAGGTGTCTTAGCAACTTGTTGGAGAAGTTGCAATCTTTCTGATCCCCTTCATCATGGTTTCAGGCGGAGGTTTGGCTGAGGGCCGCGAGATCCGTCTCGGCGCGCTCGTGTTCATCACCGACGACTCCGCTTGGCTTCAGGAGGCTCCACTCGACGTCGATGCACTCCTCGTCCGCGGGGCAACGCACTTTCGCGCGTGCGTCCACACCGTCCTCCTGAGGCAACCGTCGACCCAGTATCGGTCGGCACCTATGGCGTCCTCCCGCCCTGTCGCCCGCTGGTGCAAGTGCTCCGATCGGTCAAGGCTTCAGCGATGGGTGAGGCACACAGTGGCTCGCCAAACGGCCACCCCCCAAGTCGCGGCGATCGTGCCCGACGAATCTCTCTACGACCTGTTCGACCTGTCGACTGGCTCTGCAGAGACCGCATCTGAGTGCGAGAGCAGTGATCCAGCGGTGGAGGTCCTGATGGTCGATGGACCTCGCAGTCCTCCCGGCTTCCCTCGCACCGACGGTGGCGACGGCAGAGGCGATCCGTCGCATGCCCATCAGGAATACCTCCTCGAGCCCCTCTCTTCGGAGCAGAGGGAAGAGATTCACCGCCGAAACATGGATGCTCTCCACACTCCTATCGCTGGAGAAACCCCCGAGGCCCGGGCCTTGGAGGACGCTCGCCTGGCCAATCTGGCTGAGCGCACTCAACTGGAAAATCTCCAACGAGTACTCGACGAGCGTGCGCGGCAAAGGGTTCAAGAATCCAGTCGTCGCCAACTTTTTCCACCTCCGACTCAGGTATATCGAACTCCGATCCAAAATCTTACAACTGCAGCTCGTATAGCAGAGTCAATTCAGCCCTCCCAGTCAGAAGCCGGCAGGGGTTTAATGCAGATCAGAGCTTTACTCCGGGAAGCGGGAGAGCAGAATACGGCTGTATCACACTCGCGGAATAGGATCCATAGAAGGTCCTTTATTGCAGATACAGTCCAGTCGGCACATAGTCCAAGATCGCCCCCGAGGCGTGAGGGACGTGACGACCGGCGTGATCAGTACAGAAACTGTGAGCAGTATGATCACCGACTCGATCGTGACGATCGTCGTCGAGTGCCCATGCCTCTCCCAAGGAGTGGATCATACGTGCCTCGACAGCAGGATGACAGACTCCCTCATAGTGTTGGGCGAAGGATTCCAGTCGACCCCAGGGAGCCAGGCTTTGATGCGAGATCTATTCTCGTCCAAGGTTTGGTCGACATGAATAGAGCTCACCGAGAAGGTCATGACAGAGATGTACCCACCAGCAGCAGAGTGCGTATCTCAGGTCCAGAGTGCTTCAGCAGAGCCATCAGAGCCGCGGTGATTCCTCCCAACTTCAGGTTGGCGACTGGAGTCAGTAAGTTCACGGGTGAGTCCAAGCCTGACACTTGGCTTGAGGATTACCGAGTGGCTATTCAGATTGGCGGCGGAAATGATGAAGTGGCCATTGTCGGTGTCAAAACCGGCGGATCTCGGGTAGCGGGTCCCGAACTGTGCGTCTAGGCGGATGGTAATAGGAGACAAGGGACACGATGTTTTTACCCAGGTTCGGGCCCTCTCGATGGAGGTAAAACCCTACTCCTGCTTCATTAATATTGATGATATGGGTAGTACAAGAGTGGATCTACCACGAGATCAGAGAGGCTAAACCCTAGAAGGTAGCCTATGGTATGATTGTTGTTCGTCCTACGAACTAAAACCCTCCGGTTTATATAGAGACCGGATAGGGTTAGGGTTACACAGAGTCGGTTACAATGGTAGGAGATCTACATATCCGTATCGCCAAGCTTGCCTTCCACGCCAAGGAAAGTCCCATCCGGACACGGGACGAAGTCTTCAATCTTGTATCTTCATAGTCCAGGAGTCCGGCCAACGGTGATAGTTCGGCTATCCGGGCATCCCCTAATCCAGGACTCCCTCAGTAGCCCCTGAACCAGGCTTCAACAATGACGAGTCCGGCGCGCATATTGTCTTCGGCATTGCAAGGCGGGTTCCTCCTCCGAATACTTCATAGAAGATTTTGAACACAAGGATTGTGTCCGGCTCTGCAAAACAAGTTCCACATACCACCGTAGAGAGAATAACCTTCGCACAGGTCTGCTGATGTATTCCGTGGCGTGACATCACACCACGGCCAGGCCTTTATACGAATCATTTTTACTGTTCCACCTCAGCGCGTTTAGCGAGGCGGTTTCCTTGGCACGTCTTATCAAAGTGGAGATCGTGCCCCCTTTATTCTGGGATCATCATCAATACTGGCATGGGTAACCCAATCGTGCCCCTTGGCACGCCTCCTCCATCGAAGGCGAGTCCCGAACGGTCACGGGGAGGGCTCTTGGTATTCAACCTCTTTATAACGAGACCAAGGCCCGCTCCTTTCTTTCAATCTCAATCGAATCCGCTCCTCGCTTCGAGTTCCAACACCCAAAGCTCCAGATTTAGTCGCTTCGGACCTTCAACAATGTCCGTCTCCGACCTGCACGGTCGGTGGATGTCTTCCTCCGTCACGGAAGAAGATGTGCTAAAGCTGAGAGACTCCAGGTATCTAACCGGCGAAATTTCGCATAGGCTGCCTGCCCAAGGGCAGGTTATTCCCACTCCCGAGCCTGGTGAGAGCGTTGTATTCGTGTCTCACTTCCTTCGGGGTTTAGGCTTCCCGACGGACCCCTTTGTGAGGGGGCTCATGTTTTATTATGGGCTGGAATTCCATGACTTGGATCCGGAGTCCATCCTCCACATCTCGTCGTTCATTGTCGTATGTGAAGCCTTCCTCCGCATTAACTTCGGATTGTGGCTCAAGACCTTCAAAGTGGAGCCGAAGATGATCAAGGGGCATCAGGCAGAGTGCAGAGGGGCTGTTATAAGCAAGAATGTGGACGCTCCATGGCCCGAGGGATCTTTTCAAGAGGAGCTCAATTTATGGCAACATGAGTGGTTTTATATCACCGCTCCCAGGGGTACCAAATGTGCGGCGCCACCTGCCTTCTGCTCGGGTCCTCCACTGCGGCGGGCGTCATGGGTCAATAAAGGGCTCGACTGGGGACCGTCCAAGGACGTACCTCTGTTGCATGGCTGTATTCGAGACCTCCGGGAGAGAGAGATCAATCTGGTCGTAGTAGCGTAGGTCATGCTGATTCGTCGCACCTTGCCCTGCAAACGTCGCCCCCTCCGCCTGTGGGAGTTTAATCCGGAGGGACCACGAGCTCTCCAACATTTTATGGGCGTAACACCCGTGATGATGTACCAACTGTTCTTCGGATCACAAGCAATGTGTCCGGACTTAACCGAGGACGCAGGTCTGAGCTGCAATCGCCCGGATACTCAAGTAAGTAGTCCCGTACCCGGACATGCTATCCGCATATTTATCATAAACTTGGCCTTAAAAAAGTTGTCCCTTAAACAGGATTGGATAGCAAAAGCAAAGTTAATCAGGTGTCCGGCCCCCCTCCCTGAGACCACGCCAGATCCTGTTTTAACCAAGATGCTAGAGGCTGTGCCTTTTGAAGAAGGCGAAGGGGGGAACAAGGGAACTGCTACCTCCGTGAAGGAGGCTATCAAGAAAGGGGGGATCGAGAGTCCCTCCCTCCAAGGGGAGAAGAGGACCGCTTCTGAAGATCCGGAGACCAAAGCCTCGAAGCGGGGGAAGAAATCTTCACCAGAGGGTCCTGCGGTGGGAGATGCCCCGGCCTCACTGTTTCCCCAAGGAGATGAGCCCTCCAGCGAGCCGTAAGTAAAGGGGGGCGTTTTTTTAAAAGAGAGACATCCCCGTTTTATTTCTGAAGGTAACCGAAAGTTTATCTTGCAGTTCGGATCTCAGCCCTTCACAGCAGAGCTCGTCTTCAGGGGATCTTGGTCCGGAGATGATGGAGAGCGAAACGCCTCCGCCTGCCGTACCGTTATGCGAGGTGGACGACCCTGATGTGTCGTCGCAGAGGGTTTCTCCGAATTCGGTGGCGCCAGAAGGCAGCCGTATGTCCCCTCAAAGCCCTCCGTATCCGGCCTTCGAAAAAGGCCACCGGACGAGTCCGGCACCAACGGGTGTACGGTCGGAGGAGCTGAAGGATCTGCTCGGGGCGAGCGTCTATCTCGGAAGATCACCGTACGTTAATGGGTACGGTGATTGAAAGGACTTCATCCGCTGAGAGCAGATTGCATGAAGCCGTCGTAAGTTTACTGACGGGTTTTGAGGTATGCAAAATGATGTACCTTCTGACAGTTTTGCATATAAAATGCGCCCTGTATAGATAGTAGCCCCTGAGACTTGGTGCGGTGTCAAAAATGATGGCGCGCCGAGGATCATAACCCTAGGTATAATATGCTCTCTTCCTATGTAGGTGGCGAAGCGTCCGGTGGCTAGCCGGGCCGATGAATTTGCCGAACTGAAGCGGCAACTTGACGTGGCGGATGCGGACATCACGCTTGTTAATAAGCGGCTTGACGAGTCACAAGGTATGCAACTTCTCCGCGGACACCTGGTAAGGGAGCTTGACGCCCATGCCTTACAACATGTATGCTTAATGCAGATGGTGCCGCTGCTATGGAGAGCCTTCGGGTGGAGCTCGCCCGAGCCAAGGAGCAAGCCAGAAAAAGTGATGCGGCTACTTTAAAGGCGGCCGCAGAGCTAAAAGCCGAACAGGCTGCTCACTGCCGAAGCAAGAAATAAATGGCCGAGATGGCCGTGAAATTGAAGAATGCTACTGACCGTTGCGACCTTCTTGAAAAACAAGATCGAGCGAAACAAGAGGACCTGAAAAAGGCCGCCACCGAGGCCAAGGATACTCGCTCTGCAATGAGAGCTATGAAGGAGGAGCTACGTCAGGCCGGAGATATTGCGGCTGGAAAGCCCTTTCTGCTGCGGAAGAAATATACGGATCCTAAATACGCTCAATTGGACCGGTCGTGGGGTTCGGAGGATGCTTATCTGGACTTGGCGGCGAGTGCCGCAAACGCGGCCGAACACTTCCGAGGTCAAAAGGATCACGGAATGGAAGAGCTTTTTTGGTCGCAGTTCCATAGTCCGGAGCATCCACTTTCGTTAACCGATCGTTTGGCCGAATGGGCTAAGCTGAATAGATTGTCCGGACTTGCCATGAAGGCTGTCGTGACTCATTTGTGGCCGAAAAGGCCCAAGCTGAAGAGTTATTTTGGCTTGGTGCAACAGTTCCTTGGTGCGGTGCCGCATATCGATGCAATGAAGCGGTCAGCATGCATAGAGGGTGCGCGGATGGCTCTTGCCCGTGTCAAGACATACTGGGCGGAGATGAAGGCCACCGACGTTGCATCCCAAGATTCGGACAGAAGCCGAGTACCTGCCGAGCACTATTCTGAGGAAGTCCTGCAGGGCGCTCGTTTAATAGAGACGCAGTGCTCGAAGGATATGATGTTTTAATGACATGTATGATTTGTGAAAACAATGTTTCAATATAATATAAGAGCTTTTTATACTTGTGCGTTCAAGTATTAAAACACCTCCTGTGCGGCCGTTGATGTATATGTGTATATAACCTGAGAGATGGCAGTCTTCGGCTTCAGCCCCCACGCACATAGTGCAGGGGTGTTTGCAAAAAGGCGCATTTTCACACTTAATCCAACGTCTTGGTCCTGTAAAGGAGGTGATAGCGTAGAAAACTAGGCAACCGGACTATAATGCTTTATCACTTTCACTTAGCCATAGGAGTTCGATGGTGGGGCTACTATATAGCCCCGAGGGGCATTGCGCTCTCCCGAATTCGGGGCGCGTATGTGCCTGACCGGGAAACGGTCCTTCGTTAATGCGGGGGAATTCTAAAAATTCCGGTGGGTCATCGAGTGGTTGACCAGTTTCACGCTATATCATGACAGTCAGTTTTAGCTTTCTCCACTGAGGTGCTCAACCCAGCTCAACCGGGGCACAATCATAGTGGTTCTCCCAGCGCTACCTTAGCCTATATAACGGAACGTAAGGTACCAAAACATGGGAGCCGGGCAAACCCAACATTTGACCAAAGACATGATTCGGAGCTGATGCATATAAGGCCTAACTCGAGACGCCGAACACTCCCTAAGGTATTCGGTCTTTATGAAAACGGGCAGAATAATGCCCTAAGCCCCTGGTGTCTAGGTACGCGCGAAAATTCTGGTGCGGCCGATGCCAAAACGCCAGCCTCCTCCTCGGTTATAGCAAGAAGCCGGGGGATGTGTATCAACAAGAGACAATAAAAAAGGTTTACGCAGGGTCTTAATCTGAAAAGAATCCTTGCAACGGGTCCCTACTGCACGTCTGCGCCTGTGTCTCTGTTGTGCCGTATCCTGGACAGGTGTAGCACGGTGTTCATCTGTAAAAGAGAAGAACTTAGTTGAAAAGAAAAAGATCGTGCGAAAAATGTAATTTATATTAAATAAACAGAGTACGGCTCGAAAAGTGAATAAAATTGAGCTTTATTGTCTCTTGTTGTACATGCGTGCAGCCCCTTGTACGGGGGTATGCTGCTAGTAGGCCTTTATATGTTTACGCCGGACTCGTCTAACCATGTCCGGGGTTCGAATGACCTATTCAGGTGCTTTGATTAGCGGAGCCGGATTAGTGTGGGGCTGTCATGGCAGTCTCACTTTCTTCCGTGCTCGAGTAACACTTGGTACTCCCTTTTAATGAGATGATGCCACGTGGACCGGGCATTTTAAGTGTAAGAGATGCATAATGCGGTATTGCGTTAAAGCGGGCGAAAGCTTCACGTCCCAGTAGTGCTTGATAGCTACTTTCGAATGGGGCGATGTGGAAGGTTAACTTTTCATGGCGGAAGTTGTCAGATGATCCGAACACAACTTCTAGCAATAGGGAGCCCATACGATGGGCATATAGGCCTGGCATTACCCCTTTGAAGGAGGTGTTGCTATGGAGAATTTTGGTTGGGTCTATCCCCATTTTGCGGATTGTGTCATGATATAGCAGGTTTAGATCGCTACCTCTGTCCATTAGGACTTGTGTAAATTGGAGTCAGTCGATTATAGGATCTAATATCAAGGCAGTCCATCCTGCGTTCCGGATACTTCCGGAATAGTCCTGATGATCGAAGGTGATTGATTTTGACAACCATCGTTGGGACTCTACTGGGATAGACCGTGCAGCGCGTGTTTCTATGGGCGCCGCTCTGTTTTTCCCTTTTGTCACTTGAAGTGAGTTCGCTGTTTTGACTTTTTGTGGGAAATTCTTTTGTTTTCCGGTGCTCCGCTTATGGGGTTCGTCATCGTCCTCGCTTGGTGTGTCGAGCCCCTTGTGTTCGGCATTGAGTTTGCCGGACTGCTTGAAGACCCAACAATCTCTGTGAGTATGGTTTGCAGGCTTCCCGGGAGTACTGTGGATTTGGCATATTTTGTCCAAGATTTTGTTTAGGTTGGATAGCTCGTCGCTATTGTCCTTGAGCGGCAGTTTTTTATGATTCTCCCGGGAGCTTCTGAATCCGGTGTTGATTGCCGTGCTCTTCGGGCTGTTTCCCTTTGTCCGGCGCTGGTCCTTGTTGCGTCGTGGTTTTCCATTTCCATCCCTGACTTCGGATGTACTTGGGTCGCTGGTACTGCATCTTGCCAGCCAACTATCCTCTCCCGCGCAAAAGTGGGTCATGAGGCTTGTTAATGCAGCCATTGTTTTCGGCTTCTCCTGGCCGAGGTGTCTGGCGAGCCATTCGTCTCGGACGTTGTGTTTGAAAGCCGCTAAGGCTTCGGTGTCCGGACAGTCGACTATTTGGTTCTTTTTGATGAGGAACCTGTTCCAGAATTTGCAGGCTGACTCTCCGGGTTGTTGAGTTATGTGACTTAAATCGTCTGCATCCGAAGGACAGACATAAGTCCCTTGAAAATTTGCCTGAAAAGCATCCTCGAGCTCTTCCCAACTTCCAATTGTATTTTCAGGGAGGCTTCTGAGCCAATGCCGGGCTGGCCCTTTGAGCTTGAGGGGTAAGTATTTTATGGCGTGGAGATCATCTCCTCTAGCCATGTGTATGTGGAGGATGT
This sequence comes from Aegilops sharonensis, assembly GCA_904067115.1. NCBI lineage: Eukaryota > Viridiplantae > Streptophyta > Magnoliopsida > Poales > Poaceae > Aegilops > Aegilops sharonensis. The sequence goes on along the minus strand of LR880971.1, from coordinate 123,191,029 downwards.
AATCCTCAATCCAGACTCCAGGGTCTGTTGTT
>LR880971.1:123105695-123121680 GCA_904067115.1 Aegilops sharonensis | reverse complement strand
CCCCCTTGCCCCTTCCCCTATAAATAGAGGGGTGAGGGGAGGGCTGCAATACACATCCAAGGAGCAGCCCCTCCCCTCCCCAACACCTCTCCTCCTCCGTTGAGTGCTTGGCGAAGCCCTGTCGGAGTACTGCCTCTCCACCATCATCACGCCGTCGTGCTGCTGGTGGAGCCTTCTTCCTCAACCTCTCCTTCCCCCTTGCTGGATCAAGAAGGAGGAGACATCGTCCATTCCGTAGGTGTGTTGAACGCGGAGGTGCTGTCCGTTCGGCACTTGGTCATCGGTGATTCGAATCACGGCGAGTACGAGTCCATCATCACCGTTCCCTTGAACGCTTCCGCACGCGATCTACAAGTGGTATGTAGATGCAATCTCTCTCCCATGACTCGTTGCTTAGATGAACTCATAGATGGATCTTGGTGAAACCGTAGGAAAAAAATTAATTTTCTGCAACGTTCCCCAACACCTGTAACGCCACCTCTTTATGTACGTTGAATTCTATGTAACGGAGGGGAGCTGGGGTCCTGGCGCACTCTATATAAGCCACCCCCCTCCTCTGGGACAAGGGTTCGCACCCCCTGTAACTCACACGCGTATAATTCAGTTGACCGCCTCCGGGCTCCGAGACATAGGGTTGTTACTTCCTCCGAGAAAGGCCTGAACTCATAAAACTAGCGTGTACAACTCCTCCATAGCTAAGATCTTGCCTCTGCATTTCTACCCCCCTATTCTACTGTCAGACTCAGAACCACGACAATGGCCTTGAATCCATCAAAGATTAAGTCTCCGTGGATGTCGGCATTGTCATTCAAGTTTCCGAACCTGACCTAATGGCCAGGGGCGTAGCTCTCGATCTGCTCCAGATGGCCAAGCGAGTTGGCCCGCAGTGCGAAGCCGCCGAATATGAACATCTGTCCGGGGAAGAAGACCTCACCCTGGACCGCATCATTACTGATGATCGAAGGAGCCATCAAGCCTTATGGTGACGGCCCAGTGGAACTCTCAATGAAAGCACCAATGTCAGTGTCAAAACCGGCGGATCTCGGGTAGGGGGTCCCGAACTATGCGTCTAAGGCGGATGGTAACAGGAGGCGGGGGAGACAATGTTTACCCAGGTTCGGGCCCTCTCGATGGAGGTAATAGCTTATTTCCTGCTTGATTGATCTTGATGATATGAGTATTACAAGAGTTGATCTACCACGAGATCGTAGAGGCTAAACCCTAGAAGCTAGCCTATGGTATGATTGTTATTGTCCTACGGACTAAACTCTCCAGTTTATATAGACACTGGAGGGGGTTAGGGTTACAGAGAGTCGGTTACAATGGGAGGAGATTTACATATCCGTATCGCCAAGCTTGCCTTCCACGCCAAGGAGAGTCCCGTCCGGACACGGGACGGAGTCTTCAATCTTGTATCTTCATAGTCCAATAGTCCGGCCAAAGGATATAGTCCGGCTGTCCGGATACCCCCTAATCCAAGACTCCCTTAGGGCCGGCTCCCTTCTCCTAGTCCTAATCGGCCTCCTGCCCAAGAGGGGTGCACCAGCCCCTTGTGGGCTGGTGTGCTTCCCTCTTATGGCCCATAAGGTCCGGTACTCCAGAAAAATGCCCGAATCACTCGGAACCATTCTGATGTCCAAATGCAACCTTCCAATATGTAACGCCCCGGATTTGATGCGCCAGGTGTCCGCCAGTTATTCGCCGCCGTTGCCATGTCATTTGCTTGCGTGTTGCATTTTATCATGTCATCATGTGCATCTCATTTTGCATACGTGTTCGTCTCATGCATCCAAGCATTTTCCCCGTTGTCCGTTTTGCAATCTGGCACTCCTATGTCCCCCGGCGGCCCCCTTTTGCCTCTTTTCGTGTGTGGGTGTTAAACTGTCTCGAAATGGATCGAGGTTTGCCAAGCGGCCTTGGTATAGCACCGGTAGACCGCCTGTCAAGTTTCGTGCCATTTGGAGGTCGTTTGATACTCCAACGGTTAACTGGGGAACCGTAAAGCCCTCTTTGTGTTGCAGCCCAACACCCCTCCAAAGTGGCCCAATAACCCATCCAAATCCCCTCCATGCTCTCGGTCGTTCGATCACGATCGCGTGGCCGAAAACCGCTCCTCATTTGGACTCTCCTAGCTCCCTCTACCTATAAAATAGTCCCCTCCCCCGAAATTTTCGTCCAAACCCTAGCCATCTTCCTCTTCCCGCAGCCGGACATGTCCGTTCCGCCGCCGGACATGTCCGCCCTTCGCCCCGGCCAATCCCACCTCGCCACGTGGCGCGCCGCCGCCACCTGTCCTCCGCCGACATCCCCGCGCCGCCGGCCCGCGGAGTCTATCCGGGGCCCGCGCGGGCCCAGATCCCGCCGCCGCCTGGCCCGTCCCCACCGCTGGCTGGCCCGCGAGGCCCGAGCCACCCCGACCTCGCCCCGGAGATCCCCGCCGGCGTGCCCCGCCGTTGCCCGCCGGGCGCCTCGCCGGCAGCCCACTCGCCGCCGGTCGCCGCCTCCCCGCCGCGGGAGCCGCGCCCAGCCGCGCCGCGCCTCCATAGGACTTTTGTTCTATGCATTTAGTAGTATCATGTCATACCTTAAGTTTCTATGTTAAGTTTCTGTAACATATTGTTTGATAGCTCTAAACATTGCAACCTAATGTTATTTCTGCAAAGTCTGAAACTGTTATTATATGCAATCTTGCCATGTGTTTTGGAGCATGTTCTAGTGATTTCTAGAGATAGCTCAGTGTTCATGTTTTGTCATGCTGTACCTGTACATCATGTCTACCTTTTTTTCTCATGTTGGGGTGCTGTAGCATGTTGTTTGGATGCTTGCTAGATGCCTAGTTGTTGTTTTGGACAGTTTGTTGCTATAACTTGTTTCATGTGTGTGTGTTGAACCGTTGCTCCGTTTTGAGTGTGCTCTATATGAAACTTGCTTGATTTTGCATGTAGTTTCATATTATCTTGTTGCATCCTTTTTTTGAGGTGTTTGCTTGATGTTTGAATGCATTTTGCATCAATGTCATGTTTAACTTGTTTTGCTCATATCTTTTAGGCCGTAGCTCCAAAACAAATGAACTTTATATGTAACTTGACTAGAATCTCGTGTAGATCATCTTGGTGCATCTTAACTTGATGCTTAACAACTTGAACATAAGGTTTATTTAGATCTGGACCAATTTCGAAATTTTCCTATGAGGACTTACCGGAATTGTTTTATGTTGTTTCCGGCCTCATTTAAACTTGTTGTGATGTGTTGCTCTTGTATGCATCATCTCTTGCCATGAGTAGCTTCATGTAGCTTTGTCATGCATCATGCTTGTTGTGCATCATGTCTTGTCTATGTGTGGTGTGTTTACTATGTTGTGTGCTTCTTCTCGATAGTTCCCGTTTCGTTGCGATCGTGAGGATTCGTTCGTCTACGCTTGGTTCGTCTTCATGGCTTCATCTTCTTCATGGACTCGTTCTTCTTCCTTGCGGGATTTTAGGCAAGATGACCGCTACCCTGGATCTCACTACTATCATTGCTATGCTAGTTGCTTCTTTCTATCGCTTTGCTGCGCTACCTATCATTTGCTCTTCAAGCCTCCCAAATTGCGATGTCAGCCTCTAACCTTTTCACCCTTCCTAGCAAACCGTTGCTTGGCTATGTTACCGCTTTTGCTCAGCCCCTCTTATAGCGTTGTTAGTTGCAGGTGAAGTTGAAGATTTCTCCATGGTGGACAGGATTATGTTGGGATATCACAATATCTCTTATTTAATTAATGCATCTATATACTTGGTAAAGGGTGGAAGGCTCGGCCTTATGCCTGGTGTTTTGTTCCACTCTTGCCGCCCTAGTTTCCGTCATACCGGTGTTATGTTCCCGGATCTTGCGTTCCTTACGCGGTTGGGTAATTTATGGGACTCCCTTGACAGTTCGCTTTGAATAAAACTCCTCTAGCAAGGCCCAACCTTGTTTTTACCATTTGCCTCACCTAGGCCTTTTTCCCTTGGGTTTCCGGAGCCCGAGTGTCATCTTTATTTTACACCCCCGGGCCAGTGCTCGTCGTGAGTGTTGGTCCAAACTGTCAGCCGCCGGTGGCCACCAGGGGCAACTCTGGGCTCGCCTACCGGAAGTTTGGACAATCCGGTGTGCCCTGAGAACGAGATATGTGCAGCTCCTATCAGGATTTGTCGGCACATTCGGGCGGCTTTGCTGGTCTTGTTTTACCATTGTCGAAATGTCTTGTAAACCTAGATTCCGAGTCTGATCGGGTCTTCCTGGGAGAAGGAATATCCTTCGTTGATCGCGAGAGCTTATCATGGGCTAAGTTGGGACACCCCTGCAGGGTATAAACTTTCGAGAGCCGTGCCCGCGGTTATGTGGCAGATGGGAATTTGTTAATGTCCGGTTGTAGATAACTTGACACCAGATCCGAATTAAAACGCATCAACCGTGTGCGTAACCGTGATGGTCTCTTTTCGGCGGAGTCCGGGAAGTGAACACGGTTTCGGGTTATGTTTGACGTAAGTAGGAGTTCAGGATCACTTCTTGATCATTGCTAGTTTCATGACCGTTTCGCTTGCTCTCTTCTCGCTCTTATTTGCGTTATGTTAGCCACCATATATGCTTAGTCGCTGCTGCAACCTCACCACTTTACCCCCTTCCTTTCCCATTAAGCTTTGCTAGTCTTGATACCCATGGTTATGGGATTGTTGAGTCCTCGTGGCTCACAGGTTACTACACAATAGTTGCAGGTACAGGTTTTGCGATGATCATGATGCGAGAGCGATGTTTACTTGTTTTGGAGTTCTTCTTCTGCTTCTTCTTCGATCAGGGGATAGGTTCCTGGTCGACAGCCTAGGCTAGCAGGGTGGATGTCGTTTGAGCTTTTATTTGTGTTTCATCCGTAGTCGGATGTTGCTCTTATGTATTGTGATGTTGTATTCGTGTGGCATTGTATGCCTTATGTATGTATCCCTATCTATTATGTAATGTTGATGTAATGATATCCACCTTGCAAAAGCGTCTTCAAGATGCGCTTCTATCCTTGGTGGGACCTTCGAGTTCTTTTTGGATAGGGTCGCATCTTGGGCGTGACACAATATATGAATCTTTACCTCTCGACCATTTCGAAACTCCTCGTCATGTCCATGATCTCATCCTGGACTCCAAACAAACTTCGGTACATCAAATCACATAACTCATAGTACAAATCATCATCGAACGTTAAGCGTGCGGACCCTACGGGTCCGGGAACTATGTAGACATGACGGAGACATATCTCCGGTCAATAACCAATAGTGGAACCTGGATGCTCATATAGGCTCCTACATATTCTACGAAGATCTTTATCGGTCAAACCGCATAACAACATACGTTGTTCCCTTTGTCATCGGTATGTTACTTGCCTGAGATTCGATCGTCAGTATCATCATACCTAGTTCAATCTCGTTACCGCAAGTCTTTGTACTCGTTCCGTAATGCATCATCATGTGACTAACTCATTATTCACATTGCCGGTAACGATGTGCATTACCGAGAGGCTCATAGTTATGTGCATTACCGAGAGGGCCCAAAGATACCTCTCCGATACATGAAGTGACAAATCCTAATCTCGATCTATGCCAACTCAACAAACACCAGCGGAGACACCTGTAGAGCATCTTTATAATCACCCAGTTACTTTGTGACATTTGATAGCACACAAGGTGTTCCTCCGGTATTAGGGAGTTGCATAATCTCATAGTCTGAGGAACATGTATAAGTCATGAAGAAAGCAATAGCAATACTAAACGATCATAGTGCTGAGCTAATGGATGGGTCTTGTCCATCACATCATTCTCTAATGATGTGATCCCGTTCATCGAATGACAACACATGTCTATGGCTAGGAAACTTAACCATCTTTGATTAACGAGCTAGTCAAGTAGAGGCATACTAGGGACACTCTGTTTGTCTATGTATTCACACATGTACTAAGTTTTCGGTTAATACAATTCTAGCATGAATAATAAACATTTATCATGATATAAGGAAATATAAATAACAACTTTATTGTTGCCTCTTGGGCATATTTCCTTCAGAACTACCCCAAATACTTGGTGGATAAGAAGGATGGCAAACTGAACAAAAGTATATTTGATATACATTTAATTGATGTGTATTGTCATGGTTTTGTCACGGAAGCTGTCCTAAGGAAAGGACTTAGTCATGGAGCCATCGCGCGGGTTAGCTTAAAGGGGTTAAAGTGGACAAGGGACACAGAGAGTTTATACTGGTTCAGCCCCTTGCGGTGAAGGTAAAAGCCTAATCCAGTTGTTGTGGAATTGCTAGGGTTTCGATGACCAGGGAGCGAATACGCTTTGCCTGAGTCTCGATTTGTTGTCTGTTGTCTTGAACCACCGCCGGGTCGTCCCCTTATATACATGGGTTGACGCCCGTTGGTTTACAACATCCCGAGGCCGGCTCATAAACGTGTCCGGCTCAGTCTCTGCTCTTTCTATCTTACAAAACAAGTTTACATATCAATGTCAGTTTATGTCTACAGGCCTTAAACCGGCTTTGGGCCCTGGGCCTTCATAAAGCGTCACCGTCTATCTTCACGGGCTTCTGATATAGTGAACTACTATGGGGTTAATCGGGCCTCTCCTGGCCGGTTTACGCCCAGTGGTAATATCCCCAACATTAGGCCCTAGATTGATTTGAACTGGTTCATGTCAATCCTCAATACTTAAGAAAATTTCTCCTTCAACATCTTCACGTAATCTTGCAAACCGCCGTGACGTCACCTTCCAGGACCATGGTAAACCTCCATGATGTCATCTATTATTTAAAACTGCGTATAACCCACCTTCATTAATGGGCCTCCAATGATCGACGCAACAGAGCTGTCACATACCCCATTTTCTGGGCTCCTCGATTCTTGCGCCTGCCTTTTATCCATTCACCTTATAAATAAATCAAGGGGTCCCTTTCACTTTTCCCCCTCGTGCCTCTTCGTGTCATCTTCTTCCTCGCGCCGACCAACCTTCGAGCTCTGCCGCCGCCGTCGTTCTTCGCCTCTGCCTCAACGACGGTCACTGCATCAACCTGACTGTGCCAGAAAAATGCGGCGATCCTCCGCTGATTCCTCAGCACCGGTACGTTCCTCGTTTTCTCACTGCAGATCCACCATTAGGGTTCGGTGTTCTTCATAATTCTTCAAAGTTCTTGAATCTGTTCTTCCTTGTTTATCTTCAATAGTACCAATGCCTAGTTAGATCTGCTTTTTCCAATTCCCTTGTACTTAAAAATCATGCTTCCTTGTTAGAACATCTGCCTTACATAAAACTCATCTGAACTTGGTGAACTCTTAACACACTGGAATTTAGGTCAGAATATATTTTGTTTTCCAACGCACGGTAGATCTGAAATTACCACGCCAAGATGTGAAGCTTGTTTTTCCTTCACTTACGCACCTTTTAGACATATACCTTTAATACCAGATTAGGCGGTTTAACTTCATAGAAAATGATGACCCAGTAGATACCATTAGTCCCTGTTGAACCGCCAATGCATTCATCATTGTACTGTCTCCATTGTTAGACTCTGGTTTACAAATAACCAACTCCAGTTTAACAATATGCTTACATCCTTATTCCGCTTTATAGTTGTCCACTTTAAATCTTAAACCGGCAATAATCATGTTTCAGATTTTCTTTGCCATGGCCAAGCAAGTCTATGAATGCAATTGGGTTCCTTCTCGAGTAACCGAAGACCAGTTAAACAATTGTGTTGCAACGGGCGCTTTAGCCAAGAAAGATGTCATCCACTGGAGGGTCACTGGCCCGGAAAATCCTCCTACACCCAAGGACGGAGAGGTAGTCGTGTTTGCTGATCACCTGGGTCGAGGTTTTAGCCCTCCCGGTTCAAAAAATTTCCGAGATGTACTGGCCAGTTTTCAGCTGCACCCTCAAGACATTGGTCCAAATTCTGTGACCAACATCTACCACTTCCAAGTCTTCTATGAGGCTTATCTACAAGAGGAACCAACAGTCGAACTGTTTAGGGATTTCTTTCACTTAAACCGTCGCACAGAGTTCACGGATGGGCCCAATACAGAATTGGGTGGAATGGCGGTTCAGAAAAGGAAGGAAGTTACTTTCCCTCATCCCAAGCTCCACACTCACCCCAAAGAGTGGAACCAGACTTGGTTTTACTGCAAGGATACATCTCCAACCGATGAGAACCCCTTGCCGGGTAACCGCCCTCACCGCCTTAGTAATACACATCCTTTTCCTCAGAGGTTGACTGCAAAATAAAGGGCCAACTATGCCCCTCAACTATCAAGATGTTCATGGCGAACGGTTTGACAGGAGTTGACCTTGCCCGTTGTTGGATAAGATGGAGTATTCTGCCCTTAAGCCGGCGCTCCGGTTTGATGTGTGAGTACACAGGGAGTTTGAAGGATGCTCAACGACACATTGATATTCAGCTTACAGATGCGGAAGTTACTGAGGCTGTAAAGAAGATGCTGAATGAACCGGAGGCTGTCTGTGGCCAGATCGGACTACTCCCTTTTTGCACCTTCAACAAACCGCCAGCTATAAGAATCATATAACTCCTTTTTTATCTTAAGTTGCTTCTGTCAAAATATTCTATGAAAGTTTGACTATTTTCTGACATGGTGATGATCCGTTCTGGAACAAGAAACCACAAGACAAACTGGCAAAGCCGCAAGACAAAACGGCCAAGCCACTTCGCCCAAAGACCAAGATTGTTAAGAAACCTGCCAAGAAAAGGATCACTGCGTCCTCCGAGCTAAATGCTGATGACGATGTGGGTAACCCGGAATCAGAGGTAGAACTTGACTCTCTTGGTTCGTTTTTCGTACACCTCATTGAAAATGATTATTATAAGGACGACGCTGAAGGCAGTCACACTGATGATGTAGAGGTAATCATTCTTTCCGATTCATATCCTCTGCCAACATAAAAAATCCGTCGAGCAAACCGGAAAGTAAAATTTTCTCACCCCTTGCTTACATGGACCCAAACTTTCTTTTGAAGACGCAACAGCACGAGGCGCGCCGCACCTCAATTCCAAGAAATTATATCTTCTAGCAAGACATTCACCGAGCAAGCGGAAATCCTTTTGAAGGAAGCTATTCAGGAACAGCAACCTGGCACAGCGGCCAGGTAGTTACCTCCGCCGGTTTACCAAACACTCTGGTTCGGAAACGCCGATCAGAGGTCTCTTATACCCTTGACACTTCATGCCCCAAAGCGGGTTGTTTCCGCCAGCCTCTTAACCCGTTTGATTCAAACTATCAGGGTACTTCTCACTCATCTTCTGGCGAGTCGTCGGCCACAAAACTTCCACCCCTCAAAACAGTTCTTGGGTGAGCTATACACTTGTTTTTATCCTTGATGTGTTATTTTAATATACTATACTGATCCTCATGTTTATTTTTCTCGGCGCCAAGCCCAGACCCAGCAAGAAGGCTCGGTTGAATAAACCGGCTGATGATAACGTGGTTGTTGAACCGGAAAAAACTCCAGATCCTGAAGAGACCGATGTTGACGCCATGCTTAATGACCCACCGCCTCAAGACCATGACTATTTTGCTGAACAGGTCGAAGTTGACACCACAAGCCGTGTTGACCAGCCAACCAGCCCTATCCGAACTGATGAGAAACCGGTCAGTCCAGTTAAAGATACTGACAAACCGCTAACCCAGTAACGGCTGTTGATGACAAAGATGATGACATTATGATTACTGCCACTGGCCACACCACTCCTGGCAATCCTGTCACATTGTCAAAGCATCCTGCCAAGGACGAGCTCTCTGCTATCAGCAAAGGCAAATGGAATGCCGATTTATCAAGCTACGCCCATCTCAATGCTCAAGACATTCATTCTGGCTTCTTGAACCGTCTGTATACCAGCCGTGACTATGAAGATGGTTTGGTAAACTTGATGAAGGAGCGATATGAGGTAACTAACATAATTGTTTCTCTCTTAAGTTCAATTGCAGCTTATCAACTCTAGTAGCCCCCAAGTGACGGTTTATGATACCAATCTAAACCGGGACTTAGTAACATCTTTATGTTTGCAACACTGCATCTTAACTTCACTGATGTAGCCCCAAGGGCCGGTTTAACTTTATAAAGATGAACCGGGACTTTTTAAAAGATTGCCCGGATCAGAACTTGGAGCAAAACATACATTAGCCCCCAAGTGCCAAGAGTAATACTTGTATTATGCTTGGGACTTTGTAGGAATTCCCAAGAACAAGCAAATATGCATTAGCCCCCAAGTATCAGGTGCATAACTTGTTATGTGCTTGGTACTTCAATCATGTAACATCAACTCATTATACTTCTATCTGTTATAGGCTGAACTGAGCAAAAAGGAAGCTCAAACTGCTGATCCGCAGGAGAACATCAAATCCCAGCAAGCTGAAACCTCCAAGGCAAAGGATGAACTGACTAGTGCTTTAGCCGCTATGGAAAAGCTAAAGGAGGATTTCAACAAAGAGCATGCAGATTGGAACACGAAAAAATCCGCTTTGCAGAAAAGGGCCGAGGACGCATAAGCAGCTCTTAAACCGGTGGTAGATGAACTGAATGGCGTAAAGCGGCAGATACATGCCATGACTGCGGCTGTGTTCGGTAAGCATCCTTGCTTTATCCTTTCAACATACCTTCCCATATGTTTCCTGTTTACTGACATTTTTAATGACACAGGAACTCACATTAGTCACCTGGGCTCTGATGTACAGAAGAAGCTGAAGGCCGCCTACACGCTGATAGAGCAATTGTATACCGGCGCGCAACGAATCATCTGCACCCCTTCTCACAATAAGCCGCCCCCGACGTTAATCAAGGATACCTTAGCCAGGCTATCTATGTTGCCTACCCGGGTAGATGAGCTAAAGAGATCCGCTGCAAGGGCTGGCGCTTTAACTGCACTAACCCGGGCAAAAGCATGGGTGCCTGATCTGGATCCGGCAGACGTCATTAAAGGCTACCCAAGCTTAAAAGAAGACGGATTAGAATTTTGCACTGATGATCTCTGCGCCATAAACTGGGAAGTTCGTCCACTGGCTTGTCAACTTGCTGAAGAAGCTGATCTCTCATTTTACAAGGCGAGTTATGACACCAATAACAAACGGGTTGCTGCACCGACTCCTGAGGCTCAAAACCTGATCCCTCCAATCCGTAAGCACACTTATGCCCCTGATATTGAACCGTCCACCCTTATAAGCGACGAAGCTGTGTTCTAAGCGTTAATTGGGGTCGACTGGACCACTATTGACTTCCAGCCGCTGGGTAGAGACAAAGATGATGAAACGGTGCAAGATGATTGAGGGGGTCCTGAATTAGGGGGTCCTCGGACAGCCGGACTATATCCTTTGGCCGGACTGTTGGACTATGAAAATACAAGATTGAAGACTTCGACCCGTGTCCGGATGGGACTCTCCTTGGCGTGGAAGGCAAGCTTGGCAATACGGATATGTATATCTCCTCCCTTGTAACCGACTCTGTGTAACCCTAGCAACCTCCGGTGTCTATATAAACCGGAGGGTTTAGTCTGTAGGACAACAACAAGCATACCATAGGCTAGCTTCTAGGGTTTTAGCCTCTACGATCTCGTGGTAGATCAACTCTTGTAATACTCATATCATCAAGATCAATCAAGCAGGAAGTAGGGTATTACCTCCATCGAGAGGGCCCGAACCTAGGTAAACATCGTGTCCCCCGCCTCCTGTTACCATCCGCCCTAGACGCACAGTTCGGGACCCCCTACCCGAGATCCGCCGGTTTTGACACCGACATTGGTGCTTTCATTAAGAGTTCCACTGTGCCGTCATCATAAGGCTGGATGGCTCGCCTTGTTGTCAAGGACAACATCACCTCTGGGGGAGCCCTGGCTGTAGGCCAAACACTCCGACTAGGCGGTTTCTTCATGACTGCCTGTTCGGCCGCTGCACCGACGATGACTTCCCGGGTCATCGAAAACAGCCTCCACGTCATCTCGGGACTCGCCGAGCAGTTGGATCCAATAGAGCTCTCTTCTTTGAACGAGCTCTTGGATCGCATCGACTATGATCAGATCGGGCTTAAACCCGACCAAAGGGAGATTAACTCCCCGCCGGTCACCCATCAGATAGAGGTGCTGGAGGAGCAATGCGGCGATTCTTCCTCTATCTTGAGGACAAACTATGTCCGGATTCCCGAGCTCTCTGAGGCGGATACCCTTCTACAGGAGGACATCGCCCAAACCCTGAACCTAGAATCAGGCAGCGGGCCAGACCTGCTGGGCAACATCCCGGAGCCCGAACTTCCAAGATCGAAAACTCCTCCGCCCCTGGGTCTCAGATCGGGTCAAGGTCAGGACTTAAATCCACCCACCCACCCAGATATAAACGATTTTTCCCACATTCGGCAAGAGCCCCAGGAGATAGTACATCACTATTGGGCCAGATTCCTCCTTGTAATGAACAAGGTCAAGGACTATCGCGAGGAAGACGCAATTTCATTCTTTTGCAATAATTGCACGGACAAGGGAATCCTCAACGCCATAAGTTGTCGTGACATAGCACACTTCGCTGACTTGGCGGCCATAGTATGGAAGTATTGTGCGATGGAAAGCGCCTGGAAAACCCAAACAAAATTTTGGGATAATCCGGCTCTGACAAAACCCCCAGTCCGAACTAAAAGGGCGCACTCTCATAAGTCGCCCGACTCAATTACAAAGAAGCAAAAGCCCACTACAGGGCGTGGAACTGTATTGGAGGGATGGCTTAATGGGCCATGCAAAATTCATAGTACAGCGGATACCATACCAACACACAGCCTTAGAGCATGTTGGGTACTCTGGCAGGTGGCCAAGAGCGGTGAGGATCTCCTCATTAAAAATACCGTAGAGCACCATCCCGTGGATAACAACAATACAGTATTGGCAGTCTTTGAGACCTTCGCCTCAAATAATAGGCGTAAGCGAGCACTCCGCAGCCTTGCCGAAGTCTGCCATGTGGCAACAATAAATCCATGGAGCGACACGGCTATCACTGTCAATGCCAGTGACGAACCTAAATTTCAAACAGCCCGAGCACCAGCCGCCTTGGTCCTTAGTCGAACTGTGGACGGCTTTTGGCTAACTAAAGTGCTCATGGACGGTGGCTGCGGATTAAACCTCATTTATGAGGAGACTCTTCAAAAAATGGAAATAGACATAAACCGCATGGAGCAAAGCAGCACGACCTTCAGAGGAATCATCCCTAGTCGGGAGGCACGATGCACTGGGAAAATCACACTAGATGTGGTATTCGGCCCGTCGGAGAATTATAGGTCCGAAGAAATCACATTCCAAGTGGCCTCGTTCAGTAGCCGATACTATGCCCTTCTAGGGCGCGAGGCATTCACGATCTTCCAAGCCATACCCCATTACGGGTACATGAAGCTCAAAATGCCCGGGCCCAATGGAATCATCACTCTAACTAGTGATCCGGACATAGCACTCCGCGCCGAAAACAAAACAGCTGCACTGGCCCTCGAGGCATTATCCGAAGCCCTCGCGGCCGAGGAATTAACTACGCTGCGCTCCATAGTGGACAGGGACAACGTGATACTCGACAAAAGATCCAAGTCCACCTCTTTTAAACCAGCGGATGAAATAGTCAAATTCCAAGTCCACCCTACGGACCCTACAAAAACAGCATCCATCGGGGCATAGTTAAATCCCGCTGTAGACGCCGCACTACGGGAGTTCCTGCGCGAGAATTGGACATATTCGCCTGGCATCCCTCAGACATGTCAGGAATCCCACACAGGCTGGCCGAGCATAGCCTTAACATTCTAAAGGGATTAAAGCCGGTCAAGCAGACTCTTCAGCATTTGTCTGAACCTAAGCGACAAGCCATGGGAGAGGAGCTAGCCAAGTTACTGGAGGCCGGATTCATTAGAGAAATAAAACATCCGGACTGGCTAGCAAACCTGGTGATGGTACCAAAGAAGGATAAATCATGGCGCCTATGTGTCGATTTCAAGGACCTTAACATGGCTTGCCCCAAGGATCCCTTCCCCCTCCCCCGCATCGATCAAATTATCGACGCTACTGCAGGACACGACTCATTGTGTTTCCTCGACGCATACTCCGGATACCATCAAATCAAGATGGCAGAGTCCGACCAAGCCGCAATGGCATTTATCACCCCATACAACCCCTTCTGTTTTAACACCATGCCTTTCGGGCTTAAGAACGCCGGTGCAACGTATCAACGCATGACTCAGACATGCCTGGAAAAACAGATCAGCAAAAAAGTGGAGGCATACATAGACGATGTGCTCGTTAAAACCAGACACGTCGAATCCTTAATAGACGACTTGAGGCTCACGTTCACCAATCTGCGAACATACGACATCAAGCTCAATCTGGAAAAATGCGTTTTTGACGTGCCCGCCAGAAAGCTCCTGGGCTTCATCGTCTCCAGTAGATGAATCGAAGCAAATCCGGCTAAAATCCGAGCTCTATCACAGTTGGCTATCCCAACATACCTCAAGCAAATTCAGAAACTAACTGGATGTGTGGAGGCTTTAAGCCGCTTTATCTCCCGATTAGGTGAAAAGGCACTACCCCTTTATCGCCTTCTTCGGCGCACCGAACACTTCGAGTGGACGGATGCGGCCACGGCCGGATTGGAAGAAATAAAAGCCATCCTAGCCACCAATCCAATCTTGGCCGCGCCAAATGTCGGCGAACCAATGCTATTATATATAGCGGAAACTCATCAAGTTGTAAGCGCAGTGCTCGTCGTCGAACGAGAGATGGACGGACATAAATTCCCACTTCAAAAGCCGGTATTACTATGTATCCACGGTCCTTACTCCATGCAAATCACGGTACCCACATTATCAAAAGATAGCATACGCGATATTCATGGCATCCCAGAAACTACGACACTACTATCAAGAGTCTTCAATTATGGTGGCCTCGGAAGTACCACTCAACGACATAATAAACAACCGCGATGCCACGGGCCGGATTGCTAAATGGGCTATCGAGCTCCTCCCGTTTGACATAACATATAAACCATGGCGAGCCATTAAGTCGCAAGTACTGGCCGGTTTTGTCGCCGAGTGGATAGAAGCCGAACTTCCTAAAGAATACGGCGCGTACTCCAATTGGATCATGCACTTCGACGGCTCCAAAATGCTGGCGGGTCTGGGGGCTGGTGTCGTCCTGACATCCCCCACCAGAGATACAGTCAAGTACGTACTCCAAATACTATACGCAGACTCCAACAATGCGGCAGAATATGAGGCCCTGTTACACGGTCTCCGGATGGCAATATCCATGGGCATTCAGCGCCTGGAGGTGTGGGGGGACTCGAACCTCGCAATATCTCAGATAAATGGAGACTTTGACGGCAAGGATCCGACAATGGCGGCTTATCGCAACGCCGTCCTCAGAATGTCAGCTCGGTTCGAGGGGCTTGAACTCCACCATGTGGCTTGGGAAAATAATCAGGCGGCGGATATCCTCGCCCGCATTGGCGCTAAGCGCGACCCTGTCCCACCTAACATCTTCTTGGAAAGGCTGTTTAAGCCATCCGTGGTATGGGAAGGGGACACCGGTAACAATAGTCCGGACCCGTCCACAACACCACCGAACACTCTGACACAATCGGAGGCTCTGCCACCGAAATAACACCTTCAGCCCACATGATAATGGCTGTCATTGCCCCATGGACAGAACCATTCCTAGCCTACCTAACTAGGCAGGAATTACACGAGGACCAAAACGAGGCACGCTGCATAGTGCGGCGGTCTAAAGCCTACAAGGTCCACGAGGGAGAGCTTTATAAGAAAAGCACTATCGGAGACCTTCAAAGGTGTATCTACGAAGAAGAAGGGAGGAAACTTTTGGCAGAAATCCATGCTGGACTCGGCGGCCACCACGCCGCAGCCCGGGCCCTTGTAAGCAAGGCCTTCCGTACAGGTTTCTATTGGCCAACGGCCCG
>LR880971.1:123037901-123059507 GCA_904067115.1 Aegilops sharonensis | reverse complement strand
ATGTCACTTGAAGTACACAGTCACTTAGAATGACTAAATTCTTCTTCTATACCATCCAACAGGTTGTCTAGCCTACAATCCTGTTGGGAATACTTTGTGGCTAATTCTACTTGGTCATACACAAAACTGACGGGGATCTCCTTCCTGTCAGGCCCCATAGGTCCGACCTCGTCCATGTGGTTAGGGTCAGCCTTGGTATACCGCGTCTTCACCATGGCCCAGGCTTCCCTCGCACCTTGTCAGCAGGCTGATATCTTCCATAATCGGAAGCGCTACCGCGCTCCCTCGAGCTTCTCTACAAGATCCCCCATGCCTCCTGGCAGAGATACGGATGGCCACAAGGCTTGGGTAACGCCCTGCATCACCTGCCGAACTTGTTCATGCAGTTGTGAGAGCTCTGGCAGAAGATCACCCGCGGACCCAGGCATCTCCTCCTCAGAACGACCCGTCAGCATACCTGCAAATATAAGTCTATTAGAAGGTTTCTTCGCCGAACTCTTTAAAAGTTCGTTCAAGCACTTACTAAAAATGCCGCCTCAAAGCTGTCGGATTTCGGGTTCTGGTAGACCCTTGAGGTTCGAACACTGGGGTGCGCGTGGAGATCTTTCCCCTACCAGCTCACGCGTGAATGGTTAGCGAGGTATCTAAACTACGAATGATGAACAACAAAAGGGACACAAGGTTTATACTGGTTCGGGCCACCGTTGTGGTGTAATACCCTACTCCAGTGTGTGGTGTGGTGGATTGCCTCAGGGGCTGATGAAGAATAGTACAAAGGAAGAACAGCCTCGCGAGGGGTTGTTCTTGAGCCAGTGTGATGGACTGCTTGAGTGAGTCCAGTCTCTTCTCTCTCTCTCTCTCTCTCTCTCTCTCTCTCTCTCTCTCTCTTGTGAATACCTCCTCCTCTCTCTCTGTGTGGTGGCTAGTCCTATTTATAGAGGGAGGCCCTGGACCTCTTCCCAAATAATGAGCGGGAAGGGCGCCAACAATTGACCATTTTGAAGGGGAACATCTAGTACACTTATCCTGACTAAAGTTGGTCTTCGGCTGCCAAAGGCTCTGACGGTGACGCCGTCCTGGGCTCCACGATGACCTCCTTCCTGCCGCTCTGCTGGTCTTGGTCTTGTTGCACCGAAGTGGTAACCTTTGCCTGATGCCTTGGCCTGTGCTTGCCTCCTTTGCACCAAAGGGGAAATGAGGACACTGCACGGGCAGGTGCCCTCCTGGCCTCGATCGTCATGGCTTGCATCACGGGGCACCCTCGTGAGGTACCCTGCCTTGATCTCTCCGCCTCCTCGTGAGCCTGCCTGACGAGGCTGCTCCTGAGGAAGGTTCATGTCGTCCGCCCCGTGAGGCTTGGCCCCTCGCGAGGGTCTTGAGCTTGAGCTGATGAAGCTAGGCCGTGTTGGGCCCCCACTTGAGCCATGCCGCAGGCCGCAGGCAGGCAAGTCTGGGGACCCCCGTTCCCAGAACGCCGACAGTAGCCCCCGGGCCCAAGGCGCGCCCGGACTTGTCTTAGCAGAGAAGCGAAGGGGCAAGTGCGAAGCGCCGCGGGCCCGAACAGCCTGTGGCCTTGGGCGCCGCGTGGCGATTGATTGGTCGTGGGTGTCTCCGCTCCCCACGACGCCTCGGCAACTACACGACTTGACAAGTCCCTGCACGCAGAAATGGGTCATGATTACCTGTGATCATGGAGGCTGACGGTTGGCCTCCTCCGGCTATATGTAATGAACGGCGCGAGCCCTTCCAGTCCATCTCTTCTTGCTACTCCTTCTTCTCCATCCTCGCCCTTGCTCCGCATCGCGAAAATGGCTCTGATCCGCCGGTTTTCTACGGAAGAGAAAGGAAAGGCCCCCCGAGAGGGTCCTGACCCGCTTCCGCCGAAGAAACGGAAAGTCCTCTGCCGCCGAGATGAGGACGCCCAGCAGGAGGTGTCGAGGCCCTGGTACGAGCGGCCACCGCCAGGGTTCCCGCTGCCCTTGTACGCCCGCATTGAGGGCCCTGGAGGAGTAGACGCCGAGCGCCATGGACGACGCCGCCGTCGGCGCCGGCGGGTCACGGCGGTGCGCATCGTTCCTCCTGGAACCCATGCCGAGGGCTCCTCCCGAGAGCTTGTGCTCCACGCAGCCATGCCTCCTCAATCTTGGATTCGCCTTCCTCCCTCCTTCGCCTTCGAGATCCCGCCGAGGGGCTCTCTGGAGCTCTGGTTGCAGCATGATGGCTGCAGCACCCCTGCGACCGGAGAGGAGGTTGCGGTTGTCGCTCCGGGCAAGGTCTACATGACCCGACGCTGGGGCGAGATCGCCCGGGTCTGCCGGACAAGGGGCGCCCTCGTGATCCACCTAGAGTATGATGGCGCCTCCTTGATGTTCTTCAAGGTCTTCGACGCGGAAGGACGCCGGCTGGAATGCTGCCCCGAGAAGGGCAGTCGGGGCGTCGTCCTCGCGAGGACTAGGCCCGCCGGTCGCCCCCTCGGCAACTCCTCGAGCAGCAGCGAAGGGGCTGGAGGATCCGGCGCCTCCGCCGAGCTTCTGGCGACTCCGGAGACGAGCGATGACAGCTACGAGCCCCCGAGCTCGCGCCACACTCGGAGTCGGGCGGGCGCGTCAGGCTACCGGCGCCGGTGACCTGGATGGGGTTGGCATCGGCACCTGGCGGCCCACTATTGATGATGGCGTCTCCTGCGGTGGCACGCGTAGTCGGCGTTCCTTAGGATTAGCACCTTTTATTTCCTGCAAAGAATCGAAGTAGCACCCCACGGGGGTATGTAAGGCGTTGGTCATGTTGTTGTGAATATTATGTCCTTATGATGAATCGGTGCGAGATGCTTGTTCTGCCCCAGCTCAGCTTCCCCTTTCTTTCCTCACGAGGGCTTGGTGCTCTGCGCTGACAGGTCCCGGTCCCCAGGTAGGCTTTAGCCGTCGCTGGTATGACAGGTCGCGATGCCGTGGGTCAAGGGCAGGAGGTGTGTTGCCCGAGGTCCAGTAAGAGCCCCTGAGTCGCGATGCTCAGGAGGTCCCCTTTAGCGCTCAAGCAGCCTCCGCTGGGCAAGAAAGGTAGGCGGCTTTGCCATGATAGAGCAGCAGTAGGAGAGGGTTTAGCGCTGAGTTGGATCAGTTTTTTGCGTGACTTATCTTGCGAGTTTGGAACGGCGCTCGATGAGGTGCCGTGTCTGTGCGACGGCAACTGAGGTGTTGTTGGGTTGGGCCCTCGCGAGCTTCTTCCCTCTCCCCTGCTCTTTCTTTAATGCTCTACCTCCTCAGGTCCCGGCCCTCGAGCGAGCTCAGCCGCCGCTGGTATGACAGGTCGCGATGCCGTGGGTCAAGGCCAGGGGGTGAGGGCTGGAGAGCCAGTAAGAGGCCATGAGTCGCGATGCTCAGGCGCCCCCCTTTTAACGTGCAAGCGGATCGCGCCGGAGAGGGGGAGAGAAGGCTCGTGAGGCCGCCCATGTTATTCCTGGACCAGGTCATGTGTACCAATCACAAGGGGGAAACAAGGTTCGTCGTTACGGTTGCCAGCCAACCATTGGTCACTCCGAGGGAGTGATCGGGGGCACTGAGGGCTTGGTGAGGTGGCGCCTTGCGGGGCTGCCGCGGCCAGAGCTCAGCCACTCAGATTTATCGGCGTTGTAGGGACGGACCCATGCGCAAGTGCCGTGCCTGAGCGAGCGGCTCCAAAGGTAGGTGTCAATCGAGCAGGCGATTAGGTCAAGCATGTTATGTATGAATAAGAAAATCCATCTAGATAGGTGTGGAGAAAGCATACACCACTGGGTCTGGCCCGAGCAACTTGGGGATAATGCAGCCCGAGGGGCGCCCCCAACAAGGTAAGTAAAGAACATAAGCAAAACGGATACAATGCCACAGGGACGAACCCATGCGGCCTGGGAATGATGCAGCCCGAGGGGCACTCCCAGCTGAAAGCGGAACTTAGAGAGGTGTCACCTGATATGGTCGGAGATGGCGGGATGTTCAGGTAGCGGATGACGCGTGATGAGGTAGCCGGCCCTCACGAGGCCCTCCGGACCTGGAGCCTCGGGGGGCTCCGGGGGCACGGGGGGTTCCTCGAGAGCCATCACCATCTCTGCCAGGATCGCGCGCTGCTTGACCTCCTGAGCCTCCAGAGCGCGCCTCAGCAGGCGCTGATGGGCGGCAACCGCGTTCGGCAGGCCGAAAGGCATGTGAACACAGCTGTGAGGTGGACCCTCGCAACGTCCCACGCGTGAAAGCCAAAGGCGCTCCTGAGACGCGGCCAGGTTGAGCCCTGGTATGTCGATGCAGATTCGCAGCCCAGCATCCTCGCCTGGATGTGGGGCCACGGCGGGCAAGCGGCGACAGCCGCGCATGACTCTTGACTCCTGTAGCTCCTGGGTGTTCCTCGTGATGAACTCCTGAGGGTTTGGCCCTCCTTGCCTCATACCTTCCTGAGGGAAACATGCCTTGAAGCACGCCTCCAAGTGGTGCCCGAGCGCCTCCCTTGTGACTCCGGCTAGGTCGGTGGCTCGCCATGGAAGATCCCCCGAGCCCCGCCTAAGGAGGGCGCCGGGCGCGCCTTCCTATGCGACAGAGGGTGGCGCCCCTTGAACGGGCGCGGGTCCTGTGGCCACGCCTCCGGAGGTGCCTACCCCATGAGGGCTTGGACCTGGCGAAGCCTTCTTCTTCTTAGGGATCGCCTCGGGAAGTCTCCCGCTCCTGTGGTCTGGATCTTCGATTGCTGCGGCTTGGAAGGCACGCTCAAGAGAGCATACCGCATCCCTTTCCTCACAAGGCACTGTGATGACTCATTCGCTTCCTGGCATCTTGAGGACATTGTAGCCATGGTGAGTCACTGACATGAACTTGGCCAAAGTTGGGTACCTGAGGATGGCATTGTATGGCAGGCGAATGTGGGCGACGTCAAAGTCGATGAGCTCGGTGCGGTAGTTGTTGCGCTGTCCGAAGGTGGCGGGAAGACAAATTTGCCCTATTGGGACGGTGGAGCCATCGGTGACTCCCGAGAAAGGCTTGGCCGGCTGAAGCTGATCGTATGGCACTTGGAGATCGTTGAATGTCTTGACAAATAGGACGTTGAGTCCTGCTCCGCCGTCGATGAGGGTCCTGGTGACTTGCACGTTGCTGATGACTGGTGAGCAAAGCATGGGGAGGACTCCTGCCGTCGCCGCGCACTTGAGCTGGTCCGCTGAGCTGAACGTGATAGCGCACGACGACCACCTGAGAGGGCATGTGGCCTCTGGCTTGGGGAGGACTGCATTCACCTCGCGAGCAAACTGGTTGAAGATGCGCTGAGAGGCTGGGGCCTGAGCACCACCCAGGATGCAAGCGATCGCGCGCGGCTCCTAGAAGCCCCCAGCCCCCTCGTCCTGATGGTTGTCTTCGTACCTCCTTGGCGGCTGCGCCAGTGGTGGGAGCCCTGCATTGCCTTGAGGGCGGTCCTCACGAGGCTGGTCTCTCCAAACCCCCTCGCGAGGCTGGTCTTGCCAGCGGTCCTCGCGAGGTCTGTCACGCCATCCCTGGCGAAGGCCTCGGTCTTCCCAGCGTCCTGCGCCTCTTCCTCCTTGGTCGTATCCCCGATCATTGTGCTCGGGGCGTCGGCCGATACGCCCTTCTCGTACGGCCCTGAGCTCCTGGCATTCGTTGGTGTTGTGGGTGTGGAGGTCGTGGTACACGCAGTACAGGCTGCCCTTGGATGATTCGGGCTGATCCCTGCCTCACTTGGTGTCTGGTTCTGCCGCGAGCACGACAGCCCCCTTGTGCTTCACATCCTTGGCCTTGGGCTTCTTCTCTTCTGGATCGGCAGCCGGAAGCTCGAGGAGGGAGAGGCACCCTTCCTCAGCCCTGGCGCATTTGGTCGCCAAGTTGAACAGCTCCAGGGATGTGCACAGGTCTTCATGCATTGCTAGCTCCTCCTTCATCTTGACGTCATGCACGCCATCGGAGAAGGCTGAGATGATGGCTTCCTCAGTCACCTTGGGGATTTTGAGGCGGGCGTTGTCGAAGCGCTGGATGTACTTCTGCAGGGTCTCTCCTGGCTGCTGCTTGATGCGGCGCATGTCGCTCACGGCCGGAGGCCGGTTGCGAGTGCCTTGGAAGTTGGCGATGAAGCGGGTGCGCATCTTGTCCCAGGAGGAGATCGTGCCGAGAGCCAGGTTCAGGATCCAGGTTCGGGCTCCATCCTTCAGCGCCATGGGGAACCAATTCTCCATGACCTTTTCGTCCCCGTTGGCGGCTTCGGTGCCCAGCTCGTAGAGCTGAAGGAACTCCGCGGGGTCAGCGGTGCCGTCGTAGCGAGGAGGCAAGTACGGCTTGAACTTGCCGGGCCATGCAATGCTGCATAGCTCAGCGGTGAAGGTGCGGCAGCCTGCAGTGGCTACCGGGGCTCTCTGCTGATGTGGAGCTTGCTCTCGTGGATTCCCGCGCACCGCTGCCTGGAGCAGCGCGGGGTCTTGACGTGGTGGCGCTGGAGCGTGATCGCGGTGTTCCGGTGCTGGCAGCTTCTTTCTTATTGCGCGGGCGCCGAACGCGGAGGGTCTCGGCCCGGGGCCACGCGCCTTGGACCCAGGGCGCCTTCTCGGGGAGGAGGTGGCGGGGGCACCTCCGGCTCCCTGCCTCCTGCGCGGGGTGATGGGTGAGGCAGCGAGAGGGACGGCGTGGGGGAGCCTCCTGCGGCGCGGACGAGCTCGGCGACGCGGTCGAGCCACTCCTCGTAGACGTTGTCGATGGGGCGGTAGCGCAGGAGCTCGTTTGCCGCGATGAGCGCGGCTCGAGCCTCCATGGGAGCGTGGTGTGCGCGGGACGAAGAACCAGCAGGGGCGAGCGAAGGAGTAGCGGTGCAGCCTTCTCGCCTCACGGATGGATGCAGGGACGAAGCCTGCTGCTCGTTCCACGCCGGGCCGGTGGCGGCGTTGGCGGCAGGCGACGGGGAACGACGGGGTGTCCGCCGACGGGAGCCGTCTGGGTGACTCGAGCGGCACGAGCAGCCCGGCGCTCGGCGCGAGCTCGACGAGCGTCAGCCATGGACACGATGGAAGATCACACGCGACCAGCGGAAGAAGAATTCTGGCGCACCCCCTACCTGGTGCGCCAAATGTCGGATTTCGGGTTCCGGCAGACCCTTGAGGTTAGAACACTGGGGTGCGCACGGAGATCTTTCCCCTACCAGCTCACGCGTGAATGGCTAGCGAGGTATCTAAACTATGAACGATGAACAACACAAGGGACACAAGGTTTACTGGTTCGGGCCACCGTTGTGGTGTAATACCCTACTCCAGTGTGTGGTGTGGTGGATTGCCTCAGGGGCTGATGAAGAATAGTACAAAGGAAGAACAGCCTCGCGAGGGGTTGTTCTTGAGCCGATGTGATGGACTGCTTGGGTGAGTCCAGTCGCTTCTCTCTCTCTCTTGTGAATACCTCCTCCTCTCTCTCTGTAGTGGCTAGTCCTATTTATAGAGGGAGGCCCTGGACCTCTTCCCAAATGATGAGCGGGAAGGGCGCCAACAATTGGCCATTTTGAAGGGGAACATCTAGTACACTTATCCTGACTAAAGTTGGTCTTCGGCTGCCAAAGGCTCTGACGGTGACGCCGTCCTGGACTCCACGATGACCTCCTTCCTGCCGCTCTGCTGGTCTTGGTCTTGTTGCACCGAAGTGGTAACCTTTCCCTGATGCCTTGGCCTGTGCTTGCCTCCTTTGCGCCAAAGGGGAAATGAGGACACTGCGCGGGCAGGCGCCCGCCTAGCGCCCGCCTGGCCTCGATCGTCATGGCTTGCATCACAGGGCACCCTCGTGAGGTACCCTGCCTTGATCTCTCCGCCTCTTCGTGAGCCTGCCTAACGAGGCTACTCCTGAGGAAGGTTCCTGTCGTCCGCCCCGCGAGGCGTGGCCCCTCGCGAGGGACTTGAGCTTGAGCTGATGAAGCTGGGCCGTGCTGGGCCCCCACTTGAGCCATGCAGCAGGCCGCGGGCAGGCAAGTCTGGGGACTCCCGTTCCCAGAATGCCGACATAAGCCTCTTATTCTCCTTTGCGGAGTCAGCAAGCTGGGCCCGAACGTCCTTCAGTTCTACGCTCAGCTGGATATTGGCATCTTGGAGATTGTTTTTCTCCTACCTAACCTTTGTAAGCACGCGCTCACCAGCCTTTAGCTGTCGTTTGGCATGCGGCTCGTTCCCAATCACGACCTCCGGATTCACTCCGGAGTCATCTGCAGAATCTATTGTTAGATTTGCATGCATGCCGCATACTATCTGGTACATGCCATTCTTTGCAATAGAGACAAGTGTTACCAGAGGGGGGCCTTCTCGGACTCCTTCAGCGCGGCAACTGCGGCCTGTAGCTGGGCTTTGCACTCTTCCAGCTCCTGAGACAATTGGGTATTCTTCTCTGTAAGAACCTGCACAAATAATGATCCTTAAATCAGTTGTGTCAACTGTTTCAAGTCTCAGGGGCTACTGATATATATAATGATCGGATTTTCTTACCCGTATATCCTTTACATACTGGTTCGTGGCTCTGGCAAGACCATTTTGAGCAGCACGGATGTACGCGTCTCCTGAGTTGAAGGCATCAAATGCCTCTTGGGAGAAACAAGCGTCACGGAGTACAGCCCGGCGACGCGTGTGATTCATGGCGCTCTCCACTTCGGAATTTGTAGCGGATAATATATCCGCATCCTCTGTAGGAGGAGCATCTGGCATTTTCCCCGTGTTAGCTTCCGCCTCTATGTCCGGCCCTGGAGCCCGACTGGTGAAGGCGTGATCGGCAACCTCTCCGGATATAGTCCGGCGAGCGTTTTTTCTACTAGGAAACATGGACGTTATTATATTTTAAAAGAAAACAACCACGGAGCAAGGTTCTGTATCATACCTCTGCGACGGCGTCTCAGTCCTGACCGCCTTCCTTTTTAGCCTACCCGGCTTCGGTGCCCCTTGTTGGCGAGTCACTGCGGGTTCAGCATGGCGTCCCAAGGGCCTTCCCTGTAAGACACCATATGTGTACGGTAGGTGAAGTGCAGAAAAGGGGATCCTTCTCGGAAGTTGGGACTCCGGTTTTACATACATGCGATGCAGGGAGTAGCCCAGGATAGTCGGCTATGATGGCCACCATGGGATCATCGCAGCTCAATTGATAGAATGTCCTGTCGATCAGCTCCACAAATATGTCCGGATCCTCTTCGAGTCCGGGATCGAGGGCCCGGTCAGGGTCCTCCGGTTGTGGAGGCGGGCTGTGGACCTCCCTTACAGCTTTTCACAGTTCCTGCCATGAAACGGCAAGGTAAGTACTTATGACGAAGAATGCGGGAAGGTTGGGAGTAAAAAGTGACAGCTCACCCAGCTTGGAGGGTTGTACATGGAGAATCCATCCTGTGGCTTTATGCGGATGAACTCCTCTTCCTCTCCCTTGTACAAATCGGACAGAATTTTTGCTAAAGCAGCAACTGAGTCCGGTCCCTTACGCCCGCAGCGGGTGGCATCATCTTCCTCGTTAAAGTGCCACATGGGGTGCCCTCGATATTGAAGTGGTTGTACCCCCCGCATTATACATATTGACATAACCTCGATTATTGTCAGTCCTGATTGAGCCAGCATTTTTATCCGGCCCATTAGGTAAAGGACTTCTCCGTTATCTGCCTCCTAAGGGCTCCGAGGGCGCCAGCTACGGCGTTTCTTCAGGGGAGCATTGTCGAACTCAGGGAGGCCCATCTGAATAGGGTCCAGAAGGGGGACGTCCTCCATATAAAACCACTCCAAAGGCCCGTCCTCGGATGTCTTCTTCGAGTACCGGACAGGTATCCGGTCCCGGCGATGCACCATATTTCGGCTCCACCCACTTGGTACAGTGACCCCTCCTGTGTATGGGGTACGAGGCAGAATAGCCTCTTCCATAGCTCGAAATGAGCTTCGCAGCCCAGAAACAGCTTGCAAAGGGTGACATAGCCAGCAATGTGTAATATGGAGGCGGGAATGAAATTATGCAGCTGGAGGCCATAGAACTCCAGGAGCCCGCGGAGGAACGGATGAATTGGAAATCCAAGCCCTCTTAATAAGTGAGGGACGAGGCATACCCGCTCCCCCATGGATGGGCTGGGAAAGATCTCCGCTTGCTCCCCGCCGTTATAGGTGGCGAGCCCGGCTCGAACGGGGACCATATATGCTGGAGGGAGAAACCCCTGGGTCTGTAGCTCTACTAATTGGTTGTGGGGGATGAAACACTTCTTCCAATTGCCGGGCTTAGGGCTACAGGAGCGAGAGGAGGAGCTGCGACGACCGGCCATGTTGGAATGGATTTTTTTCGGGCGCGCTCCGATGGATACTCACTGTGGGAGGATGATGTGATCTAGATCTGAGAATCCCCGTCTCTTTAATAGACGATTTACCCACATGGCTAGGGTGGCAATTGTAAAAATGCCCCGACTTCTCGCATTCGCTCGACGCATGGAGGATATCCATTATTAGGCGCGGAAGCCAAGGAGTGCAACATTTATAGGAAGCCAGACACTACTCAAACAAGTATTCAGAATTTGGAGAAGAACCCGCCTTGCAATGCCGAAGACAATCTGCGCACCGGACTCATCGCCATTGAAGCCTGGTTCGGGGACTACTGAGGGAGTCCTAGATTAGGGGGTCCTCGGACAGTCGGACTATATCCTTTGGCCGAACTGTTGGACTATGAAGGTACAAGATTGAAGACTTCGACCCGTGTAAGGATGAGACTCTCCTTGGCGTGGAAGGCAAGCTTGGCCATATGGATATGTAGATCTCCTCCCTTGTAACCGACTCTATGTAACCCTAGCCCCCTCCGGTGTCTATATAAACCGGAGGGTTTAGTCCGTAGGACAACAACAATCATACCATAGGATAGCTTCTAGGGTTTTAGCCTCTACGATCTCGTGGTAGATCAACTCTTGTAATACTCATATCATCAAGATCAATCAAGCAGGAAGTAGGGTATTACCTCCATCGAGAGGGCCCGAACCTGGGTAAACATCGTGTCCCCCGCCTCCTATTACCATCCGTCCTAGACGCACAGTTCGGGACCCCCTACCCGAGATCCGCCAGTTTTGACACCGACAATGATCCGCAGCCGTCTGGTCTAGCTGGTGGCCAATCATAATCCGGAGGCCGGTTTAGTCTTCTACGTGCTGCAACACGTATTTGAGAAAACAATTATCCTTTTGGGCACTGAAACGCCTTGTAATAGGCTAGTTAAAATACTTGGTCGGTTATGCCTTCATGCATATTTATCTGCAACTGATGCCTGCTAATCCGCCATGCTTAAGATATGATGTTCATAATCCATAGCCATTTATTCAAGCTATTCCTGCAGATAAGAAGCTTAAAGTGCCCTGGCGGTTTACCACCGGGTGGGTCATGATACCCAAATATATATATGACCAAGGTTTATAACCAAGAATGTAAAAGATAACCAAATATGGAAATATACGATACCTGTGACCTTTAGGCATAATGTTGGCTGACCAACTTTGTAGTGAGGGTAATAACCCTAATCCGGAGTATAATTAACTCCTGTTATATGATGCTGGTTTACAATAAAACCGTTCTGGGTTGTGATAAACGCCGGTTTATTCCATACTGGTGACTTTGAGTCAAAACTAGACCGGGCTGATAGTCTCCGGATTATAACTTGATCATGCACTGACAACTTGTAACTGACAGTGTAACCGGATTGATGAACACCGGTTTGAAAACATCACAAATCTTGTCAAAAGAAAGAAAAACTTAGCAAAAGGCAAATAAAAACGTTTGTAGTCGAGGCTTTTCACGAGCTGCCAGGCCCCAAATTCGAGGCTTTTCATGGGCTGCCAGGCCACTGAGTTATACCATTTTTGCAAAGCCTTTTAAGATGGTCCCTAACCCTTAACCAAACATCATTTTAACTTGACAAGTTCAGGGTCTTATTAGAGTAACTTGTCAAAGTTCGATGGGTCATACCAGGTTTACCTGGGCGGAGTAACTTACTTAAAGAGGCAGGCTAACCCGGGGTTTTAGGTGTATACACCAGGCTTCCAAGCCATGGCTAGATAGCCTATTACAAGTGTAGATTCTTAGTTCATTTCGACAGCAAAGAATTCCCAAGTAACATTTTGAGCTGTGCTCAGTGGGTGCCTATGTTTGAGTTGTTGTTTACAACACTCTCTTTGGCCCCGGATTGATTTGGCTTTGAGCCGCATCGTCCACATCCAGCATCTCCATTGCCATCTCATAGCTTTCCACCCATGACTCGGGGGATAAGTCAGCGGTGTAATTCGGCACTTTTCGCGGGCCTTTGAAATCCTTGGCCAGGCGCATGTTGTGCAACTGTGGGACGAGACACGGTACTCCCAAAGAGCTAGAGGTAACCCTTGGTTCCACCGATGTGGTTGGACGAACCGGAGTAAGTTGGCGAGCCTCGTGCTGTGCTGCTAACTCGGCTTCTCGACGAGCTCTAGCGCGATCCACCACATCCTGAGCATCACCACCACCACCTGCCGGGTTGTGGCCAAGGGGCAGATCACGGTTCCGCGCATTGCTTGATACGATCGGTTCATCCATACGCCTGTTGTAGCTCCGGCTTGGGAAGGGAGTAGAATGGATCCTCTCGCGACTATATGAATAAGCCTGCTGCTGAACCAAAGCTGTCTGAAGAAGCTCCCTAGCCCATCGCGTCTCGACTTCCACCGGAGATTCGCCTTCGATCGGAAGGGCCGCCAGCCGTGAAGCGGCAGTGACAATGTTGTCCATCGGGTTAGAGTAATGACCCGGTGGTGTTGGGACATGCTGCGGCGACACGTGATTCTGGCGAGGCGGATCCACCAAACGTGGCTGAACCGGCACCCCCGCTCCAGGTGCTTCCGCCCGATTTAACATTGGCCGATTACTGGTCCCCGCTCCTGGGGTGTTAAAGAGGTTCATGGCCTCATAAACCGGCGGCAGGCGAGATTGGTACCTCCTCTTCAGGACATCATTTGATGCACTCTGATCCAGCATAAGCCGGTAAGCCTGTGCATCCAATGCGGCCCCTTTCGTAGCCATCCTGGTATCCTCTGCTGCCAAGTCGTCTTTGGCCTGGGTGATCTAATCTATCACCTTCGCGATTTCCACATTATGTGCGTCTTGGTCCGTCGGGTTAACCTCCGCCATCAGCGTTGCCAAAGCGTCAAACAAATCAGATAGAACCTGAGGCGGCGGTCGCACAGGGCCTCCTGCCCCGGCCGCTGCCGCTACTGTTGATCCGGAAATCATCGCAGTTGCGGTCGAAGAGTGGAGTGCTGGTTGTGTACTGGCCATGAAGATTGCAACCCGGTTCGGCGGATCAAAGGGGTCCAGAATACTGTCGCCATCGGAACTGCCCCCAATCCGGCCATCTGGCAACTGATATAACGATTCGGTCTCTCCAGTCGATGACTCATCGCCGGAATAAACGACGGTTTCACCACCAAATTCCGATCTATCCTCAGATTCCCCTCCGTGGATGACTCCCACGAGGCACGCTTCACGACAGGCTTGACTCGGGCAGATCTCGCACGCTGAGCCGTTTCGACGAGGTCGGTGCAGATGTCCGGCTCAGGGCCCGGTTCGCCCATCTTGCCAATGAAAACGTGTATGCCACCAAAGGGGACCCGGTACCCGTACTCGATTGAGCCGGCCTCGGGGCCCCATCCTGCATCGTCAATGTAGAGCTTGCCGCGACGACTCTTGGTCATCCAGCCCACAGCGTAGCCCTTGGGTCCTTCGAAGCTGCCCTCTAAGAACTCGAAACCATCGTGCGATAGCCCCACGGTGGGCGCCAACTGTCATGGTTTTGTCATGGCAGATGTCCTAAGAAAAGGGCTTAGTCGTGGAGCCATCGCGCGGGTTACCTTAAAGGGGTTAAAGCGAACAAGGGACACAGAGAGTTTATACTGGTTCAGCCCCTTGCGGTGAAGGTAAAAGCCTAATCCAGTTGTTGTGGAATTGCTAGGGTTTCGATGACCAGGGAGCGAATACGTTTTGCCTGAGTCTCGATTTGTTGTCTGTTGTCCTGAACCACCGCCGGGTCGTCCCCTTATATACACGGGTTGACGCCCGTCGGCTTACAGCATCCTGAGGCTGGCTCATAAACGTGTCCGGCTCGGTCTCTGCTCTTTCTATCTTACAACACAAGTTTGCATATCAATGTCAGTTTATGTCTACAGGCCTTAAACCGGCTTTGGGCCATGGGCCTTCATAAAGCGTCACCGTCTGTCTTCATGGGCTTCAGATATAGTGAACTACTATGGGGTTAATCCGGCCTCTCCTGGCCGGTTTACGCCCAGTGGTAATATCCCCAACAAGTACTTTACTAGTTTTCATAGTAACCCCAGGGTATTTGATACCTGTTCAGTTGCTAAGATTAGTAACTCGAAACAGGAGTTGCAAAATGAAGAGAGACTAGTTAAGGGCAAGGTGACGATGTCTGTTAGAAATTATTCCACGGTTGATAAGATCACCATCGCACAGTCCTTTTACCTTCGGGATATGTCTTGAACCTAAAATAAATGTTATTTGGTGTTTGCGTTGAGCATGAATATGATTGGATCATGTTTATTACAATACGGTTATTCATTTAAGTCAAAAAATAATTGTTGTTCTGTTTACATGAATAAAATCTTCTACGGTCATACACTTAATATAAATGGTTTATTAAATCTCGATCATAGAGATACACATATTCATAATATTGATGTCAAAAAATGCAAAGTTGATAATGATAGTGCAACATACTTGAGGCACTGCCATTTAGGTCATATTGGTGTAAAGCACATGAAGAAACTCCATGCGGATGGACTTTTGGAATCACTTGATTATGAATCATTTGATGCTTGCAAACCATGCCTCATGGCCAAGATGACTAAGACTCCGTTCTCCGAAACAATGGAGCGAGCCACTGACTTATTGGAAATAATACATACCGATGTATGCGGTCCGATGAGTGTTGAGGCTCGCGGCGGGTATCGTTATTTTCTAACCTTCACAGATGATTTGAGCAGATATGGGTATATCTACTTAATGAAACACAAGCCTGAAACATTTGAAAAAGTTCGAAGAATTTCATAGTGAAGTGGAGAATCAATGTAACAAGAAAATAAAGTTTCTACGATCTGATCGCGGAGGCGAATATTTGAGTTACGAGTTTGGCCTTCATTTTAAAACAATGTGGAATAGTTTCACAACTCACGCCACCTGGAACACCACTTTTGTTTTGGGGTTATGCATTCGAGACAGTTGCATTCACGTTATATAGGCATAAGCATAATAAACTGGTGCATCCGAAGACAGTGAATCTAGAATAGAGGCCGGGTGGGGAAGTAAAAGATGTAAGAGAGCCTTTTTCCGGGAAGGGGCACCATCTAAATCCGTTGAGACGATACCGTATGAACTATGGTTTGGCAAGAAACCTAAGCTACCGTTTCTTAAAATTTGGGATTGCGATTGTTATGTGAAAAAACTTCAGTCTGATAAGCTCAAACCCAAATTGGAGAAATGCGTCTTCATAGGATACCAAAAAGAAACTATTGGGTACACCTTCTATCACAGATCCGAAGGCAAGATCTTTGTTGCTAAGAATGGATCCTTTCTAGAGAAGTAGTTTCTCTCAAAAGAAGTGAGTGGGAGGAAAGTAGAACTTGATGAGGTAATTGTACCTTCTCTTGAATTGGAAAGTAGTTCATCACAGAAATCAGTTCCAGTGATGCCTACACCAACTAGAGAGGAAGCTAATGGTAATGATCATGAAAACTTCAGATCAAGTTACCACCGAAACTCGTAGGTCAACCAGAGCACGTTCCGCACCAGAGTGGTATGGTAATCCTGTTTTGGAAGCCATGTTACTAGACCATGACAAACCTACGAACTATGAGGAAGCGATGATGAGCGGGATTCCGATAAATGGCTTGACGCCATGAAATTTGAGATAGGATCCATGTATGAGAACAAAGTGTGGACTTTGGTGGACTTGCCCGATGATCGGCAAGCCATTGAGAATAAAAGGATCTTCAAGAGGAAGACGGGCGATGACGGTAGTATTACTATCTACAAAGCTCAAATTGTCACGAAATGTTTTCGACAATATTTGACGCGATTTTGTACCAAAGCAGAAAAGTCAAATACTTTTTGTAGTAAAAAAAGAATCATCCCATGATTTGCTTTTCTCGCTTTTACATGACTAACCCATTGGACTGATTTATTATTTGTACAAGGTTTTTATTATTAGTGCAGGATACCCACGAAAGAGTGAATATGCACACATGGACTAATGCATACATGGTTGATCTCTTGATTAGCCTTGTACGTGGTGCGCGGCAAAAATCGCCTACGTACTACATGCATGCATCGAAGACCTGGTATAGTGGCGACTGGCACATCTAGGAGCACAATGCATACAGGAGCAGTACAATGCATATCCTGCGTATAAGCTGCGGCCGCGACGGCCGGCACATATAAATACGTATCTCTACAAATACCCATGTACCGGCCGGCAAGCACGCGTACATACCCGAATACCCATATAACCTGTTGAAGTTAAAATACAAATTGATGAAGTTGCAAGGCGGCCGGAGAGTCGCATGTTTGGTAGTACTTTGTTTTGCAGGAGTGCACGTCAAGAAAAACAGTCAAAGAGATAAGTATACGAAGGAGCATCAACATACGCCGTGCATATCCATTCCAAGAAAATCGGCAGCAGCCGAACGGCCGTGGCCCTAGCTACGCGTCCAGCGCGACCACCTATAAATACACGGGCACAAGGCCATTCACAGGGGGAGGCCTCGCACCAGGAGGCACCAGGAGGAACGCCCCAGGAGGCGACGGCGCGCCCGCGGCCGCGCAATCGCAAACCATACACCAGATGTGATGCCCGAGGAGGA
This sequence comes from Aegilops sharonensis, assembly GCA_904067115.1. Classification (NCBI taxonomy): domain Eukaryota; kingdom Viridiplantae; phylum Streptophyta; class Magnoliopsida; order Poales; family Poaceae; genus Aegilops; species Aegilops sharonensis. Next base: position 123,042,632 of record LR880971.1, on the reverse strand, counting down.
AGAGACACCGGCGGCGGTCTGCCCACGGCGAGCATGCAGGCATCGGAGGAGATGAAGAAACGGGAGCAGACCAAGCCCCGCTGACTAATTATTTGTTACTATGTCTTCCATCCATCAGGTTCTACACAAGAAGAACAACCGGAAAAAGGAGGTGGAGTCCTGCACACAAACATCCGAAGAGAAGACAAGGCGGAGACGCGCCCCTGGTGGCAGCGTCGAGGAGATCGGAGGGCGCGCCCTTGCGGCCGCGCGTGCGCCAAGGGGCACCCAGCCGAGAGAGAGGCGCAAGCACACGTGGGAGACTCGTCCGTGGCGGCGATATGCTGCAGGGCGCGTCGTACAGGATGAGTATACCGGGCTCAAGATGCATGCATATGCAACAACCCTCTACTTTTCATTTCCTTAGCAGGTTCCTCGGAAACGGGAGAGATACCACGCCTCACACACACCAGGAGGCACCGGGAGGGATAGCAACCCAGGAGCCGACGGCGCCGGGCAGGAAAAGACGCCGGCCATGACGGCGGCCTGACCATGGCGAGCATGCAGGCGCATGAGGAGATGAAGAAATGGGAGCAGACCAAGCCCCGCTGGCTAATTTTATTTGTTATACTATATGTCTTTCATCTAGCAGGTGCTATGGGAGACAAGACCAAGAGACGAGATGCGCCCTAGCGGCAGCGTCGAGAAGGTCGAGACGGAGATGGCAGCCAGCCGAGACATACGCGCCCACGGCGGCGGCTCGCTCGCTGCGGTGCAAGTACATGCACGAGAAGACCGGCGAGAGGATGCGGCGGCGGCGGCAGAGGCACCTCTCCGAGCTCGACGACGGCAACGGCAACACACACAAGGCCGTTGCATGTAGTCAAGCTAGCTCGTCTTGAATTGCATGGCACATGCATGCAAGGGCACATACGGCATGTGCTTTTCTCTTCAGTGGCTCGTTCCCTTTCTTTTCTTAAAATACCAGATCGCATCAAGAGGAATCCAAGCAACAAACACCCAAGAAGAAGAAAAAAGGGCACAAACAATAGAGGAGAGGAGGCTCCCGCGGCAACGCGCACGGCGCGTGCGCCCGGGACGCCAGGAAACCAGAGGCAGAACCAGGGGAACGCGAGACGGCACGCAGCGGACGCGGCCAAGAGGAGACGCGCCCCGCGCTGGGGGTGGCGCTGGCTTCGTCCCCAGTTCGCTGACGAGCCGACCGGGACGGTGTCGACTCGCAAGGCACGTACTGCGTGTGCGCTGCCGTGAGATGCTTGCAGTGGCGCCGTGTTGGAGGGCGTCATGGCGGCAGAGAAGAAGAACACGCCACGGCGACGACGGCGGCGGGACTAGTGTGTTGTCAACGATCTGAAGTTGGACACGCTCAAAGCAAGCAAGCACCCGACAAGATGAAGAACGGGCAGCAATGCATACCCTGCTGACTAACTTCTTTTGATCTATATGTATGCTTTCGTCTAGTAAGTGGCCAAAGAGAAGACACCGAGCCAGGAAGCGATGGCACAGGTGGCATCATCCAGAAGCGGAGGCCTCGCACCAGGAGGCACCGGGAGGGATCCAGAAGGAACGCCCAGGAGGCGACGATGGCAAGCCGAGGTGGAAGAGACGTCGGCCACGCCGGCGGTCTGCCCATGGCGAGCATGGAGACACGGGAGGAGGAGATCAAGAAACCGGAGCAGACCAAGCCCCACTGACTACTTCTACATATTACTATGTGAGGGAGTCCTGGACTAGAGGGTGTCCGGATAGCCGAACTATCATCTTTGGCCGGACTCCTAGACTATGAAGATACAAGATTGAAGACTTCGTCCCGTGTCCGGATGGGACTTTCCTTGGCGTGGAAGGCAAGTTTGGCGATACGGATATGTAGATCTCCTACCATTGTAACCGACTCTGTGTAACCCTAACCTATCCGGTGTCTATATAAACCGGAGGGTTTTAGTCCGTAGGACGAACAACAATCATACCATAGGCTAGCTTCTAGGGTTTAGCCTCCTTGATCTCGTGGTAGATCTACTCTTGTACTACCCATATCATCAATATTAATCAAGCAGGAGTAGGGTATTACCTCCATCGAGAGGGCCCGAAGCTGGGTAAGAACATCGTGTCCCTTGTCTCCTGTTACCATCCGCCTAGACGCACAGTTCGGGACCCCCTACCCGAGATCCGCCGGTTTTGACACCGACATTGGTGCTTTCATTGAGAGTTCCTCTGTGTCGTCACCTATAGGCCCGATGGCTCCTTCGATCATCAACAACGACGCGGTCCAGGGTGAGACTTTTCTCCCCGGACAGATCTTCGTATTCGGCGGCTTTGCACTGCGGGCCAATTCACTTGGCCATCTGGAGCAGATCGAAAGCTACGCCCCTGGCCATCAGGTCAGATTTGGAAGCTTGAATTATACGGCCGACATCCGCGGAGACTTGATCTTCGACGGATTCGAGCCACAGCCAAGCGCGTCACACTGTCTCGATGGGCATGATCTAACTCTGTCGCGGAACAGTGTCCTGGAGGCCGCACTAGTGTCCGCTCCGAACATTGATTCGGAGCCGATCTCGCCGATCGAGGATGGGTGGTTGGACACCACATCGGGGGCTGAAATCTCTACGGCGATTGAGCCGAACACAATTCCTGTCCTTTGCGAAGATCGTGACTCCGAGGTGCCGGACTCCGAACCCTCCGCGCCCCTACCAATCGAATCCGATTGGGCGCCGGTCATGGAGTTCACTGCCGCGGACATCTTTCAGCACTCGCCCTTTGGCGACATCCTGAATTCACTAAAGTCTCTCTCTTTATCCGGAGAGCCCTGGCCGGACTACGGTCAGGAAGGTTGGGATGCGGACGATGAAGAAATTCAACGCCCACCCACCACCCACTTTGTAGCCACTGTCGATGATTTAACCGACATGCTCGACTTCGACTCCGAAAACATCGAAGGTATGGACGACGATGCTGGAGACGACCAAGACCCAGCGCCTACAGGGCACTGGAAGGCCACCTCGTCATACGACATATACATGGTGGACATCCCAAAAGATGAGAACGGCGATGGAACGGCGGAGGATGACCCCTCCAAGAAACAACCCAAGCGCCGACGTCAGCGGCGCCGCTCTAAATCCCGCCACAGCAAAAACGGTGATTCCGGCACGGGAGATAATAACACTCCGGACAATGCCGAAGACAACCCCCTCCAGCAGGACTCAGCACAGGAGGAGGGAGAAGCAAGTCCGCACAACAGTGCGGCAGAAAGAGAGGTAGAGGACGATAATTATGCGCCTCCCCCCGAAGATGAGGCAAGCCTCAACGACGACGAATTCGCCGTGCCTGAGGATCCTGCCGAACAGGAGCGTTTCAAAAGCAGGCTTATAGCCACGGCAAGCAGCCTCAAGAAAAAGCAGCAACAGCTTAGAGCTTACCAAGACCTGCTAGCTGACAGATGGACTGAAGTCCTTGCAGCCGAAGAGTATGAACTCGAACGCCCCTCCAAAAGCTACCCCAAACGCAGGTCGTTGCCTCGATCAGAGGAGGAAGCACCCAAGTCACCAGCGCACGACATGGCAGACCGGTCACCCTGTGGCCGCGACAGAGAAGCCTCTCGGCCCTCCGCTCAAGCCACACCCCGACGCCGCTCAAAAAGTACAAGGCACGGGAAAACGCGCCGGACTTGCGAGATATATTGGAGGATAAGGCAAAAGATACAAGATCGATCTACGGATCGCGTGGGCGCCCCACGACACGTGATGATAACCGTCACGCCGGATATAGCAAATTCGGCCGGGCCGAACACAGTAGACAAAGTTCATATGAGCTACGTTGTGATATAGCCCAATACAGAGGCGCCACACACCCACTATGCTTCACAGATGAAGTAATGGATCATCAAATCCCTGAGGGCTTCAAACCCGTAAACATCGAACCATACGATGGTACCACAGATCCTGCGGTCTGGATCGAGGACTATCTCCTCCATATCCACATGGCCCGCGGTGATGATCTACACGCCATCAAATACCTCCCCCTCAAGCTTAAAGGACCAGCTCGGCATTGGCTTAACAGCTTGCCAACAGAATCAATTGGTTGTTGGGAGGACCTGGAAGCCGCATTCCTTGATAACTTCCAGGGCACATATGTGCGACCACCAGACGCCGATGACCTTAGCCATATAATTCAGCAGCCAGAAGAATCGGCCAGACAATTCTGGACACGGTTCCTAACAAAGAAAAATCAAGTCGCTGACTGTCCGGATGCAGAGGCCCTTGCAGCCTTCAAACATAACATCCGCGACGAGTGGCTTGCCCGGCACCTAGGACAGGAAAAGCCGAAATCCATGGCAGCCTTCACAACACTCATGACCTGCTTTTGTGCGGGAGAGGACAGCTGGCTAGCTCGTAGTAACAACTTGACCAAAATCCTTGGTAGTTCGGATACCAAGGACAGCAATGGCAGGTCGCGTCGCAACAAGAATAAGCGCCGCATTAACGGCGACAATGATGAAGATACGGCAGTCAATGCTGGATTCAGAGGCTCTAAACCTGGTCAGCGGAAGAAGCCATTCAAAACAAATACCCAGGCCCCATCCAACTTGGACCGAATACTCGATCGCTTGTGCCAAATACATGGCACCCCTGAAAAACCAGCCAATCACACCAACAGGGATTGTTGGGTGTTCAAGCAAGCAGGCAAGCTAAGTGCCAAACTCAATGAAAAGGGGCTGCATAGCGATGACGAGGA
>LR880971.1:123021840-123032350 GCA_904067115.1 Aegilops sharonensis | reverse complement strand
TTATATTATTAATGCATCTATATACTTGGTAAAGGGTGGAAGGCTCGGCCTTACGCCTGGTGTTTTGTTCCACTCTTGCCGCCCTAGTTTTCGTCATATCGGTATTATGTTCCCGGATTTTGCGTCCCTAACGCGGTCGGGTGATTTATGGGACCCCCTTGACAGTTCGCTTTGAATAAGACTCCTCCAGCAAGGCCCAACATTGGTTTTACCATTTGCCTCACCACCACCTACATTTCCCTTGGGAGTAATTAACCCAAGGGTCATCTTTATTCAGCCCCCCCGGGCCAATGCTTGTCTAAGTGTTGATCCAAACTAGAGTGCTTTGCAGCGCCCCCTCAAGGAAACTTGGGGTTTGGTTTTAGTTGTACGGACTGCTCATCCGGTCGTGGCCTGAGACGAGATACGCGCGGCTACTATCAGGGTGTCGGCACGCCGGGAGGTCTTGCTGGTCTTGTTTTATTACTGTCGAAATGTCTTGTAGCCGGGATTCCGAGACTGATCGGGTCTTCCCGGGGAGAAGGAATATCCTTCGTTGATCGCAAGAGCTTATCATGGGCTAAGTTGGGACACCCCTGCAGGGTATAAACTTTCGAGAGCCGTGCCCGCGGTTATGTGGCAGATGGGAATTTGTTAATATCCGGTTGTAGTAAACTTGAAGCAAACTCTTCTAAAATACACCAACCGTGTGCGTAACCGTGAGTGTCTCTTTTCGGGGTTGATCGAGAGGAGAACACGGTTTCTGGGTTATGTCTGACGTAAGCAGGAGTTCAGGATCACTTCTTGATCATTACCAGTTGACGACCGTTCCTTTGTTTCTCTTCTCGCTCTCATTTGCGTATGTTAGCCACCATATATGCTTAGCCGTTGTTGCAACCTCACCACTTTATCCCTTCCTTTCCCATTAAGCTTTGCTAGTCTTGATACCCATGGTAATGGGATTGCTGAGTCCTCGTGGCTCACAGATTACTACACCACCAGTTGCAGGTACAGGTTTGCGATGGTCATGACGCGAGAGCGATGTTTGCTTGTATTGGAGTTCTTCTTCTGCTTCTTCTTCGATCAGGGGATAGGTTCCAGGTCGGCAGCCTGGGCTAGCAGGGTGGATGTCGATTGAGCTTCTGTTTATGATTCATCCGTAGTCGGATGTTGATCTTGTCTATGATGATGTTGTATTCATGTGGCATTTGGGCCTTATGTATGTATCCCCATCTATTATGTAATGTTGATGTAATGATATCCACCTTGCAAAAGCTTTTCAATATGCGGGTCTATCCTTGGTGGGACCGTCGAGTTCCTTTTGGATAGGGTCGCATATTGGGCGTGACAAGCCTCTCACAGCAATTCTCGAGTCCGGCCACTAAACGTCCGGACACTGTCAAGCGCGCCCAGAGTAACCTACAACAAGACCGCCTGGCATGATTCAAGCACGCGTAGCAATCCGGCCCCAACCCCAGCCCTCGCGAAATTGCGAAGCCAGTATTACGCGTACATAACTACGCTTTGGAGATACCATGGGCATAAGGGGAGGGGCACGACCACGGCACGCCAAGAATGCGGCTCGACCGCACCAGGGGCTCCCGATTGTGTCATTCTTTTTCTTTTTTCTTTTTAATTACTTTCAGGACTCCGTTCTCCAAAAGTCATGTCCGGCACTAGAATTGCCGAACTAGCGATGCAACAGCGAGGGAAGCAGAAAGCTACGTCGAGTGTTCAGGTGGTCTCTATTACGAGCATTATACCTGTTTTACATACCATCCCGCAGCTTTCCCCTGTAGGGGGACATGTTAAATAGTCCCATCCCTTGCTTATCGCACAATTTGTATCGTTCTGCTTTTATTTGCAGTTTCTTTTTAATAACCAATATATAGCTCTTGCCTATTATTGCCTTTTTTATCTATATATATGTTCATTTCATGACATGTTGCACCCGTACACTTTGGTACGGCCAATACACCAGGGGCTTAAGTACCCCAAAAATTATGGTGTGATAAGTCCGAACACTTTCACAAGTGCGGCACCCCGAATTTATAGCATTATATGAATCGGCTCCGAATCATGTCTTGGGTCAATAGTTGGGTTTGCCCGGCTCCCGTGTTTTGGTACCTTACGTTCCGTTATATCGGCTAAGGTAGCACCGGGAGAACCACTGCGATTGTGCCCCGGTTGAGCTGGGTTGAGCACCTCAATGGAGAAAGCTAAAACTGACCGTCATGATAGGGCGAGAGCCGGTCTCTGTTCGAGAGGTCTTTTCGGGTCCCTAAAGACTTATGCCGCTTAGAGCAAGGAACCGGAATTGTCCGGCCAAGGCGTGGATAGCGCCCCGAACTCAGTCTTCCAAATACTAGGGGCTTCGCCGAAATTTAAAATTATAGAATTCTATGGCTAAGTGAGAGTGTTCAAGCATTATAAGTCCGGTTTTCTTGTTCGTTGCATTCAACGCCTCCCTCGATGGACCCAAGAATGGGAACAAGAGCGCTCAAGTTTATCCCGAACACCCCAGCACTTGTGGCATGGGGGCTGAAGCCAATGACTTGCCATCTCTCAAATTTGATAAACGGCCGCACAGAAGGTAATATTTTAAATTAACAAGCGTTGCTTAGCGCATATGAACAAGTTTTCTGCGTACAGGATAACAAATGCGAGTCTATTCAAAAATTACATATTTGGAGCACTCATCCGCTATACGGCGGGCACCCTTCAGGAGGCCCTCATAGTACATTTCGGGCGTGCGATGCTCCTTGCCCTACGGTGGCCCATCCGTCACAAGCTTCTCCGCATCCAGCTTGCCCCAGTGCACTTTAGCACGGGCAAGGGCCCGACGGGCACCTTCAATGCAGACGGAGCGCTTGATGACTTCAATCCTTGGACAGGCGTCCACCAGCCGCCGCACTAGCCCAAAGTAGCTCCCAGGCATGGCTTCCAATGGCCACAGCCGAACTATGAGGCCCTTCATGGCCTGTTCGGCGACCTTGTGGAGCTCAACCAGCTGCTTCAGCTGGTCGCTTAGGGGCACTGGATGTCCGGCCTCAGCATACTGAGACCAGAACACCTTTTCTATCGAACTCCCCTCCTTGGCGCGGTAGAACGCGGCAGCATCAGAAACACTACGGGGCAGATCTACGAATGCTCCTGGAGAGCTCTGAATCCGGGTAAGTAATAGGTAATTCACTTTCACATGCTTGCTTTGCATAAATAATGCCTTACCCGCCGCTATCTTCTTCATTGACTCAATTTCTTGGAGGGCTTTTTGGGCCTCGGCCTTAGCAGCTTTGGCACTCTCAAGAGCCGAGGCAAGCTCAGACTCTCGGGTCTTCGAGTCACGCTCCAAACCCTCATGTTTTTTCACGAGAGCCTAGAGCTCTTGCTGCACCTCCGCCAGCTGCGCCTCCCCCTTCTCTCGCTCGATGTGCTCCGCAGCCGCCTTGTTTTCGGCCGCGGACACCGCCTCCTTCAAGGTCGCCACCTTGCTCGTGGCCCCTGCAGTACCCATGTTATTCCTGTTATTTTTTGCAACCAACACCTTTCTATAAGGTATTACTTACCTTCCTTGTCCTCGAGCTGCTTCTTGGCAAAGCCGAGCTCGTTCTCGGACCGCTCGAGGCTCTGCTTCAATGCATCGACCTCCGCAGTCAGTGCGGCAGAGGTCAGCAGCGCAGCCTGCATTCCCATATTGACATACTTATGTTAGACTCCTGCGTATATCTTTTTAGATCCTTAGTCCGGCTTTTCTTTCTGAACACCGAACTAAGCATCAGGGGCTACTATCTATGCGGTAATATTTTTACATATTCTAAACTTACCTCAAAGCCTGTTAGAAGGCTGGTACAGGCTTTGGTCAGCCCGCTCTTGGCGGACTAAACTGTCCGGATCACCGCACACATAACAGTGCGGTGCTCCTCCTCGATGGAGGCGCTGTTAAGCGCCTCCAGTAAGCTATCCGGTGCCTCCGGTTGGACGGAGGACACCGGCGTCTTACCCTTCTTACGAAGGGACCGCTTGCCGGACTCCGGAACCGCTGAAGGTTCCGGCATGGAGTCCGGACGAGGGTCGGGCTTAGAGCCCCTGGGGGTCTTGCCCCCCTCGAGCCTGGAGTCCAGGAGGTTGCCTTGCGGCGCCTCCTGCGCCACCTCCTCTTGACCAGGCCCCCCTTGGGGCACCACCTCGGCATCGTCCGCAGCGTGAGGCGAGGAAGCGGCCAGAAGTGAAGTACTCTCCATTTCCGACGAACTCAGGGACCCGCTCGACGAAGCGACGAACTCGCCCTTGGGCGGGCTACATGATTATTCGGCATTAGAGAACACTATGCAATGAAAAAGCCATGGGTATCCGGACACTTACGATCTCGCCAGGGGCTTGGCCCTTGTTGGCCACTCCTCCTCGTCGTTGTCGACGTTGGTGGAGAAGTCCGGAGGAAGGGTCCTTACCTTCTTAGACCCTCCGGCCTCCCCAGTTGGGGCGGCCTTCCTTTTCCTCTCCTCCCCCGCTGGGGGAGAGGCTTCTTTTTCCTCCTCCTCGTTCTCAGGAGAAGCATTCTGCTTCAGAATGTGACAGCACCTGGCGTCGGGAGCTCCTTCGAGTTCCCGTGGCCTCCTTCTTGGCCTTCTTCTCCGGCACCACATGGGGTACCGGAGCCAGCAGCCCCGTCAATCGGGCATCCGCTGGGTCTTCTGGCAAAGGAGCCGGACAGTTAATCTGTCCGGACGTCTTCAGCCAGTCCTGTCAAAGATTAGGGAGTTTTAGATCCCACATAGAGTCGATCTATGAAAAAAGAGTCCCGTAAAGGGTAAAATAACTTACCTCGCCGGCTTGACGCTGCGAGTTGTATCCGTGATCTTTGTTAGCGGATGCGGGGGCTTCGGCGCCCTTGAACAGCACCTTCCAAGAATCTTCGTACGTAGTGTCGAAGAGTCGGCTCAAGGTTCGGTGCGGTGCCGGATCAAACTCCCACAAATTAAAGGCCCGTTGCTGGCATGGGAGAATCCGGCGGATGAGCATGACCTGGACTACGTGGACAAGCTTGAGCTTCTTGTCCACCAGGTTTCGGACACAGGTTTGGAGTCCGGTCAGCTCTTCCGAATCACCCCACTTCAGGCCCGTCTCTTTCCATGATGTGAGCCGTGTGGGGGAGCCAGATCTGAATTCGGGGGCCGCCGCCCATTTGGAGTCACGCGGCTCGGTGATGTAGAACCACCCCGATTGCCACCCCTTTATTGTCTCCACGAAGGAGCCCTCGAGCCAAAGGACATTGGGCATCCTGCCCACCATAGCGCCTCCGCACTCCGCCTGTCGGCCGCCCACTATCTTCGGCTTGATGCTAAAGGTCTTCAACCATAAACCGAAGTGGGGTTGGATGCAGAGGAAGGCCTCGCACACGACGATAAACGTCGAGATATTGAGGATGAAGTTTGGGGCCGGATCGTGGAAATCCAGGCCATAGTAGAACATGAGCCCCCGGACAAATGGGTGAAGTGGAAAACCTAGTCCGCGGAGGAACTGGGTGAGGAACACCACCCTCTCATGGGGCCTGGGGGTGGGGATGAGCTGCCCCTCGTCGGGTAGCCGACACGCGATGTCGCCAGACAAGTATCCGGCCTCCCGCAGTCTTGTGATGTGCCCCTCCGTGACAGAGGAGGCCATCCACCTGCCTCCCACTCCGGACATAGTTGGAGAAGGTCGAGGTGGGGTGTGCGGACTTGGGCGCTGGAGCTCGAGTGCGCGGAAATGGATGAGCAAAGGAGGAAGAAGGCGTAGGTGAAAAAGGTGGATCCTTATCCCCTTATATGGACGGACGAAGCTATGCGTCCCCCGCCAGCCTAGTAAAACTCGCTTATCTCCCAAGCGCCGTAATCAAGGGCGCGGATGGGTTACCCACGTCTGTATTTATGAGAATCCCGGAATAAGGGGGCACGATCTATGCTTTGATAAGACGTGCCAGGGAAACCGCCTCGCTAAACGCGCTGAGGTGGAACGGTAAAAAACGATTCATATAAAGGCCTGGCCATGGTGTGATGTCACTCCGCGGAATACGTCAGCAGATCTGTGCAAAAATTATTCTCTCTACGATGGTAAGTGGAACTTGTTTTGCAGAGCCGGACACTATCCTGGTGTTCAAAACCTTCTATGAAGTATTCGGAAGAGGAACCCGCCTTGCAATGCCGAAGACAATATGCGCGTCGGACTCGTCGTCATTGAAGCCTGGTTCAGGGGCTACTGAGGGAGTCCTGGACTAGGGGGTGTCCGGATAACTGAACTATCATCTTTGGCCGGACTCCTAGACTATGAAGATACAAGATTGAAGACTTCGTCCCGTGTCCGGATGGGACTTTCCTTGGCGTGGAAGGCAAGCTTGGCGATACGGATATGTAGATCTCCTACCATTGTAACCGACTCTGTGTAACCCTAACCTATCCGGTGTTTATATAAACCGGAGGGTTTTAGTCCGTAGGACGAACAACAATCATAACATAGGCTAGCTTCTAGGGTTTAGCCTCCTTGATCTCGTGGTAGATCTACTCTTGTACTACCCATATCATCAATATTAATCAAGCAGGAGTAGGGTATTACCTCCATCGAGAGGGCCCGAACCTGGGTAAAAACATCGTGTCCCTTGTCTCCTGTTACCATCCGCCTAGACGCACAGTTTGGGACCCCCTACCCGAGATCCGCCGGTTTTGACACCGACACTATGTGTCTATGTCTTTCATCTGTCAAGTGCTACACAAGAAGAAAAGCCCGAAGGAGGAGGACGGAGGGAGCCGACTGACAGAAGACCAAGAGGAGATGCGCCCTAGCGGCAGCATTGACAAGATCGGGCGAGACGCACACACGCGTAGACGCCGCAAGGCCGCCGCCCTTCACAACACACACATCCATCCATCAGGAGATCCATCCATTCACAACACACGGCCAGAGAGCCACGCAGACGGGAGAAGACCAGATTGCATCAACGGATGAACGCAGTCAGCATGCATCCGCTGCATGGAGAGTACGTATCGATTACTCAGGGAGCAGTCGGACGCAGCCCAAACGCTAGCCTCGGCGCTCTACCATGGTGGCCTTCATGGCACTCGGCGAATAGCCCATGGTGTACAGGTCGTGACACACAGATTGCGATGAACAGGGCCACGATGAACAGGTTCAAGGCGAAGGAGACACAAGCGCAAAGGTTTTGCATCATGCTCTTGAAGGACACGGCCTGGCGAAACCGGAGCTCGCCGGCGACGCAGCCCAAGACCCGCCTTTCCCTTCATGGCGTACAGATTGTCGATGAAACCAGTGTCTACAGTGATGCGGCCCACGACCGGTCCCTCCTTTATGAGGTGCATGTCCCCGACAGATAGGTCAATGGCGAACAGATCACGGGCGTACAAGTTTTGCACCACGTTCTTGGAGGAGACGGTGTGGCGGAACCGGAGCTCGCTTGCAACGTATCCCGAGACTCGCTTCTCCCTTCATGGTGTACAGATCTTTGTCCAAACCGGAGTTTGCAAAGACGCGGTACAAGACCAGTCCCTCCTTCGAGTGGTGCACCCAACATGGCGAACAGGTCCTTGACGTACAGGTCCATGGCGTCGCCGGCACATAGGTCACTCTTTCACGTAGCACCAGCCCAAGGCGACGCGGCCTCTACGACGCCACTTTCCACGGCCCCGTGAGGCAGCACCTTTGCCTTGGCAGACCTCCAAATACTTGGCATCTAGCCGAGACGAGGTTCCAACCACCCCGGCCACGCCAATGTGAGCGCGCGTTAGTTTTTACACTGACGCCGGTCTCCCCAAACCATTACTCCCGCAAGGTGTAGCCCCTTGAACACCCCGATGAAGTAACTGGTCGTCGAGAAGTCTAAGCCGAGCGCGACCCATGCTACCCCAACACCAACTACTCCAACGCCGCCAAGACCGACGAGGCACGACGGCGAGGGCAGGCGCAGCCACCGCTAAGGCCACGCTACATACGGCGCGTGTACCGACGAGGACACGGGCTCTGCCGCCGCCCACACACACATCATCATCATGCATGGAGAACGCAAAGAGAAGACGACGAAGACGACCACACAGCTTAATCAGAGGTATCCGGCGAAGCAACCCATGGGAGTAATTAACCGGGAGCCTTCCGAGGCCCCGGGAACCAGGAGACCGCAATAGCCACAGTCAGGCTGGCCGCGCTAGTAGGCCACGGAGCGCATTTGTTTTCTTTACGGGATCTTGTAATTTTATTTCTCCACTATGATTAATGAAATACTCGTTTTCCGTACCTTTTTCTTTGTGTACTATGGTACACTGGCACGCCAGCATATTTTCTTTTCCCTTTCCCGGCGCAAGAGAGAAATACGCTCCCCTTCCCTTCTCGCGGTGTCCTAGATATTTTTCTCGTGTCAAACAGACAAGTCCAAGGTGTTGACTACAATGAGATTTTCTCACTCGTAGCGATGCTTAAGTCTTTTCGAATCATGTTAGCAATTGCCGCATTTTATGAAATCTGGCAAATGGATGTCAAAACTGCATTCCTTATTGGATTTCTTAAAGAAGAGATGTATATGATGCAACCAAAGGTTTTGTCGATCCTAAAGGTGCTAACAAAGTGTGCAAGCTCCAGCGATCCATCGATGGAACGGGTGCAAGCATCTCAGAGTTGGAATATACGCTTTGATGAGTTGATCAAAGCATATAGTTTTATATAGACTTGCGGTGAAGCCTGTATTTGTAAGAAAATGAGTGGAAGCACTACAACCTTTCTGATAAGTATATGTGAATGACATATTGTTGATCGTAAATGATGTAGAATTTTCTAGAAAGCATAAAGGAGTGTTTGAAAGGAGTTTTTCAAAGAAATACCTCGGTGAAGCTGCTTACATATTGGGAATCAAGATCTATAGAGATAGATTAAGACGCTTGATAAGACTTTCCATGAGTACATACCTTGATAAGATTTTGAAGGAGTTCAAACTGGATCAGTCAAAGAAGGAGTTCTTGCCTAAGTTGTAAGGTATGAAGTTGAGTAAGACTAAAAACACGACCACGGCAGAAGATAGAGAGAGAATGAAAGTCATTCCCTATGCCTCAGCCATAGGTTCTATAAAGTATCCCATGTTGTATACCAGACCTATTGTGTACCTTGCCATGAGTTTGGCAAGGAGGTACAATAGTGATCTAGGAGTAGATCACTGGACAGTGGTCAAAATTATCCTTAGGTACCTAAAGAGGACTAAGGAAAATTTTCTCGGTTAGGTGACAAAGAGTTCCTCGTAAGGAGTTAGTCAATGCAAGCTTTGACACTGATCCGGATGACTCTGAGTCTCATTCTGGATACATATTGGAAGTGGGAGCATGCAGAGCATTGTAGACATGGAAATTTGCAAAATACATACGGATCTGAATATGGCAGACCTGTTGACTAAACTTCTCTCGCAAGCAAAACATGATCACACCTTAGTACTTTTTGGGTGTTAATCACATAACGATGTGAACTAGATTATTGACTCCAATAAACCCTTTGGGTGTTGGTCACATAGCGATGTGAACTATGGGTGTTAATCACATAAAGATGTGAACTATTGGTGTTAAATCACACGGCGATGTGAAATAGATTATTGACTCTAGTGCAAGTGGGAGACTGAAGAAAATATGCCCTAGAGGCAATAATAAAGTTGTTATTTATATTTCCTTATATCATGATAAATGTTTATTATTCATGCTAGAATTGTATTAACGAGAAACTTGATACATGTGTGGATACATAGACAAAACACAGTGTCCCTAGTAAGCCTCTACTAGACTAGCTTGTTAATCAAAGATGGTTAAGTTTTCTAACCATAGACATTTGTTGTCATTTGATGAATGAGGTCACATCATTAGGAGAATGATGTGATGGAAGACCCATCCGTTAGCTTAGCATGTTGATTGTTAAGTTTTTTTGCTATTGCTTACTTCATGACTATGAGATTATGCAACTCCCGGATACTGGAGGAATACCTTGTGTGCTAAACGTCACAATGTAACTAGGTGATTATAAAGATGCTCTACAGGTATCTCCGAAGGTGTTTGTTGGGTTGGCATAGATTGAGATTAGGATTTGTCACTCCGAGTATCGGAGAGGTATCTCTGGGCCCTCTCGGTAATGAACATCATGATAAGCCTTGCAAGCAATGTGACTAATGAGTTAGTTGCGGGATGATACATTATGAAACGAGTAAAGAGACTTGCCGGTAACAAGATTGAACCAGGTATGAAGATATCGATGATCAAATCTCGGGCAAGTAACATACTGATGACAAACGGAATAACGTATGTTGTCATTACGGTTTGACCAATAAAGATCTTCGTAGAATATGTAGGAACCAATATGAGCATCCAGGTTCCGTTGTTGGTTATTCATCGGAGAGGTGTCTTGGTCATGTCTACATAGTTCTCGAACCCGTAGGGTCCGCACGCTTAATGTTTCGATGACAATTTTGTATTATATGAGTTATGTGATTTGGTGATTGAATGTTGTTTTGAGTCCCGGATGA
>LR880971.1:122986013-122999456 GCA_904067115.1 Aegilops sharonensis | reverse complement strand
ATTGTGATATCCCCAACAAGTAAACATGTTCCAACAAGGAACAACATCTCCATGTTCCAACAAGGAACAAACTTCAGCTTCACCTGCAACTAGCAACGCTATAAGAGGGCTGAGCAAAGCGGTAACATAGCCAAACAACGGTTTGCTAGGAAAGGATGGTTAGGGGCTGACATGGCAATATGGGTGGCATGATAAGCAAGTGGTAGGCATCGCAGCATAGGCATAGCAAAAGAGCGAGCAACTAGCATAGCAAAGATAGAAGTGATTTCGAGGGTATGGTCATCTTGCCTGCAATGTTCTCAGAGTTGTCGAAAGCTTGATCCTCGTAAGCGTTCTCAACAGGTTCCTCGTTCACGTACTCGTCTCCCGGCTCTACCCAAAACAAGAACACAAACAAAGGAACCACAATAAATCACGGTGCAATGCACAAGCAACATGATGCAAAACATGACATGATATGCGGGATGTGATATGCAATGCGTATGCGCGCTCCGGAAGGTAAATGATGAACCAGGCATCAACTTGGCAAACCAAGTATGCCACTGGAAAGATGAGATGATTTCGGTTGAAATCGATATAAAGATCACCGGAATCGGATGCACGGTTTGCAAATGACAAGCAAAACAAGAATGGCACAAATCTGCCATTAACAGCATGATGCCACTTAGCAAGCAACAAGAAATTAAGCTACTGCACCCAAACGTACCAACAAAGCACATGGCAGTGATCTACACAAGATGCTTAACAAAAGATGAACACTGAGCTACGGCTAAACCACATCATAACAGGTACACACAAGCATGGCAAAAGTGCACAAAATATCAGGCTGGACATGGCAAAAACAGCATCAGGTATCAATGTTCAGAGCAACAAAACTACATGCTACAAGAACTTATAATAGCAAAACAAGGCATGGCATGAATCTACTCAAAGCATAGAACAAAAGTCCCTTACTGACCATAAGCCAAAAAGGATCAGAAAATATAGTAACATCCATGTCAATATCGCAAGTTCCGTTAACAGATTCAGCAACAAGGCATGTCAAAAACTGATAACAAGTAGGCATGTTTACAAGCTCAATGCACTCACTACAGAGCCTTATATGATAAACTAAGCATACATACATCAAGAAGACATGGCATAGAAGACATACATGGCAATAACAATAACATAGCATACACGGATCAACCACAACAACCTTGGCAAAATTGAATAACCTATAAACAATCTGCCAGGAAACATTTGATAGCAAACTTAGAGCTCGATTGAATCAAGCTATGGCACTCCATAATTACAAACAAGGGCATGGACGGATAGAGCAAGAAATGTAGAACAAAACATCCTTACTGAAGTATCTCAAAATATGCATGGATCTCTTGGTAGAATCAAGTCAACATGGCATCAAAATATCAGCTAAACAGGGCTGAAAAACAGCAACATCAGGACACCTACTTTGCATGCTTGTGCTAGTCACCACATAGATCACAAAAATACATGGCAAACACCCCTGGAAAGATGGAATGGCATATTACAAAACACATGTAGGACTCAACTTCATAGGGTGCACACATAAATCATAGCAAAAATAACAAAAGTGCAAGTTCTGTTAAGAAACAGAAACTAACATCACATAGCCCTCTTCCAACAGCATTTAGGACATCAAGATAAGCTCAAATGAAAATGATGCAATGAGATGAAATGATCTACTCCTCGAGATTAACAATTTGATATATTATACACGCAAAATGGAGCTACAGATGCAAAGTTATGCTATGTAGAAAATGCCACGAAATATCATAGGATGCAAAAATACTTAGAAGAAATGAGGGGAGGGAAGAAAGTCAACGGGCTGCTAGGTCCCGATCCGGATCCGATCGGATCGAGGACGGCGGCGGCGGTGAGCTGCTCCTCGCCAGAGCGGCCCGGGCGAGGAGGAGGAGGAGGCGGGGTCGCCGGGGGAGGCGACGGCGACGGCGGCGGGTCGCCGGCGCGACCGGGCGGCGGCGGGGTCGGCGCGGCCGGCCGGTGGCGGCGGAGGGGCGCGGCGGCCCGAGAGGCGACGGCGCCGGCCGGCGAGGGCGGCGGCGGGCCGGCCGGTGCGGAGGCGAGGTGGCGGCGGTGCGGGAGCTCGGGCGCCTCGGGCCCGAGAGGCGGAGGAGCTGGGCGGCGGCGGGCTCGCGCGGGCCCTCCCTGGGCCCCGCGGGCCGCGGCGGCGGAGGGCGGCGGAGCGACACGTGGCGTGCTCTGAGTGGCCGGGCGCGGCGGCGGCTTCGTCCGGCGGCGGCGGACGCGTCCGGTGGCGCGGGGATGAAATTTTTAGGGTTTTCGGGGAGGAAGACCCGGATTTAGACGGGGGAGGTGTTTAAATAGGCATAGAGGGAGCTAGGAGAGTCCAAATGAGGTGTAGTTTTCGCCCACACGATCGTGATCGAACGACGGAGAGCATGTAAGTGACTTAGATGGGTTATTGGACCATTTTGAAAGGGTGTTGGGCTGCAACTTAAAAGAGGCCTTCGCGAGAGTGCGGTTAACCGTTGGAGTACCAAACGAGCTCCAAATGACCCGAAACTTGACCGGTGGTCTACGGGTGGTATACCAAGGCCACTTGACAAACCTCGGTCCATTTCGAGAAGGTTTAGTACCCGCACACGGAAAAACGTAAAAGGGGCCGCCGGGGGAGATAGGAGTGCCGGATTGCAAAACGGACAACGGGAAAAATGCTCGGAATCATGAGACGAACACGTATGCAAATGCGATGCACATGATGACATGATATAAAATGCATGACATGGACAAAATGCAAAATGAAGAAAACCCAACCACGGAGGGAATATCATATCACAATGCCGAAAATGGCAAGAGTTGGAGTTACAAATATGGAAAGTTACTTCCGGGGTGTTACAGACACCTCATGCTTCAGAATGGATTATGGACAGCGGATGCACTAATCATATGACTGGTGATCGAAGTCTTCTCATGGACTCAACCTTACATCCATCTGACAAGAGTCACATCACATTTGCTGACACTAGTAAAAGCAAGGTATTGGGTCTAGGTAGAGTTGCAATCTCAAAGGATCAGCACATGGATAAAGTGATGCTTGTTGAATCCCTTGGTTTCAACTTAATGTCTGTCTTAATGCTTTGTGACTTGAACATGATTGTGATATTTGGAAAATATCGTTGCCTTGTACTAATGGAATCTGACAAGTCTCTAGTCTTTGAAGGATATCGGAAGGATGATCTGTATATGGTAGATTTCTCAGCAGGACCGCAGATGGCCGTATGTCTTCTAGCAAAAGCTTCAGAGTGCTGGCTCTGGCATCGGAGGCTAGGGCATGCTGGCATGAGAAACTTACATACTCTCACAAAGAAGAAGCATGTCATAGGCATCGAGGGCGTCAAGTTCAAGAAGGATCACTTGTGCGGTGCCTGCGAAGCTGGAAAGATGACTAGGGCCAAGCATCCCTCGAAGACAATCATGACGACATCTCAACCCTTCGAGCTGCTACACATGGACTTATTTGGCCCTACTCACTACTCTACTCTCACTACTACTGCTTTCTCTATGGCTTCGTCATTGTTGATGATTACTCAAGATATACGTGGGTGCACATAATTCTCTACAAGACTGAAGTGCAGGATATCTTCAGACGCTTCACCAACCGTGCAATGAATAACTATGGCGTCAAGATCAAGCATATCAGGAGTGACAACGGCACAGAGTTCAAGAACACCGGCCTCGATCTGTACTTGGATACATTAGGCATCACTCATGAGTTCTCTGCTCCGTACACCCCTCAGCAGAATGGCATCGTGGAGCGCAAGAATAGAACACTCATTGAGATGGCACGAACAATGCTTGATGAATACAAGACCCCAAGAAAGTTCTGGCCTGAAGCTATTGATACCGCATGCCATGTCATCAACCGTGTTTATCTTCACAAGCTTCTGAAGAAAACATCTTATGAACTCCTCACTGGTAAGAAGCCAAATGTTAGTTACTTTAGAGTATTTGGTGCTAGGTGCTGGATCAAGGATCCACATCACACTTCAAAATTTGCACCAAAAGCACATGAAGGTTTTATGCTTGGTTACGGAAAGGACTCGCACTCCTACATAGTCTTCAACCTCTTTCTCTATAAAGTGGTTGAAACTGTGGATGTGCGGTTCGATGAGACTAACGGCTCGCAAAGAGAGCACCTGCCAAATGTGCTAGATGAAGCTCCACCTAGTGAATCTATCAAGCACATGGGAACTGGAGAGATCATTCCCTCTGAGGATCAGCCTGAAGAGGAACTTATCATTTCTGCACCTAATCAACCCGAAGACAATGCTTAGCCTGAAGACAATCCTCCAAATGATGACAATGATCAGCAAGAGCAAAATCTTCGTCCAGTTCATCCTCGTGTTGCAAATGAAGTACAGATTGAGAAGATAAGTGATAGCATCAATGCGCCTGGTCCACTCACTCGTTCAAGAGCAACACAACTAGCAAATTTCTGTGGGCACTTTGCTTTCGTATCAATTTCTGAACCCAAGAAAGTTTCTGAAGCCTTCATGGAACCTGAATGGATTCAAGCTATGCAAGAAGAGCTTCAACAGTTCAAGCGGAACAATGTCTGGGAACTTGTCAAGCGTCCTGACCCCCGCAAGCACAACATAATAGGCACAATATGGATATATCGCAACAAGCAAGATGAGCATGGTCAAGTTGTCAGAAACAAGGCTCGTCTCGTTGCTCAAGGATACACCCAAGTTGAAGGGATTGACTCCGATGAAACATTTGCTCCTGTGGCTAGGCTTGAAGCTATTCGCATATTGCTAGCCTATGCTAACCATCACAACATCTTGCTGTATCAAATGGATGTTAAGAGTGCCTTTCTCAATGGCAAGATTGAAGAAGAAGTGTATGTCGCACAACCACCTAGCTTTGAAGACCCTAAACATCCTGATATGGTATACAAGCTCAACAAGGCACTGTATGGCCTCAAACAAGCCCCTCGCGCTTGGTATGACACACTCAAAGACATCCTGAAGAGCAAAGGCTTCAAACCTGATTCCCTGGATCCCACTCTCTTCACGAAGACATATGATGGTGAACTGTTTGTGTGCCAAATATATGTGGATGACATTATCTTCGGCTGCACCAACCAGAAATACAGTGATGAGTTTGGTCACATGATGCAAGAGCAATATCAGATGTCCATGATGGGTGAGCTGAAGTTCTTCCTCAGTCTTCAAATTCGTCAGCAACGAAATGGCATCTTCATATCACAAGATAAATACCTAAAAGATTGCGTGAAGAAGTTTGGAATGCAAGACTGCAAAGGATACACAACGCCAATGCCAACCAAGAGTCATCTGAGTCCCGACGCCAATGGTAAAGATTTCGATCAAAAGGTATACTGCTCAATGATTGGTTCTTTACTTTATTTATGTGCATCTAGGCCAGATATTATGCTTAGTGTTTGCAGGTGTGCTCGATTCCAAGTGGCACCAAAGGAATCGCATCACTTAGCTGTGAAGCGAATTCTTCGATATTTGGCTTACACCCCAACATTAGGATTATGGTATCCAAAAGGCTCAGAGTTTGATCTAGTTGGATTCTCGGATGCTGATTATGCTGGTGACAAGGTGGATCGCAAGTCTACATCAGGCACATGTCACTTTCTGGGACGATCACTTGTTTGTTGGTCTTCAAAGAAGCAGAATTGTGTATCACTCTCCACTACTGAATCTGAATACATTGCTGCTGGATCTTGCTGCGCTCAGCTTCTATGGATGAAGCAAACACTCAAGGACTATGGCATCCATCTGAAACAAGTACCACTCTATTGCGACAATGAAAGCGCCATCAAGATTGCCAACAACCCATTTCAGCACTCGAAGACAAAAGCACATTGAAATTCGTCATCACTTTCTCAGAGATCATGTCATGAAGGAAGATATTGATATCATACACGTCAACACTGAAGAGCAGCTGGCAGATATCTTCACAAAGCCCTTGGACGAGAAAAGGTTTTGCAAGTTGCGGTGCGAGCTAAATATCTTGGAATCCTCGAATGTCCTGTGATCAGGCACACATCCTAACACTTATGCATGTTGATGACTTAGATGTGCAACACACGAAGTAAAGTATACCTTTAATCAATGAAGACTTACATTCTAAGTGTGAATACATTAACGCGGAATTTGACTTTGGAGCGCCACGATAATTGTGCGCCGTGTCTGGGTCTAATACTTCCTATACGGTGGGTAACGCCACCACCAAATTATTCTGTTTGAAGTGTTTTTCTCATGGCGTTACATTTGCTATGTCTTCGCATTTGGTTTTTCTTCAATTTCAACATGTCTTCATGATTATCTTCACTATGTTGATTTGGTTGTATTCTGATATATACATATATTAGTGTTCTGTCCTCTACAGCATTCACTTATAGCTATGTCTTCTCGTTTGAATATTTTGAACTAAGTGAATGTGATCGGACCCTAACCTCTCTATGCTTTCTACCTCAAACTCTATCTATCCAAATCATATGCATTCTGTTGAGACTGTCGAATATCTTCTCTGCGTCCTTGTCAGTGGTAGATACAGAGACCAACATTAAATATGTTTTAAATGTTCAGTTCTTATTGTCTGAAACCCGGAGAAGCCGGAACGACCATCCGACAGTCCAGGCGGGCGTGGGAACGTGGGACAACTCCCAATGTGTTGCATGTTCGCCACGTGTCCCTCAGATGTGAACCGCCAGGGGCACCTGCGTAATTGTGTTGTGTCGTCCCTTTCCCTATAAATACATGTCCAATCGTGGTCAAAATCCTTCTTCCACCTCTCCACCTCGACAAACCCTAGCGCCACCGCTAGCTCTCGACGACGCCGGCGACGAAGCGGTTAGCTGCCGCGACCTCTCCGACGCCGTCTTCACGCCGGCCGCGGACATCGTCTTCTCCGCCGCTGTCATAGGTGTCCTTCGTCGCCAAGTTAGGGCATGGAAGTTCGAACTGCTCGGCCTCATCTTCTACTCTGTCTAGCAGTTCATCATGTGTTAAATTAAAACCCTCTTTTTACCATCTTTTTGATCCTATAGATTCATCCTTTCTACCAAAAGTAGTTTCTGCTTCCACAAATCTGAATCTATCCTGGTCTGTATCTCATATGATGCCTAGTATATTCACTTATGCTTCACACGTAGTTAGATTCCTCACTTGTACTTATTCTTGGATTCAT
Organism: Aegilops sharonensis; assembly: GCA_904067115.1. NCBI lineage: Eukaryota > Viridiplantae > Streptophyta > Magnoliopsida > Poales > Poaceae > Aegilops > Aegilops sharonensis. The sequence continues at coordinate 122,992,226 of LR880971.1, read as the reverse complement.
ACAAATCTGTAACCAACTCTCAACATATAAGTGAATGTCTTCGCGCTATGAGGTCAATGTCTTCAAACTGATTTATCTTCAAAATCTTCTGAGAATGCATATGACCTCTTCCCCTTCCCTCGCATCTCTAATGATGTCACATGTACATGTCCGTGGGAGAATCCCTTGGTTCTCGTAGTCTGCATTCACTTGCAGAATTCTTACAGCATCACATCAACTCTCCCGAAGCCAGTTCCTGTCTGACCAGTAGACGGAATCCTTTGACAGTGTTGAAGCCATTCAGTCTGAGCTTCATGGCAACGGAGAAGTCTGCAAGGAAGGGCGTGGCAGACAGCGCCGTGGAGGCACATCAATGGATCTGCCCGAAGATCTCTATGAGCTTTACAAAACTGATCCTGAAGAGAGCTATGGTCAGCGCAAGACACGAATCCAATGGATTCGAAAATATTGGGCAGGACAATGGTACAAGTACAGGTTCGTGACCCAGGAATATGCTGAAAAAATGCCATCAAGCAACCCTGGGGAGACATTTTGTACAAAAATCTTCCACCCAGGTCCAGAGCTGAAGCCATTGAACAAGGCTTCTACCCTTGCATGGTCTGTGGACCACAGCCTGCAGATGCCGACCCATCTTCATTGCTATGGTGTCGTGACGACAATTTGTTCAAGCGCAACTTCCAATTTGCCAATAACTCGGCCAAAGAAAACAAGAAGTCGCTGGGATTAGACTTCAATCCAGACCCCTCTGCTCCTCGTGCTGATGGCACACGCGAAGCTGAACCCAATCTTCTTGGGCCCTTCTACAAACTAGAAGGTCTCATCACTCATATTATGGTTCAAGGGACAGCCGTGGATGAGCCTGCAGACGACACTGATTCTGATGAAGCGCCTGCACCACCAAAGCCAAAGAAGCTGAAGAAACCTAAAGCTTCGAAGCCTTCCCCTGCACCAAAAGCTTCACGAGTGAAGCCTCTGGCCACTGCTCCTCCTGCACCCAGTGTGCAGTCTGAAGATCTCTCACGCGTCTCCAAGCCTGAGAAAAAGAAGAAGAAGCCCATGCACACCACTGGTCCAGCTCTAACCCCTGCTGCTGTTCTGAGGAACGAGAATGACGCCATTGATCTGTCAAGTGACGACGATCTTGATGATGACACTCTTGAGCTGCTGATAAAGAGCAAGCAAGAGGCAGAAATCTTCAATGGTTTGCCTTTCTTTGACGTGGAAGTATTGAACAACTTCATTGATGAGTGGTTTGATGCCCCCAATCTCAGCTTTGACGATCTGCAACTTCCCATTGGACTAAGCGTCTCCTTCCATGGCGCAAATTGCTCCGGAGCTGGCTCTTGCTCAGAAAATTGTTGAGCTGAAGCACAAGATCGATTATGGAAAGGCTCAGTTCAAAAAGCACATGGCCAAGCTCAGTGTGGCAGACGTCCAGAACTTCAAGGTCATGCCGCATAAGCTCAAGGAAGCATTTCACAAGAAACGTGATGAAGCTAAAGGTTCACGAGAGCGCATGAAGCTTTTGGATGCCAAGTGTGTTCAAGCTTACAATGAAGATGAGAAGCGCAAGGCACTTGGGCGTCCTGGCATCGACCCTAAGATGGCTGCCAAGAAGAAGAAGAAGCCATCTGTGGACCAAACTGAACCATCCAGGCGGGAAGAACCTCGCATTATCTTCCCAGCCAGTATGACAAGCGTGAAGCCTAAGGTCCCCACAATGGCTTCAGAGCTTCAGAAGACAAGGGCAGCTGAAGCCAAGGCCAGAAAGCGCAAGACCAAGAACACCACTGATGATGCTCCACCCACCAAGAAGCGCAAGACCAAGAAGAGAGTTCGGGCTGCTCCCACAGAGCCCCTTGTCGTCGAGCCAATTTTTGTTGCTTGTCCTGCATCTGCACAACAAGAACGTCGAATGATAGTTCATGAGCCTGCTTTCCCAGAGGCTCCTGAAGCTGAAGACATTCCAGCTGTTGACCCCACCGCAGCTGAAGACATTGGTCATCATGACAATGTTGAAGATGATGAAGTCCTTCCTCAGATCGAGCACAATGTGGTATCATCGCCTGTTCAGACGAACAGCAAACTCATCAGCATTGGTCGTCCTTTGACGCCAACTACTCAGGATGACTCATGGGCTGATCACCCACAAGACTCCCCCCGTCAAGCAGAAACACATGTTACTCCCCCAACTCAAGTCACCACACCGGTGATTGAAGATGAAGACTTTGTGGCCCAACCAACTCCATCTCCACAAGTGTTGCCAGCGTTATGCGGGCTTCGCAAAGGACCAAGGCCACAAGTCTCTCTTTCAAGTGTTCCAGAAGGAGAAGAGCGCCAATCCGTTTCACGCCAAGTCTTTCCATAAGCCTCTCCAACTGTGAACAACCCCGAGACTGAAGCCAATATGGCTGAAGATATTCCGGATGCATCAGCCGATGACCAAGAAGAACCAAGAGAAGAAGATGCACGTGTTGCTACACCCCCTACCAACCAAGTTGTTCTCGAGGAGAACATGTCTGACCCTCCAGCTACTCAAGTGGAGGTTAACAACATTGAGGCGGCCACCAACACCAATACGGAAGCCAATGACGTTGTCATGGTTGAAGCTAATGTGGCGCCTGAAGTCAATGTGGTGCCCGAAGTGATAGCACCTGAAGTCAATGCTGCACCTGATGCAAATCAGCAGCCTGAAGCCACTGCCACTTCCATTGCTCCTGTACCGCCTCCCAGGCCACATACTATTGAGCAAGCATACAACTATGGTTAGTTGGTCACTGTCAGATGGCCTATTCTGGTTCCTCCTCCTGCTGCAGGTCCGCAATTTGACTATCATGTCGAGCACAGGCCACAGGTCCAGAAGCCAAAGCCAAGACTGCCCAGGTTTCCAGGTACTGCCACTTCACCAGGGTCCTTCAATGCAAATGGCTTCATTACGCACAACACTTTCTTTGATAGCGCCAAGAACCCCTACACAAGACCAAGAATTTCATCTGATCTATTCTGGAGCTATCAGTAGCACAGTTATTATTCATGTGTTCTTTATGATCAAGGGCACATCTTCCCTCATATGCGTCTTGACTGTGAAGCCATTGCTGGACTGCCATGCCTTGAAGAAGCCCTTGACTGCTTCTGTGATGCTGGACTTCTGAACTTTGTGACTGATAAGGAGCATTGGAATGAAGAACTTCTGCTTCAATTTTATGCTACCCTCCACATTCGCGGATACTACAGGGATCCGAAGACTTGGGTCCTTGAGTGGATGACAGGCAATGTCCATCATGAAGCCAAAGCTTTTGACATCATTGAGCTAACCGGCCTGCCCACTCCAGGAGAATTATATGAACCTGGTTGTCAGCTGCACCGCAATGCTTTCGAGAGCATCTTTCAGAAGCCAGAGCCCAACATGAGCCAAATGTTGAGCATGATGAAGCCTCTGCCACATGACGCTGATTACCCAAAGGAGTTCTTTGTCGAAGACCTAGAGTATCTGCCCCGCACTATTTATCACATCATCAGGCGAACTCTATGGCCTGTCAAAGGACATTCTTCAGCAGCAAAACTTGAAGGAGCAATGAAGACTTTGGTCTTTTATATCTTCAATGGCATCAGCTTCAATGCTCAAGACTTCTTTATCAGGCAGTTGGCTACATCAGGCTCTAATCTCTTTGGACTGAAGTTCTACGCTCCATGGGTCATGCGCCTCATCAAGCTACACTCAGCTGTCAACTATCAGCCCTCTGCTCGCAACCATCTGATCTTTCTGCCAGAGGTTGATATGTCAGTTGAAGCCATATACCCAGAGCCTGCCAAGGAGCTTTTTTGTCTTCACAATGCAGATCACCAAAGCTTCACGCAAACCATCGAAGGAGTCCAGGCAGTCACTCGTGTTTATCCTTTGGCTGGCAATACACGCTTACCTCACTGTGCTCAAACTGAAGCCACTGAAAGCACTATTTCTCAAAGGCCTCCGAAGCGATCTCGTGTTCTCAATGACCGAGAACTTATCGTTGCACTACATCAGAAACAGGATAAGCATCACTACTGGCTGAAGCGCCAGATGCAAAGCCTCTTGGTGGACGTCAATCGCATTCGCAATCTTACCACCAAGAATGTCTTTGTTACACATGAAACCTGTCGGAGGTCATGGAAGAGTTTGGCATTGCTGAGTGCTGAAGCAATTCTTCAAGACGATGGATTCTCTGAAAGATTCAAGTTTGACTCCACTCCTCCAAGGAATGATGTCTTGCGTCGCACTCCATCTCTTGAAGACTCTGATTATTCCTCCTCCGCTGCAACGGTGAATGCCAGAGTGATCGATGATCAAGATGATGCTACTTCACCACCTCCAACGCATATCGACACTGCACCAAGTTCGTCTGCACCGCCAAACCCTGATGCCGACCCTGTAGCTTCTCCTACTCCTTCTGGGAACGAGTAGAGGCTCTATGTCTTCAAACCTTTTTGGTCCTTACTGACAAAAGGGGGAGAAGCATATGAGTTGATAGTCTTCAAGAGGGTCCATATGGGCGGTTGCTTTATATTTTGCCTACTGTTTACAACTCTCGCTTTTGATTCATTTGATTCTTTGAGTTGTAACACTTAAATTTGATGGTCGTCTGCTACGTTTTCTACTATTCTAAGATGCGTTGATAAATTCCGCATGTGCGATGATAAATTCCGCACTTAGTCATTTTGCAGACGTCCATTTTTCATTATGCATGTCATTATCTTCGTTATATCAAATCATGCATGATGAATTGTCTTCATAAGTTGAAGAGGATCTCCACAAGTACAACCTGCCATGTGCATTTGCATTCCAAAAGCAAATTACTTATATGCACATCTTCAGGGGGAGCCTTTTTCTACTTATGAATACAATACCTTTATCCTTTACAATTTCACATACTTTTATCCCCGTTGAAAACTTCAACCAGTTTGTCATCAATCACCAAAAAGGGGGAGATTGTAAGTGCATCTAGTGCCACCCCTAGTTGGTTTTGGAGTATTGACGACAAACCTGGTTGAGGGACTAATGTGTTTGTGAGAATTGCAGGATAACACATGTAGTAGTCCCTCATTGATTCGGTTTACCTACCGGAGATGACCCTAAAAATGTATGAAGACATTGGTGGTATGTGAAGATATTCACATTGAAGACTATGACAAGAGAAGGCATTGTGTGAAGACTATGGAGCGCGGAGACTTAGTTGTTTCGTTGTTTCCTTTTCTTCTTTGTTGAGTCATAGGAACCACCGTACTGTTAAGTGGGGTCCCAGTGAACAAACTCAGAGTGACTGAAGTGGTGCTCAACCAAAATACTATGTCTTCGAGCGAAGACAATGAGAGCAAATCTTATACAGAGCTGGATGAGTCAGCTTGACTTGTAGCCCAAGTAAAGTTGTCGCATGTGTTTGAAATCTGACCGTTGGAACACGTGTTAGTTCCTTAGTGACCCACATTTCGGACAAACCAGGTTGGGTTGCCTAGTGGCTATAAATAGCCCACCCCCTACACCATACATTGGTGGTTGCTCAGAGTTAGTGCACGGCTTTTGTCGTTTGAGAGCAACCCACCTCTGAAGCTTTTGAGAGAGAGAAATCATTGCGAGGAGAAAGCCCAAACACCCAGAGCCAAAGAGTGTTAGGCATCACTGAAGTCTTTCTGTCCGCGTGACCTGAAGACTTGTTACACTTGAGGACTGTGAATCCTCCAGCCGGTTAGGCGTCGCGTTCTGAGCATCCAAGAGTCATTGTGGATCGCCGGTGAACGAAGTCTGTGAAGGTTTGGAAGTCTACCTTGAAGACTTACCAGAGTGATTGGGAGAGGACTGGGTGTCCTTAGCTCAAGGGGAATAAGGTGAAGACGCGGTCTTCTGAGTTGAATCTCAGCCTCCCTAACCAGACGTACAGTTGTCACAGCAACTGGAACTGGTCCAACAAATCATGTGTCCTCAACAAGTGACTGGTTCTATCCTCTCCCTCTCATTACTTACAGTGTGTCTTCGTGAAGTCATTGCCTGCTTGCACTACCTGTCTGACTTCACTGTGTGACTACTATCATTGTTTGGCTTCATACTATCTTCCATCCTGATCTTTACTACCTAGCTGCTATTAGTCTTCGTGCTTTCACTTCATTGAATACTTGACTATGGCTTGCTTAGTGTAGTCTACCTTCCGCTGCATATCTATAGGTTCATTTCTATTGTTTGTC
>LR880971.1:122945160-122960103 GCA_904067115.1 Aegilops sharonensis | reverse complement strand
GCCTAGAGAGGTCGGCCGGCCTCCCCTCCCTCCTTTATATACGTGGGGAGGGGGGCACCCTAGAACACACAAGTTTACATTGTTCTTAGCCGTGTGCGGTGCCCCCTCCACCATAATCCACCTCGGTCATATCGTAGCGGTGCTTAGGCGAAGCCCTGTATCGGTAGCATCATCATCACCGTAATCATGCCGTTGTGCTGACGGAACTCTCCCTCGAAGCTCTGTTGGATCGTGAGTTCGAGGGACGTCATCGAGTTGAACGTGTGCTGAACTCGAAGGTGCCATGCGTTCGGTACTTAGATCGGTCGGATCGTGAAGACGTACGACTACATCAACTGTGTTGTCATAACGCTTTTGTTTTCGGTCTACGAGGGTACGTGGACAACACTCTCCCCTCTCGTTGCTATGCATCACCATGATCTTGCGTGTGCGTAGAATTTTTTTTTGAAATTTCTACGTTCCCCAACACTTATTGGGCCAAGGGCAGGACAGACCAGCCCCTAAGGGGCTGGTGCGCCCCCATATGGGCCGGCCTAAGTAGAGAAAAGGAAAAGGGGAGGAGGAAAGGAAATAGAGGGAATAGGATTCCTCCTATTTGGGGCGCCTCATAGCTGTCCCCCTCCCCCTCCTACCTATATATATGTGGGGAGGGTGTGCCTAGAACACACAACAAACATTGTTAGCCGTGTGCGACGGCCCCCTCCAAAATTTACGCCTCCGGTCATATTCACGTAGTGCTTAGGCAAAGCCCTGCGCGGATCACTTCACCATCACTGTCACCATGCCGTAGTGCTGATGGAACTCTCCCTTGACACTTTGTTGGATCAAGAGTTCGAGGGACGTCATCGAGTTGAACGTGTGCAGAACTCAGAGGTGACGTATGTTCGGTACTTCATTGGTTGAATCGAGAAGACGTTAGACTACATCAACCGCGTTAAACTAACGCTTCCGTTTTTGGTCTACGAGGATACGTGGACACACTCTCCCCCTCTCGTTGCTACACATCTCCTAGAGAGATCTTGCGTGAGCATAGGAATTTTTTAAAAAATTGCATGCTACGTTCCCCAACAGCTAGGGGTTCTGGTCGTCGGCGAGGGAGCCACGGACGGAGCCAGAAATTTGGCATAGGGGGGGGGGGGGGGCAAGTTCCACGCTTGAGCTCTACTAGACTAATGAGCTAAAAATTGAATATTGCGAGTGTGAAAAAAGGCTAAACTTGAACTCTTATTTTCGTTGATGTTTGGTACACTATAAGAAGACAATACAAATTGTCCACTTTGACAAGACAAAATTAGTTCCCAAATTAGTTATATAGAAAATTTTGGTACACCATACTATAAATAATTGATTCCAAGTCCAAATTTCATGGCAATCAATCAACGATTATTCATGTTAGACAACAAAACATTAGAGATTAATATACTTTGAGACTGAACGTACCAGAGAGGCCTAAACGAATGACATGCATCATCATGTACGTGACAAACCGCGTCGTGCTTCCGCTAATTCCTTATATAAAACCGCGTCGTGCTTCCACTAATTCCCTACTAGTAAGCAGCACGTGCAACGCACGTCTTCATCAACGCACGTCTTTTGTTTGCCAGGCCAGGGTGTTGTATCAATGGACATTGTACGAGTAGTTCTCTCCTTGATGAACTGAAACTTGGCATTGTTGACTGTTGTCGCCGAATTGCTTGATAAAAAAACAATTGTTCAATTGTTCTTTAGATTGCACCATTAAATTAGTGGTGCTATTTCACAATTAATTTGCATCCAGTTTCTTGATATTTAATTTTGTAGAAGATATGTATTATTCAATTTAGGAAATGATATGTATTATACTATATCAAATATTACTATATCTACTTAGAAAAAAATAGGATATCACCCTACCTTGGTAAACAACGGACTACACAGCTAGCAAGTTCTAGGTTGTCATAGGCGAAATATTTCCTTCTTCAAAATTCTCGCAAGGCACCATAAGTGAAATCATGCTGGAAAAACTTGGCTTGAGAGCTCAACTAATTGCGCCTTTGATAAAGTGCAAAACATAGAGATACAAAGGGAAATTTGAGAAACATTATGTCCTTTCTTTGCACACAACTCCATAGTTCCTTTTAGATCGTAACTCCATAATTTTTTTAGATCATAATCCCATAACAACATAAACACAATTCCCATAGTAGGCAAGTTGTGTATTAAGATACTAAGACTACCACTCAGTTTACCACCCAGTCTTTTGATAAATTTCAACCAGGGGTTCGCTCTGACAGGCCCATCAGTTTGTCATATGTATGCTGGCATCGACTTGCTTTGTACTCCCTTCATTCCAAAATAGATGACTCAACTTTGTATTAACTTTAGTATAAAGTTAGTATAAAGTTGGGTAATTTATTTTGGAACGGAGAGAGTAGTTAACAGGGCCCAGACTTTGGTTTCTTTATCCCGATGGGTGCCTGTCTGTACGTATTCTACTTCTTGGGGCATGAAACCTTCTCCTTGGGGCAAGGAAGTATAAGCTCAATGCAAATAAATAATGCATACCCCCAAGCACAAGCACCATGAAGAGGAATTGCCCCTTCTTCATCTTTGCACTGTAAGGTTGCTCCACCTTGCCGCAGAAGCTGAGCAGAGTAAAAGGTTCAGAAAGACAGAGAAAAATATTCAAGATAGCAATGCAAACCTGCACACAAGGTACACGGCCATATAAGCATATCAGGTGAAGCACAATACCTCATCAGAAGACTTGCAATTCAGCTGCTGTAGCCTGATACCTGCCACCGCCTAATACTCTCGTCAGTTTTTTGTCGGGCCTAGGGATCATAACTATTGCAATTTAATTATTCGATATGCCTTTAACATTACAGAAAATCAAAACAAAAAGAACTCTGCAGGAGCACAAGCTACATGCCAATATGATTTTTGCCTTAACTTGAAAGGAATGGTAGAAGCAAACAGTTCTCCAGTCAGTTTTTATTTTCTTTGCATAAGTACTTATAAATTCTAACACTTTTTTGACAGTAACAGAACATCATGTCTTAGAAAGAAGCTTTGTTTTCTATGCCACCCACCATGGAACATATATCAACCAGTTAATAATTAATGCACCTTTGCTTCTAAGTAAGACATAGGAATAGTGTTTGTTTTTGGTGCAAGGGCAAACGGCTAACCACATATCAAAATCAAGTAAGGCTTAAAAAATGTCAGCACAATGCCTTCTGCTTTAGCATAACCTCAATAATACGAAATAAACAACCTTCTCAAAATGTGAAAAACAGCAAATTGGAGCATTTCAGAAGCATATTTCTTTTTGACTCAAATGACATGTGAACAATGCCTAAATTCATAGAAGATAATTGCCAAGTTTGGACGCAAATTTAATTCATACCCAAACCTTGCAATCAGGTATAGACCATCAGAACCTCATCATTCCCATACCAAAAACACCTCACAGTTCACATGCATCAGATCTAAAGCCAGTTTATTCAACAACAGTGAAGGCACTAATCGGCGACTAATCCACTCACCCTCCTGCAGGAAGTTGAAAAGCATGTAGTTGAAACGTGTTGTTTGTTCTGCAATCAAATTTAGATGGAGTACTCTTCGCTTGCATAGATACAACAACTCTGATCTCTAAAACCTAACCACAATAGCAAGGATCTAGATAAAATGGAGGCAAAACTTGAATTCAACCTAGGCGACGTGGGCGCTCTCCTCACTTCTACGTGGTGTCGAGCTATGCCATGTACGTTGTTACATCCAAACTGTAGTTAGTTTTCAGTTCTTCTGTATCAGTCTGACAACATTAAGATAAGCCAGATCATCAGGACACATTGTCAGAGAGACAGATACCATGTTCTCATGATGAATTCAGAGATGCCGATGTGAATAATTATTAGCAGTTTAATAGTTATATAATGTGTGAAGTAGATCAGATATAGGAAACTTAATAAGAAAAAATGCTTGAAACAAAAGAGTTTATGTTATTTCTCCCTGATAACTGTGAGTTTAGTGAACCAATATATCTGATTTGTGTTTCTCAGTCTAATTCTGTACATGCTTACATAAATTGGGTGAGCCAAAAACAATGGTTAATTGGTGAGCAGCATTCTTAAACAATATGAGCCTCAACCTTGATGAGACATCGGGGCAGTGATTTTCAAAATATAACTCTACATAATGTACAATGTGATATGGGCATGTCACCATTGACCGATAATTCTATTAAAGTTGAGCGAGTTAATGAGTCAGGCCAGGAAAACGTTGTGGAAAATAATGCCATGCATGCCGCCAGACTTTGTCGAGGAAACGATGGTCGTGTGCGACAACTTTGTGGTCCGAGAATTAATTTTGTAACTAGCAGACTAGCGACCAGTTATATGACGTGTGCACCTGATTTAAGAGATGGTATTGGCACATGGGTGCATAGTCCTAAACGTATGGAATCTAGAGGTGTATGGGCAGGCTTGATCAAAGAAAGAATAGAAAGGAAGCCACGTACACATAAAATGCCAAGAGATCATAGTGTCCAAACTAAAAAGGAATCGAAACAACGTCAATTTATTCGGGCGCTCAAGAAAATACAAGAGGCAAAGGAGGAGCCTGCGCTAGCTGTGGTGGAGCCTAATTTCCGTACCCCTCCGTGCAATGTGAAGTTGTGATAGAGAGTCCTAAAATTAATATGTTAGAATTTCTTATTTTATTTTGTGTCTACACGCTAGCTAGCTAGTTAGCATGGTACGTAAGTCATTTTCTCTTTTCTAGTTAGGATTTGTTTATTTTATAGTTAGCACACGTAAGAGGGATGGAGTCTTAAGTTTCTAGATAGACTTTGGAGTTGCGTAGGCGTGGCATATAAAAGCCAGACTATGGTCGTGTAAACAGATCAGTTTTGAGTTTTATTCGTGAGTTATGAACAAGGTTCAGAAAACGTCCAGTTTTGGGGCGATCCCATCTTGAGTATTTTCTGTGATTTTCCCATCGTGGAAATTACTAGCGACGGAGGGTTGATCATCACATCGACGCCTACGTGCTGATCCGAGGGGGTCATTATCTTTGTTCGCGTACTGTTCGTGCACGGGTAGAGATTGTTATTGGAGGTTGCGAGGAGGAACACGGGGAAAGGACTACTGATCTTGCATCGCCGTGAAAGGTCGGACCGTCTACACGCACGAATTAGCGTCTCGCTCGTTTGTGCTACATCAAGTGGTATTCAGAGCTAAGGTTAGTCACGGCGATTCAGTTGGCAATATCGTCTACGGAGGCGAGTATGGAGGTGTTGAGCAGGAACGTATTGATGGAGGAGGAAGGCATCGGCGAGGTTGTTCTTTTTCACACACGATGCGTCGTGAAGGAACGGTGCGTGAATTTGACGATCGATGAGGGTTCAGCGGTCAACATGGTGAGCATCGAGGTGGTAAAAAAATTGGGGCTGAATATGGCGCCTCTTGAAAGTCCGTACACACTGAAGTGGTTTAAAGGTGAAATCAAAATTACGCATTGGATTTTGCTAATTTTTGATTTGGAAAAATATTGTTGTGCGGAATTTTTTTACGTTTGTCCAGTGCCCATGGTGTCGTGCCATCTATTACTTGGGAACTCGTGGTGCACGCGCGTCGGGGCTGTTCGGAATGTCAAGAAAAATACTTTCTCTTTGTCATGGAAGGGTCAAAGATTTTGTTTTATTCCTATGCCGGTGGATGTGTTCACAAAAGATTGGAAAAGTCGTGTGCTGAAAAGAATAGAAGAAAAAGAAGAAATAANAAAATATTGTTGTGCGGAATTTTTTTACGTTTGTCCAGTGCCCATGGTGTCGTGCCATCTATTACTTGGGAACTCGTGGTGCACGCGCGTCGGGGCTGTTCGGAATGTCAAGAAAAATACTTTCTCTTTGTCATGGAAGGGTCAAAGATTTTGTTTTATTCCTATGCCGGTGGATGTGTTCACAAAAGATTGGAAAAGTCGTGTGCTGAAAAGAATAGAAGAAAAAGAAGAAATAAAGGAAGAAATCAATGCACCAGTAGAGGGGCTGAATCTTATGGTGGAGAAGGTGCAAGAGGATAGTGGTGCAAAGGGGCAGCGGTGGAGTGTTTTTAAGACACAATGCAAGATCAAGGACCATGCATGTAAGATGATAATTGATGGTGGCAGTTTTACCAACGCCATTAGCAGAGACCTTGTACAAGAATTGGGTTTGTCTATGTGGCGACACCCGCAACCGCACCATGTGGAGTGGCTATATAACTCTGGGAAATTAAAAATTACACATAAGGTACGTGTGACATTTGCTGTTGGGAATTATGTTGACAAGGTGGATTGTGATGTCTTGCCGATGGACGCTTGTGAGTTGCTATTAGGGAGACCGTGGCAGTTCGATCACGATGCAGTGCATGCTGGGAGATCAAACACGTACACTTTCACACATAATGGGAGGAAGCACGTGCTAAAACCAATGTTGGACAGTGCAATCACTAGAGAACAACAAGTTCCGGAGAGGAAGGTTGTGTCAAAAAATAACTTGAAACCGAGGACGGTTTCTCTTCAAGGGAGGGAGGATGATATGGGCATGTCACCATTGACCGATAATTCTATTAAAGTTGAGCGAGTTAATGAGTCAGGCCAGGAAAACGTTGTGGAAAATAATGCCATGCATGCCGCCAGACTTTGTCGAGAAAACGATGGTCGTGTGCGACAACTTTGTGGTCCGAGAATTAATTTTGTAACTAGCAGACTAGCGACCAGTTATATGGCGTGTACACCTGATTTAAGAGATGGTATTGGCACATGGGTGCATAGTCCTAGACGTATGGAATCTAGAGGTGTATGGGCAGGCTTGATCAAAGAAAGAATAGAAAGGAAGCCACGTACACATAAAATGCCAAGAGATCATAGTGTCCAAACTAAAAAGGAATCGAAACAACGTCAATTTATTCGGGCGCTCAAGAAAATACAAGAGGCAAAGGAGGAGCCTGCGCTAGCTGTGGTGGAGCCTAATTTCCGTACCCCTCCGTGCAATGTGAAGTTGTGATAGAGAGTCCTAAAATTAATATGTTAGAATTTCTTATTTTATTTTGTGTCTACACGCTAGCTAGCTGGTTAGCATGGTACGTAAGTCATTTTCTCTNAAGGAATCGAAACAACGTCAATTTATTCGGGCGCTCAAGAAAATACAAGAGGCAAAGGAGGAGCCTGCGCTAGCTGTGGTGGAGCCTAATTTCCGTACCCCTCCGTGCAATGTGAAGTTGTGATAGAGAGTCCTAAAATTAATATGTTAGAATTTCTTATTTTATTTTGTGTCTACACGCTAGCTAGCTGGTTAGCATGGTACGTAAGTCATTTTCTCTTTTCTAGTTAGGATTTGTTTATTTTATAGTTAGCACACGTAAGAGGGATGGAGTCTTAAGTTTCTAGATAGACTTTGGAGTTGCGTAGGCGTGGCATATAAAAGCCAGACTATGGCCGTGTAAACAGATCAATTTTGAGTTTTATTCCTGAGTTATGAACAAGGTTCAGAAAACGTCCAGTTTTGGGGCGATCCCATCTTGAGTATTTTCTGTGATTTTCCCATCGTGGAAATTACTAGCGACGGAGGGTTGATCATCACATCGACGCCTACGTGCTGATCCGAGGGGGTCATTATCTTTGTTCGCGTACTGTTCGTGCACGGGTAGAGATTGTTATTGGAGGTTGCGAGAAGGAACACGGGGAAAGGACTACTGATCTTGCATCGCCGTGAAAGGTCGGGCCGTCTACACGCACGAATTAGCGTCTCGCTCGTTTGTGCTACATCAAGTGGTATTCAGAGCTAAGGTTAGTCACGGCGATTCAGTTGGCAATATCGTCTACGGAGGCGAGTATGGAGGTGTTGAGCAGGAACGTATTGATGGAGGAGGAAGGCATCGGCGAGGTTGTTCTTTTTCACACACGATGCGTCGTGAAGGAACGGTGCGTGAATTTGACGATCGATGAGGGTTCAGCGGTCAACATGGTGAGCATCGAGGTGGTAAAAAAATTGGGGCTGAATATGGCGCCTCTTGAAAGTCCGTACACGCTGAAGTGGTTTAAAGGTGAAATCAAAATTACGCATTGGATTTTGCTAATTTTTTATTTGGGAAAATATTGTTGTGCGGAATTTTTTTACGTTTGTCCAGTGCCCATGGTGTCGTGCCATCTATTACTTGGGAACTCGTGGTGCACGCGCGTCGGGGCTGTTCGGAATGTCAAGAAAAATACTTTCTCTTTGTCATGGAAGGGTCAAAGATTTTGTTTTATTCCTATGCCGGTGGATGTGTTCACAAAAGATTGGAAAAGTCGTGTGCTGAAAAGAATAGAAGAAAAAGAAGAAATAAAGGAAGAAATCAATGCACCAGTAGAGGGGCTGAATCTTATGGTGGAGAAGGTGCAAGAGGATAGTGGTGCAAAGGGGCAGCGGTGGAGTGTTTTTAAGACACAATGCAAGATCAAGGACCATGCATGTAAGATGATAATTGATGGTGGCAGTTTTACCAACGCCATTAGCAGAGACCTTGTACAAGAATTGGGTTTGTCTATATGGCGACACCCGCAACCGCACCATGTGGAGTGGCTATATAACTCTGGGAAATTAAAAATTACACATAAGGTACGTGTGACATTTGCTGTTGGGAATTATGTTGACAAGGTGGATTGTGATGTCTTGCCGATGGACGCTTGTGAGTTGCTATTAGGGAGACCGTGGCAGTTCGATCACGATGCAATGCATGCTGGGAGATCAAACACGTACACTTTCACACATAATGGGAGGAAGCACGTGCTAAAACCAATGTTGGACAGTGCAATCACTAGAGAACAACAAGTTCCGGAGAGGAAGGTTGTGTTAAAAAATAACTTGAAACCGAGGACGGTTTCTCTTCAAGGGAGGGAGGATGATATGGGCATGTCACCATTGACCGATAATTCTATTAAAGTTGAGCGAGTTAATGAGTCAGGCCAGGAAAACGTTGTGGAAAATAATGCCNCGCAACCGCACCATGTGGAGTGGCTATATAACTCTGGGAAATTAAAAATTACACATAAGGTACGTGTGACATTTGCTGTTGGGGATTATGTTGACAAGGTGGATTGTGATGTCTTGCCGATGGACGCTTGTGAGTTGCTATTAGGGAGACCGTGGCAGTTCGATCACGATGCAGTGCATGCTGGGAGATCAAACACGTACACTTTCACACATAATGGGAGGAAGCACGTGCTAAAACCAATGTTGGACAGTGCAATCACTAGAGAACAACAAGTTCCGGAGAGGAAGGTTGTGTTAAAAAATAACTTGAAACCGAGGACGGTTTCTCTTCAAGGGAGGGAGGATGATATGGGCATGTCACCATTGACCGATAATTCTATTAAAGTTGAGCGAGTTAATGAGTCAGGCCAGGAAAACGTTGTGGAAAATAATGCCATGCATGCCGCCAGACTTTGTCGAGAAAACGATGGTCGTGTGCGACAACTTTGTGGTCCGAGAATTAATTTTGTAACTAGCAGACTAGCGACCAGTTATATGACGTGTGCACCTGATTTAAGAGATGGTATTGGCACATGGGTGCATAGTCCTAAACGTATGGAATCTAGAGGTGTATGGGCAGGCTTGATCAAAGAAAGAATAGAAAGGAAGCCACGTACACATAAAATGCCAAGAGATCATAGTGTCCAAACTAAAAAGGAATCGAAACAACGTCAATTTATTCGGGCGCTCAAGAAAATACAAGAGGCAAAGGAGGAGCCTGCGCTAGCTGTGGTGGAGCCTAATTTCCGAACCCCCCGTGCAATGTGAAGTTGTGATAGAGAGTCCTAAAATTAATATGTTAGAATTTCTTATTTTATTTTGTGTCTACATGCTAGCTAGCTGGTTAGCATGGTACGTAAGTCATTTTCTCTTTTCTAGTTAGGATTTGTTTATTTTATAGTTAGCACACGTAAGAGGGATGGAGTCTTAAGTTTCTAGATAGACTTTGGAGTTGCATAGGCGTGGCATATAAAAGCCAGACTATGGCCGTGTAAACAGATCAGTTTTGAGTTTTATTCATGAGTTATGAACAAGGTTCAGAAAACGTCCAGTTTTGGGGCGATCCCATCTTGAGTATTTTCTGTGATTTTCCCATCGTGGAAATTACTAGCGACGGAGGGTTGATCATCACATCGACGCCTACGTGCTGATCCGAGGGGGTCATTATCTTTGTTCGCGTACTGTTCGTGCACGGGTAGAGATTGTTATTGGAGGTTGCGAGAAGGAACACGGGGAAAGGACTACTGATCTTGCATCGCCGTGAAAGGTCGGGCCGTCTACACGCACGAATTAGCATCTCGCTCGTTTGTGCTACATCAAGTGGTATTCAGAGCTAAGGTTAGTCACAGCGATTCAGTTGGCAATATCGTCTACGGAGGCGAGTATGGAGGTGTTGAGCAGGAACGTATTGATGGAGGAGGAAGGCATCGGCGAGGTTGTTCTTTTTCACACACGATGCGTCGTGAAGGAACGGTGCGTGAATTTGACGATCGATGAGGGTTCAGCGGTCAACATGGTGAGCATCGAGGTGGTAAAAAAATTGGGGCTGAATATGGCGCCTCTTGAAAGTCCGTACACGCTGAAGTGGTTTAAAGGTGAAATCAAAATTACGCATTGGATTTTGCTAATTTTTTATTTGGGAAAATATTGTTGTGCGGAATTTTTTTACGTTTGTCCAGTGCCCATGGTGTCGTGCCATCTATTACTTGGGAACTCGTGGTGCACGCGCGTCGGGGCTGTTCGGAATGTCAAGAAAAATACTTTCTCTTTGTCATGGAAGGGTCAAAGATTTTGTTTTATTCCTATGCCGGTGGATGTGTTCACAAAAGATTGGAAAAGTCGTGTGCTGAAAAGAATAGAAGAAAAAGAAGAAATAAAGGAAGAAATCAATGCACCAGTAGAGGGGCTGAATCTTATGGTGGAGAAGGTGCAAGAGGATAGTGGTGCAAAGGGGCAGCGGTGGAGTGTTTTTAAGACACAATGCAAGATCAAGGACCATGCATGTAAGATGATAATTGATGGTGGCAGTTTTACCAACGCCATTAGCAGAGACCTTGTACAAGAATTGGGTTTGTCTATGTGGCGACACCCGCAACCGCACCATGTGGAGTGGCTATATAACTCTGGGAAATTAAAAATTACACATAAGGTACGTGTGACATTTGCTGTTGGGGATTATGTTGACAAGGTGGATTGTGATGTCTTGCCGATGGACGCTTGTGAGTTGCTATTAGGGAGACCGTGGCAGTTCGATCACGATGCAGTGCATGCTGGGAGATCAAACACGTACACTTTCACACATAATGGGAGGAAGCACGTGCTAAAACCAATGTTGGACAGTGCAATCACTAGAGAACAACAAGTTCCGGAGAGGAAGGTTGTGTTAAAAAATAACTTGAAACCGAGGACGGTTTCTCTTCAAGGGAGGGAGGATGATATGGGCATGTCACCATTGACCGATAATTCTATTAAAGTTGAGCGAGTTAATGAGTCAGGCCAGGAAAACGTTGTGGAAAATAATGCCATGCATGCCGCCAGACTTTGTCGAGGAAACGATGGTCGTGTGCGACAACTTTGTGGTCCGAGAATTAATTTTGTAACTAGCAGACTAGCGACCAGTTATATGACGTGTGCACCTGATTTAAGAGATGGTATTGGCACATGGGTGCATAGTCCTAAACGTATGGAATCTAGAGGTGTATGGGCAGGCTTGATCAAAGAAAGAATAGAAAGGAAGCCACGTACACATAAAATGCCAAGAGATCATAGTGTCCAAACTAAAAAGGAATCGAAACAACGTCAATTTATTCGGGCGCTCAAGAAAATACAAGAGGCAAAGGAGGAGCCTGCGCTAGCTGTGGTGGAGCCTAATTTCCGTACCCCTCCGTGCAATGTGAAGTTGTGATAGAGAGTCCTAAAATTAATATGTTAGAATTTCTTATTTTATTTTGTGTCTACACGCTAGCTAGCTGGTTAGCATGGTACGTAAGTCATTTTCTCTTTTCTAGTTAGGATTTGTTTATTTTATAGTTAGCACACGTAAGAGGGATGGAGTCTTAAGTTTCTAGATAGACTTTGGAGTTGCGTAGGCGTGGCATATAAAAGCCAGACTATGGCCGTGTAAACAGATCAGTTTTGAGTTTTATTCGTGAGTTATGAACAAGGTTCAGAAAACGTCCAGTTTTGGGGCGATCCCATCTTGAGTATTTTCTGTGATTTTCCCATCGTGGAAATTACTAGCGACGGAGGGTTGATCATCACATCGACGCCTACGTGCTGATCCGAGGGGGTCATTATCTTTGTTCGCGTACTGTTCGTGCACGGGTAGAGATTGTTATTGGAGGTTGCGAGGAGGAACACGGGGAAAGGACTACTGATCTTGCATCGCCGTGAAAGGTCGGGCCGTCTACACGCACGAATTAGCGTCTCGCTCGTTTGTGCTACATCAAGTGGTATTCAGAGCTAAGGTTAGTCACGGCGATTCAGTTGGCAATATCGTCTACGGAGGCGAGTATGGAGGTGTTGAGCAGGAACGTATTGATGGAGGAGGAAGGCATCGGCGAGGTTGTTCTTTTTCACACACGATGCGTCGTGAAGGAACGGTGCGTGAATTTGACGATCGATGAGGGTTCAGCGGTCAACATGGTGAGCATCGAGGTGGTAAAAAAATTGGGGCTGAATATGGCGCCTCTTGAAAGTCCGTACACGCTGAAGTGGTTTAAAGGTGAAATCAAAATTACGCATTGGATTTTGCTAATTTTTTATTTGGGAAAATATTGTTGTGCGGAATTTTTTTACGTTTGTCCAGTGCCCATGGTGTCGTGCCATCTATTACTTGGGAACTCGTGGTGCACGCGCGTCGGGGCTGTTCGGAATGTCAAGAAAAATACTTTCTCTTTGTCATGGAAGGGTCAAAGATTTTGTTTTATTCCTATGCCGGTGGATGTGTTCACAAAAGATTGGAAAAGTCGTGTGCTGAAAAGAATAGAAGAAAAAGAAGAAATAAAGGAAGAAATCAATGCACCAGTAGAGGGGCTGAATCTTATGGTGGAGAAGGTGCAAGAGGATAGTGGTGCAAAGGGGCAGCGGTGGAGTGTTTTTAAGACACAATGCAAGATCAAGGACCATGCATGTAAGATGATAATTGATGGTGGCAGTTTTACCAACGCCATTAGCAGAGACCTTGTACAAGAATTGGGTTTGTCTATGTGGCGACACCCGCAACCGCACCATGTGGAGTGGCTATATAACTCTGGGAAATTAAAAATTACACATAAGGTACGTGTGACATTTGCTGTTGGGGATTATGTTGACAAGGTGGATTGTGATGTCTTGCCGATGGACGCTTGTGAGTTGCTATTAGGGAGACCGTGGCAGTTCGATCACGATGCAGTGCATGCTGGGAGATCAAACACGTACACTTTCACACATAATGGGAGGAAGCACGTGCTAAAACCAATGTTGGACAGTGCAATCACTAGAGAACAACAAGTTCCGGAGAGGAAGGTTGTGTTAAAAAATAACTTGAAACCGAGGACGGTTTCTCTTCAAGGGAGGGAGGATGATATGGGCATGTCACCATTGACCGATAATTCTATTAAAGTTGAGCGAGTTAATGAGTCAGGCCAGGAAAACGTTGTGGAAAATAATGCCATGCATGCCGCCAGACTTTGTCGAGAAAACGATGGTCGTGTGCGACAACTTTGTGGTCCGAGAATTAATTTTGTAACTAGCAGACTAGCGACCAGTTATATGACGTGTGCACCTGATTTAAGAGATGGTATTGGCACATGGGTGCATAGTCCTAAACGTATGGAATCTAGAGGTGTATGGGCAGGCTTGATCAAAGAAAGAATAGAAAGGAAGCCACGTACACATAAAATGCCAAGAGATCATAGTGTCCAAACTAAAAAGGAATCGAAACAACGTCAATTTATTCGGGCGCTCAAGAAAATACAAGAGGCAAAGGAGGAGCCTGCGCTAGCTGTGGTGGAGCCTAATTTCCGAACCCCCGTGCAATGTGAAGTTGTGATAGAGAGTCCTAAAATTAATATGTTAGAATTTCTTATTTTATTTTGTGTCTACATGCTAGCTAGCTGGTTAGCATGGTACGTAAGTCATTTTCTCTTTTCTAGTTAGGATTTGTTTATTTTATAGTTAGCACACGTAAGAGGGATGGAGTCTTAAGTTTCTAGATAGACTTTGGAGTTGCGTAGGCGTGGCATATAAAAGCCAGACTATGGCCGTGTAAACAGATCAGTTTTGAGTTTTATTCGTGAGTTATGAACAAGGTTCAGAAAACGTCCAGTNTTTATTTTGTGTCTACATGCTAGCTAGCTGGTTAGCATGGTACGTAAGTCATTTTCTCTTTTCTAGTTAGGATTTGTTTATTTTATAGTTAGCACACGTAAGAGGGATGGAGTCTTAAGTTTCTAGATAGACTTTGGAGTTGCGTAGGCGTGGCATATAAAAGCCAGACTATGGCCGTGTAAACAGATCAGTTTTGAGTTTTATTCGTGAGTTATGAACAAGGTTCAGAAAACGTCCAGTTTTGGGGCGATCCCATCTTGAGTATTTTCTGTGATTTTCCCATCGTGGAAATTACTAGCGACGGAGGGTTGATCATCACATCGACGCCTACGTGCTGATCCGAGGGGGTCATTATCTTTGTTCGCGTACTGTTCTGAAACGCCCTTGATGCGGCTATATCTCCCACGTGTCGAAGCACGACTTAGAGGCATAACCGCATTGAAAGCAATGTCGCAAGTGAGGTAATCTTCACACAACCCATGTAATACATAAGGGAAAAGAGATACATAGTTGGCTTACAATCGCCACTTCACACAATACATGAGTAAAACATTACATCATACAGATACAATCAAGGTCCGACTACGGAACCAAAATAA
>LR880971.1:122899385-122910658 GCA_904067115.1 Aegilops sharonensis | reverse complement strand
AGTGATTTCGAGGGTATGGTCATCTTGCCTGAAATCCCGCAAGGAAGAAGAACGAATCCATGAAGAAGACAAACGGACGAGGTCGAATGAATCCTCACAACTCCGGAACGGAACCGAAGCTAACGAGAAAAGCAAACCGGAAACAAACAAACAAAATAGTAAACACACAACCATAAACATGGCATGATGCACAAACAAATATGATGCATGACCGGTTTAAATATGCAAGGCATGGCAATAAGCACAAACAAAACTACAAGTTAAATGGAGCCCAATATGCAACGAGTTGCATATTGACGGAACACCACAACACTTATTTAGTTCTCTCCCGATTAGGTACTCAACAATATTAAATGTTATTAAACAGGGCAAGAGGTGAAGCAAATGAAACTAACTATTTAGGCAAGATTAAATGAGGCCGGAAATAAGAAACAACAATTCCGGAAAATCCCCATATGCATATTTCGAATTTGGTGCTGATCTGACCTAAAGCATATTTTAGAGTTGTTAAACATGCAAAGTAAAGCTACCATGTTAAACTAGGCATTTTTCTACCCCATTTACATATATAAATTATTTAAAATGGAGCTACGGTTATTTAGTTATGAAATAAATCATTTTAACATGGCA
Organism: Aegilops sharonensis; assembly: GCA_904067115.1. NCBI lineage: Eukaryota > Viridiplantae > Streptophyta > Magnoliopsida > Poales > Poaceae > Aegilops > Aegilops sharonensis. The sequence goes on along the minus strand of LR880971.1, from coordinate 122,910,028 downwards.
TTTAAGCAAATTAATGCAAACAACAATTATAAACATTTAAATGTTGTTATCATGATGCGGATGACATGAGCAAGTTTTATGCAATATTATGAAATTGTTGACAAGAGCATTAAGAAGCATTAGTCGTCGTGGCGGAAACGAAAAAGGGGTGCCACGGCAACGACAACGGAAATGGTGCCACGGCAACATTCCGGTTCCGGTAGCTCATGAAGATATCGGTGCAAAGGAAAGTGTGGACGTGAGCGAGTCATGCAAGATGGTGGGGTGATCCCGATTACCGGGTTCCCACGGAACGGTGGCATGGCAAAAGAGGGGCATCGCAAGGATGATTCGGACACGGGGCAAACATATCGTGCATCTCATACATGCAAGGGCATCTCATCGCGGTCGTCTCGGGTTATACCTTCGGATCGTTCAAACGGGACGGTTCACGTTTCGTAGAGGGAAGTAGTGGTTCACGTTCGTCGAGGGAAGTAGAGGAAGTAGTCGTTCTCGCGATGTAGTGGAAGTAGTCGTACACGGCGACGGTAGTTGTACCCGGTTTGTAGATGTTCGGGTCGACAGTAGTGGAAGTAGTGGTACACATATCGTAGAGGAACTTGACAGAATCCAGTCTCCGGGGTCGTCGCGGTACTTGTAACTCGTGTAACTCCACCGTTCGTTGTGTAATCGTACATGGGTCTCGAGTCTTGGTCCTGAACTTGAGGAGGTCAATGATCGAAGTGACCCACGCGAGCACTCGCGCACGGGCAAGAGAGCGGGCGAACAGAGACGACGCGTCCTCCACCCCGCTCGAACGAGGCAGAGGCGGGGCAGGGGGGCTCATCTGGTTCCCGGCCGGGTCCAGGCTGGTGGGACTCCATGGGGCGGCGGCCATGGCGTCGGGCAGGGCTTCCCGAGGTGGTGCAGGGCCCATGGAGAGGTGCAGCAGGATGGATCCTGGCGGACATGGCGCGGGGCTCGGCGTGGCTCCTCGGGGCGCCGGCGGCAGGAAACGGCGACGGGGTCGCGAGGCGGACGGCGAACTCGCCAGGACGGCGGCGCGCGGGACATGGCAGCGCGCGGGAGAAGGAAGGGCGAGGAGGAGGCCGCAGGTGAGGGAGATGGGGGGCGCGGGCGAGATGACAAGGCGAGGAGGAGGTCGGGCGCGGCGCTCCTGGAGGTCGCCGACGGCGGCGGGTGGCGATGGGGACGCGGGGGAGGAGAAGAGAGGCGGCGAGGGGAAAGGGAGAGGGGAGAAGACGCTCGGTGAGAGGGTCGGGTGCGGCGCTCCAGGGTCGCCGGAGTTGGCCGCTCCGGTGGTAGCGCGGCTCGAAGGCGAGCGAGGGAGTCGGGCGCTGCAAGGAGGAAGGAACGGAGGCGAGGGGATCGATCCCGATCGGGACGAGTGGCTGGCGGCGGAGGGAGAGATCGAGGGGAGATGAGGATCGGGCTGAGCGAGGGGCTAGGGTTAGAAGGGGTTGGTGGGCTCAAGGGGTCTGGTGGAATGGGCCGGTCTGGCCTAGGCCTGGGTGGTGGGCTGCGGGAGGCCGCGGTGGCCTGGGCCGACTGCTGGGAGAAGGCCCAGCTGTGGCTGCTCTCCTCTCTCCTCTCTTATATATTTTCTTAGCGGAATTTGCTAATTTTTGATTTGGGAAAATATTGTTGTGCGGAATTTTTTTTACGTTTGTCCAGTGCCCATGGTGTCGTGCCATCTATTACTTGGGAACTCGTGGTGCACGCGCGTCGGGGCTGTTCGGAATGTCAAGAAAAATACTTTCTCTTTGTCATGGAAGGGTCAAAGATTTTGTTTTATTCCTATGCCGGTGGATGTGTTCACAAAAGATTGAAAAAGTCGTGTGCTGAAAAGAATAGAAGAAAAAGAAGAAATAAAGGAAGAAATCAATGCACCAGTAGAGGGGCTGAATCTTATGGTGGAGAAGGTGCAAGAGGATGCGGCTATATCTCCCACATGATATGATGGCATGATGACATGATGCAATGCAAAAACAAAACAAACCACACGACAAAACTCGGAAACCCTGGAAGGCAACTGAAGCTCCGGTCTTGGGGCGTTACACGTCTACACGCACGAATTAGCGTCTCGCTCGTTTGTGCTACATCACAATGACACTGAAGAATTACAGTTTCCATCTATCTCTCTCACAGCATGCACGTTCATTCAGCATGACATGGGTACAATATGGATAACTCAAAAAACAAACTAAGAATTTCAAAATGATGTGAAGAAAAAATTGGTCAAAACTGCAAAAGGAGGTGATCTCAAAATTATTTTACACTAACCACTCACCCTCTTAACATCAGGTAAGGTTATCAACTAACAGACTTGACAAATTAACACTTATGTATCTTTTATAAATGAAAACATTAGTACTTTCTCGTATCAGATGACACTTTTATCTGACTTGCCGGCTAGCTGGACAGACAAAACATCAACAGTTAGTTTTTTGTTCTTCTGTATTAGTCTGAAAACATTAAGAAACATAAAGTGCAAAAGAAATAAATTTAGTTTTTCTGTTGTGTGAGAATAAGGAAAGAACAGAGAAACAATAAAGCTATTCTTGCCTTGCTGATCTGAAACCCCATTTCTTCCGTGTTTAACATGGAGGCAACAAACCTGTGATTAAATGTTTTCTCATTCAGTCTACGTCACCCATTGAAAAAATTATGATTGAACAAATGATTTGTACAACTATCACTGGGATTAGAAGACAATTGTTATAGATCTTTTTTTCGCATGCAAATGCTCAAGAGCTCAGAAAACAGAACAATAGTGTTCCTCAAAAGCTTAGAAAAATGCTACATTAGGACTGAAGCATTAAAATAAAAGAGGCTCACCTGGCATAAAATTCACAAAACTCTGCTACCAAGGCTGCATATTCTACCAACTTCCTATGTAGAAGAAATAAAAAAGTTTGATATGAGGGGAACTTTCTATGAAAATGTTCACAGGATATGTTTACGGAAATCACATGGACAAAATAAATCTCAGCTTTCTTACATGACCAAGAATAGTCTTAAATCAATGCTTCAGTAGTAATTCACTGAAAAATAACATATCTAGAAACAACATGAAGGAGAGGAGTTTATCCTGGACTACATCATATAGATTACCTTGATTCACCTCACATGCAGCCTGCTTGGATCTCTTATCAAACGCCTTTGTCGACATGACACATAAAAGATCTTCAGAACCAACATGAGAGAGAGAGGTGATTAAGTTAGCAAATGGTAATAAGAAGGGTAAATAAAGAATCGACGTCCAGAATCAATGTAGACAATCTGCAGCAGCACCAAGAATCGGTCTCCAGAATCAATATAGATGATCTGCAGCTGCACCAATCGTTTAGGCAAGTATGTATCCAATTAGGAGCCATATTTAACATTACAATCAACAGAATCAAAAAAGGAACTCGGGAATCCGCAATTCTAAACAGGTAGGATGAGATGATCGATCTCATATATCAGCTGATAGTGCAACCAAAAGATTCGATGGTTGCAGGTCTTATAAGTTATAACTATGAGAAAGTCTAGGATTCAGCAATCGGTTGTCTGAATTTTGTTTTGCAATCGAGTGTGGTTTGAAGCCCTGAATGAAAGATAAGCACTAAAAGTTTAAAACAGACTGATCTAAGCTATAATAAAAACAAACAATTAAGTTTCGTCCGACAAAGCAATAGAGCGGATGCCAAAATCCAAACCTCAACTTTGCATCACCGAGAAGAGTACGGAGATCTTCTTGTCTAGGAAGCTCGTCCTCGTGCACCATCACTTCCTCACTGGACAGAACAAATTAATCCAGCAAGTTAGTGATCCTAAAAGATTATGTCAGCGACAAGGTGCAGAGTACACAGGAGGAGGCGCCAAGTTCATTCGCGCGGCCCACGCGCAAGCCTCGTCTTCCGTCTTGGCTTGCTGGGCCTGAATGGGCCTTAGGCCATGTGCGTATATAACCAGCTATCACTACTGTAATCAGGACGGCAAGGAAAACGGCTGGAGACAGATAGGCAAAGAGAGAATAGCTCGTGTTATCTTCCTCCTCGCTCCTCCTCTCGTTGTAATTCGAACTTTATCCATGGAAATATAGATGGAGACCTCACAATCTGGCATCAGAGCCGTTCGATCCGGCGGCTGTTCCGGTCCACCACCGCCACACCCGCCTCGCCGACAAGCTCCGGGCCGCAGCCATGGATCGGATTTCGCCGGAGACCAAGGCCATCTACGATCTGCTCCGGGCGGATTTCGACAAGGCCAACAGCGACCGCGCCGACTCGATGGCGCAAGCGATCGCCCAAATCGACGCCAAGCTCGATCGACTCTCGGGCCGCATCGACGAGGTCAAGCTATCTATCGGGGTCGACATCGACGAGCTGTGTCAGGGGCTCGACCGATCCGTGGCGAATTCGTCTGATCCACTTCGAGGCGCGTCGGCTACGCCCGTAAGGGTACCTGACAGCAGCCCAACTGGCCCCAAAGGGCACCACGTCAATAATGAAAACCGGGGGTCTGGACATAGGACCTATGTCCCGCCTCCCGTCAGAGGTATGCAGCATGATCAACTCATTCAGAGACCTCCACTGAATTCTATTGAAAATTTCCGACAGAATGCTACTGATGTTTTTGGCCTCGGTCCTCGAATCGAACTTCCTTGTTTCAATGGAGAAAACCCAAAACTATGGCAGACGCGTTGCGAGGACTACTTCAGGTTCTGGGGCACTCCTTCAGTGCAGTGGATTTCTATGGCAACCGCTTTGTTCGAAGGCACAGCGGCGAGATGGCTGGAATCAGTGCGCAGAAGAGTACCAAACATCTCATGGGATGAGTTCTGTCGCCTTCTTCAATCAAGGTTTGGCCGCAACTTACATCAAACAATTCTGAGGAAATTTTTCAGCATACAACAAACTAGTTCAGTCGAAGACTATGTGGATAGATTCTCAGAATTATTTGATCAGCTGTCAGCATACGGGAGTTCACCCAACACCGTTCATTACGTGACACGATTTATGGACGGTCTGAAACCATCAGTCAGACTTGCTGTAGGCATTCAACAACCAGTGGACTTGGATACGGCTTACCAACTTGCTTTATTACATGAAGAACTGGGATCTGGTTCAGCGCCTTCCCTTGTGGCCACTCCTTTTCAGCGCAAAGCTTCTGCTCTTCCACTCCCACCACCACCAGTTCCCAGTGGAAGTCAGTCTGTCCAGCGTCTATCTGAAGAGAAACGACCTCCTCTTGCTCATTCTTTGACAGACAAATGGGGAGCTCTGCGTGCCTTTCGCAAAGCTAAGGGACTCTGCTTTACATGTGAAGAGAGATGGGGCAAGGACCATGTTTGTGGGAAAGAAGTCCAACTCCATGTAGTGCAAGAAATGATTGAATTTCTGCAAAATTTAGAGGATTCCGAGACAGACAACTACAGGGCACACCATGAGGTTCACATGTTATCAATTTCAGCAGCAGCACTGGGTGCGAAAACTGATGTGTCAGTTAAAACAATGCAACTCAGGGTCCAGTTACAGGGACTTAATCTCACAGTCCTCATTGACTCTGGAAGCACACATTCCTTTTTGGATACTTCTCTTGCTCCCAAATTGCAAGATCTGTCACCTATACAGAAGGTTTCAGTTAAAATGGCCAATGGAGCTACAGTTCCCTGTCATCAGCAGTTACTAAAAGGAGTGTGGTCTTGTTCTGGGCATAAGTTCAGTTGTGACTTCAAGTTGTTTCCTCTAGGAAGTTATGATGGCATTATTGGGCTGGACTGGCTGTCAACACACAGTCCCATGCTAGTTGACTGGGAGAACCATTGGTTATCCTTTTCTCATATGGGTTCAGAAGTTATACTGATGGGTTCTGCAACAGTTCTTCCTCAAGTGGCTATGTTGCAATTCTGCTCCCTGCTCACTACTGAGAACCTCCCAATTCATCCGGAAGTGCAGTCTGTTTTGGATCAATTCAAGCAAGTTTTTGAACCTCCCACAGGTCTTCCTCCTAGACGCGCTTATGACCACACCATCCCACTTATCCCTGGAGAAACACCAGTCGCATTGCGTTCCTATCGCATAGCCCCAGCTCTGAAAACTGAACTAGAGCGTCAGATTCAAGAGATGCTGGCCAGTGGAGTCATTCGACCTAGCAACAGTCCCTTTTCGTCTCCTCTTCTGATGGTCAAGAAAAAAGATGAGACATGGCGACCAGTCATTGATTACCGTCATCTCAATGCCATAATAGTTAAAGGGAAATTTCCTATACCAGTTATCGATGAGCTCCCTGATGAACTGGTTGGTGCTGGCTGGTTTACTAAACTTGATTTGCGATCAGGCTACCATCAAATCAGGTTAGCTCCTGGTGAGGAGTACAAAACTGCCTTCCAAACCCATCTTGGTCACTACGAATTCACAGTGGTATCGTGTGGTCTGACTGGAGCTCCCAACACATTTCAATTTGCAATGAATCACACTCTGTCCCCAGGGAACCGTAAATTTGTTATTGTCTTCTTCGATGACATCCTGGTGTTCAGCATCACCTTTGAGGAGCATTTGCAACATCTGGAACAGGTTTTGTCAATGCTTGCTAAGCACCCCAATGGCGAGTCAGGCTCTCCAAGTGCGTGTTTGCCCAACAGCAGGTTGGGTATCTTGGTCACATAATTAGCGCAGCTGGTGTTTCCACGGACCCCACCAAGATCACAGCAATTGACACATGGCCTACACCAAGTAATGTCAAGGAAGTTCGTGCCTTCCTTGGTCTGGCAGGGTACTATAGAAAGTTCATCCGTCATTACGGGATAATCTGTCGCTCTCTCACTGCACTTCTGAAGAAAGGGACAGTGTTTCATTGGTCTGAAACTGAAGACGCTGCTTTTCGTTCCCTTAAACAAGCCTTGATGACAGCACCGGTCCTCGCCTTACCGGACTTTAAGAAAACCTTTGTGATTGCTACTGACGCTTGTGATGTGGGCATTGGTGCAGTACTGGTGCAAGACGACCACCCCCTCGCTTATGTCAGCAAGGCCTTGGGCCCACGCAATCAAGCCCTGTCAGTCTATGAAAAAGAATTTTTGGCCATTCTCCTAGCTGTTGAACACTGGCGTCAGTATCTGCTCTTCGGTGAATTTATTATACAAACTGATCAGCGCAGTCTAACTAGTTTGTCTGATCAGCGTCCACACACCAGTTGGCAGCAAAAAGCAATGACAAAATTGATGGGGTTGCGTTACATTATTCAGTACCGCAAGGGAACAGAAAACAGTGCCGCTGATGCTCTTTCGCGTCGACCCCATACTACAATTGAACTTCAAACTGTCTCCAGTGCATCTCCAGCTTGGTTTCCTAATATTATTGCAAGTTATCAGCATGATGAGGTTGCGCTCAAACTTGTCCAGAAATTAACCATGGACCTGCAGGCAGATAGTAAATTTTCCTTGAAGAATGAATTGTTATGTACAGATGGTTGCATTTGGGTGGGTGCAGACAGTGAGCTACAGTCCAGAATTGTCAGTGCATTTCATAGCTCGCCTCTCGGAGGACATTCTGGGTTCCCCGTAACATACAAGCGTATTCGTCAGCTATTTAGATGGACTGGTATGTAAACCTTCGTCAAACAAGCAGTTCAGTGCTGCCTTGTCTGTCAGCAAGCGAAACCAGAGCGGGTACCATACCCCGGCCTCCTTCAGCCACTGCCAGTCCCTAATCTTCCATGGGAAATGGTTACCATGGACTTCATTGAAGGGCTGCCGCAGTCTGGGCGTTATAACTGTATCCTAGTAGTGATCGACAAGTTGTCCAAGTATGGTCATTTCATACCACTTCATCACCCATTCACAGTGCAGCAGTGGACGAGGCCTTCTTAGATTCTGTTTACAAGCTACACGGTATGCCCTTGTCAATAGTCTCTGATCGCGATCGTATATTCACCAGCCAGTTTTGGAAGGAATTGTTCCAACATGTCCAGAGGACGCAGCTGCGTATGAGTTCAGCTCGACACCCTCAATCTGACGGGCAAACAGAAGAGTAAATCAACAAGTTGAGTGCTACCTCCGTTGCTTTGTTAGTGCACATCCCTCCAAATGGTCGAAGTGGTTATCTTTGTGTGAATACTGGTACAGCACCAACTGGCATTCAGCCACTGCAAAAAGTCCCTTTGAAATTATCTATGGCCACTCTCCTAGGCACTTTGGCATTGCTCCAGATGGTACCATTGCTTCAACAGACCTGTCCTTATGGCTTGAACACAGACAAATGATTTTTGAATCAGTCAAGCAACAACTCCTACGAGCTCAGCAAAGGATGAAGGCGCAAGCTGATAAACACAGAACTGAAAGAAGCTTTTCTATGGGTGATCAGGTCTTTCTCAAACTGCAACCATATATACAGAAGTCTGTGGCTTCGCGTGCTAATCATAAGTTGGCATACAAATTCTTCGGTCCCTACACTATTCTGGAATGTGTGGGAGAAGTTGCCTATCGTCTGGATCTCCCAATCACCAGCAAGGTCCATCCGGCGTTTCATGTGTCTCTTCTACGCAAAGTTCTCAAGCCCACACATCAAGTTCTTCCTCAACTACCATCACCTGAAGCGGCAGTGCAAGTACCAGAGAAAATTCTGCAGAGGCAAGTGATCCATCGTGTTGACAAGAAGGTGGTTCAGGTCCTCCTTCAGTGATCCGGCGATTCAGCTGATCTAGCAACTTGGGAAGACTTCGAATCTATCAAGCAAAAATTCCCGCGCGCTCCGGCTTGCGGGCAAGCCGTATCTCAACAAAGGGGGAGTGTCAGCGACAAGGTGCAGAGTACACAGGAGGAGGCGCCAAGTTCATTCGCGCGGCCCACGCGCAAGCCTCGTCTTCCGTCTCGGCTTGCTGGGCCGGAATGGGCCTTAGGCCATGTGCGTATATAACCAGCTATCACCACTGTAATCAGGACGGCAAGGAAAACGGCTGGAGACAGATATGCAAAGAGAGAATAGCTCATGTTAACTTCCTCCTCGCTCCTCCTCTCGTTGTAATTCGAACTTTATCCATGGAAATATAGATCGAGACCTCACAGATTAACACCACAATCTTTGAGGCAATAACACAAGCACCTGGTGCAGCGGAGAGTGGTGTGCGCGTGGGTCGCTGGCTCGTGGAGGTGTGGAAAAGGCCAACGGAGACCAGCGGCTCACGGCTCCCGCGGCGGGCGGCTCCAGCGCGACCTGCGGCGGTTCTAGCGGCGGGGTGGCTCCGATGTGACCTGCGGCGGTTCCAGCGGTGGCTCCAGCGGCGGGCCGGCCCCGACGCGACCTGCGGCGGCTCTAGCTGTGGGGCAGCTCCGACGCGACCCTTACGGGCGGGGGCGGCTCCGGCTCTACCCGCGGGCGGCGAAGGGCGCAGGGGGCGGGGTGGCTCCGGCTCTACCCGCGGCGGCTCCAGCGGCGGGCGGCGAAGGGCGCGGGAGGAGGAGTGGGCGAGAGTGGGCGATGGGTCGTGCGGGCGGTTTTGTTTTTGTTTTTAAACGGGGCCTGGGCTGGGTTAGCGATAGCTTAATGCGTGGTTTGCAGCTTTAAACACCGAAGGATTAAGGGCCATTAGATCTTGCTAATGGATGGTTCTGATTGTTTGGATCTGCCCTTTTCTTCCTTTTATAGTGGTAGTAGATAGATATATTGGTTAACGACAAATGATCGATTGGGGTCCTGAACGTTAGATGCAAGTGCCTTGGCAAATGTTTTTCATTGTTCTCGTATCCTAATTATCTTCATATATACACAAGCATATGTGGACAATCAAGTATTTCCTATTTGTAGTTTTGAATGGCACAAATCACACAGATTTGCACAAATTAAAGATCAAGGGTTGAACTAAAGTAAGGATTAATAGTGCATCCTATGCTGCCATGGAGGATCTCGTTTAATCCTCTTCTAGTTTCCGATTGGAAACTGGTGGAAATTTTAGGCGAAGACTCAAGCATAGAACAGGTAGAAAGATCTTCTCGTGTTGTTGCCGCTCATCCGCGCGGCCGGTCTGCCGGCAAGTAGCTGCCAGTCCCGGCGTCCCCTTCCCTTCTGCCCTTCTTCATGGCGGCGCCATGGAGACTCGGATAGATCAGCAGACCCTTGCAGCCGCATGCGTCGGTTTAGATCAAAAAGCGTTGAAACGAAGAGGTTAGCGATTGTTTTTGTACAAACAGGAGGTTAGCGATATGTGCGTGACTAGGTGCGTAGTCCAACTTAGGCTGACATTTTACTTTCTTTTGTGCTTTGCCTGAAATGGGATTAGGCTGTCCATGGGCTGAGCAGTTGAGGTTAACGTTAGTTGCAAGAGACAGGGGGGCGACGCACGTGCAGACAGTTATGGAAGCCAAAAAATCAGCGATCAACTCATCCACAACAAGGTACGACACTATCCTTGTTTGTACGTAGATATGGCAACGTTAATTAGAAAGGTCATCTTCAAGCATTGTTTTCGTGATGCAAATTCAGTAGCACATGAGCTAGCTAAATTTAGTTTTTTGTAATAAACGTAATGAGAGCTGGTGTAATGAACCACCTGGGTTCTTACTTAGTCAGCTGATGAACGATGTAATTGTTTTTTGATCTAATAAAACTAGCCATGATGACCTTCCCTTAAAAAAAGGTACGACACGATCCTTGGGGGGAGGG
>LR880971.1:122873223-122883426 GCA_904067115.1 Aegilops sharonensis | reverse complement strand
GCGGCGTTCACCTCGAGCGCGCAAGCGTTGCTCTTGAACTTGCGGAGCTTCCGGACGTAGGCGACGATCTGGTCCGCCGAGAGCGGGCGCCTCTTGCGGACATATTTGTCCATCTCCGCCGCCACCATTCCCGGTGGCCTGCCGTACAGCCTCGAGATTCTCCTGTAGAGAGGGACCCACGACGGCTCAAACCCGCCCCGCTCAGGGACGGCCGTCTGGGCCTGGGCCTGCGCCTGCGCCTGCGCGAGCCCGTGCGCGAATCTTGCCGGGGCAAGGGAGATGCGCCGCCGGGCCTCGGCGGCGACCGCCGTGCGCAGCATGGGTGGCTGACCGGCTGTCCTGTTTGGCCGCGTTCCGAGGGGTTTGTTGAGGTTTTTTGGGTGCTTGGCTGCACACACACACAAAGAAAAAACGATTTCATGCCCTGTCTTTTCTTGAAAAAGAAGTCAAAAACATTTTTTTTACACACCGAAAAAATCTCTATGAGAGATGTACATGTATCTCTCCCTATTCACAATAGCCACCAGTATCAACATAACATCAGCGATCTAGTTCACGATGTGAAAATCGCATCACAAATTGATTTGGATGCATAACTCGACGCGCATCTGGCATACAAAATTCAACTGTTTCATGCATACACTCACACACTTTATAGGGAAGCATCAAGTGCACACAAAAGATCTTCAAATAATTACTTTCTACTCTCTCTGTTCCTAAATATTTGTCTTTTTAGAGATTTCAACAAGTGACTATATGCGAAGCAAAATGAGTGAATCCATACTCTAAAATATGTCTATATATATCCGCATGTGGCAGTTCATTTGAAATCTCTAAAAAGACAAATATTTAGGAACGGAGGGAGTAAGTGGCGGTATGACAATGCATTATTAATTTCGTAACACAAGATTTGGGGATCATGGTTCATGGTATACAAAATGCCTGATGGAGTTCCCCTCAGACCTGTGCTGCAACAAGACGAGAATAAATTAGAATGCTTTCAGTTAGTTCCGTCAGACATAGTGAGCACACTTTCCACTACAAACTGAATCAGGAGAACATATACCAGATATGATGTGCCCTGTCCTTCAACACAACCCTCAGTTACTCCCTCAGTAGTGTCAAAAACACTCTTATATTATGGGACGGAGGGGAGTGTTATTTTTTCTCAAATACAAGTTGTAAGCATCAATTACAAACCTTATTTCTGAATTTGCAGAGTTGCATGGAAATTATTTACAGCTGTAGGCTCATAACAGGGAGCACATCTCTTTGTCTCTTTATCAATTAACCGCGGTCACTAGGGATAAAAAATTACAATTCCGACTGCAGCTTATACAAGTTTGGTGCTGATACTTATTCCTGATCAACAAACAACCACCGGGTGATTATATTATCTAGGCCTTTGAGTCCTGTCGGTAAGCTTTCAAATACAGAAAAACTGGCCAAAGTCCAGCTCTTACATTCGCCTGACATTGCATTGCACCCCAAATGGTTGATCAATAATATGATCCAGTTTCCCTAAAAAAACACTACCTAGTGCAAACAAATAATACTGTATATCAGAAATCACTCGCTGCTTCCTTGCGCCTCTTCACGAATGGTCAGCAACATTAAACATCAGAGAATACCTTGGTACTGCAATCAACTGGTCGACGACATTGGTAACAAGAAAATAATTGTATTTTGGAAATAACTCCATCACATTAGCAGCTTAGATAGATGCTACACAGTAGTCGGGGGGCTAGCAGAGCATCAAATGCAAAATGCCAAAAGACCTTGCGATTCATGTACAGAAATCCGGTGACAGCAAGCTTTTCACGAGATAACGGCATCTTCGACAAGTCATAATTCTGCTCTATAATGAAGAAAAATTCTACGGCGGCCTCGAGTTCTTATAAAGTCTCTTTCCTTCTCAGCTTCAATTGCCGGAGACACGCTCCAGCAATTTCGTCGTCTCTGGTCCAACGTGAATCCGATCATCTTTGATGCTCTGAGCAATGGACGGGTTGGTTCTACCCGCAGCTATATAGCATCATGCCCTCATAAGCTTCCGCATCAAGGCATTCGAGCTTCCTCAGGCACTCGCAGAAAGACTCAACACCATCAACATCCTTTGACTCTTCATAGTGCTTCAGAAATCTGCTTGTAAGCTTTTTGGATGGCACCCATTTGTGTGCCGTCACCATCTTCTTTGCATCTCTCAAGATCTCCAGTGCCCCGGTAACATTAGATTTTTCCAAATAGAATTCGGCAAATATGTAAATCGTCCTGTCATCACAACGACCCTTAGCCATGGTCCTCTGACGGATAGCCTCAGCTTCGTCTATCATACCCTTATCAAGGTAAGCTTTGATCATAACATTTGTTATCCTCATGTCATATTGTTCATGACTCGATTCCCACTCCTGAAAGATTTGCTGTAAAGACTCAAAGTCATCAATAGTACTCAGAGCTTGAAGCATCACAAGATAGCTTCTGTTCAAACATTTCTTGAATGTGGACTTCAAAGACTCCCAGATCCTCTTAACCTCAGTTGCATTTCCACAACGGGCATAGATGGAGAGGAGGAAATACCATGAGGATAACTCATCTTTGTTCATAACTTCCTCAGCTTTCTTTAGGGCAACTTCTGCCTTTCCACACAGCTCTAGTTTAATGTAACTGTTTGCCATTAGAGTATATAGGGACCAGTGAACTGGAGCCACCTTCTGCAATTCTTCCAGGACTTTCTCCGCAGCCTCCAGGTCATTCATTGTAACATAGCTTTCTACCAATGAGAAGTATGTAAAACTGTTAGCAGTTATACCGCTTTCTCGCATTTCTTCAAATGTGGAGGGGATTTTCTCTGGCTGGCCCGCCTTTTTGTACAAAGCCATCAGGCTGTTGTACAGCAGTGTATTTGGAACAATGTTCTTGGCTTTCATCTTCTCATAGAATTTCAGACCTTTAAATGCCATCCCGTGTTCACCATAGCAGTTAAGCAAACATGAATAAGCTTTCCTTGACTTCAATATATCTGGAAGGCTCCAGAAATATTCTTCAGCTGCCTGTATCCCGTGAACTTTTGAAACAAGGTCAAGCCGCAGCGCTTGATGCCCAGGCGTCAACTTTGCTCCACGAGCTTCCATCCAGTCCATCAACTGGGTACAAAACAACATAGCCAATATTATACAGTGAACATAAAAAAGACACTTTGCTCAGAAAGAGGTTGCACCAGAACAGCATATGAACTCTTGGTACCATAATATTATAGGTGAACATAAAAAAGGTCCTTACAAGAGATGCATTAATGGCATCACAGTTCGAACCTTCTACTGTTAGAACTTGAACCTTCATTTTCTATTGTGAAGTCTTGCTTTTTCCCTCTAGAGCATATTTTCTCCAGGTTTTTGCCTATTTATGTGTGAGAATCAAGATACTCGGCTCAGCAGTAGTGTGTGTTATGGACAAGCTACCAATGACAGATTAATTCCAGGAAATTGGAAATTAACTCTGTTTAAGACCAGTTTTAACGATCAATAGTTTTCATGGTAGACCTCATTTTTCAAATCTCAGACTATATGTTTGATCAGTGGTTATCTACTTACTTGTACAGCACATGAAAGAGATGTTTGTTCGAAACAATCACCCATCAAAATGTTTGAGGTAATTCTCTGCTGGAAACAATAAACCTGAGCACACCATTCATTGTTCTAATTGAACTACCTCAACTGTTAAACCTTAGAAGCTAGATAGGCATCAATGTGCATGACCTCATATCTCAACCAATTCATTTTAATGTAGTAATGGAACTTAAAGTCACCAACTCACTGCGGTCATTTAAGTCAAACTTCTTTAATGTTTATTTATTAAGAAAATTCAGTAAAATTTACCACAATACACTGAGTGTGAGGCTAAAAACATCTTATACACAATCATCATCTTCAAGTAATTTCCTATGACGCTATCACACAATGAAAAGTCAAAACTATTGGAGCTATAATATTAAGAAAGAAGAGGAAGCTGCAGCATCTCTTCAAAGTTCCCAGGAAAAACAAGCAGCGCCACGGTATATCACCTGCTTTTGCAATTATTGACAATAATTTATTGTGTATCTTAAACTAACAATAATTTATTGTTAGGATGATCTCCTCTGGAGTGGGCCCACCGGGCCCTTAGATCCGCGCCTTGATCGGGGGCGACCAACCCACTATGGTTGACGGGCTCCTGTCACCTGCGCTATACATAAAGAGGTGGGGCCGGTGGCACGCAACACGACGTTCGTCGCGAGCCGTACACCCCACCGACACACCTACCGATCTAGGTCAGCGCAGTAGTGACGGGAAGCTCCGCCGCCGCCGCCTCGACCACACCCTGCCATCACCGTCGCCCTCCACCATGTCCGGCACCACAGGCTCATCGAGCCAAGGAGAAGGTACTCCTCTTCTTCCCCATCTCTCTGTCCTCCCTTCTCAAATGATTAGACATTTTCGATATATAGATGGTCCTACCGATAATCTCTAGCATAGATGTTTCTAGTGAAGTTAACATTGGTGTCAGAGCAGTGCTAGGCTTAGATTTTTCGGGTAGAAAGAAAAAGCAAATGAGATCTACACTTTCTAGATCAATTACAGTAAGAGAAGAACAACCTTTTCCCTTTTACCGTGTTCGAATCAATGTAGATGCCGAAATCAAACAGACCCCTTCGGGGCAAAGAGCACCTAGTGATAATAAATAAAGCTCATTGTGAAGGAAAGCAACACCCACATGAGTATTATCAAACCATATGGCACACTTGCCATGTCCAAAATGACATTCATAATGATCTTTATCCAAACATGAAACACTAATCAAGTTTCTGTGTAATGAAGGAACATATAGAACATCTGTAAGCAGAAGCTTGAATCCATCAGCTAACTCCAGGGAGATGTCGCCGACAGCTTCAACTCCATTTGCAACTTCAATGCATCTTTCGCTTCTTTGCGTAGTCCACGTCGAATGGAATCCCTGTAATGAATTTGTAACATGAACAGTTGCACCTGAGTCAATCCACCAAGTAGATTTTGAAAATTGTGTATACAAGGATACATTTACAAAGAAACAATGTTGTTACCTCTCTTTGCCATTATTGACTTTAGCCAAACAGGGCAATCTTTCTTGTAATGCCTAGTCTGCTTACAATGGAGACATGTATCTTTGTCCACTGGAAGAGACTTTTGCTGATGCTGATATTGCGTGGGAGCTTTTCCATGTGACTTTGAAGGGGAACCTTTGCTACTTTGATTGTAGTTCTTTTTCTTATTATCCTTCACATAGTTCAGAGAACCACCATGTGAGGTTCTAAGTCTTTCCTCTTCTTGCACACACATGGCTACAGTCTTTTCAATGTCCCATTTTTCAGGCGACATGTTGTAGTTGACAACAAAAGTGTCAAACTCTTTTGGCAGGGAAGCCGTAACCAGGTGAACAAGGAATGCAGGCTTGAGCTCCAAATCCGAATCCATGGGTTTAAGCGATGCTTAAACCCATGGATTCGGATTTGGAGCTTGCTTAAACCCATGGATTCGGATTTGGAGCTCAAGCCTGCACTCGTTGTCCCTTAGGATGAGCAACATGGCAGCTAAGCTTAAACCCATGGATTCGGATTTGGAGCTCAAGCCTGCACTCCTTGTTCACCTGGTTATGGCTTCACTGCCAAAAGAGTTTGACACTTTTGTTGCCAATTACAACATGTCACCTGAAAAATGGGACATTGAAAAGACTATAGCCATGTGTGTGCAAAAAGAGGAAAGACTTAGAACCTCACATGGTAGTTCTCTGAACTATGTGAAAGATAATAAGAAAAAGAACTACAATCAAAGTAGCAAAGGTTCCCCTTAAAACTCACATGGAAAAGCTCCCACGCAGTATCAGCATCAGCAAAAGTCTCTTCCAGTGGACAAAGATACATGTCTCCATTGTAAGCAGACTGGGCATTACAAGAAAGATTGCCCTGTTTGGCTAAAGTCAATAATGGCAAAGAGAAGTAACAACATTGTTTCCTTTGTATATGAATCCTTGTATACACAGTTTTCGAAATCTACTTGGTGGATTGACTCAGGTGCAATTGTTCATGTTACAAATTCATTACAGGGATTCCATTCGACGCGAACTACGCAAAGAAGCGAAAGATGCATTGAAGTTGCAAATGGAGTTGAAGCTGCCGACGACATCTCCGTGGAGTTAGCTGATGGATTCAAGCTTCTGCTTACATATGTTTTATATGTTCCTTCATTACACAGAAACTTGATTAGTGTTTCATGTTTGGATAAAGATCATTATGAATGCCATTTTGGACATGGCAAGTGTGCCATATGGTTTAATAATACTCATGTGGGTGTTGCTTTCCTTCACAATGAGCTTTATTTATTATCACTACGTGATAAAGTGTATTATGTGTGTAATGTGAATGAGCATGTTTCCGTGTCGGATAAAGAACAAAAGAAAAGAAAGAGAACTCATGACTCATCGAAATTATGGCACTGTCGCTTGGGCCATATTTCGAAGGGGAGAATAGAAAGACTAGTTAAAAATGAAATTCTTCCTTCATGAGAGTTCTCAGACTTAGAACAATGCATAGATTGCATTAAAGGAAAGTATGTAAAACAAATCAAAAAGGGTGCAAACCATAGCACAGGAACACTAGAAATCATTCACACTGACATTTGTGGACCATTTCCTATGAAAAGTATGGATGGCTATGACTCGTTCATAACATTCACAGATGATTACTCCCGATATGGTTATATTTATTCAATCATAGAAAGATCTGAAGCATTGGATAAATTAAGATATTCAAAGTTGAAGTTGAAAATCAACATGATAAAAGAATAAAGATAGTAAGATCTGACCGTGGGGGGAGTACTACGGTCGGCACACTCCATATGGCCAAGTCCCTGGACCTTTTGCAAGGTTCTTACAGGAGACTGGCATAGTGGCCCAGTATTCAATGTCGGCCGAGCCTCAGCAAAATGGAGTAGCTGAAAGGCGTAACCGTACACTTATGGATATGGTGCGCAGAATGATGAGTTACTCCACCTTGCCATTGGGATTATGGATGGAGGCGCTTAAAACCGCCATTCACATTCTCAATAGAGTACCAAGCAAGTCAGTACCCAAAACACCGTACGAGTTGTGGACAGAAAGAGTGCCCTCCCTACAACACTTCAGGGTGTGGGGGAGCCCAGCTGAGGCCAAAGTGTTTAATCCAAATATTGCAAAATTAGATCCCAAAACAGTCAGTTGCCACTTCATTGGTTATCCTGATAGATCAAAAGGTTTTCGTTTCTACTGTCCAGAGAGATACACAAAGTTTGTACAAACAAGACATGCAGTTTTCTTAGAGGAAGAAATGATAAGGGGGAGCATGGTAGCTCGGAAAATTGATCTTGAGGAGAAGAGGGTGCATGCACCTAATCCGATGATTCAGGAGCCATTTTTCTCACTACCTGTTGTACCTGCACCCACAATCCCTGAGGTTGCGGTGCAAGCACCTGTTGTAACTCCATCCATGACAACTATGGGAGAAGATCCAGAACCTGTCCGTCAGGAGCCGATTGAACCCATTGTTGAGCATGAGGGGAGGTGCAGCAGCCATTTTTAGAAAATGTGCCGAAAGTTGAGGCACAAAATGTGCCAGAGAATGAGGCCCCTAGAAGGTCAAAAAGAACTAAAAGATTAGTTGTTTCTACTGATTATAAAGTTTATAACACAGAAACGGTTCATGTGGAAGGTAATCCCACTTCATATGAAGAAGCCATGAGAAGCCCTCACTCATCGAAGTGGCTGGAGGCAATGGAAGGCGAGATGAAATCGATGAGTTCCAAAGATGTTTGGGACTTAGAGAATATTCCTAAAGGAGCCAAAACAGTAGGCTGTAAATGGGTCTACAAAACTAAGTATGACTCTAATGGGAATGTAGAAAAGTATAAAGCATGACTTGTGGCAAAAGGATTTACACAAAGAGAAGGGGTAGATTATGATGAGACATTTTCCCCAGTCTCATGTAAGGATTCCTTCATAATCATAATGGCATTAGTTGCACATTTTGATTTAGAGCTACATCAAATGAATGTAAAGACGGCATTTCTAAATGGGGATTTAAAAGAAAATGTTTACATGAAACAACCCAAAGGTTTTATCATGGAAGGCAAGGAAGATATGGGATGCCGCCTGAAGAAATCTATTTATGGATTAAAGCAAGCCTCTAGACAGTGGTACCTAAAGTTTAATGAGACAATTAAAAGATTTGGATTTAAAGAGAATGTTGAGGATAACTGCGTTTATGCATAGTTTAAAAATGGGAAATATATTTTCCTAATCTTGTATGTGGATGATATCTTGCTTGCTAGCAGTGATGTTAGTCTGCTACAAGAAACAAAGAAGTTCTTGTCCTCAAATTTTGATATAAAAGATCTTGGTGAAGCATCATATGTTTTGGGCATAGAAATTCACCAAGATAGGAAAAATGGAGTTTTAGGACTATCGCAGAAGGCATATTTAGAAAAGGTTCTTAAAAAGTATAATATGCATGCGAGTAAAGCCACACCTGCTCCTATAGTCAAGGGCGACAATTTTGGGCAATTCCAATGTCCCAAGAACTAGTACGAGATCGATCAAATGAAAGCAGTACCATATGCTTCGGCTGTTGGAAGTTTACAGTATGCACAAGTGTGCACTCGCCCTGACTTAGCTTTTATCACCGGGGTACTCGGTAAATATCAAGAGAATCTAGGCACAGAGCACTGGAAGATGGTAAAGAAAGCATTATGTTATGCGCAAGGCACGAAGGACCTCATGCTAACATACAGGAGATCCGATTCCCTAGAGATAAGAGGGTATTCAGACGCAGATTTTGCGGGAGACAAAGATGATAGAAAATCCACGTCAGGATACGTGTTCACTCTCGCTGGAGGGGCTATTTCGTGGAGAAGCTCCAAACAATCAATAGTTGCATCGTCCATGATGTATGCAGAATTATAGCATGTTATGAGGCCACGGGGCAGGCGATATGGTTAAAGAAATTTATAACCGACTTGAAAGCGGTAGATTGTATTGACAAACCACTAAAGATGTACTGTGACAACCAGCCCGCAATATTCTATGCTCACAACAATAAGCCGAGTAATGCTGCCAAAACAATAGAGATAAAGTATTATGTTGTGAAAGATAAAATCCAGGATCACACTATAAGTCTCGAGCATATAAGGACAAAGGACATGCTTGCGGATCCGCTTACGAAAGGCTTACCACCCAATGTGTTCAAGGAACACTTAGCCGGCATGAGTTTAAGGGAAAGCCTATGATTCTTGGATCATGAGAGGCCCAAAAGGAACATAATTTGTTTCAAAACAGAGTGGTATGTTGTAGCTGTCTGATTCTATCGGCAATTGAGCTGTGACGATGAAACATGTTCTATGTATTGATCTGTGATGAAACGAGTAAAGTAAAAAGTATATGGTTAAAAGTAAAGTTGAGATCAAGGGGGGGGGGAATATTAGGATGATCTCCTCTCGAGTGGGCCCAACGGCCCACCGGGCCCTTAGATCCGCGCCCTGATCGGGGGCGCCTAACCCACTATGGTTGACGGGCCCCTGTCACCTGCGCTATACATAAAGAGGTGGGGGCCGACGGCACCCAACACGAGGTTCGTCGTGAGCCGTACACCCCACCGACACACCTACCGATCTAGGTCAGCGCAGTAGTGACGGGAAGCTCCGCCGCTACCGCCTCGACCACACCCTGCCATCACCGTCGCCCTCCACCATGTCCGGCACCACGGGCTCATCGAGCCAAGGAGAAGGTACTCCTCTTCTTCCCCATCTCTCTTCCTCCCTTCTCAAATGATTAGACAGATTCGATATATAGATGGTCCTACCGATAATCTCTAGCCTAGATGTTTCTAGTGAAGTTAACAGACCTCTGAAGCTGCAGCAATGTGCAGTATGGCACCCAGTTTCACTTAGCATCAGACATCAAATTACCATTGTGGTGATTGCCAACACAATCAGTTGACCCTGTCCTATCCTATTCTTCAGTCTTAAAAGGAACATTCAGTTTGCACCGTGCATTTCCAATAGTGTGACCTTAAATGAAAATTATCCACACAGAGAATGCAGAATAGAGCTTCCCTGGAAACCCTACCAAATCCATTCCATTTCCTACCAAATCAGAGCACCATTC
>LR880971.1:122862777-122872779 GCA_904067115.1 Aegilops sharonensis | reverse complement strand
GGGGGTCACCTCGAGCGCGCACGCGTGACGCTTGAACTTGCGGAGCTTCCGGATGTAGGCGACGATCTGGTACTCCGAGAGCGGGCGCCTTTCGCGGAGATATTTGGTCATCTCCGCCGCCGCCATTCCCGGCTGCCTGCCATGGGACAGCTTCGAGATCTTCCTGTACAGGGGGACCCACGACGGCTCAAGGCCGTCCCGTCCAGGGACGGCCGACTGGACCTGCGCCTGCGCCTGCGCAAGCTCGTGCGCGAATCTTGCCGGGGCAAAAGAGATGCGCCGCCGCGCCGCCGCGGGGATCGCCGTGCGCAACATGGGCGGCGGACTGGCTGTCGTGTTCGGGCGCGTTCCGTGGGGTTTGTGGAGGTTTTTTTTGGGCTTGGATGCTCAAAAACGATTCAAGAGCATATCTTAGCCGATACCTCGAAATTGGTTAAAGTAAATTTTGTTTCCGATATAAAGTGAATTTTTGTTTTGAGGGGTTAAAGTTAATCTAGCCGATTCCTTATTGATTGTAAAGAAGAAGAAAATTACTACTCATCTTGGCGGCCGTCGCTTATATTTACTCCGCGACCACTTCTCATAATAATTTCGACCCTTCTCTCCCGCTCCCACTGGCTCTCTACCTTGTTCGCCCGTCAGCGTCACTCTACGCTACGTTCCTTGCCTCCGGCAACCACCCCGCAGCCCCGCCGATCTCTGACTAACAAATTTCGCGAGAATCGACAATCTTTTTTTTCTTTTTCTTTTTTGTCTTTTCTGCTGTCTCCAGCCACGACGACGCTCCCCCTAGTGATCCCTAGCCTGGCAGCGCTCCTCCAATTCTCCCCGACCACGAGCAAAGTTGCAACACGCGTGGAGGACACCTACAGAAAAGAAAAATTCAATATAAAGGAAGAAACATACATGAAGAGTAGTCGTTAGTCGTTATTATCGTTTCTGATGAATCCTTGTGTTCCAGATGATGCCATCACGCCGCTAGGAGAAGGATGAGAGAAAGAATCCATTCAAACGATGAAGCTCCCGAGCCATGGCCCATGGAGGACAAATTTTAACTACTTTGTCGCATGTTGACATCGCGCATGGTGAGACTCTATCAAATTACTTTAGCGGGGCATCTATCCTAGGTACTAGGTAGCTCATTGAAATCATCTAATGCCGAAAAGTCGTAGTTGGTCGTGCGAAAGGAAGAAGAAAGAAGTTCATTTGAGGATTTAAGTTTAAGAGTTCGGCTAGAAACTGCTTTTCTAATGGAGCACATATAAAAAGTTAAGGTATAGAGGCCGGGTTTAAATTATAAGGGATTGGCCAGAGATGATCTAATGCCCAGCTACATGTAGCCCTCTTTTTCTTGAAAATAGGTTAATTTTACACACCAAAAATTCTAAAAGAAATGTACATGTATCTTGCACTTCATAATAGGTACCGACTACGAGCGATTCTCATGCCCTTTTGCATTTGCATTTGTGGCCGCTCGATGTGGTCCTCCTTTTGGTCGTGCTCGTTCGCTGCCGCCCATTGTTTCTTCGTTTGACCGCCTCCTTCTCTACCCTCTCCTGATGTATGTGGTCCCTCTTTGTTTTTCTCCTGGCCCTACGATGCCAGAGAGACATCCGGATCATCTTTCTAGCGCAGCATGTAAACGAGAGAGCGGCTGTGGTTTAGCATCTTAAGAAGGGGTATCCTTGGATTCCGTGTGCGTTTCCCGTCCTCTTCACTCAGGTCATACATGTCTGGAGATTGGTGGTTTATCATGGGCTACCAGAGCTACAACTCCTCACTATCCAACATGAGCCTCTCTGATCCTCTTATCTGCTTCTCCCTATCTTTTCCTCCGGCCGAAATCACTATTCTAACCTTGTCAGCAATATTTGTCGCAAACTGAACTTGACATGGAAGTATTTCATGATCTAACCCTTTTAGCAATGCTAGAGTCCGTGACGTTTCTGCTCAACTTAAAAACGCCGAACCAGCTAGCATTGCATCATCACATAGACACGCCGAGCTAGCTCGCTTTTTTAACCAACTTAGAAACGCCATAAGCTAGGGCGTTGCTGCCCAATATAGAAACGCCATAAGCTAGAGCGTTACTGGCATGGCCCATGGCAGGCCGGCTGCTGATGTGGCTGAGCACGGAACACCAATGATGTTGGCGTTTCCTAAGCTTTCACCAACGCCATTGAGCATGGCATTTGCTCTTTGGTAGTGCAGATGCTTGGTATTGCATCCATGAATGCATGCATGCACGTAGGCCTAGCATGCACCATGAAGGTGCTTATACTTCCAACAATAGCTAGGCCAACGCGGACTTTGGTGCTCTAGGGCACCCGCGCATCCTATATGCGAAAGAAAATTAGTAATTCAAAAAAAGTTTAAAAATTCCAAATCTTTTTTGGAATAAAAAATGATCAGGTATTGTACTCGTACAAAAAGTTTGGACAAGAAATGATTCATATTGACTTCACAGCAAAAATGACAAGTTTATGACAACAATATAGCGTGTATAGTATTTGTATATAGCGCTTTTTGCCGAATCTTCGATCCAGGATGCAAAGAAAGTCATTCTCTGACGAATCTTTTTATACTACTACAATATTTGATCATGTTTAATACTAAAAAAGATTTGGAATTTTTTGAACTTTTTTTGAATTACTTTTTTTTGCATATAGAGTACGCGGGTACCCAGGTTCTCCTTCATATTTTCCGGCCTAGTATGCCCTTTGCTTGCATCCATCGTTCTCTTCTCCCTCCCTCTCTCATCCTGTGGCTGGCTTTGTAGGGCATGCATGCATGCAGCTTGAGAGAGAGAGAAAGAAGGGCACCTCTTACAAAGCCCTGGCTGGGTGATTAGTTGAGAAAGGTATGCACAAGCACAAGAGGTGGCCAGCTAGGAGCAAACGCTATGGTCAATGGCGTTGGTGAAAGCTTAGGAAACGCCAACAACATTGGCGTTCCGTGCTCAGCCACATCAGCAGCCGGCCTGCCGTGGGCCATGCCAGTAATGCAGTCGCGCATGGCGTTTCTATATTGGACAGCAACGCACCAGCTTATGGTGTTTCTAAGTTGGGCAGAAACGCGAGCTAGCTCAGCATGTCTAAGTGCTGCTGGAACGCTAGCTCGCGCAGCGTTTCTAAGTTGAGCAGAAACGCCGCGGGCTGTGACGTTACTAAAAGGGTCATATCATGAAATACTTCCATGTCGAATTCAATTTGCGACAAAGATTGCTAATAAGGCCAAAACAATGATTCAGTCTTTTCCTCCCCCTCTTGTCGTGCCACCACCTCATGATCCCATCCTCCACTACATCTTTGATTCCACCCGATGCCTCCTTGGAATCAGTTCACTTAATTGGTTTTCAGGTGCACCAGCACATAATCATATTCTATGGCACACCGAAACTTGATAACAAATATCAAACCAACATATATTACAGATAAGATGATTAGGGAGGTTCAATTATTACAACATAGTGAGGTATGCAGTTAGCCTCCTCCCAAGAAAAGCTTAGGGTTTCTTTGCCTTCTGTCGGCGCCGCCGCCGATTCGCCTCGTCTCCGCTGACCTTAGGGCCATGACGGCGCGGTGGATCCCGGTTCTTGCCGGCAGGAGGGCTCCGTTTTTAGATGTTTCTTCAAATTTTGTTAGGGTTAGTGTCCTATTCAGGAAGACGAGACGGCGGCGGCTCCCTGAAGATGGAATAAGGTCTTCTCCGCCTAGCCCCCGTTCCGGTGGTGTGTCTAGCATCGTCGGTGGGCGTGTGGAGGTGTGTCTATGACAGATCTATCCTTGGTGGATTTGCTCGGACCTGGTCATAGTTCGTCTACGTTTGTGTTTCTTCAGGTTGGATCCTTCTGATCTACGCTACTCTTCATTGGCGGTGGTTGTTGTTCTGCTATGTTGGTCCTATGGGGCCTTAGCACGATGACTTCTCGACTGTCTACTACAACAAGTTTTGCCCGGCTCCGACGAGGGAGGAGCGATGACGGCGGCGCGCCTTCGGCTCGCTTTAGTGCTTGTAGTCGTCACGGGATGGTCTACGGACCTGGATGTATTTTTTATTATTTCTGACGTTCCTTGTATTGCTATGATTGAGGATGAATAGATTGGAAGTTTTTTCGCAAAAAAAAAAGAAATGCACATACAATGCAGCACCTCTGTATATTATTTATACGTAACAGTCCTTGATCAAAATAGTAGAACTAAGCGGAAGCGGAAGCATAACAATAGAGGAACTCCAAACACGCAGGGATACTCTTGGGACACAACCTAGTAGACAAACTCAATAGCATCTCCACTAGCTTAGGGATCATCTGCAAGATCTGGCTGTGTGAGAAGCCAGATGAGTATGTTGAGGTACTCGCAGAAGAAAAATCATAAGCAAGCAAATGCATAATCAGTTCCAGGAAATAGTGGAGAGATAGCAATATATCCAACAAAAAGGCTGGTAGAGATTGCAAAGAAAATAAAAGAGCGTCTGTAAGGAGCCTGATATGGATTGCTCACAATCGAAGTGGCTACAAGTATTGATCAAGGGAATTTGTCTCTCGTACAAGAACTAAGGTTACAAGAATGGGGAATCGAGAGTAGGTAGCCGCCGGTGCCGTTTCTGCCTGATCCACTGGATGTCTCACTCGCCGATGCGGTTGCCTCAAGTAGTGGGTGGGACGGGTTGGAGTCACCGCGTCCACGCTGGCCCAGTGACGCGCTGGTTGGGCCGCCTGTTCCTCGTGGACCGTGGGCCTGGTGGCGAGTTGGACGAGCCACCCGTGCCTAGGTCTTCATTGTCAGCGTGCCCGCTGGATGCGGCTGGTGTAGGGGCGCTGACATCCCCCCTCCTTGCGAGGAGGCTTGCCTCCAAGCCTCTGCAGTCGGCAACCTGGCTTGGAGAGCCAGCTTGTCCTCCCAGGTGTCTTGGAGAGCGGCCGGATTGGACCAACTAATGAGCACCTGCTCAATCATCGAGCCGTTCTTCCTTCGCCACTGCTGCTGTAAGAATGCAACCGGCACCACAGGTATATCAGAATGGTCTGGCAGGGTAGGTGAGGATGTTGTACCCGGGGTGAGGCAGCGGCGCAGTTGTGAAACGTGGAACATGGGGTGCACTTTGGAGTGCGCTGGGAGGTCCAGATGGTAAGCAACCTCGTTGATCTTGGCAATAATCTTGAAAGGCCCGAAGAACTTGAACGACAACTTGTGGTTGGCGCGGCGGGCCACCGAAGTCTGGATGTACGGCTGCAATTTGAGATACACTGAGTCCTCCACTGAGAATGCCCGAGGAGAACGCCTTTTGTCTGCCTGGGCCTTCATGTGCTGCTGCGCGCGATGTAGGTGCTGCTGTAGTAGATCTTGAATGACTGCCCGCTCGTCGAGCCATGTTTGCAGAGCAGGAACAGTACACTCACTGGTTGTTGTGATTCCCCAATGGCGCGGTTCGTGGCCAAACATAGCCTTGAAAGGTGACATACCAATGCTGGAGTGGAAAGAGGAATTGTACCAAAATTGAGCGAGTGGTATCCAGTGGCTCCAGCGTTGAGGGCAAGCGTGTACGAAGCATCGAAGGTATGTTTCCACGCACTGGTTGACGCGTTCCGTCTGGCCATCTGTCTGTGGGTGATTGGCGTGTTGGGGAACGTAGTAATTTCAAAAAATTCCTACGCACACGCAAGATCATGGTGATGCATAGCAACGAGAGGGGAGAGTGTTGTCCACGTACCCTCGTAGACCGAAAGCGGAAGCATTATATCAACGCGGTTGATGTAGTCGTACGTCTTCACGATCCGACCGATCCAAGTACCGAAAGCACGGCACTGATGACCCACAAGTATAGGGGATCTATCGTAGTCCTTTCGATAAGTAAGAGTGTTGAACCCAACGAGGAGCAGAAGGAAATGATAAGCGGTTTTCAGTAAGGTTTTCTCTGCAAGCACTGAAATAGTAGGTGATAGATAGTTTTGTGATAAGATAAATAGTAACGAGCAAAAAGTAAATAAAGTAAATAACGTGCAGCAAGGTGGCCCAATCCTTTATGTAGCAAAGGATAAGCCTGGACAAATTCTAATAATGAAGAAGGAGCTCCCGAGGACACATTGGGAATTATCGTCAAGTAGTTTTCATCATGTTCATATGATTCGCGTTCGGTACTTTGATAATTTGATATGTGGGTGGACCGACACTTGGGTACTGTCCTAACTTGGACAAGCATCCCACTTATGATTAACCCCTATTGCAAGCATCCGCAACTACGAAAAGGAGTATTAAGGTAAACCTAACTACAACATTAAACATATGGGTCCATATCAACCCCTAATGAAGCAACGCATAAACTAGGGTTTAAGCTTCTGTCACTCTAGCAACCCATCATCTACTTATTACTTCCCTATGCCTTCCTCTAGGCCCAAATAATGGTGAAGTGTTATGTAGTCGACGTTCACATAACACCACTAGAGGAAAGATAACATACATCTCATCAAAATATCGAACGAATACCAAATTCACATGACTACTAATAGCAATACTTCACCCATGTCCTCAGGAACAAACGTAACTACTCACAAAGCATATTCATGTTCATAATCAGAGGAGTAATAATATGCATAAAGGATCTGAACATATGATCTTCCACCAAGTAAACCAACTAGCATCAACTACAAGGAGTAATCAACACTACTAGCAACCTACTAGCACCAATCCCGGACTTGGAGACAAGAATTGGATACAAGAGATGAACTAGGGTTTGGAGATGAGATGGTGCTGGTGAAGATGTTGATGGAGATTGCCCTCTCCCGGTGAGAGGAGCGTTGGATGACGATGATGATGATTTCCCCCTCCCGGAGGGAAGTGTCCCCGGCAGAACAGCTCCGCCAGAGCCCTAGATTGATTCCGCCAAGGTTCCGCCTCGTGGCGGCGGAGTTTCGTCCCGTAAGCTTGCCCACAATTTTTTCCAGGGTAAAAGTGATGATATAGCAGAAGATGGACGCCGGAGGCCCACCAGGGGGCCCAGGAGAGAGGGGGCGGGCCCTGTAGGGGGGCGCCCCCCTGTCTCCTGGACAGGGTCTGGGCCCCCTGGCCTATTTCTTTTGCTCATAATTTCTTATAAATTCCAAAAAGTTGTTTCGTGGAGTTTCAGGGCTTTTGGAGATGTGCAGAATATGTTTCCAACGTTTGCTCCTTTTCCAGCCAGAATTCCAGTTGCCGGCATCCCCCCTCTTCATGGTAAACCTTGTAAAATAAGGGAGAATAGCCATAAGTATTGAGATATAATGTGTAATAACAGCCCATAATGCAATAAATATTGATATAAAAGCATGATGCAAAATGGACGTATCAGGCACCTCCGAGTTCTACACACGTTTGACTCGGTGACGTCCTCGCCTTCTCGATCCAGCAAGAGGGGCGAAGTAGTAGAGGAGTTCCGGCAGCACGACGGCGTGGTGACGGTGTTGGTGAAGAACAATCTTTGCAGGGCTTCGCCTAAGCACTACGAAAACTATGACGGAGGATAAACTAGAGGAGACGGGGTTGCCGGCACACGGCTTGGTGTTTCTTGATGTGTCTTGGGTGCTAGCCCTACCCCTCTATTTATAGGTTGAGCCTTGGGGTCGAAACTTGGAGTAAAAGCCTCCACAAAGTCGGTTTCACCCGAAAGGCAAGAGTCCTTCTCGGACTCCAGGGCCAGACGCCAGGGTTTCCGGCGTCTGGACCCAGACGCCAGGGACCCTGGCGTCTAGCCCCTGGACTCCGCAAAACTTCCTTTTGCGCTTTCCAAAAACCTCGCGAGCTTTCCCCTTTGGCCCAGATAAAGTGTTCTCGTGCTCAAACATTTCGGGAAACATCCGGAACCCCTTCCGATGGATTCCGAAACCTTTCCGGAGATCAAACACTACTATCCACATATCAATCTTTACTTCTGGACCATTCCGGAGTTCCTCGTCATATCCGTGATCTCATCCAAAACTCCGAACTCCTTCGGTACATCAAAACTCATAAACTCATAATATAACTGTCATCGAAACCTTAAGCGTGCGGACCCTACGGGTTCGAGAACTATGTAGACATGATCGAGACACGTTTCCGGTCAATAACTAATAGCGGAGCCTGGATGCTCATATTGGCTCCTACATATTCTATGAAGATCTTTATCGGTCAAATCGCATAACAAGATACGTTGTTCCCTTTGTCATCGGTATGTTACTTGCCCGAGATTCGATCGTCGGTATCTTAATACCTAGTTCAATCTCGTTTGCGGCAAGTCTCTTTACTCGTTATGTAATGCATCATCCCGCAACTAACTCATTAGCTACATTGCTTGCAAAGCTTATAGTGATGTGCATTACCGAGAGGGCCCGGAGTTACCTCTCCGACAATCGGAGTGACAAAACCTAATCTCGAAATACGCCAACTCAACATGTACCTTTGGAGACACCTGTAGAGCTCATTTATAATCACCCAGTTACGTTGTGACGTTTGGTAGCACACAAAGTGTTCCTCCGGTAAACAGGAGTTGCATAATCTCATAGTTGTAGGAACATGTATAAGTCATGAAGAAAGCAATAGCAACATACTAAACGATCAAGTGCTAAGCTAACGGAATGGGTCATGTCAATCACATCATTCTCCTAATGATGTGATCCCATTAATCAAATGACAACTCATGTCTATGGTTAGGAAACATAACCATCTTTGATTAATGAGCTAGTCAAGTAGAGGCATACTAGTGACACTATGTTTGTCTATGTATTCGCACATGTATTATGTTTCCAGTTAATACAATTCTAGCATGAATAATAAACATTTATCATGAAATAAGGAAATAAATAATAACTTTATTATTGACTCTAGGGCATATTTCCTTCAGTCTCCCACTTGCACTAGAGTCAATAATCTGTTGGGGAACGTAGCAGAAATTCAAAATTTTCCTACGTGTCACCAAGATCTATCTATGGAGAAACTAGCAACGAGGGGAAGGAGAGTGCATCTACATACCCTTGTAGATCGCTAAGCGGAAGCGTTCATAAGAACGGGGTTGAAGGAGTCGTACTCGTCGTGATCCAAATCACCGGAGATCCTAGTGCCGAACGGACGGCACCTCCGCGTTCAACACACGTACAGCCCGGTGACGTCTCCCATGCCTTGATCCAGCAAGGAGAGAAGGAGAGGTTGAGGAAGACTCCATCCAGCAGCAACACAACGGCGTGGTGGTGGTGGAGGAGCGTGGCAATCCCGCAGGGCTTCGCCAAGCACCAAGGGAGAGGAGGAGGAGGAGAGGCAGGGCTGCACCAAGAGGGAGAGAACTCATGTGTGTTGGGCAGCCCAAAACCTCAAGTATATATAGGGGGAAAGGGGGGCTGCGCCCCCTTTAGGGTTTCCCACCCCAAGGGGTGCGGCAAGCCCTAGATGGGACTTGGGGGGCGGCCAAGAGGGGGAGGAGTGCCTCCCAAGTCAAGTGGAGGCCCTCCCCCTTAGGGTTTCCCCCCTCCCATGCGCATGGGCCTTGGGGGGGCTGGTGCCCTTGGCCCATTAAGGCTAGGGCGCCCCCCTACAGCCCATGCTACTGTATTGGACGTGGTGGAACAATTTCCGGACCTCCGGACCCCTCCGGAATCCTCCGGAACCTTCTGGAAGCTTCCCGGTACAATACCGAAAAAACCCGAACTTTTTTCGGAACCCGAACAACAACTTTCCATATATAAATCTTTACCTCCGGACCATTCCGGAACTCCTCGTGACGTCCGGGATTTCATCCGGGACTCCGAACAACATTCGGTAACCACATACAAACTTCCTTTATAACCCTAGCGTCATCGAACCTTAAGTGTGTAGACCCTACGGGTTCGGGAGACATGTAGACATGACCGAGACGTTCTCCGGTCAATAACCAACAGCGGGATCTGGATACCCATGTTGGCTCCCACATGTTCCACGATGATCTCATCGGATGAACCACGATGTCAAGGACTCAATCAATCCCGTATTCAATTCCCTTTGTCTAGCGGTATTGTACTTG
>LR880971.1:122810112-122823399 GCA_904067115.1 Aegilops sharonensis | reverse complement strand
AGGTGATTCCACCGAGCTCAAGTGGGAGTTCGACGAGGAACGTGGTCGTTACTATGTGTCTTTTCCTGATGATCAGTAGTGGTGCCCAGTTGGGACGATTCGGGGATCTGTGTAGCATTTGGGGTATCTTCTTTTATTTTGGTTCCGTAGTCGGACCTTGAGTGTACTCTGAATGATGGATGTTTATTTATGTACTGTGTGAAGTGGCGACTGTAAGCCAACTATGTATCTTTCCCTTAATTATTACATGGGTTGTGTGAAGATTACCTCACTTGCGACATTGCTTTCAATGCGGTTATGCCTCTAAGTCGTGCCTCGACACGTGGGAGATATAGCCGCATCGGGGGCGTTACAGTACACAGGTCTATCAAATGGTGGCCGCATTATCGACGGTCGCATGATGGTTCGGTCAGTTTCCGTATATAGTCCGGCGAACGCCGCATCTGGAACTCGGACCGACCTGTGAATTCAGGCCTTGCCATGCCTTTACCGCATCATGCCGCCGCCCTGCATCGACATTGACTTTGGCGCCAGGCCATATTTCTTTTATTACTCACTTTGCATAAATTATTTATTATGCAACGATTTTTTTATTACTATTATCTCTGGTTTGCACTATTTTTTATGCACAGGAAAATGATCCAGCCGGAATATATCCTTTTACGTCACCTCGGCTGGACGGGGGGCTTCGTCAACACTTCATTACCCCATGCCAGGGACTTCGGCATCACTCTGCCGTCCTGCATTAACCATGCTATGTCACCACTTCGGAGTGACGAGCTCTTTGCTCCGCCACCTCGGGACCGGCTTGGGGGATGGAACCTTGTCCCGCATCAAGCTCGGACTGCGTCGTCAATACCGAACACATTAACCAGCTAAGTTGCCTTCATGCTCAAAGTTTTAAATTTCTAACTTGTGTTCGGTTCGACCAAGCATTATACTTTTTTGGAAAAAAAGTTGCTTGTAAAAATTTTCCTTGTCCAAACTTTGTTCGCACATACTTGACGCGCTACCCACGCTCATTATACCTGGGGGCTTCTTTAACAGAAGCTTATTAATACGGGCTTTATGCCCAACACATGTGTCACACTTCCGCATGTACCTTTTATTCACCATTATATGCATCGATATGACTTAAGTTTTGGCCAAGCTGGGTTGCCTGGCTCCTGTGCTTACCCCTACATTCCCGATTGTTCGGCTAGGTGGTAAAGGGAGCACCTCTGCGATTGTTACTGCCGGGTCAGTCGGATGTGTACCTCAGACTGGGTGAAGCCGAAAGTTAGTGTTCTTAAGGGAATACTCGGTCGGTGAACTAAAAGATGATTTCTTATCTATTTATTTACCTGCCCCCAGATGTTTTTCTGCTCTTTTCGCAGTCCGGACATGCACTTTAGGGCATGCCTCCCAGGGAAAGGAACCCCTAACGGAACTATTCTCCCTGGAAGATGTTTCTTACTAACCATGTAATATAACATAACTAGTTGGGCACTTGTCTGATAAAGCACTAATGACCCCTACGCCTGGTCTCCACGCATGCCCCGGTTTTTATAACCGCGAGGGTATTCGGACACACTCCGAACTATTGGGTCCAGAGGTTGAAGCGAAAAGGTCCGCTATGACAAACGATCTACAATCCGGCTAGAAGGCATTCTACATGTCACCTTACATTATATAGTCAACTTTTAGCCAAGTCACTTGGGGGCTCTTATGTTTATTTGAGCCGTTTCATACTAAGTGTTTTTCTTCTTAGTCGTTGCAAAGTTTTATTATTGTTATTATTATTATTATCTATCACTCCTTTTTTCGACACGAGCGTGTGGTCACTAGCCGGGGAGCCTAATTTCTCTCTCAAAACCGCTAGAGTTTAGTTTTCTAAACCGGCCTAATGAGAAGTACTCCGCCTTCGGGATGGGAGACTGAAGCCGTAGGCTGACCCGCTTGAAGTCTTGAGATAGGATGTGTCATGATAAAGCACGACAGAAGCACTTTTTTTTTCTAAAGTCCAATTTTCGGATTGGCACCGAACACTTGATCCTGTTCGGACGTCATGTTTTTACTGGCGTTTTTTGGTTTTCCAAGCTTTTGGCACTTTTTAAACTATTTGTGTGTTTTCAGCACAAGTCTTGCAGTGCAACGCCAGACACCTTTAGAGATTCGGCAAAAACATTCTCGGATATTGCTATATATGCATCGGTTTCAAATTGTGTCTTCGGTCAATAGTTGGGTTGCCCGGCTCCTGCGCTTGCCTCCTACGTTCCGCTTTGTTCGGCTAAGTGTGCAAAGGGAGAACCACTGCGATTGTGCTTCCAGCTCACATGGTTAAGCACCTCAGTGGAGAAAGCCGAAAACTGACTGTCACAATAAGCGTAAACTGGTCAGCGATCCAATGACGGTGTTAAACGATGGGCCGTTCATAACAATGGCCGAAGTGTTTACGGCTTGACCTCGGCTGTCGCCGAACACTACCGGGGGCTAGTAATTGACCTCCCAAACTAAATCCTCAATATTTTGCTCTTACATTGGAGCTGAGGTTTCATGATCATGCTTAGCATGACAGCCCAAAGAAAGGAACCGATAGCGGGACTATTTTCTTTGGAAGACATTTCTTCTGTTAAACAGTAATATAACATATCTCTCTGCGTACCTTTGTTTATAAAACCGTATGGTCAGATTGCCTTGTTTGTCGTAAATCTTTGCCCTCATAAAGGCTTTATAAAGTAGGACAAACACTCCTCGGCTACTGGCCGAGGAGGTTGAAGCCGATGGTCGGTCAACAAAGTTTTGTACAATGCGGATCCGAGCATTAACGCCATAAAGTACTTGGATACATTGAGTCATTCCACATAATTTGTGATTTTACTATGGATATCGATCCTTAATTCGGCCACCCGTGCCCGCATTAAGGCTCGGGGGCTACCGGGCTTCGGGCTTACTATTTACAAATATTAAAGGGGCACATTGATCCCCTGATCTGGCGTTGCCACCCGACCAGTGTCTCGGGGGCTACTGCATTGCATGACCAATGCAGAAAATTTTAAGTGTAATACAGTCTCCGAGGAGATTTTGATCCTCAGGTTGGTCGGCCGCACCCAACCTGAGTCTTGAGGACTGAGCACACCGCTTTTCGTGTCCCGAAGTATTCTGCCGAGCTAGGACTTGATCCTCAGACCGGTTTTGCAAATCAACCTGAGTCTCAGCGGTTACTGGGATCAGCGGTCTTATGTCATCCTTCAGGTGCATCTCGGGTTTTAGACCGATACACACCTTGAGGGCTACTGGCTATATATCTCGTCAGAGAATAAATTGCATCAATAAAAAATATTGACCAAAAATCAGCCCACATTCGGGGTGGTGCACCACCTCAGAAGCAATTCGGCATATAGTCCGGATGCAAGTGGCTGGCTCCTTAGAGGGCATTTCCGGCATTAAGCTCGGCTAAACTCCTTCAAACTTCTTTGAACCAAGGTGATTTACGACACCTCGGATACATAGTCCGGCGTTGGAGCTCGGACACATAGTCCGGCGTTGGAGCTCGGATACAGTCCGGCGTTGGAGCTCGGATACATAGTCCGGCGTTGGAGCTCGGACACATAGTCCGGCGTTGGAGCTCGGATACAGTCCGGCGTTGGAGCTCGGATTCATTCCGGCTTTAGAGTTGGGAAGCGGTCCGGCGTTGGTGCTCGGCTGCAAAAGATACCTCGAATGCAGTCCGGCGTTGGAGCTCGGACGCAAGAGGACGCTGCCGCCCGGGAACAACTTCAAACCCGAGGTGTGGCATAAAAATAACAAGGCATTGATAAAGGCCGGAAACTTAAAGGGGCTCCTCGGATACCCGACGTATAAACTCGCCGAATGCATTTCGGCGATCCTCAAGATCGAAGATGAGAAGATTTGCTGAACCAGTTTTCAAGACCGGCAACCGAAGATGAAGAACAGTTCAGAAGAATCGAGGAGCGTCCCTAACTTGAAGACCGGTTCAGGAGGCTACTGACGGTGTCCTGGACTAGGGGGTACTCACCACGTCGTCCCCCAATCGGTTAGATTGGGCCGAGGACCCCCAGGGCCGCATACTCATGGGCCAGTCCGGACAGGTGCCGCATACAAGGAAGATTCCACAAGACTTGGTGATCAAGACAAGGACTCCTCCCCCACCGACGTATTCGGCTAGGACTCTTGTTATCCTAGGCCTCTGGTGCATTATATAAACCAGGGCCAGGCTAGTCGACAGATATACAATATACAACAATCATACCATAGGCTAGCTTCTAGGGTTTAGCCTCCTTGATCTCGTGGTAGATCTACTCTTGTACTACCCATATCATCAATATTAATCAAGCAGGAGTAGGGTATTACCTCCATCGAGAGGGCCCGAACCTGGGTAAAAACATCGTGTCCCTTGTCTCCTGTTACCATCCGCCTAGACGCACAGTTCGGGAGCCCCTACCCGAGATCCGCTGGTTTTGACACCGACAGTGGGGATGGTCTCTGATACCAAATGTAAGGAGCCTGATATGGATTGCTCACAATCGAAGTGGCTACAAGTATCGATCGAGGGAATGTGTCTCTGGTACAAGAACTAGGGTTACAAGAATGGGGAATCGAGAGTAGGTAGTCGTCGGTGCCGTTTCTGCCTGATCCACTGGATGTCTCACTCGCCGATGTGGTTGCCTCAAGTAGTGGGTGGGACGGGCTGGAGTCACCCCGTCCACGCTGGCCTAGTGATGCGCTGGTTGGGCCGCTTGTTCCTCGTGGGTCGTGGGCCTGGTGGCGAGTTGGACGAGCCACCCGTGCCTAGGTCTTCATTGTCAGCATGCCTGCTGGATGCGGCTGGTGTAGGGGCGCTGACAGGGTCATCAACCAAAATGGGTGTCATTACAAATGTCTTGGATTTGGGGCATAGCTCAATGTAGGAGTAGTATTTAACCGGTGAACCGGGATCAACTTAGGTAAAGCAAGTAGCCACCGAAGTTAAGGAATGTTTCCATTCATGAGCATTCTTATGGGACATGGTGCAGTGCATAAATTAACTGACAAGCCGGGAGAAAAGTATGTAAAGAAAGTAGCCAGTCAAAATGGACGTCCTTACAGCATCTCAAAATTGGGGCATGATACGATAAACAAATTTACTGGCAAGCCAGGAAAATCTTATTTAAAGAAAGTAGCCAACCAAAATGGGCGTCATTACAACGTCTTGAACTTGGGGTATAGTTGCAGTTCAGAATATAACTAGTGAATCCAGAAGTAAAGATCAACGTAAAAAAGCAAGTGAGTGGTTCCACCGCTTTGTGGTATAGCTTAGGTTTCAGTTTTATTTTGTGAGTTCCTCCAAGTTTGGCTTAGATCCTAAGTGTGACCTATCCCGACTCCGGCCATGATCGTGGAGACGACTATTCAAATAGTTTTAGACTCTGTAGAGCTTGTACACTCTACCAATGTGACGAAGTATCTTTTGTGCTAATACATTGCCAAGGCTCTTCCTAAGGCATACACTTCACTTTACCATCAAGGTCTAACCTTACTTTGAGAGTGAGGGGTTGGACCTCATCACCTTTACTCGTGATGTCAAATATCCCCATAGGGACTCTATTAAACGTTCAACTCAAAGGGTCAGTACCTTCAGAAGCCAAGGATGTCCATCCCTTTGATAAGCACATCATTGCACTTGTTATGTGGGTAACGTAAATAAAAAGAATGACCTACTTAATCAGGATCTCCGACCACATGGTTGCACTGGTTATTAGTCGGTTTGGTCGCACTTATGAATCGGGCAATACAATGGGGTTACACTACAAAAAAAATACACTTCCGTGATGATACGTGTTTGTCACAGTAGGTCGCATTTTTTGTCATGCATGTACATCCATGACGATTTTATGACAGAATCAAGATAGTCATACCTGTGCTGTCGTAGAAGTGTTCCATGACATTACCAAAATTATCATCACGGAAGTGTCCACTTCCATGAAAAAAAAAGCGTGTCACAGAAGTGCTTTCGTCAAGGGTGACCGACACGTGGCATCCACCATAACGAAACGCCGTTAAGCTATCGGGTCCGGTTTTGGATCCAATAACCTGTTAACAGCCCGGACCAATGGGGATTTTCCACGTGTAAAATCATCATTAGCCGCAGGAAACACATGTTGCCTCACCGTTGGGACATATGTCATCCACTCATTGGACAGGAGGCGCCTATGATAGGTCGACACATGGCAACCAACAGTGGCCCATTCCGGTGAAAAAGGCCGGCCCAGTAAAAATTAGCAGGCCGGCCCATATTAGGCCTACTTGTGTCAGGTCCATTTAAGCCCACGACCCATACGAGATGTGCCAATTCGGCCCGTCAACGGCCCGCTAAAGATTTGACACCATTGCAGCCCATCGTCAGTTCGAGCCCGTTAATAGCCCGCTACATATTTGGGCTCAATATCGGCCTGATGAGATTTCGGCCTGTTAACGGCCCATTTAATGGATGGGCCAATTTTTAGGATGTACATCTTTCGGCCTTTTAGCGACCCATTTAAATGTTGGGCTAATTTCCGGCCCGGTGTGTCTTTCAGCCTATTGACGACCCATAAATCTGATGGGCCATTTGTAGTCGGACCTGAGTTTCGGCCTTTAGCGTCCCATTTAAGTGTTGGGCCAATTTCTGGCCCGGTGTCACTTTCAGCCTGTTGACGACCCATAAATCAGTTGGGCCATTTGTAGTCGGACCTGAGTTTTGGCCTTTTAGCGACCCATTTAAGTGTTGGGCCAATTCCCGGCCCTGTGTTCCTTTCGGCATGTTAACGGACCATAAATGAGTTGGGTTTGTAGTCGGACCTTAGTTTTGGCCTTTTAACGACCCATGCCCTTCATGGTCCAATACCAGCCCGGTTTCTCTTTCGGCCTGCTAAAGGCCCACAACACAGTTGGGCCATTTAAAATACGACCTGACTTTCAGCCTCTTAGCGGCCCATGCTCTTCATGGTCCAGTACAAGCCTGCTGTCTCTTTCGGCCTGCTAAAGGCCTACAGTATAGTTGGGCCATATGTAGCCCAAACTTAGTAACGACCTGTTAATGGCCCGTGAAATAAATTGGGGCCACCTGTTGCCCGCTTCGATGTCGACCTGTTAACGATCTGGGAGGTAAGAGGGTTGACCATTAACTTTCGGCCTAGTAACGGCCCATTAACTTAATGGGCCCACTAAAGTTCGTACATGTCTTTAGGCCAAATTAGATAATTTGAGCCCATTACGACGAGCAATTATGCACATGACCTAAACCGATCAAGCAAAGGTACGGCATACAGGGAATAACGTTGCACATCCAGCATATATTATAGGAAATTACATCCACTGGGCAATCAAAGATTGATGCCAGTGCAAATAAATGAGCAGAACCTAACCATCTACAACGTCACAATTTGCAACCTCAGCACAGATGACGCCCATAAGCATGTGGGCAAGTTCTTGCTGCTTTGCTGCACTGTCTCTGAAAACATTGATCAGTTGTTGTGTCGCACGACTCTGCACCTCTGATTCATCCACCATTTTCATAATTGCTTCAGCCATTAATTGGTTCACAAATATACATTTATTCCGTTGCATTCGAGACAGAGGATACTGAACAGATTCAGATGGTGATTTTGGCAGGCTTGTATTATTGATAGTGGAGAGTGTCTCGACCACTGCATCATAACATAAATTAGGACGGGAACCAAACAGAATAATCATGAGTTATTGCCATATTACGTGGCCTAGATTTACTAGAAAGAAACAATGGGGTTGCCTTGCTGTTTTCAGAGTTTGTCTTCTTATCTTCAGCAGCCTGCACAAAATTAACACACTAGCATTGCTATCAATGGCAAAGTCAGATAATAGGAAAGCAACATTGACACAACGAACGTTTGGGCAACTAGCCTACACCAAATTAACACAATATGACACAACTATCATCAGCCAGGTAAGGTAGTACGAAAGCAACATTGACACAATGAATGAATGGGCAACCAGAGAAGCACTACAATTCAGTAATGTGCGTGATATGAGATAATACATTCATGCAGCTCAGTATGCAAAACTACCAGGCAGTTTTCCTTACAAAAATCAACATTGGCGCCTTTAACATTTTGCTACAACTAATTTTAGATCAGATAAAGGTTAGATTCACGCCGATTAACAAAATACATGTTGATGTAAAAATATAGTGATATACAACAGGTACTTACATCAGCATTGGAGCACAGAGAATTCCCGCAAGATATTTTCCTCGAATACGATCCCAATGGAGGAAGTTTTCTATCGTTTAACATTATTTTCTAAAAGAGAGATGGGTGAGAAACATGTAGAAAATATGATCAGAATGCTATAAAATTTCATGATGCGAGGATACACACACGCTTCTTAGAATGGAGTTGACATTCTTTCGCTGGACTGGAGCGGACTAGTTCTTTGGCCACTGGAATCTGCTTATTATCAGTGGGAGTTGGGTTTCTCTGTGCTGGAGCAGTATCTATGAAAAATGGAGTTGGTTTATTATCTCCTGGCGTTTGGATCTTTTGCAAAGACCTCGTTTGTAACCCTTCAGATTCTAACATAGCCGTCTTCCCCTTGCATGCCTTATATAGAAGAATGGTGATTCAGTTATAAAACATGCTACAACAGAGATGGAATAGGTACTGAAGAATAGAAAGGTATGACACATTGACATGTATTCCCTCCATCCGGAAATAAATGGATGGGTCTAGGCGTATTTCAGTTCTAGATACATCCAGTTTTATCCATTTCTGCGACATTTAATCCGGACAGAGGGAGTATGATGTAA
Source organism: Aegilops sharonensis (assembly GCA_904067115.1). NCBI lineage: Eukaryota > Viridiplantae > Streptophyta > Magnoliopsida > Poales > Poaceae > Aegilops > Aegilops sharonensis. The sequence continues at coordinate 122,814,596 of LR880971.1, read as the reverse complement.
GAGCTAGGGATACGATATGACAACAGAGTAAAAAAAACACTGAAAAACCCACTGCAGAACCAAGGTATTCAAACCCACTGATATGAGATAGTACACTCATGCAGCTCAGGATGCAAAACTACCAGGCAGTTTTCCTTACAAAAATCAACATTGTGGCCTTTAATCATACATTTGCTACAACTAAATTTAGATTAGATAAAGGTTGGATTCACGCCGATTAACAAAATACATGCTGATGTAAAAATATAGTAATATACAACAGGTACTTACATCTACATTGGAGCACAGAGAATTCCTGCAAGAATATTTTCCTCATAAACGATACCATTGCAGAAATTCTTCTATCTATTAAGCTTATTTTCTAAAAGATATATGGGTAAGAAACATGTAGAAAATATGATCAACATGCTATAAAATTTCATGATGCAAGGATACGCACACGCTTCTTAGAATTGAGTTGACATATTTTTGCTCGACTGGAGCGGACTAGTTCTTTGGCCACTGGAATCTGCTTATTATCAGTAGGAGTTGGGTTTCTCTGTGTTGGAGCAGTATCTATAAAAACTGGAGTTGGTTTATTATCTCCTGGCATTTGGATCTTTTGCAAAGGCCTTGTTTTTAACCCTTCAGATTCTAACATAGTCGTCTTCCCCTTGCATGCCTTGTATAGAATGGTGCTTTAATTATAAAACATGCGACAACAGAGAGATGGAATAGGTACTGAAGAATAGAAAGGCATGACATATTGACATGTATTCCCTCCATCCGGAAAAAATGGATGGGTCTAGGCGTATTTCAGTTCTAGATACATCCTTTTTTATCCATTTCGGCAACATGTAATCCGGACGGAGGGAGTATGGTGTAAGAGCTAGGGATACGACATGACAACACAGCAAAAAAACACTAGTTGAATGTAAAACTATATGCTAGCGGAATACGTACAGAAATAACTAAGGCAACATACACGTGTATGATTGGGAAAATAAGATGGCATTGCAACAGAGCACTAGAACAACACTTCAATGTAAAAAAACATGGTATGGCAGACAGATGAAGTACATACTGATGAATAACAATGCATAAGATATTCAGAAGCATGATGTCCAAATTAAGCAGATGGCATTGCGATAGAGTAGAATGACAGTACTTGAATTTGAAAACATGTTATCATGAATGGAGTAGGTACTGAAAAACAGGAAGGCACGACATATTTACATGCATGATCATCATGCTATGCACATGGCATTGCAACAGAGTAGATACACTCCAGGACATTATATGCATGTTGTACCCATATCACAGGCCAAGTTAGAGCAAGGACCTTGTGGGGTGAAGAGGATTCATCATCTTTCTGCAAGTCTTCTGAAGAATTGCCTTTACATGTTCCATCGTATTGGGTATCATTGACATCAAGTTTATTGGCCTTTACAATGCTCCGTGAGGTTCTTGTGGATATATCAGTGTGTGCAATTATATCTGACATGCATGGAAGACAACTAGTAGTTAGATTTATGTAATGAGTGCATGTAGGAGACGACATAAATAGTAGGACTGGGGTTAACTAGCAGCAACAGGTTTCATAAACTAAAGAGAGAACACAAATGAAAGCTACAGAATATGTATCATTTGTACTCGAGATTAACTAGATGGCACACAAAAGTATTAAAGAACAACATAGGTAATACCAGAAGTGGTATAATACTATAATCACCAGCCTGTGGGATAGCATTGGCTGATGGATGATAACTATGGAACAACGTTACCTAAAGAACAAGTATCTTAGCTGAACTATGGAACATCGTGAACTCCTGAACAAGACCCATAAGAGATCAGCATGAATATACAGTGAAATGTGATGATCTATTTTCCATGCTTAGATGAATAACAAAGCCATAAATGTTGCACACAAGTAAGATGAGGGTACAACCTATCTGGCTGCCATCCATAGGAGTGAGCATCATGTGCTGACTTGCCGATGGACCTGCAGTTGTTGTGGTTGTCCATGTCGGGCACGCACATTCGATGCAGGGAACTGTTCAGTGGGGACTATAGCTCCCTTCTGGTGTATGCTTCTCTTGTTGGAGCAGCTGCAGTGAGTCGGAAGACGGTGTGTCTGAAGATGCAGATAACGCATAATGTTAAGAACGACATATCTCTTTGATCTGAAGAAATACACTAAGAGATCAACAGCAAGGTACGAGAGTGGTCACACGTCTGTTGACTGAAGGCTAAATTGGGGTCACATGATTTTATTTTATTTTGGTACTGTCCGATCTACGCCGGATGGCTTGATGGCCGTCTTGTGCCTCCCGGCTGACACTGTTTGGAATCTTCCCTGAAGAGCCAGCGACCAACGGCAGAGCAGCCTACCTCCACCGTCCGTGGCCCCGGCCAAAACCCCGCTCCCCGCCCCACCGCACTGCCGTGGTTGCGCCGCCCCCGGGCCAATCCACAAAGACTTCCCGTCATCCAGATCCGGCGGCGGCAGTACCTTCAACCCACGCAACTCTAAAAGATAGCCATCTAAGCGCTGCTTCCACGGCGAACTTGCGGCCCCGCACCCTTACGTTAGACACCAGCCAACCGACAGCCTAGGAGCTCTGCCGCCTCGAGGGGTGCTGCTTCCCAATGGGAATCGATTGGCCCAGAATAAAAATTCAGACAACTGACGCCTAAATAAAGTGATTTGAGATGAGGGTGCGACCTATCTGGCGGCATGGTGAAGTAGGCAGGTCCAGCTGCCGAGTCGGTGAGGCCGGCACGGTTGCGGTGGCGACCGGTGGCAGGGAAAGAGCGATGTCGCGAAGGTCGACGGCTACACGGAAGCAGCGCCAGGACTCTGGACAGATCCGAAGTTGGAGCCGCTCCGGCGCCGTGAACAATAGCGGGGGTGAATCGGCTCTGGTATGGTTCACACGGCCGTCGTCGAGGCAACACCGGCAGCACGGAGTAAGAGGCACACGGCCCAGTGCACGACGGCAAATGGACAGCGTCTCCGGCATTAGGGAGGAGGGCGGCTGTGAAATTGGTGCGGTGAGGGGCGCCATGGAGGTGGGGCTGAGGTTTCGCGGCTCGGGAGAAGGGAGCTTCCCGGGGAGAAGGTGATTTGGCACCCACGAGGTATGAATGGGGGCGGGCGGGGGGGGGGGGGGGGGGGGGGGGGGGGGGGGGCCGGGGGGGGGGGGGGGGGGGGGGGGGGGGGGGGGCGGGGGGGGGGGGGGGGGGGGGCCGGGCGGGGGGGGGTGGGTTGTGCCCACCGGGGGGGGGGGGGGGGGGGGGGGGGGGGGGGGGCGGGGGGGGGGGGGGGGGGGGGCCGGGCGGGGGGGGGTGGGTTGTGCCCACCGGGGGGGGGGGGGGGGGGGGGGGGGGGGGGGGGCGGGGGGGGGGGGGGGGGGGGGCCGGGCGGGGGGGGGTGGGTTGTGCCCACCGGGGGGGGGGGGGGGGGGGGGGGGGGGGGGGGGAGGGGGGGGGGGGCGGGCGGGGGGGGAGGGGGGGGGGGGGGGGGGGGGGGGGTGGGGGGGGGGGGAGGGGAATTGGGAGGGGAGTGGAACCATGTCTTACGGACGCATTTGTCTGAAATGTGAGGGGAAGTTACAGTTCTACCCTTGCATATAGGCTTCTTGGCTTGGGTCTGTGTACTGAGGGTCGGGGATAGTAGAGTAACTTTGCTTCTCCCCAGATAGTGGGCAGGAGCGATTTCGGGCGAAGAGGGCGTGTTTTGAACTATAGTGGGCGCGAGCGATTTCGGGCGAGGAGAGCGTGTTTTGAAATAGTGGGCGCGAGCTATTTCGGGCGAGGAGAGCGTGTTTTTCCGACCATGGTTTATGAATTATTCGGCACATGTCATTTCGGACGAGGAGAAGGCGCGCTTGGATGAAGTTACGAACCTACCCTCGATGTACAACGGGCCAATTGATGCGTGTCCCACATAGGACAGTAATTTCGCGTCTCCCATTTATTCTCTCGGGCGAATTCCACCGAGCAGAGAGGATGTTTAACGGTTCGTTCAAATTTTGGGAGAACGAGCATCCACATCTACCTTACCAAGTCGATTCGAATCAAATTTTGAAATATTAGCTTGCCACTTCTTTTTTAGATGGACAGATGATGCTCGGGAGTAATGTGTTTTTACATGCTCGTTGCTAGCGATTTACTATATGACAAATAGTTGACCCACTCAAAAATGCGAATCAAACCCAAAATGAAATATCTTGATTCAATGAAATAGCTCGTTCAGTATGTCAAAATAGTGAACTAAATCCAAAATTGAACACCTCAATCGAGTAGCATGTTGTACAGTATTATAGTACTCCATGAACATGTTGAAAGTCAAATTAATGAACTTGTTTGATATACACATATATCCGTTCATGTGTGGATTGCAGACAACACGTTCTCCAATTTAAATATTTGAATGCAAGTTTATATCAAAACATGGTTTATATCAGTCTTTGATGCATAAAACGCGACCTCCCCCTCTCCCG
>LR880971.1:122743228-122754383 GCA_904067115.1 Aegilops sharonensis | reverse complement strand
TGCCGGTAACAAGATTGAACTAGGTATTGGATACCGACGATCGAATCTCGGGCAAGTAACATACCGATGACAAAAGGAACAACGTATGTTGTTATGCGGTTTGACCGATAAAGATCTTCGTAGAATATGTAGGAGCCAATATGGGCATCCAGGTTCCGCTATTGGTTATTGACCAAGAATAGTTCTAGGTCATGTCTACATAGTTCTCGAACCCGTAGGGTCCGCACGCTTAAGGTTTCGATGACAGTTATATTATGAGTTTATGAGTTTTGATGTACCGAAGGAGTTCGGAGTCCCGGATGAGATCGGGGACATGACGAGGAGTCTCGAAATGGTCGAGACGTAAAGACCGATATATTGGACGACTATATTCGGAGTTCGGAAAGGTTCCGAATGATTCGGGTATTTTTCGGAGTACCGGAGAGTTATGGGAATTCGCCGGGGAGAAGTATTGGGCCTTATTGGGCCCTGCGGGAAAGAGAGAGGGGCTGCCGAGGGCAGGCCGCGCGCCCCCCAAGGCCTAGTCCGAATTGGACTAGGGGGAGGGGCCGCATCCCCTTCCTTCTCTCCTACTCCTACTAGGAAAGGAGGAGTCCTACTCCCGGTGGGAGTAGGACTCCCCCCTTGGGCGCGCCTCCTCCTCCTTGGCCGGCCCTCCCCTTGCTCCTTTATATACGGGGGCAGGGGGGCACCCGATGACACACAAGTTGATCTACAGATCGTTCCTTAGCCGTGTGCGGTGCCCCCCTCCACCATATTCCACTTCGGTCATATCGTCGCGGAGCTTAGGCGAAGCCCTGCGCCGGTGAAGTCATATCGTCGCGGAGCTTAGGCGAAGCCCTGCACCGGTGGAGCATCATCACCGTCACCACGCCGTCGTGCTGACGGAACTCATCCCCGACGCTTTGCTAGATCGGAGCCCGGGGATCGTCATCGAGCTGAACGTGTGCAGAACTCGGAGGTGCCGTGCGTTCGGTACTTGGATCGGTCGGATCGTGAAGACGTACGACTACATCAACCGCGTTGTTATAACGCTTCCGCTTTCGGTCTACGAGGGTACGTGGACATACACTCTCCCCTCTCGTTGCTATGCCATCACCATGGTCTTGCGTGTGCGTAGGAATTTTTTTGAAATTACTACGTTCCTCAACAGCGGCGCCGGCAGCCGGTGAAGGCAGCAGGCGGCGAGGGGAGCGGGGAGGCCGTGAACGGGCGGCGGAGGAGGAGATCCGGGCGGCGGTTTCCGGGTCCGGCGAAGACGACGCCCGCGACGACGATTTCGAGGCGGCAGACGGTGCACCTGCGAGGGGAGAGAGAGATGCCATGAGGGAGAGGGAGAAGGAAGAGAAGGGAGGAGGAGAGGGACGGGGGCAGCGGCGACCTGGGTCGGCGGCGGCGGAGTAGATCGGTGGCCGGGGCGGCGCACCGGCGAGGCGGCGCGCATCGGCGAGCGGGCGGACGGCCACGCGGCGGGGCGCTGCGAGGGGAGGCGCTCGGGCGCATGCGAGCGGGAACCGGGCCCAGATGGGCCCTGGCGGGCCCCGATCTGGGCCTCGCGGGCCTAAGGTGGAGGAGGCGCGCGGGGGGAGGCGAGGTGGCGCGCAGGGAGAGGTGGAGGGTGACGGTGCGGTGGCGGCTGACCACTAGGGCAGCGCCAAGTGGCGGAGGGAGGCTGGTTAGTGCCGGAAATCAAGGAGGAGGCGGCGGCTGATGATTGGGGGCGCGGTTTTTGAGGAGTTGGCGGATACTGCGAGGTGGGAGAAGGCTAGGGGTAGGTGGAGGCTAGGAAATGCCCAAAATGGACTAGGGGGTGACCATATATAGCAGATTGCTAGGGTTAGGGGGGTTTTAGGAGCGTTTCGGGGCCTCAGATCGACATCGGACGGCTCCGGATCGAGGGGGGGGGGGGCTAGGCTGGGCATAGGTGGGCTGTGTAGAAGAGTTGGGCTGAGAGGAGAGAAGAGAAGGCAGCCCGACAACGGTTTTCGGAGACCGAAAACACCCGACGAATATACCGACTATATTGCGGTTATATATTTAACGGTTGGGCAGCCAAACGAACTCCGAATGCGATGAAACTTGACAGGCGCTCTGTCTACACTATAATAAGACCGCATGCCAAGTCGCATCCCATTCCGAGAACATTTTTATGCCACTTATAAAATAATATTTCGGAGGTGCCGCGGGCGCGTGCGGGTGTGGTCTGGACTCCGAACGGACAACGGAGAGAACCGGGAGGACCCGAACAGATGCAAGTTTTGAAAAACATGCAGATGAAATGCAGAAGATGACATGGCAAAATGCAACACGCAAGCAAATGACATGGCAACGACGACGAATAACTGACGGACACCTGGCGCATCGAATCCGGGGCGTTACATTCTATTTACAGTTTAACCCAAGATGCGCATCTCATGGCTTCAACTACCACTCTATTTTATTTCATGACACGACCTGGATGCTGGATGTCCCACGTGTCAGCAAAAGGAGGAAGAACCCGACCAAATCTTCGGTTGTGCTCTTGGATTAGACTAGTTGTGCTAACTTAAAAAATTTATTGTGTACTCCCTCCGTTCCAAAATACTTGACTTCCATTTGTCCAAGAATGGATGTACTTATATACTAAAACATGTCTAGATACATATATATTTTGACAAATAGAAGGCATGTATTGTGCAACGGAGGGAGTAGAATGGATGCAAGTTTTTGTATTGGTAAGAAGAGTACATCCATATATTGATAGAGCGCAATTTAGTAGATGTTCTATCACTTTTAGCTAGCACAGAGGCTAGAGATGAGATTAGTGCACTTGTTGATACTCCTACTAGAATAGAGGCTAGACATGAGACTAGATGCGAGGAAGCAATGTGTACTTCTTTACACTCGAAGAAGAAAGAAACACGCAAGATCGAGCCTCCGCAGATCAACAATGAATGCATCGAGAAGTCACTAATCCAACTTACAGGAGTAGTAAAATGTATTCTTGTGGTTCTTGTTTTCTTTGGTCTTGCTTTTCTAGTGAAAATTATCATTAGTGTTCGTGCAAAACGGAGGTCCGTTTGGGGTCATGCGTGGGAGTTGGCCTTACAAGTGGGACCACAGTTAAGGAAACCGACTATCGGCAAACCCCCACCTCGCCCGCCGCGCGATGGCTGAAGTTAGAGAAACGACGAGGTTGTAGAGATTGCTCTAGCATGGACTCCAAGAAATAATATGGTGTCAGATGGATGTCGTGGTGGTGGCGTGTGTCGTACTCCTGGACGTGAATGCTTGTTCTGGCCCATGCCACCCTACTACTCCTACTACTTACTCCTACTATATAGTACTAGTATCGAGGATTCGAGGTGCTAGTTACGTACAGCGAACACATTAACATATGGCTACAGTAAAAACACCCTCCCGACGCGCGAAGCATGCGAAGCTAGTACAAATAGTGTACTACTATTGTTGATTGGCCTCATCCGATAATCTGTTGTAATGCATGTACAATTATGTATTCGTAAAATATTTTTTTGCCTCGTCGCACCACTCACTCAGAGATGCGACTCGAAAGCCATTCATAAATTTAGTAAGTTTATCACAGGCATATCATTTTATTACATACAACAGGTCATCAAACCACATCGACAACGAGGATACATTATAAATACTAAAGTTTTCACAATACAACAAATAACAAGCAATGAAATGAACTTCAACTCAACCATTCCTCGGTGTTGGAAACGCTTGCTTTGAACCACAAGTGATTCTCTGGGACGGGCCATCCATTGTCGATCTGGAGACCAACGCAGGACTGATCATCCAGGCTGAAGCGGCCTACTATATCAGTACCAGGGTAGGGAACCACCCAAATGTCCGAGGTATAGACACAGTTGCTTCTCATAAATGGTACTAGTAACGTTGTGTCAACAGCAGTTGGATCGCCTTTCACCATCATCGGATAGTTTTGTCCAAAGAAGAGTGAGTTTTCTCCAAGACTACCAATTCTGTACCAGGGAGAAGGAGTTGGCGCTAGCACACTAGTATCCATCCCGAATACCATGCAACGGGTGTTGGAATAGGTCCGGAGAGTGCGACCATGGGAGACTACACCTGCTTCCTTAGCAGTAACATCATCAGTGGGCTGTATACACACAAGAAGAGGTGATCCATCAGAATTAGTTGCCAGGCGCCACAGAGTATATGGGCGCTGCTCGTCCTCATGCTCGTGATCATCACCATCGTCATCTCCCCCTTGGTTATAAAATTTTTCAAGTATAGGTGGTGGGATGTTCACAAGACCTTGGAAACACAAGAGGAAGGTTAATTAGTAAAGGGAAACTTGCTAACTCGCATGCATGTGGATGAAAAAATTATAATTATGGTGGAAGATAAATGTACTGAAACTACGAGGATCCCATGCAAAAACAGTGCCACGAGTGGTGGCAGCAAACACAAGGCCCTCGTGTTGAATTGCATCACAGTACTCATCCGTGTACAAAAACTGATTTTTGAGCAATATCCATCGAGTCAAACCACCAAGGATGGCAACAAGCTTGTCGAAGATAGCAACAACTTCATAGTTGTTGTAATTCCAAGAGCGGTTGGGAACTCGACAAATTGCTATCTTCTGTAGAAGACAGTCACCATGATCGTATTTGAACGTGCGTACAATACCGGTGTGCTCAAACTTTGGGTAGTCTGCTGAGATTTTTGGAAGTGGAACCCGGTCATGAGTGTACACATTTACAAGTTCCCACTCGCAGTTGGACCCAATGTAAACAACCAAATCTCCATTTGCGCCCGCCCAAGTCTTGCCCTCAAGCGATGGCATCTTAACATCATACGTATCATTATCAAGCGGCATCAACTTGCACAGGGCGAGGCCTCCGTCGTGCCGGCGCCAGTCATCAGGGTCACGGCAAAGAAGATAGGGGAGATCAAACCGCTCCTTAACTCTTGGGTTCCTTGTAATGATGTTATTAGTTGAGTCGAGAATGGGCTTGAACGAACCTGCCATGCTAGCCGAGGTGTGACGTCGCACCGATCAATGAGTTCCTCCACCATGTCATCTTTCAGATCGGGGCAAGAATAACGGGGTCGTTTCCGGCCTGTTCCTTCCATGGAGAAGACGACCGAACAATGGCAGAAGAAAGGGTGAAGGGCTAAAGGAAAATGGAGGAGGGAGAGGAAGAGCGTGCGACAGCAGTTCCAAATCGAGAGGGAAAGGCGAAGAGTCGGTGGACGGTTGCTAGTTTGCCACGGTTCACGAAGAGGCGCCCCGGCCTACACGTCCGTTCGGAAATACTCCTACTACTCGCCGTCGTCTCACTGATATGTTGGAATGGGACCACATGTCAATGAAACATGGTGTGTAATTTCTCGTGCAAAATGCGATTTGGCCGCGTTGGCCCGAGGTGCCGCATTAGTTATCAACCTTTATTTTTTTAATGGCGTGCCGTTCAGTTTTGAAGCACGACTAACTGGTACTATACGCAGAGAAAATATAAACTACTCTACCACTACTCCACCTCCAGTACTAGTAGTATAAAAAAATATAGGCTGGAGCTTCAGCGCTTTCTTGCCAAGGGCTGCCCACTTGCTTCTCACACTACCACCCTCTCTCCAGATCTAAAAAAGACGGCCCCTTTCTCCCTCCTCACCGGTGGTCACAGATCTGCCGGGGAAGAAAAGGACGTGCAGCATTGACGCACTCGTCATCGGCAAGCGAGGTCACGCACTGACGACAAGGCCGTCATCTCAGACCTAGCGCCCGCGCGGGATGGCCTCCGTCCCCAAGCTCGCCGCCGTAGTGTGTGCGGAGGACGACGACCACGAGCGAAGCCACTTCCCGCCGACCCTCAGGTATGCTACCTCTTTTCGAACATACCCTTGTTCTATTGCCCCATCTGCCACGTCGTTGCATGTGGATCTTTTTCCACTCCACCATCTTCCCAATTTGCTATCCTCTGCTCTGCTGGCCACGCAGACGAAAACCATAATTTGCACTATTAAAGGAAACCCTACTTCATGCAGACTAATCCATGTCTGGGTTGAATAAGGAAAGGAAGGGAGACTGTACAGTCCAAGAGAGTAGGCATCGAACCCGCATCTAGGTTGAAAAGGGGAAAAATCAGTAGCTAAGGAACGAGTCTCGTGTCTCTTGGTTGAAGAAGGGTAGAAAGGCATGACAACGCAATAGAGAATGACTAGGTCGATCGGTTTTTTGTCCTCACATAGGAAAAAGGTGGTTAAAGAGAACAAAAATGGGACGTAATCCACATATGCTGCCTGGATATTTGTTGCTCTGGGAAACCATACCTCCCTCACCACTTTGCGTCCGTGGAGGTACATCGTACTGGTGCGCCCACTGTCCGAATGGGCCTCCCATGCTCTTATTGCCACTTTTTTTGCTGTTAGTATAACGCCAGCAGTCAAGTCAAGCAATGCTACTGCTAAAGTGATGCCACATTTAGCTAATGCCGCTCTCAGTCTAATGCCACCGATAAATTTAAGCAATGCCATTTAATGTCACTGGATTATTTTAGGGTTAACTGTTGATTGTGGATGTATTAAAGATTTTTCAGCTAAGGCATTCTAATGTTGTTGCACAGCCAGTATACCAACGATGAAACTTGTTACCTTTACACTTTGTATTGTTAATTCTTATAGAAACCTTCCAGTGCTAGAGTTTATTGAAATCTGTTCAGTAAAACCATTGTACTGTACCCTGTAACAAACTAACTACTCTACTGTTGCACTAGCCACTGGATTAATGTATATTTGTAGTATTCGAATGGTGTTGCATTAGCGTATGGACATAAATAAAGTGTGGCAAGCTTTCCCAGATATGTGCTCAAGAAAACTACTACCTGTTTTTCTAAATACTAGACGTTTGGGTACTTTAAATTGAACCGCGAAAACGTCTTATATTAAGGAACAGAGGGTGTGGAGTTCATTCAAATTATCCCGGTAAAGCTAGTCACACCTTTGTTAAAATTAATGTTCATTATGTTATCGGAGGAGGTCTGTATGTTTGTCTCTAATGCCTGTCGACTACATACCTGACATCATGATGTAATGTTAAGTCATTTCCTTTTGTACAGTGTCACTGAATTGTCAAGGCGGTGATGGCATTTTATTTTAGTAGAACTGCACAAAATTTGCTTAAAAGAAGAGGAAAGGTCAGGAATGGCTTAGTTTTTCAGAAAAAACTATGTATGCCTTCCTCACATCAGTCGCTGTTGCTTTATTTATTCCTTCAAACAGGTGGTTAGAAATAGTCTTGCTACCTTTTCCCATTAAGAAATTGGAATGCTTATATTTGTGAGTCTATGCTTCAACTAGTGCCACTTTTATAGTAATCATACTTTCAATATCTATGCAAACAGGGATGCTCGATTTTAGTGGAACTGCACAAAAAGTCCAATTGGTTCAACATTAGGAGCATGTTTTTTTCCAAACCTTTATATCCAATCACTACAAAAAAATACACTTCCGTGATGATACGTGTTTGTCACAGTAGGTCGCGTTTTTTGTCATGCATGTACATCCATGACAAATTTATGACAGAATCAAGATAGTCATACCTGTGCTGTCGTAGAAGTGTTCCATGACATTACCAAAATTATCATCACGGAAGTGTCCACTTCCATGACGATAAATCGCGCGTCACATAAGTGCTTTCGTCAAGGGTGACCGACACGTGGAATCTATTGTAACGGAACGCCGTTAAGCTATCGGGTCGGGTTTTGGATCCGATAACCCGTTAACAGCCCCAACCAATGGGGATTTTCCACGTGTAAAATTGTCATTGGCTGGAGGAAACACGTGTCGGCTCATTGTTGGGACAGATGTCATCCACTCATTGGACAGAAGGCACCTATGATACGTCGACACGTGGCCCAGCCCAATAGAGGCCCATTCCTGTGAAAAGGCCGACCCGTTTGACTTGGTCAAAAGGTGACGGGCTGGCCCATGGAAAGCCTGTTAACGGCCTGTTCGCATATAGCCCATTTACAACCCGCTAACCCAAGGCCCGTTACGCCCTACCCGAATTAGGCCCAGTAGCGTCATCTGGGCCATCCAATATGATTCCAGCCCGTTTTCACTTTTGGCCCATGTATGGCCCATGACGTCTTTCGGCCCATATGAGGCCCTATGTAACTCTTGGCCTATTAACGGCCCGTGGTGAAACTGGCCCGCAATGAACTGTGTATCACTTTAGACCCATTAACGGCCCGTGGTGAAACTGGCCCGTAATGAACAGTGTATCACTTTATACCCATTAATGACCCATTATTCAGTTGGGCCGTTTCCAGCCCATGTTATATTTCGGCCTTCTCAGAGCCCATTTATTCTTGGGCTCATTTCGAGCATTCGTTTACTTACGGCCCATTACTGTAATTTTCTGCTTGTGGGCCAAATTCAGCCCGTGGTTACAGTCAGCCCGTTTGTGGTCCGTTAATACATTGGGCCGTTTTCATAGCGTCATCAAATATAGCCTATTAACGATGGCCCGTTATGGTCGGCCCATGAACGGACGATTCCAACTCTAGCCCGTTTACGGCCATAATGCGGCCTGTTATTGGCCCATGTTTGGCCAATCGATCATACGGCCCGTATAAGGCCCATTGATGATAGGGCCCGTAGAAGGCCCATTGTTTCTACGGCCCGTAGAAGGCCCAATGTTTCTAAGGCTCGTAGAAGGCCTACTGTTTCTACGGCCCGTAGAAGGCCCACTGTTTCTACGGCCCGTAGAAGGCCCACTGTTTCTACGGCCCGTAGGACGCCCAGTATCACTACAGTAAATATTATCCCATGGTTATTGTGGCCTAGTTTAAAAAAATAGTTTATTGCAGCCACTAGCAAACCACGGAAAAAGAACTGCACTGACTACAAGCAAACAAATAAACAAGACAACAAGGAAATAAATAAGCAAGCAACTTATGCTAGGCTATCACGGCTATTACACATATTACATCCACTGGGCATCAAAGTTCACCACCAGTGCAAATATAGGGAACACAACAGCATATAAACGCCGCAGCAAAACAAATCCAGAATTGAAACCACTTCAGAAGAGTTCAAGAAAGAATATCCTGGGTACCCATAATGCTGGCAAGATGCTTAGCAAGCTTATTAACTTTCTCTTGTTTGGCGCTTAAATCCTCCAGCGCTTGCTGTTGCACAAGAAAGTACGCATCTGAATTCTGCAGGGACTTCCTCAGTCCTTCGGCTTCTTGCCGCAACATAGATGACTGATGCCTTTCAGCTTGTAGCTGAGACTGAAGAAGTCGAAGTGATTCAGGCAGCGAGTTCAAAGAGCTTGTGCCAGCGGTACTGGCCAGTAACTCGAACACTACATCAACGCAGGACTATGGGGTTTTCTCACTGTCTACAAGATCATTTTTATCACCTTTCTTGGAGACCAACAGGGTTGTCTCACTATCTTGAACCTTATCTGCATTACTTTCTCTACCATTGCATAGTGGGGTGCTCTTCTCCAATATTCTGTTTGCATACTACAAGATAAACAAGCAGACACATCACAGGTTTAGCTTGTAGTATACCAAACTCATTTTGGTAAACCGGTTCAGTAGTAAGGTGGACAGGATAACAGCATGAAACAAACATATATCTATGTACTATGGTCACTGTATTGTCCATATAATTCTAGTTTATGTTCCCTAATCAAGATAGAGACACAGTTCAACTCATATATTTTTAAGACACAATAGCATAGACAGAATATAAGTGTGAGAAACTACACAGCATTGGCAGCACTTGTAATGTGCATCACATGAGAACATAACTGTTTATATAACTTAAACTGAAATCAACATAGAGCAAGAAGTTAGAACAACAATCCAGTTAAAAAAATAGGTTTAAAACATACCTGTTGCGCCATTGGAGTTTCAATTGGATCCTTCAAATTCGAAAGTAGTTGGTATGAGTAAATACAGTAATGCAACAGCAAAGGAGTATGGACCATAGCTATAGAATCTGACCTGAGAACAGTTGCTCTTCTGCTTTAAACGTGGAGTTTGGGTTAGCTGTGGTGGTCTTCGTACTTTGGGCACTGTAGTAGCTTTACAAACTGCTCGTGTGGGGGTACTCTATGGTGGACATGGTGCTTTGTCAACTATAAGTGGGTTACTATCCGCTGGGGTTGCGGTTAGATGGGTTGTAGCTGGTTCTCTGCCCAACGGTGTAAGTGTGCAATCTGGAAGAGTCTCGATTATGTGTGGTGGGGCTAGTTTGTGGGCCAGTACAACCATGGTTCTATCTGCATCGACGGGTAACACTGTCTTTTGTGAAGAATGGGTTTTTGCTCCCTTAGATACTGCCATCACCCCCTCCAATTCAAATGGCTGATAAACAAGAAAAGAAATTGAACGTACAGACATTGTATGATAGACAGATGTGGTAATTCACATATATGTTGTCTAACCAAATAGGACAGCATGACACAATTTCACATATATGATGCCTAACTAAACAGGATAGCATGACAATGTTTCAGATATATGATGGATAACTTAACAGGATATAATGGCATAATTCAACATATGATGGGTACCTAAACAGGATGACATGACAAAACTATATGATGCCTTTCTAAAATAGGTTGGGATGAAATAATTCACATACATGTTGTCTAAGTATACAGGATGGCATGATATAATTGACACAATTGATTCATATACTAAGCAGCTGGCACTCGCATGTATGATCTCTAAACTAAGCAGATAGTATTCAATATTGTGCATATGATGTCTAAACTAAGCAATGCAAGACACCATATGCGTCATATGAGAAATATAAACATTGCAACTTAGAGCATACACCTCAGGTGGGATATAGGACTGGTCATCTGTCTCTGAATCCTCCTCTGAGGAGCTCCCTGTAACCATCGAGATATATGCTTCAACAGGTACCATTGCCTGCTCTGAAGACCTTATTTTCACTCCAGATTTTTCCATAACCGGCTCAAATGGCTGATACACATGAAGAGTAGTTCAATATACACAGATTGTCGACAAATGGAATACGTAATGAAAAAAAAAGATGGCATGAGATAATTCACATATATGATGCCTGGCTCCATGGCGGTGCATAATTCACATATATGATAAATGGCTGAAAAACATGGCATTGCATAATTCACATATCT
>LR880971.1:122721840-122732188 GCA_904067115.1 Aegilops sharonensis | reverse complement strand
ATTGTAGTGTTCTCAACCATCCGATTGGCTCTATCATGGATGTACCTATATACTAAAACATGTCTAGATACATCTATATTTTGACAAATGGAAGGCATGTATTGTGGAACGGAGGGAGTGCTTGTCATCAAAATGGATAAAAAGGGACGTGTCTAGAACTAAAATACGTCTACATACATCTCCTTTTATCCATTTTGATGACAAGTAGTACTCTTACCCAAAGGAACTTTATATCCAACAGACACAAAATATCCGTTCGACTGTTGGAAATTACTGATCTGATGTCGAAGTAATTGCTGCAGCGCCACCAAAACCCACCATTTCTTAAGCTAAAGTAGACCAAGGTAATCCCTATATTAGCATATTACTAAGATAAACAGAAGGCACTGTCGAAACATTTAGGACGTGAGCTTGTCAATCTGAATGTGGAGGGACACAAGCTTAGCCTCGGCCAGCAGCTTGGGCGGAACTGTCAAGAAGGTCAGCTCCTGCACGTCGACGTCGCCGGGATCCTTGCTCCTTGTCACCTCCATTTCCACCTTGACGGCGTCGGTCGTGCCTTTGGGCTCCCCCGGCGGGCCGTTCGCCCACAGCTTGGCCAAGTAGTGCGGTAGTGGGGACGCCCCCGCTCTGATGCAGACGACCGACATGGCGATAGGTGCGCCGATGTCGAGCATGCCGCCGACCAAGGAAAATGTGCGGCGGTCCTCCTCCGTGAACAGCAAGAGCCGTGGCTCCGACAGTGGCACTTGCAGCTGGAGCACCTTGCCGTACTAGATCCTGTGCATGGGCATGGGATGTGCGGTGCTGATGTGGTGGTAGAGTGCCGGCGGTGGGCCTTCGTAGCCGCAGATGGGCACGGGGCATTTGCAGGGCGCGAGCGGACACACGCTCTGGTGATCGGCGAGCTTGTGGTAAGTGACGTAGAGCCCACAGCCTTCGTGTGGGCACTCCACCCTCACCGACGAAAGGACGGAGTCCACCGCCGTGTTCCGCACGTCGAAGCCACCGCCGCGCTCGCACTTCTGGCACTGCCGCTGGTTCCCGGGGCGCTCGACGCGACAGTCCGCGCAGGATAGGTGCCCTCCCTTGCACTGCAGATATCAATCCAACAGCACATCAATCAAGAACCTGCACCTTGCTCAATCAGCCGAACAAACGAGGTGTACTCGAACCTCATACACTGGAGGCGTCAAGGGGCGGAGGCACAAGGGGAAATGGAGCACGGTGAGGTCCATCGAGACCTTAGAGAGCTCCATCACCGGGTCCTGTTCCTGTTCAGTTTGCATGATCTCGCCCTCCTCGTGCACAACCATCCTTTAAGGTGCATTAAATCAACACATGCAAGTACTATCAAAAGAAGAGTCACGGCATGCATGCATGCATTGTAATTAATGCATCGGTAAACGCAAATTATTGAAATATATCGAGTGCAGTGCTTTGATGTGTCGTGTCAACTCGTACATCAACGAGAAGTTTGATTATCCTCTCCCTCGTGGACTTAACTGCACCTGCCTTTGGCTATATGACAGGTTGGCCACACACCTGTCGGGCCCACCTGTCATACACGCAAAGATAGGAGCGTCCCTCCCTCGCCCATGAGCGTGGTGGCTGGCAAGACTAGGAGAAGCTTTCGCTACACGCTCTCCCTCCCGCACGAGGTGGGCATGTAGCAGTTCAATCGGTGCCAGATGGCCAGAAGCGTACTGTAGTACTCCTCCAGTGCAGTAGTACACCATCATTGTTCGACTTCCCGAAGAGGCGAAGAGCCAAGCGCAGCCCGGACGCTCGTGTGGCAGTTTCATGTGTAGAGTAGTCTAGATAGCGTGTACCGTGCCTGTAAGCTTAAAATCGTTGGGGTCGGCTCCATGCTATGTGGCCGTCTCGAAGTTTTTTTAATTAAAATAGTCTTCTGGCCCTACCTGTCACCCTGGTGATTGTAGTTTGCACACTCATCTGGTCAAGACAGGAATGTATATATTAATTTGTTTTTTTTCGAAAAGGGGGGACTCCCCGGCCTCTGCATCAGAACGATGCATACGGCCACATATATTTTAATTTGTGGTGGGTAAATGTTAGAGGTTGCAGCAAATATATTGTACACTGCAGGTCTTTCAGCCAAGTTTAGAGGCAAGCATGTGGGGCCAGTGTATGATGTGTCGCGTCAACTCGTAGAACGAGGAGAAGCTTGATTTTACTACACGCCTTCTCCCTCGCCCATGCGCGCGGTTGCTCACAAACGCGGATAGGCTTTTGCTTAGTAGTAGTACTTCCACAACAAGCTACCCGTCCCGCTCGCGGTGGACGGACATGCAGCAGTGGATTCGACACTGTAGAAGCAGTAGTAGTAACATGATTGTTCGTCTTCTCGAAGTGGCGAAGAGCCAAGCTCAAACCGAACATTGCAGTTGCGAACATTGGAGCAGGCATATAGCCAGGCTCTTGCATCAGACAAAATTGCTATGTGAGCCCACTATTGTACTAGTACGTACAACTACTTGCTAGTATAGCCCTGTAAACCAGAAAGGAGTATTTGCCCTTCTAGAGATTTCAACAAGTGACTAGACTACACCGAGACGGAGTACATATGGAGCAAAATGAGTGAATCTGCACCGTAAATAAATACGTACTAGTTCTATCATTTTCCTCTCCGAGGTGCACAATATTGAGTATACTGACTAGTCTCTTTTTGACACGCATTTACGTTTTTTTGACACAGTACAGACGCAAGCGCTCATATACACGCGCATACACTCACCCCTATGAACGCACACACACACGGCACTATCATCTTGAAATTTACGAAGTCACCATAGGCACCTCGTCGTCGACGGGTCCATAGGTGCTTGAATGCCAAGGTGGAAGAGGGTAGCGGTTCCCGAGACGTTGAACGGTCAATGATGCATCCTCAATTACATGCAGAGGGAATTAATTGGAGAAGCAGACTAGAGCCAGCACGATGTGAATGCAACAGAGTTTGGACTCTCATATAATAAAGGTGCCCCACCACTCCAATCCATCTACTCCCAAGTCTCCGCGCAACACTGCTCACTCCAATCCAAGACCAAGTGACCAGCAGCCACAAGCACCTATGGAGGTGATGGACGCGAGCGGCAGTCGGCTATGCCAAATCATCCAAGGCGCCGGCCTGCGGCCCCGCACCGCGCAGCGTATCCAGATGGTGCTGGTGACCGCAGGCATCGTAGCCCTCGCCGACGCCAGCTTCGCCTCTCGCATGGACGACATGATGGTCAACTCCATCCGCAAGTTCACCACCGTCAAGAAGCGCGCGGACAACCTTGCCGTACTGCTCCAGCCCGCGCACCCAGTCTCCTCATTGCCTGCAACACTCATCGGCCTACATGGTGACGAACTCTTTCAAGCCCTGGTGGCCCTGCAGGTGCCGGAGGTCGCGACGAAGAATGTGCACCTCGAGGCCGCGCTCGCCGCGCAGCGCCTCGCCATGCAAGAAACCGTCGACCTGCACATCCACGTCTACGAGGAAATCATCTACATAGGCCACTACAAGGCAAGCGAGGACAGAAAGACGTTGGCCTTCTTCCAACGGCTGGAATCTTTGGACGCCATTGTTCAGAAGCACGTCGTCCTGGCCACGAAAGCCGCTGCTACTTAGGCGCCATTCGGTGGGCCGGCGCCCTGAGTCGAGGAGGTGGACGTCGTCGGTGGATGCATCTCTTCTTCTTGCCTCCTGTAATCAACACTGCATCGCCTCATGGCCTTAATGTTTTATTAGTATAAGTACTCCCTCCATTCCCAAATATAAGTCTTTCTACAGATTCCAGCAAGTGACTACTACATACGGAGCAAAATGAGTGAATCTACACTCTAAACTATGTCTTCATACATCTGTATGTTGTATTCCATTTGAATTAGTATCTAAAAAGGCTTATATTTATGAACGGAGGGAGTATATGGCATTTTTTATTCCAGTCGTAACGTTTTCACTATGAGGTGGGGCCGCAGTTGAGCAAACCCACCCCACCCCCCGGGCGTCGGCCGAGTTTAGAGTTAGAAGAGAGAAACGAGGGAGGAGGGCTAGCTGTAGCACAGACACTGTTGTCAGATGGGACTCGTGTTTATAGAATATGAGTACTGAGCACTCGTGCCTCTTTTTTTTGAGGGAAAAATTAGTCGTATGTCTAGTACCACTAGTTGGGTGCGTGCGACCTATAGCTGTCATCACTTTAGGTCTACTTTTTGAACCGCGGCTACGCTTCACAATACATATTTTTCACGCATTTATCCTCGTATATGTACTCCTAGGCTATTTCCACATGCTCCCATTCGCCGACATGTGGGACATAGAGCATCTGGGTCGTAGTGCATGCACGACTCGGAGCATATGCCGGGGTACTTTACATTTCAGACCTCACGAATTACATGCAAACCCCCCGCAGAAGAATAAATATATCAATGAATTACTACATGAAACCGGATTATTTTCGTGGAAACCGGAGCACGTTCATTAAATTTTGGACATAGCACGTTTATAAAAAATGACCGGACCTAAACCAGTCTAAGGGCCTCTTTGATTTTTCCCGAAAAAAAGGGCCTCTTTGATTCGCAAGATACTGAAAACACAGGAATGGGGAAAGTATGATGGCGATGAACCGAGACGAGGAGAACTCTAACTCAGTTAGAGGTTAGAGTTAGATTCTAACCCTGAACTAACTCTAAACCAAAGAGGTGTATGGATGGCAGGGTTAGATTGACAATAAATGCTCTATCTCAATCATTTGACTACTTTGGACCCTATTTTTAGTCAGACTAAAATAAGTCCCTTGCGTCACACCCAATATGCGACCCTATCCAAAAGGAACTCGAAGGTCCAAACAAGGATAGACCCGCATATTGAAACGCTTTTGCAAGGTGGATATCATTACATCAACATTACATAATAGATAGGGATACATCCAATACATACAATGTCACATGAATGCAACAATACAACATATACAGGACCAACATCCGACTACGGATGAATCATAAACAGAAACTCAAACGACATCCACCCTGCTAGCCCAGGCTGCCGGCCTGGAACCTATCTGTTGGGGATGTAACTACTGAATATAAACCGCCCTGGAGGGGCCGGTTCACCCTCAGCCATAATTGTAGCCCACGAAGACTCAGAAGGTAGCGATTCGCCGTAGAGCTTAGAGGCCCGGAGCCCAGGGGCGAATTAGGGCTCATAATGGTAAAACCGCCATAACCATGTAACTTGTGTTGTAAGATAAGAGAAAGGAGAGACCGAGCCGGACACTTGTATGAGCCGGCCTCGGGACTCTGTAGACCGGCCGGACATCAACCCGTGTATATAAGGGGACGACCCGGCGGCGGTTTAGGGACAGACAACCACAACTCGAGGCTTAGGCGAAGCTATTGCTCCCTAGTCGCCGAGATCACATCAATCCCATCACAAACTAGAGGTAGGCTTTTACCTTCATCGAAGGGGCCGAACTAGTATAACCCTTGTGTCTTTGCGTCCGCTTTAACCCCTCTAAGTTAACCTGTTCGATGGCCCCGCGACTAAGTCCTTTCATGAGGACATCTGCCGTGACAATTCCACGACAGTTGGCGCCCACCGTGGGGCTATCGCACGATGGTTTGATGATCTTAGAGGGCAAGTTCGAAGGACTCGAAGGCTATGCTGTGGGCCGGATGACCAAGAGTCGTCGTGGCAAACTCTATATCGACGATGCAGGCTGGGGCCCCGAGGCCGGCTCGATTGAGTACGGGTACCGGGTCCCCTTTGGTAGCATACATGTGTTCATCGGCAAGATCGGTGAGCCAGGGCCTGAGCCGGACGTCTGCACCGACCTCGTCGAGACGGCTCAGCGGGCGAAACCTGCCTTGGCTAAAACGGCTGTCAAGCGTGCTTTCGTGGGAGTCATCCACGGAGGAAACTATGAGGACGGATCAGCATTTGGTGGCGAAACCGTCGTCTACTCGGATGAAGAGTCGTCGACGGGAGAAACTGAGTCTCTGTACCAGCTGCAAGATGGCCAGATTGGGGGCTGTTCCGACGGTGATAGTATTCCGGACCCCTTTGATCTGCCCAACCGGGTTGGAATATTCATGGCCGGTACACAAGCGACGCTTCACTCTTCAACCGCCGCGGCAATGGTTGCCGGCTCGACAGTGGCAATGGCAGCCGGGGCAGGAGGCCTTGTGCGCCCGCCGGCTCAAGTTTTATCAGAACTGTTTGATGCATTGGCTGTGCTCATGGCAGAGGTTAACCCGACGGATCAAGACCTGCATAATGCAGAGATTGCAAAGGTGAAGGAACAAATCACTCAGGCTAAAGCGGATCTGGCAACTGCAGACGTTAGGATGGTGGCAGAACGGGCCGCTTTGGATGCGCAGGCTTATAGGCTCATGCTGGATCAGAATGCGTCGCATGAAGTCATGAAAAGAAAGTACAGATCCCGTTTGCCCTCGGTTTTTGAGGGAAGAGACCTCTTCAACAACCCAGGAGCAGGGACCAGTAATCCGCCGCCAGTGGTGAACCGGGCGGAAGCACCTGGGACGGGCGCGCCGATTCAGCCCCGTGTGATAGGTCTACCTCGCCATCATGCCGGCATGCCTCAGGATATGCAAACACCTCCAGGTCACTACTCCAACCCGATGGATAACCTTGTTGCGGCTGCGGCGCGGTTGGAGGCAATTCCAATCGAAGGCGATTCACCACAGGCAGTAGAAACACGCCGGGTCAAAGAGCTCCTTAGGACGGCTCTGGTCCAACAGGAAGCGTATTCATACAGCCGTGATCGGATCCACTCCACCCCCCACCCGAGCCGGAGCTATAGCAGGCACGCAGATGAACCGGCCGTATCGAGTAATGCGCAACGCAGTGCACCCCGCGGCAGCAACCTGGCAGGTGGTTTTGAAAACGCTCAGGAGGTGGTGGACCGGGCCAGGGCACGTAGGGAGGCCGAGTTAGCAGCACAGCGTCAGGATTATCAGCTTGCGCCGGTTCGACCGACTATTTTCGAGCCTGGAGTTACATCTAGCTCTTTGGGGGTGCCTTGCCTCGTCCCCGCTTTACGCAATGTGCGCTTGCCCAAAGATTTCAAGGGGCCACGTAAGGTGCCCAATTATACCGCCGATCTGGCTCCAGAAGCATGGATAGAAAGCTACGAGATGGCCATGGAGATGCTGGATGTGGATGAAGCTGCGTGTGCGAAGTATTTCACCATGATGCTTGAAGGCACGGCCCGTACTTGGTTGAAAAACTTGCCGCCCAATTCCATCAGTTCATGGACCCAGTTACGGATCCGTTTCATTCAGAATTTCAAAGATACCTGTAAGCAGCCCATGTCTGTGGTGGACTTGGCGGCTTGTGTCCAGGCGGAGGGGGAATCCACAACCCATTGGGTATGCCGCGTTTCGGAAGTTCTGCATTCTTCGGACCGGATCAACGCTGATTCTGCAATCTTAACCCTAGAGGGCAACTGCCAGTTCAAACCTTTAAAATTGAAGCTGGGTCGCATGAAGCGTTTTTGCAATGACATGGGCACTCTCATGGGTGTTTTAGTGAAGTATGCTGATTCTGATAGTACCAAGGATCCCGAGTCCGAGGAGGAGGATGAAACAGGGAAGGGAAAACAGAACAGCAACTCCAGAGGCCAGCAGCATCACTCGGCGGGTAATGGAGGAAACAAGCGTAAGGCGAATGGTAACATGGGCTTCGTAGCCAACACCAACGCGCAGGACAAGGGCCAACGACGCAAGGGTAAACAGCTGAACCGAGGTGGTGCGCCTAATCACAATCCGGACTGGTTGAATTATCTGTTGAATCAACCCTGTCCGAAGCATGGGACGAAGGAGGCGCCAGCAAACCACCTCTGGAAGGATTGTTACATTATGCAGGAGTTCAAAAGTTCTAATGCTTTCCGGTATGATCAAGGCCCCGGCGGCGGTTCAGGGTCCGGCCCGGGTTACGGTGGAGGAAATTCCGGTCCAGGGTTTAATGGTAATCCGGGCGGGCAGAACAATCAGAACAATCAGAACAACCAAGGTGGTTACAATCAGCAGCAGCAGCAGTCGGGTTATCAGAGCAATCCGAAGCAGTTGAATGGTGGACAGTATCACGTCTTCACCACTAGCTTGGACAAGCGAGACCGGAAACTTCAGAAGCGGGCAGTCAACATTGTTGAACCGGCCGTGCCTCATTACCTACGCTGGTCAGAGCAGCCTATTGTGTGGAGTAGAGAGGATCATCCTCCCCGGGTTGACAATCCGGGTCAGCTAGCCCTAGTGGTGGCGCCTCAGGTGGGAGCATACAAGTTTACCAAGGTGCTTATGGACGGAGGGAGCAGCATCAACATCCTGTATTATGAGACCTTCCGTCGTATGGGGTTAACAGATAAACATCTCAAGCCGTCCAATACAGTGTTTCATGGTGTGGTGCCTGGCAAGTCAGCATATCCGGTTGGGAAAATAGCTCTGGAGGTGGCCTTTGGGGATGAACATGACTCCAGATCGGAAACATTGACGTTTGAAGTGGTGAAAATTCGAAGTCCTTACCACGCCCTGTTTGGGCGGCCGGCTTATGCCAAGTTCATGGCACGGCCTTGTTATGTCTATTTGCAGCTAAAAATGCTAGGTCACAAAGGGACGATAACGGTTCATGGGAGCCGCAAGATCGCTTTAGAGTGTGAGGAAGGTGATGCGGCTTACGCAGAGTCGGTTTGTGCCACCGAAGAGCTAAAGTACTATAAAGATAATGTTGATCTGGCGGATATGACCCCGTTGAAGAAGCCAACTACAGAGCACGATCCGGCCTTGAAGTTTAAATCGGCGGCTGAGACTAAACTTGTTGACTTTGTACCCGGTGATTCGTCCAAGCAGTTCGTCATCAGTGCCAACTTGGATCCTAAATAGGAAGGCGCGCTCATCGAGTTCATCCGTGAGAATCGGGACATTTTTGCATGGAAGCCTTCTGACATGCCAGGTGTACCGAGGGAACTCGCTGAGCACACTCTTAATGTTGATCCCAAATACAAGCCGGTAAAGCAGTTTCTTCGCCGGTTTAACGAGGAAAGGCGTAAGGCCATTGGAGAGGAGGTTGCCAGGCTCTTAGCAGCAGGTTTTATCGTTGAAGTTTTCCATCCAGAGTGGCTTGCTAATCCGGTGTTGGTCCTTAAGAAAAACGGCACCTGGCGCATGTGTGTGGATTACACAGATCTTAACAAGGCTTGTCCAGCAGATCCTTTTGCTCTCCCTCGCATTGACCAGATTATTGATGCTACGGCGGGTTGTGAGCGTTTGAGCTTTTTGGATGCATATTCTGGATATCATCAGATCAAAATGGCGGTTAAGGACCAGGAGAAGACAGCGTTTATCACTCCCTTTGGAGCCTTCTGCTATGTGTCTATGCCTTTTGGACTCAAGAGCGCCCAAGCAACTTATCAGTGTTGCGTACAGAATTGCTTGCACGGACAGATCGGCCGTAACGTGCATGCTTATGTGGATGATATTGTGGTTAAGTCAAGGAAGAAGGAAACACTGATTGAGGATTTGAGAGAAACCTTTGACAACTTGCGGGTGTACAAGATGATGCTTAACCCGGCCAAATGTGTTTTCGGTGTTCTGGCAGGCAAGTTATTGGGTTTCCTTGTGTCCAACAGGGGGATTGAAGCTAATCCGGAGAAGATTACAGCTATCACCTCCCTGGCTAAGCCAAAGTGTATCAATGATGTCCAGCGATTGGCGGACCGGATTGCCGCGCTGAGCCGGTTTATCAGCCGCCTCGGAGAGAAGGCCATTCCTTTGTACCAGATGCTTAAGAAGACAGATCAGTTTGTCTGGAGTCCGGCTGCTGATGAAGCGTTGGAGGACTTGAAGCGGCAATTGACCAACCCGCCTGTACTCGCCGCTCCCATTGACAAAGATCCGCTTCTGCTATATGTTGCTGCTAATGCCAGGGCAGTTAGCGTGGCCATTGTGGTAGAACGGAAGGAGGCAGGGAAGGAACATCCGGTTTAATATATCGGCGAGGTGCTTATTGAGTCCAAGCAGAGATACCCGCATTGGCAGAAGCTGGTGTATGGAGTTTTTATGGCAAGCCGGAAGCTGAAGCAGTATTTTCAGGGGCATCCCATCACAGTGGTCAGTTCAGCTCCCTTGGGTGATATCATACAAAACCGGGAGGCGACTGGCCGGATTGCTAAGTGGGCTATAGAGCTTGGGCCGCACGGTTTAAAGTATGTGCCTCGGACGGCAGTAAAATCCCAGGCACTTGTGGATTTCATTAATGATTGGACAGAGTTACAAGCACCTGAAGAAAAGCCGGATCATACCTATTGGACCATCCACTTTGACGGGT
>LR880971.1:122663935-122674980 GCA_904067115.1 Aegilops sharonensis | reverse complement strand
TATGACGGAAACTAGGGCGGCAAGAGTGGAACAAAACACCAGGCATAAGGCCGAGCCTTCCATCCTTTACCAAGTATATAGATGCATTAATTAAATAAGATATATTGTGATATCCCAACAAGTAAACATGTTCCAACAAGAAACAACATCTCCATGTTCCAACAAGGAACAAACTTCATCTTCACCTGCAACTAACGACGCTATAAGAGGGGCTGAGCAAAGCGGTAACATAGCCAAACAATGGTTTGCTAGGAAGGGTGCAAAAAGTTAGAGGCTGACATGGCAATTTGGGATGGCTTGATAAACAGGTAATAGGTAGCGCAGCATAGCGATAGAACGAAGCAACTAGCATAGCAATGATAGTAGTGAGATCCAGGGTGGCGGTCATCTTGCCTAAAATCCCGCAAGGAAGAAGAACGAGTCCATGAAGAAGACGAACGGATGAAGCCGAACCAAGCGTAGACGAACGAATCCTCATGATCGCAACGAAACAGGAACTAACAAGAAGAAGCACACAACATAGGTAAACACACCACACATGAACAAGGCATGATGCACAACAAGCATGATGCATGAAAAAGCTACATGAAGCTACTCATGGCAAGAGATGATGCAAACAAGAGCAACACATCAAAGCAAGTTTAAATGAGGCCGGGAACAACATATAACAATTCCGGTAAGTCCTCATATGCAAATTTCGAAATTGGTCCAGATCTGAATAAACCTTATGTTCAAGTTGTTAAACAGCAATTTAAGATGCACCATGATGATCTACACGAAATTCTAGTCAAGTTACATATAAAGTTCATTAGATTCGGAGCTACGGCCTAGAAGATATGAGCAAAACAAGTTAAACATGGCATTGATGCAAAATGCATACAAACATCAAGCAAACACCTCAAATCAAGGATGAAACATGATAGTATGAAGCTACATGCAAAATCAAGCAAGTTTCATATAGAGCACACTCAAAACGGAGCAACGGTTCAACACATACACACCATACAAGTTTAAAGGACAAGCTGTCCAAAACAGCAACTAGGCATATTGCAAGCATCAAAACAACATGCTACAGCACCCCAACATTAGAAAAAAAGGCACGGGCATGATGTACAGGTAAAGCATGACAAAACATGAACACTGAGCTATCTCCATAAATCACTAGAACATGCTCAAAAACACATGGCAAGATTGCAAATAATAACAGTTTCAGACTTTGCAGAAATAACATCAGGTTGCAATGTTTAGAGTTATCAAACAACATGCTACAGGAACTTATCATGGCAAACAAAGGCATGGCATGAATCTACTAATTTCATAGAACAAAAGTCCCTTACTGACCATGAGACAAAAGGGCACAGAAAAAATGATGGCACCCATGTAAACATGGCAAGCTATATTACAGATTCATACATGGCAGGAACAACAATAAGTAGGCATGTTGGTGAGCTTGAACCACTCACCACAGAGCAATACATGGCATGACAAGGCAACCAACAGTAAGAAGACATGGCATAGAGTCTATACATGGAAAGAACATCATAGCATACACGGATCAGCTACAACAACCTTGGCAAAATTGAATAACATGTAAACAACCTGTCAGGAAACATTTTATAGCAAAAGTAGAGCTCGATTGACTCAATCTATGGCACTCCATAATTGCAAACAAGGGCATGGATGGATAGATAATAACCATATGTGCAAAACATCCTTACTGAAGTAACTCAAAATAAGCATGGATCTCTCGGTAGCATCAAGTTTACATGGCATAAAAATATCAGCAGAACAGGGGCTGAAATCAGCAACATCATGAAGCCTAGTTTGCATGCTTGTGCTAGTCACCACAGAGATCACAAAAATACATGGCATACACCCCTGTAAAGATGGCATGGCATATTACAAAACACATGTAGGACTCAAGTTCATAGGGTGCTCACATCAATCATGGCAAAAATGACAAAAGTGCATGTTCTGATAAGAATCTGAAACTAACATCACATAGCCCTCTTCTAACAGCATTTCGGGCATCAAGATGAGCTCAAATGAAAATGATGCAATGAGATGAAATGATTTACTCATCGAGGCGAACAATTTGACATATTACACGCACGAAACGGAGCTACGGATGCAGAGATACGGCATGATGAACATGGCATGAAAATGACTAGAATCTGGGGACTTGGTGGAAAACGGGGGCAACCTCGGGTTCGCACAGAAATCGATGCAGGGGCACGAGCTCGCCGGAGAGCTCGCCGGAGATGGGGAAGAAAGTAGCCGGAGGGCTTGGGGACGGCCGGAGATGCTCGGGGAGGGGCGGATCCGGTCCGGCCCGACCGGATCCGGCCGGCAGGGACGAGGGGCGCGGTGGAGGAGACCACCGGCGCCGGGCGGAGCCGAGCTCCGGCGCGGCAGACGCGGTAGCCGGCCGGCAGCGGGGATGGACGGCGGCGCGGATCGAGGGGCTCCTCCCCTCGAGCGGCGGCGCGGGAGGCGCAGAGGAGGCCGCGGAGCGGGGCGGCGAGGGACCGGGCGGCGGCGGCGCACCGGCGGCCGGCGAGGCGCGCGGAGGCTCCGGCGGCGCGGCCGGGAGGCGCGCGGGCGCGGGGGCGAGGCGCCCGGGCGGCGGCGGGGTCAGGCCCGCTCCGGCCCACGGCGGGCCGCGCGCGGGCTCAGCGGGCCGCGCGGTGGAGGGGAGCGAGGTGGGAGGCGCGGCGATGACGTGGCGGCGGCCGGTTGGCCAGGAGCGGCGGCGGAGGCGACGTGTCGCGCGCCGATTGGCTGCAGCGACGTGGCGGCGGGCGGTGGACATGTCCGGCGCGACGCCGACATGTCCGGCGCGACGCCGACATGTCCGGCGGCTGAGAGGGAGAGGGCTAGGGTTTGATCTGCGCGAATTTTCGGGGGAGGCCACATATTTATAGGTAGAGGGAGCTAGGAGAGTCCAAATGAGGAGCGGTTTTCGCCCAAACGATCGTGATCGAACGACCGAGAGCATGGAGGGGAGTTAGATGAGTTTTGGGCCACTTTGGAAGGGGTGTTGGGCTGCACACGAAAGAGGCTTTTACGGTTACCTGGTTAACCGTTGGAGTATCAAACGACCTCCAAATGGCACGAAACTTGACAGGCGGTCTACCGGTGCTATACCAAGGCCGCTTGGCAAACCTCGGGCCATTCCGAGACCGTTTAACACCCGCACATGAAAAGAGGTAAAAGGGGCGCTGGGGGAGATAGGAGCGCCGGATTGGAAAACGGACAACGGGGAAAATGCTCGGATGCATGAGACAAACACGTACGCAAAATGAAATGCACATGATGACATGATAAAATGCAACACGCAAGCAAATGACATGGCAACGATGGAGAATAACTGGCAGACACCTGGCGCATCGAATCCGGGGCGTTACACTTGGATCCAAGCACCCTCTTGGTGTGGCCGGCTCTTCTGTGGTCTCCTTCCGCTCACAATTGACATAAACGAACCATCTATACAATCAAGCATGCAAAACATGATAATTTTTTACTTTGTCCATACAAATGAGATATCCCACTTAAACATACAAGTCATCAATCAAGCTTCACAAAATAAAAAAACACTTCATGAAACAAAGAATGAGCTAACTCATCACGGAAGTTGTTCACGATAGGGAGGGAGCCCGGAGCCCCTCACGCACCGAGGGAGGAGCTCGCCATCGTCGCTCTGGAGGAAGGCTCTGTAGAGCCCAAGCCCCGGGAACCCCTCCGACGCCGGCCCTTGCGAGTTGAGATCGACACCGGCATGGGTAGCAGGGCCGCTTGCCGCCGACTGGGAACTTAATCTTTGGGCCTCTATAAATAATGCAAGCCTGTAACTGAAATACCTAGAAAGGTGAACTGAATCTTTGGGCCTCTATAAATAATGCAAGCCTGAAACTTAAATACCTAGAAAGGTGAACTGAATCTTTGGGCCTCTAGAAATAATGCAAGCCTAAAACTGAAATACCTAGAAAGGTGAACTGAATCTTTGGGCCTCTAGAAATAATGCAAGCCTGAAAATGAAATACCTAGAAAGGTGAACTGAATCTTTGGGCCTCTAGAAATAATGCAAGCCTGAAACTCAAATACCTAGAAAGGTGAACTGAATCTTTGGGCCTCTAGAAATAATGCAAGCCTGAAAATGAAATACCTAGAAAGGTGACCTGAATCTTTGGGCCTCTAGAAATAATGCAAGCCTAAGACTGAAAGACCGAGAAAGGTGAACTGAATCTTTGGGCCTCTAGAAATAATCCAAGCCTGAAAATGACATACCTACAAAGGTGGACTGAATCTTGGGGCCTCTAGAAATAATGCAAGCCTGAAAATGAAATACCTAGAAAGGTGACCTGAATCTTTGGGCCTCTAGAAATAATGCAAGCCTAAGACTGAAAGACCGAGAAAGGTGAACTGAATCTTTGGGCCTCTAGAAATAATCCAAGCCTGAAAATGACATACCTACAAAGGTGGACTGAATCTTGGGGCCTCTAGAAATAATGCAAGCCTGAAAATGAAATACCTAGAAAGGTGACCTGAATCTTTGGGCCTCTAGAAATAATGCAAGCCTAAGACTGAAAGACCGAGAAAGGTGAACTGAATCTTTGGGCCTCTAGAAATAATCCAAGCCTGAAAATGACATACCTACAAAGGTGGACTGAATCTTGGGGCCTCTAGAAATAATGCAAGCCTGAAAATGAAATACCTAGAAAGGTGACCTGAATCTTTGGGCCTCTAGAAATAATGCAAGCCTGAAAAAGAAATACCTAGAAAGGTGAACTGAATCTTTGGGCTTCTAGAAATAATGCAAGCCTGAAACTCAAATACCTAGAAAGGTGGACTGAATCTTTGGGCCTCTAGAAACAATGCAAGCCTGAAATTGTAATACCTAGAAAGGTGAACTGAATCTTTGGGCCTCTAGAAATAATGCAAGCCTGAAAATGAAATACCTAGAAAGGTGAACTGAATCTTTGGGCCTCTAGAAATAATGCAAGCCTGAAACTCAAATACCTAGAAAGGTGGACTGAATCTTTGGGCCTCTAGAAACAATGCAAGCCTGAAATTGAAATACCAAGAAAGGTGAACTGAATCTTTGGGCCTCTACAAATAATGCAAGCCTGAAATTGAAATACCTAGAATGGTGACCTAAATCTTTGGGCCTCTAGAAAGATTTATTACCTCCTCAAGCAGCATCAAACAATTCCATGCGTGCACCACAAATCTATAGCAAGTTTGATCAGGATCTACTTTTCCAAATCAGAATTAGCGCTAGAGCAAGCAAGATCAATGATATGGCTGTGAGACAGAGAAGGAACGAACAAACTCACCCCTCTCGCGACCTCCCTGGTAGATGCGCCGCCGCCGCGCACGACAAAGGGAGAAAAACGACTGGTGAAGGGGGAGTGGGGCGACCTTTGAAGGTCGGAGGGAGAGGGCGGCCGGAGTAGGGCGGCGGAGGCCGGAAGGAGAGGGCGGCCGGAGGAGAGAGAGGGCGAGCGGCACTTGGGCGGGCGGCCCTATGGGGAACAGAGAGGAGTCGTGCGAGAGGGGGGGAGCGATCTGGTGCGGGCAGGTGAGATTTTTTTAGGGGAGCGACTTGGTGCGGGCAAGTGAGATTTTTTTAGTTCTCTTTTAGTGGGCCCAGGATAACTAACCCAATTAGAACCTCTCCACTGGTCTAGTTTTTTTAGCTGGGTTAGAGCAAACTAGCTCAAACTAACCCCTCTTGTTTCGATAATTTGAGGCTATTTCAACCCAAACTAGCTCTAACTCAGGGATCCAAACAAAGAGGAGTGTTACTGTACATGCTACAGTGTGGACCGTAGCACATTGTTTTTTATGGCCATATCACCACATTATTGTTTTCTACTGCTGGTTCACTGGGCTACCGTGGTTCGCACGGCTGGTTCACTAGGCTGCCGTGGTTCGCACTCCTCCGACCTGAGTAGTACTCCCTCCGTTCCTAAATATAAGTCTTCGTAGATATTTCACTATGGACCACATATGGATGTATATAGATGCATTTTATGTGTAGATTCACTCATTTTTCTCCGTATGTGGTCCATAGTGAAATCTCTCCAAAGACTTATATTTAGGAACGGAAGGAGTGGTATAGTACTAGTATATACCGCATCATTCTTTGCTCCTTCTTACTACTCCGACATGTGGGAGAGCCAGCATCCGGGTCGACATGTCATGCACCAGATTAGAGCGCGAAACGGAAGGGGGGCATCACCCCGGTCGGAGCGCCAGTAATTCATGACTATAGTGAGTGGTCATATCACAAGTCTTTCCAGCAGTAACGCGCCATCAAATCGCACAGCCCCACTCGCTCACCCTCCTCGCCTCTCTGTCAAACCGCCTACCCGAAAACTGCCACGCGTACTGCCCGAGAAAAGCCCCGCCCTCAACTTTTAGCTACGCGAAAATAGTTCGAGCTTGTTCGTTCTATATAAATACAGTACTTGTTGTATGTTTATTCACCCATGGGGTTGTTCAATGAATGGAGGGTCGGGGAGCACAAGTGAACAATACTACCTCTGTCCGGGTTTATTGGTCCCCGTTGTATTTCGTGCCAAATTTTGACCATAGATTAAACTAAGAAAATGTTCACGCATGTCACCAAACATTATATTTTTCAAAACTATGTTCAAATATGAATCCAATGAGATAATTTTTCTTGACATGCATTAACATTTTGTTAGTTAAATCTTTAGTCAAAATTTGGCACAAACTGTAAAAGGGAGCTATAAACCAGGACGGAGGTAGTACTATAGTAGTAGTATGTAGGAGTCGTAGAGCAGTCACCTTAAATAGAGAGTTTCTTTTCTTTAATGCCACGTACACAAATTGAAACGCTTGTTGTGGAGAGAAAAAAGATAATCACTCCACTATATATGGACACAGGGGCCTGAGGGCTTGCTTTACTAGGGTTGCTCTCTTCATTCTCTCATCCTCTCCAGATATAAACAAGACAGCGGTAGCGACATTTTCTCTCTGCTCACCGCTGGTCACAGATCCGGCCGGATCCCTTCGGCCGGTGTGTGTAGAGGACTAAAAGGTGCATCCTTCACGCGGTCATCGCCGCCGAGGGAGGAAACCCACAGCTGCCGGAGGGGCCCGATCCTCTTCCCGTGCCGTTCTCCCCGACACAGCGTCGGCTCGGGAGGTCCTCCGACCCTTCTTCCTCCCTGTCGTATTGTCTGCAGATCCGACCTGCCACCGCCGACATCCCGGCGACCCTCAGGTATAAGTTCTTAGAAAGCGGCCTTGCTCTACTGCCCCAGCTCCCCACGTGTCTGCATGTGCATCTTTTTCTACTCCCATCAGCTCTTCCAAAGCCACCTAAATTTTTAGTATTATTAGAGGTAAAGCTACTTCATGCATTCGAATCTAGGGCTTTGTTCAAACAACGAAGAAAGGGGGGAAAGTTGTAGCATGAATCTAGGACTTGATTCAAAGAGGAAATAATATGGTGAAAGTAGTAGAGACCGGATACCCAACCGGTCTCTTGGTTGAAAACGGAAATAATGGGAAAACGCAGTACAAACTGGATAAAGAACAGATCTATTATTGGTTGAAAAAAGGATAGAAAGTGGCGGCTGGTGGACAAGTCAATAGAGTTTGTCCAGGATTAGATTTGCTGCCATCACATAGTAAAAGGTCTCCAGGATTAGATTTGCTTCCCTCACATAGTAAAAGGTCTCAGGATTAGATTTGCTGCCCTCACATAGTAAAAGGTCTCAGGATTAGATTTGCTGCCCTCACATAGTAAAAGGTCTCAGGATTAGATTTGCTGCCCTCACATAGTAAAAGGCCTCCAGGATTAGATTTGCTGTCCTCACATAGTAAAAGGTCTCCAGGATTAGGTTTGCTGCCCCCACATAGCGTGAACAAGCTCGGCATCACCACTTTATGCCTCCTTGTAGGTACATTGTGCTGGTGCGTCCACTGTCGCATGTCCTTATACCAACCTTTTGCTGTTTTTTTGCGGGTAAACCAACCTTTTGCTGTAAGGGCGCATGTAAAATGAAGCGATCACATTGTTACCTTAGGGACATGTCTAACCAATGTTATTGTTAATCTAATGCCTCCAGTGATAATATGCAATTAAACTGTGTTACAAATGGCACTCCTGCTATTTTCCCCAGTATGATAAGTAAGTTGCTCCTTTACGCTGTTGAGTGTCCTGGTGACCCCACGGTCCCATGCCCTTAAACCAACTCTTTAGCTGCTGTTGATTTACTGTGTCTGGTAAACAAGCAATGCCACCATTAAAGTAATCCCATATCTGAGGAATCTCATTGTTGATCGTAATGCTTCTGGTAACATGAAGCATTGCTGACGTTTTAAAATTTCTACTGTCCTTGCGTGATTGCCATGAACATAATTAAGATGCTTCATTTCATTTTGTATATGTTTCGTATATTCTTATTGACCAGCAACTGTTTACTTTCTATCATTTTGTGCAGATAGGGATATCCATTTCACCTTGTTGCTATTGTGACCTTTTGGTGAACTGCACAAAACACTTTTTTT
This sequence comes from Aegilops sharonensis, assembly GCA_904067115.1. Classification (NCBI taxonomy): domain Eukaryota; kingdom Viridiplantae; phylum Streptophyta; class Magnoliopsida; order Poales; family Poaceae; genus Aegilops; species Aegilops sharonensis. The sequence continues at coordinate 122,666,433 of LR880971.1, read as the reverse complement.
TGGAATGAGTGTCTTGTGCAGTTCAACTAAAATGTCACGTGGGCAACATCTCTCCATTTTGGTGGAACTGCACAAAATGGTTAAACTAAAGTGAAACAACGCCCTCCTGTCTCCTTGTTTTTGCTATGCAAACATGCTGTGCAAACAGGAATACTCTACTACAGATGTTGTGACGGTCAAGAGCAACATCTCTCAATTTTGGTGGAACTGCACAAAATGGTTCAACTAAAGCGAAATCATGCTCTCCTGTCTCCTTGTTTGTGCTATGAAAACATGTTGTGCAAACAGGAATACTCTACTACAGATGTTGTGACGGTCAAGAGCATTCGCCAAGTTCTTCGATTGTATGACATGGCTAGCCAAGATGGATTTAATCCCGATATTCACTTTATCAAAAGGCTCTAATGGGTTGGTTCTGAATCTTGCAAGCTGGGAATCAGTGAGATGTGTAGGCATCTTTGTTGTACTTATTATTTGAATCTTATTTGTTGGTTCTGAATCTTGCAAGCTGGGAATCAATGAGACGTGTAGGCATCTTTGTTGTACTTATTATTTGGATCTTATTTGTTGGTTCTGAATCTTGCAAGCTGGGAATCAATGAGATGTGTAGGAATCTTTGTTGTACTTATTATTTGGATCTTATTTGTTGGTTCTGAATCTTGCAAGCTAGGAAACACGGCATGATGATGCAGAGGACAGCAACCATAACAAACAATTCAAACTTGGTAGTATTATCTTTGTGAAAGTGCGACAAATGTGCTGATTGTGTGCGTCCTGAGAATAATAATTCTAATTGTTGTGCATGTTGATCCCGTGGCACTGATAGAACGAGCCAATGCATTGCTTGTTTTAAGTATAAATTTCTATTAAAGCTAATTAAATTTAAGTAAAGTGACCACTAACTCCTGTTATTACAGTACCAATACAGACCCGCTCGTGAACCGACGTGTGGCCGGAGTAGGTTTCTTAATGGAGGCGTTTGAATGCGCCGAGGGTGCATCTTCTGCCGGGCCTGCAGCCGACGAGGGAGGGGTAGTAACTGTTGTCGCCTGTACACACTCAGCTTACTGTTGAATCCAGTTCCCCAAGAGCTGAAAAACGAACTGTTGCCGCCGCCTACACACTCGTTCACTCGAAGAGCAAGTACAATAGAGCTGAGTCAGCGGGCTATAAGGCATAAACTAGTATATTTCTGCTTAGTTGGAGGAAAGAGAAGAGGAGAGAGAAGGTAAGCGGGCTCTTCGTGAAGAGCCAGCTCTAGCACGTGCTCCTAGGCACTTTGTGAGAATGAAAGGTGGGCCACATAATAAAAAAATAGTACACTCTTTTGATCTACTATTGTACATGTTGACTATAAGATGGGTTGTAGATGACATGGCACTGGCTGGCTATACTATTAACCATGCTCGAAGAGACTCCAATGGCGATCCGAGGGGTGAGCCTGCTGGATATGGACTTCAGCAAGGAGTTAGTTCGCCGTTCAGTCCTATGGTTGCACCAATGTGATGTACACCAACGATACGGACTCGGTGAAGCTCTGCTTCGCCTCAGTCCTATGGCTGCACCAGGTTCTGGAGCATTCGCCCGTTTCATCGGCAGCGCTGACTGCACCTTCGCTACAGTGGAGAGAAGGAAGAACGCAACGATTCGGCCATCTGGTGCAATAAGCTTGTCGACATCCAGAAGCAATACAAGATCATCAGCAACGGGCAGGAGAAGGACTCCGTGGTTGACCTCGCTGAGACCATCATCGACCCCTGATACGCCAACATGAAAGAAGACGACCTGAACACGTGGGAGGTACCTCTGAATCTAGCCTACATAACCTACACGGCCAAGGACGCATACGCATGCTACGACATGTACAGGCAGATCTTGGACATGAGGGCATGTCTGCTTCCCGTAACCGACGAGTACATGGACAGCCACAGCGTCATGATCAAGTGTGCCAGGAAGGTCTAGATGTTGTACTTTATCTGTTTATAAGCACCTTTATCATCTGAGTGTTTCATGCATTAGCCTATGTGTCGTAATTATCTGTTTTGTCCAAAATATTTCTTTTTAAGAACCCATTAACCTGATTGCTTTTTTTAGTGGCTATTTGCTAATGTATGTAAACTAGTTCACTTGTCCGTAAAAAAAACTAGTTCACTCGGCTGCCGTGCTTTGAATCTCCTTCCTCCCAACATATTCCTCTCCTCAGGTGGACCCAGCAGGTCTCTGAATTTTCTCCCACTTTCTTTTTCGATGTAAACTGAGTTTTCTCCCAGTACTTTCCCCTAGAACCAACTCAATTGTCCCATGTCTAGCCTAAAAAATAATAATACCCACGTACTATTAACTCATCAAATTAAAATGATATTTTATTTCGTAAGTTGAAAGTTCTTACAAAATAATAATAATAATTGTTTATATATAACTTGCCAAGTTAACTCCTAGTGATTGCGTACATAAGCTTGCAAAGATTTTACTGACGTGCAATCATGTGTTTATGTTTT
>LR880971.1:122632803-122651775 GCA_904067115.1 Aegilops sharonensis | reverse complement strand
CATCTATATACTTGGTAAAGGGTGGAAGGCTCGGCCTTATGCCTGGTGTTTTGTTCCACTCTTGCCGCCCTAGTTTCCGTCATACCGGTGTTATGTTCCTTGATTTTGCGTTCCTTACACGGTTGGGTGATTTATGGGACCCCCTTGACAGTTCGCTTTGAATAAAACTCCTCCAGCAAGGCCCAACCTTGGTTTTACCATTTGCCACCTAAGCCTTTTTCCCTTGGGTTCTGCAGACTCAAGGGTCATCTTTATTTTAACCCCCCCCCCCCCCGGGCCAATGCTCCTCTGAGTGTTGGCCCAAACTAGAGCGCTTTGCAGCGGCCCCTCAAGGAAACTTGGGGTCTGGTTTTAGTTGTACGGACTGCTCATCCGGTGTGCCCTGAGAACGAGATATGTGCAGCTCCTATCGAGATTTGTCGGCACATTCGGGCGGCTTTGCTGGTCTTGTTTTGCCATTGTCGAGATGTCTTGTAGTCCGGGATTCCGAGACTGATCAGGTCTTCCTGGTAGAAGGAATATCCTTCGTTGACCGTGAGAGCTTATAATGGGCTAAGTTGGGACACCCCTGCAAGGTATTATCTTTCGAAAGCCGTGCCCGCGGTTATGAGGCAGATGGGAATTTGTTAATGTCCGGTTGTAGAAAACCCGAAGTTGACCTTAATTAAAATACATCAACCGCGTGTGTAACCGTGATGGTCTCTTCTCGGCGGAGTCCGGGAAGTGAACACGATGTTGGAGTTATGTTTGACGTAAGTAGTTTCAGGATCACTTCTTGATCGCTACTAGCTTCACGATCGTGCCTTGCTTCTCTTCTCGCTCTCTTTTGCGTACGTTAGACACCAGATATGCTAGTCGCTTGCTGCAGCTCCACCTCACTACCTTCTCCTACCAATAAGCTTAAATAGTCTTGATCTCGCGGGTGTGAGATTGCTGAGTCCCCGTGACTCACAGATACTTCCAAAACCAGTTTGCAGGTGCCGATGAAACCGTGCAGGTGGCGCACCCGAGCTCAAGTAGTAGCTCGATGAAGATCTTGTTCTTTGTGTTGTTTTGTTTCAGTTGATCAGTAGTGGAGCCTAGTTGGGACGATCGGGGATCTGTGTAGCATTTGGGGTAGTCTTCTTTTATTTTGGTTCCGTAGTCGGACCTTGATTGTATCTGTATGATGTAATGCTTTACTCATGTATTGTGTGAAGTGGCGGTTGTAAGCCAACTATGTATCTCTTTCCCTTATGTATTACATGGGTTGTGTGAAGATTACCTCACTTGCGACATTGCTTTCAATGCGGTTATGCCTCTAAGTCGTGCTTCGACATGTGGGAGATATAGCCGCATCGAGGGCGTTACAAGTTGGTAATCAGAGCCATCCCCGACTTAGGAGCCCCCTGCTTGATTGTTTGCTGGCGTTGTTGAGTCTAGAAAAAAAATGTTTTGAGTCTTAGGATTATATATATAGGAGAGTAGGATTCTTTTTACTCCTCAGTCCCTTCGTCGCTCTGGTGAGGTCTCCTGACGTATAAGTTTTGACTCTACTCTCCTCAAATTTCACTAAATTTTTTTTTAGGATCACGCGGGTATCTTGGAGTCGTTCCGATGGTTTTGTGACGAGAACATTGTTCTTGGTGCCTCCTGACATTTAGGGGTTGTGGCAGTGTCCCGGATAGTGGAGCTCCGAGGTGTTGTCGTCACAATTTTATTTTTGCAGTTCTGGAAAACCTGAGCTTTGCCGACATCGAAAATCTCTTTTATGCAGTTGTTGGTGAGATAACCTTGATAACCCAGTACTGGGGCGAGCTCGAGAGTATTGCCATAACTCGTATAACGGATGCTTTTCGAAGGTTGATGTAAACGATTTCCGATGGTTTCTTGGTTATGTGTTGAAGGATGGATACAGCTGGATCTAGGTATTGTTAGTTTGGGTGATATATTTTGTGTCCCCTATATCCCCAACACCTGATTGCATAACCAGAAAGTTTCGGGAGTTTATAAGTGGGAATTCAAGTATCTCGTAGGATATCTTTCCAACACACACATGATACGATATGGGATCTATCATATGTTTGTTTCCGGCTTATTCCACAAGCCAAATCCTTTGTTTTTGTTTTGTTTTTGTGGTATTCGAGTTGCTTCAATGCCAAGTGTTGACTCCATACCTTCCCTAAACGGTGTTCTCATATTTCTATGTGAACACTAATCCTTCTTGATCATGGAGGTTGCCATGTTAATTCCTTTCCAACCGACGTGCTTCTGTTCAAGTGGATCCGATCATTTCAACATTCGCGAGATCAATTCTAAGTTTTCTCAACGGTGTTTGTTTCATCCGTCCCAAGTTGCCTTTGTTTTCCCGCCCTCCCACCCTTTTATTCAAGGACTCATATATCTTAATCAAGTATCCATTTTATTGAGTGAAGTTTCTTCATTCTTTTCCTTTAATGTTTTATCCGGTGATTTCTCATGAAGACGCTAAGGAAGTTTCAACCTTATCATTGTTCCATTCTAATTTTCTTCTCCGGTGGATTTAGTTCAAGACTTCGGTGTTGATCTTATCCCTTTTCCTCTTTTCACAATGCTTTCTCATGCCGGTGTATCTCGTAATCATTCACTTCTCGCTATTCATTTGGTTGGGAGTGATGAAGATATCTCAGAAGATTCAAGTTTCCATTCTCAATTCACTCAAGTTCTTTTGAGGATGCTATCTCATTCAAGCCATTTAATTCAACCGGTGCAATCTCTCTTTTCAAACAATCGTTCAACGGTGGTTCTTTTGAGTGGACCCTAACCCACTTTTCCCAGGATCTTACCCGACTCTTCTAATTTTCCCGGAGCTTCTAAAAATTCTTTTCAAAGTGTGATGTAAGAATGGATTCCATCAGTCATATGTCTTTCTCCAAGATCTTTCAAATTCTTTCATCGATGAGTCAACCTTCTATTTTTCATTCCGGAGTGCCTCAACAATTCATGGTGGTGTTTCTCGTCGTCATTCTCGAATTTTGAAGACCAAAGAAGAGTTTCTCTTAAATCTTGCTCCATTCTCTTCAAGATTCATGGTTCTAGTTTGATGCCATCCTCTCATAATTGTTTTAGATTGTGAGAATTCTTTTCACCCATCCGGAGCAATTCAGGAGTCTTTTCAGTTTGATTCTTCGGAGCCCATCATCTCAGAATTATTCATTCCAGCTTTCAGCTTTCGTTCTCCAAATCTTACCGGTGCATCATTCAAGTATTCTCTAATCAGTTCATGATCTCTTCGTTCTCATGTATCTAAATTCTGTCAAGTATCTTTATTCATTTTCTAATTATTCTCGGTGAATTGCGCCTTTTCTACGTTCATTCTCAATTCTTACGGTGGTTCGTTCAAGATTTCACTTCCTTTATTATCATATCAATTCATTTGTTGTTTCCAAATCCCACCGGTGGTTCCATCAATACCTTCTCAAGTTTGCGCTATATCTCTATCTGTAATCATTTTTCAATGAGAATAAGTAGTATGCCAAATCCATTGCTTGTCATCAATTTAATTGGTGAAGGATCAGCATAATGTAATTCTTATTCTTGTTTCATCGAGTAAATTCAATTCCTTATTTCGGAGGTTCATCAAAATTCTTTATTTCATTTGTTCATCTTTCTTTCCGGAGTTCCAAGTTTTCTCGGTTATATCATTTCAAAGCTTCATCTTATCACTGCAAGGTTTCACCTTGTGTTGTCAACTTCTCTTTCTTTCTATCATCCTTTTGTTTACCGGAGTTCTTCATGGAGGCTCTACATGGTGGTTCGTCAAGGATTCATTTCTTTCTCGAATTGTCCTTCAAGTTTCTCTCGGAGTTAAGATCCGCCAAGATATACTCTAAAATAAACATGGTGTTCAACACATGTTTTGTTTGGAGGAGTTCAAGCATTTCTTCATCTTGCATTTCAAAGTGCAATTCTTTCTACAATATCTTTTGAGGTGGTGTTATGTCCTTCTTGACAATTTCCATTCATGTTCCATGATTCACAAATTGTCAAGAATGAGGTATTTTAAACCCATCAACTCCTTCGAGCATGATTTCTTCTCAATCCATCAATCTCTTCATTGGAGTTATCTTGGTATAGATTTCACCTAAAGCCTTCCCTAAGGAATGTTGCTATTTGTGGTGCTTATCAATGATCCAAGTTTTCTCTTATCCTCTCGGCAAAAGCAGTTTTCATCTCTTCGTTGATTACAGGCAAGCATTTGTTTTCGGTAGTGGAAGAATTTCACCTCAAGTTTTGAGATGTCTCCATAAGCCCACGAGGATCATATCCTTCCGTTGTTGGTTTTACGAGAACTCCGCTCTAACCTTCTTGCAAGGATACTTTCCAAATTCAATTGTGGTAGAAGTTATCATTTTCTTCACCGTTCTGTTATTCCAATGATCTATCTTCTGTTCTCTCTTCCGGAGGCATTGTGATGTTGCTCTCTTCGACCCATCATCTTGTTTTGTCAAGATCATGTTCTTCTCCGTGCTTCTCCATTTAGCCGGAGTGTCGTGTTTTCATTCGAGTTGTCTCATTTTATCAAGTTTTTCCTCCTTCCTCAACCGGAGAGCTGTCTGAAATCTTTCTTACCCCTTGTGCCATTATTTCAATAGTCCCGGAGGTAGTGTGTTGTTGATCTCATCAAGTATCCTCTCATCTTGTCAAGTTCATGTTCTATTCCTTCCATGTTCAACCGGAGTGCTGCCCGAATTCTTCCTCTCTCATCTTGTTTTAACCGGAGTGGTTTCAATATCTATGTTATCACTAAACCTCTTGGTTCTCGTCGTATCCCATGTTCCTCTTTTCTAACAGAGTGTTTTCAACTTTGTTCATCTTCGTTGTTTTCTTTCTTTCATTTTGTTCAACCTCTCAAGGTTCGTGGTTTCACTCGTTCGTCAAAGAAGCAACTTTGTTTTACCTCTTTCTCTTCCGCTTTTCTCCGATGCCATCCTAGATCTCGGGACGAGATCCTCTTGTAGTGGTGGAGTGTTGTAATGCCCCGAGACCGACGCTCCAGACGGCTTCCATGTTTTTCGTCGTTGTCATGTGTTTCGTTTGTTTGTTGCATTTCATCATCGCATCATCCGCATTGCATCCACATGTTTTCTTAAAAATCTTAGTTCGTTCATAGTTGTCGCGTCTCTCCGTTGTTCGTTCCGAGACCAACCTTGTTCTTCGTTTCCCTCTTGCCTAAACCAAAGTCTCTTTGCACAGCGCATCGACCCCTTGCGCGCGTCTGAAAGTTGTTCCCAACCTGGCCCGCTCTATCGTTACTAATGAGTCTGGATCATCCCCTAACATCTACAAAACATCACTGTTTTCTTATTTGGGCTCCCTAGCCTATTTTTCCTGACCGTCTGATTTTGATCGAAGAGACGAGTTAGCCCTTAATCTGACCCACACCCACCTACTATATATAGCAGTGCTATCATCGGACCAATCCCTAATTTCTAGGGATCCTCCTAGCCGCCGCCGCTCCTCTGGTCTTTTCTTCCTTGGGATCCTCCCAGATCCCCATCGACCAACCACCTCCTCGTTTTGCATCCCCGACCAATCCCGCAGCCTCCTCCCGATCCACCAGCCAGCCACCACCAAATCCTCCTCCTTGCCTCGATCAAGCCCACAAGAGAGGAGCTCCTCCTCTGTTTTCTCCTCGAGCCTGCAGCAACAGCGTAGCGCCCGAGCGCTCCTCACCTTGCCGCTGCACCCCGCCTCCATTCCGGCGTCGGGAACGAAACCCCGTGCCCGAATCTCACCGCCGTGTCAACCGTTCGAGCTCCGGTGAACCCAACCGCCTGACCACCTAGCCGCCGTCCGTCGTCCTCTGCTTCACGCTGCCTCCGGCGAGCAGAAGCCTCGAGCCTCCCCGTGCGTCTCCACCTCGCCTCGTCGTCCGGCGACCGAACCAGCAGCAACGCCGCCGCTCCTACTCCGCAACCTCGAGCTCCCTGCCTCCTCACGCCTTCCTTCCCTGCTCCCGAAGTCAGCCACGAGCAAACTCCCGAGCCCCTGTGTCGAGCTCTTCCTCTGCTCGCGCAACAGCGTCTCGTCTTCATCACCATGCACCGCTGGACCAGGCCAGTCCTGTCGCCCTGCCTTCTTATTTTCTCCCGTGCTCCTACCTCGTCTCACCTCTGTCTCCCTCACTCTGTTTTGGACCAGGGGCGCCGCGCCATGGAGCTCCAAGTCCGCCGGCTCGCCTCCACTTTGATCCGGCAGGGAACGGGACCCCGGCGATCTCCTGCGACCGGATCTGGCCACCCCGACGCCCTGTGCCCTCGGGCCCCGCCGAACCTCCTTCCTCGGCGCCTAGTCCTGCTGCCGCCGTCTTCTGCATCGCCATGGGTGCGCTGCTGTTTTTGTTCTTCAGAAACTAGCAGCAGCAGCTCGCCCGCTCGTCTCGCCTGCGCGTTGACCGGGCGCAGCGCCAAGGCCCAGCGCCCCTTCCAGCCTCCCTCTCCACCGACCGCCCTGTTGGCCCAATGTGAGCAGTCGCCTCCTGTGCACTATCGGGCCAGCCAGATTCGGCCAGATTCATGTTTTTTTCCGCTGAACGATCTTGTCATTTTTCCAGAGAGTGCAGTTTTACAGAAAAAGCCCTTCATGTTCATGCATTTAATAGCTAAATAACCATGCATCATATTAAAATGTTTTCAACATGTAAAATGCTTAGAATTTCATCTAGTTTCATAATATTCCACTTTCATCCATGGTTAAATGCTTAGACTTGTTGTTTGCATTAATTTGCATAAATGCCATGCTAAAATGATTTATTTCATAACTAAATAACCGTAGCTCGGATTTAAATAAATTACATATGTAAATGGGGTAGAAAAATGCCTAGTTTAACATGGTGCACTTTATTTTTCTGTTTAACAACATTAAAATTATGTTTAGGGCAGAACAGTACCAAACCTTAAAATATGCATATGGGGTTTTTCCGGAATTGTTGTTAGTTGTTCCGGCCTCATTTAAAACTTGCCTAAATAGGTAGTTTAATTATGCTTCACCTTTTGCCATGCTTAACCACAGTTAATGTTGTTGGGTACATAAACGGGAGAGAACTAAATAATTGATGTGGTGTTTCGTCAATATGCAACTCGTTGCATATTGGGCTCCATTTAACTTGTAGTCTTGTTTGTGCATATTGCCATGCCATGCTATTTAAACCGCCATGCCATGCTATTTAAACCGGACATGCATCATACTTGGTTGTGCGTCATGCCATGTGTATGTGATGGTTGTTTACTATGTTGTTTGCTTCTTTCCGGGTTGCTTCTCTCGTTAGCTTCGGTTTCGTTCCGGAGTTGTGAGGATTTGTTCGACTACGTCCGTTTGTCTTCTTCATGGACTCGTTCTTCTTCCTTGCGGGATTTCAGGCAAGATGACCATACCCTCGAAATCACTTCTATCTTTGCTTGCTAGATGCTCGCTCTTTTGCTATGCCTATGCTACGACGCCTACCACTTGCTATATCATGCCTCCTATGTTGCCATGTCAATCCTCTAACCCACCTTTCCTAGCAAACCGTTGTTTGGCTATGTTGCCGCTTTGCTCAGCCCCTCTTATAGCGTTGCTAGTTGCAGGTGAAGTTGAAGATTGCTCCATGTTGGAACATGATTATTTTGGGATATCACAATATCTCTTATTTAATTAATGCATCTATATACTTGGTAAAGGGTGGAAGGCTCGGCCTTATGCCTAGTGTGTTGTTCCACTCTTGCCGCCCTAGTTTCCGTCATACCGGTGTTATGTTCCTTGATTTTGCGTTCCTTACACGGTTGGGTGATTTATGGGACCCCCTTGACAGTTCGCTTTGAATAAGACTCCTCCAGCAAGGCCCAACATTGGTTTTACCATTTGCCACCTAAGCCTTTTTCCCTTGTGTTCTGCAGACTCAAGGGTCATCTTTATTTTAACCCCCCCGGGCCAATGCTCCTCTGAGTGTTGGCCCAAACTAGAGCGCTTTGCAGCGCCCCCTCAAGGAAACTTGGGGTCTGGTTTTAGTTGTACGGACTGCTCATCTGGTGTGCCCTGAGAACGAGATATGTGCAGCTCCTATCGGGATTTGTCAGCACATTCGGGCGGCTTTGCTGGTCTTGTTTTACCATTGTCGAGATGTCTTGTAGTCCGGGATTCCGAGACTGATCGGGTCTTCCCGGTAGAAGGAATATCCTTCGTTGACCGTGAGAGCTTATAATGGGCTATGTTGGGACACCCCTGCAGGGTATTATCTTTCGAAAGCCGTGCCCACGGTTATGAGGAAGATGGGAATTTGTTAATGTCCGGTTGTAGAAAACCCGAACTTGACCTTAATTAAAATACATCAACCGCGTGTGTAACCGTGATGGTCTCTTCTCGGCGGAGTCCGGGAAGTGAACACGGTGTTGGAGTTATGTTTGACGTAAGTAGTTTCAGGATCACTTCTTGATCGCTACTAGCTTCATGACCGTGCCTTGCTTCTCTTCTCGCTCTCTTTTGCGTATGTTAGACACCAGATATGCTAGTCGCTTGCTGCAGCTCCACCTCACTACCTTCTCCTACCCATAAGCTTAAATAGTCTTGATCTCGCGGGTGTGAGATTGCTGAGTCCCCGTGACTCACAGATACTTCCAAAACCAGTTTGCAGGTGCCGATGAAACCGTGCAGGTGGCGCACCCGAGCTCAAGTAGTAGCTCGATGAAGATCTTGTTCTTTGTGTTGTTTTGTTTCAGTTGATCAGTAGTGGAGCCCAGTTGGGAAGATCAGGGATCTGTGTAGCATTTGGGTTAGTCTTCTTTTATTTTGGTTCTGTAGTCGGACCTTAATTGTATCTGTATGATGTAATGCTTTACTCATGTATTGTGTGAAGTGGCGATTGTAAGCCAACTACGTATCTCTTTCCCTTATGTATTACACGGGTTGTGTGAAGATTACCTCACTTGTGACATTGCTTTCAATGCGGTTATGCCTCTAAGTCGTGCTTCGACACGTGGGAGATATAGCCGCATCGAGGGTGTTACAGATATACTCATAACTATGCTCAATTCTGTCAATTGCTCAACAGAATTTGTTCACCCACCGTAGAATACTTATGCTCTTGAGAGAAGCCACTAGTGAAACCTATGGCCCCCGGGTCTATTCTCATCATATCAATCTCCATCACTTTAATAGTTGCTTTGTTTTTACTTTGCCTTTACTTTTTACTTTGCATCTTTATACCATAAATACCAAAAATATTATCTCTATCAGATCTCACTCTCGTAAGTGACCGTGAAGGGATTGACAACCCCTAATCGCGTTGGTTGCGAGTAGCTATCATTTTGTGCAGGTATGAGGGACTTGTGTGTGGCCTCCTACTGGATTGATACCTTGGTTCTCAAAAACTGAGGGAAATACTTACGCTACTGTGCTGCATCATCCTCTCCTCTTCGGGGAAAACCAACGCAAGCTCAAGACGTAGCATAGGGGTACTTTTGTTTACCACCAAGATTGTATCCCTCTAGAATAATTGATTGATAATATCTAGTTTTCACATATCATATAATTATATAAAAATTACATTGCGAGCCAAAATCTAGCAAGATAATACTAGAAAGATCATTTCAATACAAAAACAGTTCAAAGGGAACCAACCCATTTTGATTAAAAAATGAGCAAGATACAAGCAGTCAAAGTTTGTTGGTAAAAAATCAAATAGCTAATAAAAAGAAAATAAAACAAGAGACAATATGTAGTCAAAGACGATATGCTAGGGATACGCCTCCAGCCGACGCGGTAAGCCCGCGTTGTTTAACTAAGCAAGAGAGACTGACAAGTGGGGCCAACCCTTTTAAACGAAGGGTTACGCCTGAAAAGAAAGTCAGAAACAGATCGTAGTGAAGGAGCTCACTGATGAGGCAATGGCCGACGGTAAAGGTCGTAGCGGTATCGAGGAAGTACCAGAGTGACTTAGGGAGGTCGGCGCAACTGAATGAGTGGTTGCACCATTTCGGGGTTGGGGTGGAGAAACGGATCATCTTCTCCGTCATTGGTGGGGATGCTAGAAAGACTGGAACATGCGCTCTGTACACCAAACCAAAGCAATGGGCAACCGCACATTAGCTTCATGGTGCATAGAGCTGCCGAGGAATGAAAGCAATCAAAGACTGGAGCCGAGGAGCGATGGGTACCGTCGGAGACCGAAGTGGCGGCGAGGAGCTCCCCTGGCTCACTCTAGTTGAACTGCGTCCACTTCCATTGCTTGAACATCAATTCAATGCAAGCATATGGGGCCAAGTGGTTTAGGTGGACTCGGCAATGGTGTTTATATAGCCAAGGCGAGGAGTGGATAAGGCCACCGCTCGGGAGTTGCATTCATGGGAAGACATGTCATGTTTGTTGTAGGACGGAGGTGGCGGATGTCTCCAACGGCTCCTGTACGGAGCGGCGATCCAGTAGGCGAAGGTGAGTGCAATGCGGTCGCGGCGGTGGCAGGACAGCAGGGCGTGGAGGAGTGGAGGCTGGTCCAGTCGGGCGCGGCGCCGGCGCGTCCTGCGCTCAGGGAGGGGCGGCGGGATGCTCCGGTGGGCGCTGGAGGCTGGTCCGGCAGCCACTTTTGGGCTCTGGCGGGGGAGGAATCTGCGGACGAGGCAGATGCGGCCGATGACGCTGAGGGGACGACCCATGGGTCGTCCCATAGTTCGGTGGGGGATTTCATTGCCAGGGCGGTGGAGCTCGGGGGTTCGCTCCACCTTGGCCGGCAACGGGCGTTCACGCCAGGTGGTCGTGGCCCCCGCCGTCGTGGACCTCTGGCTGGGGCGGCGCGCCGTGCAGACCGGCCGGTGTCCCCACGTTTGGGGTGGACTGACCTTGTAGCCCCAGAAGCGGAGGCCGGTCTTTTGCTTCAGGCGGACCTGCAGGGCCCAGGGGTGGCTACTGCGTCGGTGACGATGGCCCTGGTGGCGGCGTCGGCACCGGGGTCGCCTGGCCCTAGGGCAGGGGTCACGGAGCAGGAAGGCCAGGTGGGCCGGGGCGGCACCCAGTCAGACCGGTCCTCCACGGGCTCGGTTTCGGCCCAAGTGGCTGCGGTCAGTTCGGGGCTGTGCTGCCAGGTGCCTTCTGGGCCTGCGGGTGGCCCTTGACCAGGTGGCTCGCTCGGCCCGGCTGGCCCAAGCCCAGCGGTGCGGGTACTTAAGTGGTTGTGGTTGCCCAAAGGAACCCTAGATCCGAAGCTAGGTTTTCTAGTGACCAAATCGGAGGCGCGACGCTTTGGTCACTCCGCCCGCTCCCTCTTCCCCATTCCCCCTCCACCGCCCCTCGTGCGCTCCATCACCGAGGTGGTGGCCATGGGTTCCAAGGCTGACTGGCGGGCGGACAAGCGCCCCCTCCCCCCTCCCGATCCGGTGGCGGAGCGCTGCCGCGAGCGTGAGCTTCGGGCGCAGACCAAGGCGCAAGGTGCGGCGCGCGGTGGAGATTCGGGCGGTTGGGGGCCGCTGCTGGCGTGGTGGTTGAAGGACCAGGAGCGGAAGAAGCGGAAGAAATAAGATCACAAACGAAAGGGGCTCGACCTCAAGCGCATCGAGGAGATGCCGCGGTTCCAAGGCGACCGCATCGGCGACCCTTTCATGGCGAAGAAGAAGAAGAAGTTCAAGGTCGCGGGGCAGCAGGGCTCCAAGCCGCCGGCCGCGCTGCAGGCGGGGTCTTCCAAGGTTACGGCGGCCGAGCCAATCCCGGTGGTGGAGGTCGACGACAGAGAGTATTTCAAGTGCGGCCGGGGGGGGGCACTTCCAGAGCGCCTGCAAGTTCGCGCCCCTCTGCATCCTCTGCTCCCAGGAGGGCCACGTCCCGGTGAACTGCCCCTCCCGTGGCAAACCGCTTCTTCTCCAGACCATGGGGCAGGCAATCCCTGGAGGGGGTATCTTCTGCTTGCAGCTCCCTGACGACGTCGATGATGCTCTAAGCGGGTTTGGAGTCAACGCCACTATCCTTTTCGCGACCCCGGGCGTGCTATCGAAGGAGCTCCTGGAGGTGGAGCTACCGCACCTGTTCGAGGGGGAGTGGGACTAGCAGGTGGCCCAGATCGACGCTGACACCTACTCCGTGGTCTTCCCGGACCCGTCAATGCTGCGCATGGCGACCCGCAGCGGGAAGTTGTTTCTGTCAATCAACAACATCACCGCCCTCATCCGCGACGCCGTGGCTGACGAGCCCAAAGGAGAAGCGATGCCCGAGGTTTGGGTGAAGCTCTGGGGCATCCCCCCAAGCTCCATACGGTGGACCGGCTGATGGCGGGTGTCGGTGTCAAAACCGGCGGATCTCGGGTAGGGGGTCCCGAACTGTGCGTCTAGGCGGATGGTAACAGGAGACAAGGGACACGATGTTTTACCCAGGTTCGGGCCCTCTTGATGGAGGTAAAACCCTACGTCCTGCTTGATTAATATTGATGATATGTGTTACAAGAGTGGATCTACCACGAGATCAAAGAGGCTAATCCCTAGAAGCTAGCCTATGGTATGATTGTTGTTCGTCCTATGGACTACAGCCGTCCAGTTTATATAGGCACCGGAGAGGGCTAGGGTTACACAAAGTCGGTTACAAAGCTAGGAGATCTACATATCCGTATCGCCAAGCTTGCCTTCCACGCCAAGGAAAGTCCCATCCGGACACGGGACAAAGTCTTCAATCTTGTATCTTCATAGTCTTGGAGTCCGGCCGATGATGATAGTTCGGCTATCTGGACACCCCCTAGTCCGGAACTCCCTCAGCGGGGCTGACGATGCTGGGCCACCCAGTGGTGGTGGATGAACTCCCTTAGTAGCCCCTGAACCAGGCTTCAATGACGACGAGTCCGGCGCGCATGTTGTCTTCGGCATTGCAAGGCGGGTTCTTCCTCCGAATAATTTATAGAAGATTGTGAACGCCAGGATAGTGTCCGGCTCTTCAAAACAAGTTCCACATAACACCATAGAGAGAATAATTTTTGCACAGATCTGCTGACGTATTCCGCGGCGTGACATCACGCCACGGTCAGGCCTTTATATGAATCGTTTTTTATTGTTCCACCTCAGCGTGTTTAGCGAGGCGATTTCCTTGGCATGTCTTATCAAACATAGATCGTCCTCCCCTTATTCCAGGATTCTCATCAATACGGACGTGGGTAACCCAACCGTGCCCGTTGGCCCGCCTCCTCTATCAAAGGCGAGTCCTAATCGACCACGGGGTGGGCTCTTGGTATTCAACCTCTTTATAATGAGACCAAGGCCCTCTTCTTTTTACACCCTCCATCGAGTTCGCCTCGCGCTTCGAGTTCCAACACCCAAAGCTTCAGATTCTGGCGCTTCGGACTTTCGACAATGTCCAGATCCGACCAGCACGGCCGATGGATGTCTTCCTCCGTTACAGAAAAAGATGTGCTAAAGCTACGCGACGCCAGGTATCTAACCGGCGAGATCTCGCATAGGCTGCCTGCTCTAGGGCAGGTCATTCCCACTCCTGAGCCTGGCGAGAACGTGGTGTTCGTGTCCCACTTCCTTCGGGGTTTAGGCTTCCCGATGGATCCCTTCGTGCGGGGGCTCATGTTTTATTATGGGCTTGATTTCCATGACTTGAGTCCGGAGTCCATCCTTCATATTTCGTCATTCATTGTCGTATGTGAGGCCTTCCTCCATATTACCCCCCACTTTGGATTGTGGCTCAAGACCTTCAAGGTGGAGCCAAAGATGATCGAGGGACAACAAGCAGAATGCGGAGGGGCGGTTATAAGCAAATGTGCTGATGCTCCGTGGCCCGAGGGCTCTTTTCAAGAGGAGCTTGGTTTGTGGCAACGGGAGTGGTTTTATATCACCGCTCCCAGGGGCACCAAATGGGCGGCGCTCCCTGCCTTCCGCTCAGGTCCACCACAGCGGCTGGCATCATGGGTCAACAAGGGGCTCGACTGGGGGTCGTCCAAGGACGTTCCTCTGTTGCAGGGCCGCATTCGAGACCTCCAAGAGAGAGAGATCAATCTGGTCGCAGTGGCGCAGGTTATGTTGATCCGGCGCCTTCTGCCCTACAAACGTCGCCCCCTCCGTCTGTGGGAATTTAATCCGGAGGGACCACGAGCTCTCCAACATTTTATGGGTACGACGCCCGTGGAGATGTATACACTGTTCTTCGGATCACAAGAGAAGTGTCCGGACTTGACAGAGGACGCAGGACTAAGCTGCAATCGCCCAGATACTCAAGTAAGTAGTCCGGTAACCGAACAAACTGTTCATTCATTTATTTTATATATATGCCCTTTAAAGGAGCCGTTTCTTGAACAGGAGTGTATAGCCAAGGCAAAGTTAATAAGGTGTCCGGCTCCCCTCCCTGAGACCACGCCGGATCCCATGCTCACCAAGATGTTGAAGGTCGCGCCTTTTGAAGAAGGCGAAGGGGGGAGCGGGGAAGCAACTGCCTCTGCGAAGGAGGCTATCAAGGAAGGAGGGATTAAGAGTCCCACCTTCCGAGGAGAGAAGAGGACCGCTTCGGAAGATCCGGAGGTCAAGGCCTCAAAGAGGGGGAGGGAATCTTCGGCAGAGAGTCCAGCGCTGGGAAGTAACCCAGCCGCATTATTTCCCCGAGGGGATCAGCCCTCCAGCAAGCCGTAAGTAAAAAGAAGGGGTCTTGTAAATAAGGAACATCCCTGTATTTATTCATGAAGATAACCGAAATTGTACCTTGTAGTTCGGACCTCAGCCCTTCTCAGCAGAGCTCGTCTTCGGGGGATCTTCTTCCGGAGATGATGGAGAGCGAAACGCCTCCACCTGTCGCACCCTCATGTGAAGCGGATGACCCGGAGGTGTCGTCGCGGAGGGTTCCCCCAAGTCCGGCGGGGCCGGAAGGTCCGGCGCCAAGTGGTGTCCGGTCGGAGGAGCTGAAGGATCTTCTCGGGCGAGCGGCTATCTCAGAAGATCACCGTGCTCTAACGGGTACGGTGATTGAAAGAATTGCATCCGCAGAGAACGGATTGCACGAAGCCGTCAGAAGCTTACTGACGGGGTTTGAGGTACGCAAAAAATAATGTACCTTTTGACAGTTATGCATATAAAATGCGCCATGTATAGATAGTAGCCCCTGAGACTCGGTATGTTGTCAAAAGTGACGACGTGCCGAGGATCAAATTCTCAATTTTAACATATCGCCGCTCTTAAATACGTGGCGGGGCGTCCGGAGGCCAGCCGGACTGATGAATATGCCGAACTAAAGCGGCAACATGACGAGGCGGATGCGGACATCGCGCTGGTCAATAAACGGTTTGACGAGTCACAAGGTATGCGACTTCTATGCGGACACCTGGTAAGGGAGCTTGACGCCCATGTCTTACTAATCATATGCTTAATGCAGAAGGTGCCGCTGCCGTGGAAGAGCTGCGGGCAGAACTCGCCCGAGCGAAAGAGCAAGCCAGAATTAGTAATGCGGCCGCTTTAAAGGCGGTCAAAGAGCTAGAAGCTGAACGGGCTGCTCACTGCCGAAGCAAAGAGGAGATGGCCGATATGGCCAAAAAGTTGAGGGATACTACCGATCGCTGCGAGGTTCTTGAAAAAGAACGTCAAGTGGAACAAGAGGGCCTAAAAAAGGCCGCCGCCGAATCCAAGAATGCCCAGTTGGCTTTGAGAGCTGCCAAGGAGGAGCTGAGTCAGGCTGGGGCAATTGCGGCTGAAAAACCGTTTCTGCTGCGGAGGAAATATACGGATCCAAAGTATGGTCAGTTAGATAAGATGTGGAGTTCGGAGGATGCTTATCTGGACTTAGCGGCGAGCGCTGCGGACGCGATTGAGCACTTCCGAGGCCAGAAGGGGCACGGAAGGGAAGAGCTATATTGGTCGCAATTCCATAGTCCAGAGCGTCCTCTTCCGTTGACCGATCGGTTGGCCGAATGGGCCGAGCTGAATCGATTATCCGGACTTGCCATGAAGCATGTCATGACCCATTTGTGGCCAGGCGGACCCAAGCCGAAGAGTTATGTTGGTTTAGTGCAGCAGTTCCTTGGTGCGGTACCGCGTATCGACGCAATGAGGCAGTCGGCGTGTATTGAGGGAGCGCGGATGGCTCTGGCCCGTGTCAAGACATACTGGGCGAAGATGAAGGCCACCGATGTTGCATCCCAAGATTCGGACAGAAGTCGAGTACCTGCCGAGCACTATTTTGAGGAAGTCTTGCAGGGCTCTCGTTTAATAGAGACGCAGTGCTCGAAGGATATTATGTTTAAATGACATGTATGATTTGTGAAAACAATGTTTCAATGTAATATAAGTGCTTTTTATACTTGTGCGTTCAAGTAGTAAACTACTCCCTGTGCAGTCGTTTATGTATATGTGTATATAACCTGAAAGATGGCAGTCCTTGGCTTCAGCCCCCACGCACATAGTGCGGGGGTGTTTGCAAAAAAAGTGCTTTTTCACACTTGATCCAACGTCTTGGTCCTGTTAAGAAGGTGATAGCGTAGCAAACCAGGCAACCGGACTATAATGCTTTATCACTTTCACTAAGCCATAGGAGTTCGAGGGTGGGGCTACTATATAGCCCCTGGGGGCACCACACTCTCCCGAATTCGTGGTGCATATGTGCCTGACCGAAAACCGGTCCTTCGTTAATGCGGAGGAATTCTAAACATTCCGGTGAGTCATCGAGTGGTTGACCAGTCTCTCGCTATATCATGACAGTCAGTTTTCGGTTTTCTCTACTGAGGTGCTCGCCCGGCCGAACCGGGGCACAATCGCAGTAGTTCTCCTGGTGCCGCGTTAGCCGTGAAAACGGAATGTAAGGCAGCAAAACACAGGAGCCGGGCAACCCAACATTTGACCAAAGACATGATTCGGAGCTGATGCATATAAGGCCTAACTCGAGACGCCGAATACTCCCTAAGGTATTCGGTCTTTTATGAAAATGGGTGAAATAATGCCCTAAGCCCCTTGTGTCCAGGTACGCGCAAAAATTCTGGTGCGGCCAATGCCAAAGCACCAGCCTCCTCCTCGGTTATATTAAGGAACCGGGGGAATGTATATCAACAAGAGACAGTGAAAAAAGGTTTACGCAGGGTCTTAATCTGAAAAGAATCCTTGCAACGGGTCCCTGCTGCACGTCTGCGCCTGTGTCTCCGTTGTGCCGTATCCTGGACGGGTGTAGCACGTTGTTCATCTGTAAAAGAGAGGAACTTAGTTTGAAAGGAAAAGGATCGTGCGAAAGATGTACTTAATATTAAATGAACAGAGTACGGTTCGAAGAATAAAATTGAGCTCTATTCTCTCATGTTATACATGCATGTAGCCCCTCATATGGGGGTATGCCACTAGTAGGCGCCGGACTCGTCTAGCCGTGTCCGGGGTTTGAATGACCAATTTCAGGTTCTTTGCCTAGTGGAGCCGGATAGCTGTGGAGCTGTCGATGCAGTCTCCCCTTCCTCCGTGCTCGAGTAACACTTAATACTTCCTTTTAACGAGATGATGCCGCGTGGACCGGGCATTTTAAGTGTTAGAGATGCATAATGCGGTATTGCGTTAAAGCGGGCGAAAGCTTCACGTCCCAGTAGTGCTTGATGGCTACTTTTAAACGGGGCGACATGGAAGAGTAACCTTTCACGACGGAAGTTGTCGGATGAACCAAACACAACTTCTAGCAGTATGGAGCCCGTGCAAAGGGCGTATGGGCCTGGCAGTACTCCTTTAAAGGAGGTGTTGCTACGGAGAATTTTGGTTGGGTTTATCCCCATCCTGCGGATTGTGTCCTGATATATCAGGTTTATGTCACTGCCGCCATCCATGAGGACATGTGTAAATTGGAATCCGTCGATTATAGGATCCAATATCAAGGCAGTCCATCCTGCGTTCCGGATATTATCGGAATAGTCCTGATGGTCCAAGGTGATTGGTTTTGACAACAAGTGTGCGGCGCGCCTTTTAGGGGGCGCCGCTCTATTTTTCCTTTTGATCACGTGAAGTGAGTTTACTGTTTTGATCTCCTGTGGGAAAGTTTTTTGTTTTCCGAGGCTCTGCTTGTGGTGCTTTTGGGTTTCGTCACTTTCACTTGGTGTGTCGAGCCCCTTGTGTTCGGCGTTAAGTTGGCCGGACTGCTTGAAGACCCAACAATCTCTGTGGGTATGGTTTGCAGGCTTCCCGGAGGTACCGTGTTGAAACGCCCTCGATGCGGCTATATCTCCCACGTGTCGAAGCACGACTTAGAGGCATAACCGCATTGAAAGCAATGTCGCAAGTGAGGTAATCTTCACACCACCCATGTAATACATAAGGGAAAAGAGATACATAGTTGGCTTACAATCGCCACTTCACACAATACATGAGTAAAACATTACATCATACAGATACAATCAAGGTCCGACTACGGAGCCAAAATAAAAGAAGACCACCCCAAATGCTACACAGATCCCCGATCGTCCCAACTG
Organism: Aegilops sharonensis; assembly: GCA_904067115.1. Lineage (NCBI taxonomy): Eukaryota > Viridiplantae > Streptophyta > Magnoliopsida > Poales > Poaceae > Aegilops > Aegilops sharonensis. The sequence continues at coordinate 122,633,393 of LR880971.1, read as the reverse complement.
GGCTCCACTACTGATCAACTGAAACGAAACAACACAAAGAACAAGATCTTCATCGAGCTCCTCCTTGAGCTTGGGTCCATCACCTGCACGGTTTCATCGACACCTGCAAACTGGTTTTGGAAGTATCTGTGAGTCACGGGGACTCAGCAATCTCACACCCGCGAGATCAAGACTATTTAAGCTTAAAGGTAGGACAGGGTAGTGAGGTGGAGCTGCAGCAAGCGACTAGCGTACATGGTGGCTAACATACGCAAATGAGAGCGAGAAGAGAAGGCGAAAGCACGGTCGAACAACTATGATCAAGAAGTGATCCTGAAACTACTTACGTCAAGCATAACTCCAACACCGTGTTCACTTCCCGGACTCCGCCGAGAAGGGACCATCACGGTTACACACGCGGTTGATGTATTTTAATTAAGATCAACTTCGGGTTTTCTACAACCGGACATTAACAAATTCCCATCTGCCACATAACCGCGGGCACGGCTTTCGAAAGTTCAAACCCTGCAGGGGTGTCCCAACTTAGCCCATGATAAGCTCTCGCGATCAACGAAGGAATAGACCTTCTCCCCGGGAAGACCGATCAGTCT
>LR880971.1:122592026-122603760 GCA_904067115.1 Aegilops sharonensis | reverse complement strand
GGGGTCTTCGAGGGTCGACGGTAGTGGTTCACGTTTTCGTAGATGTTCGAAGAAGGACTTGGCGCATCCGATGTCTCCGGGGTCGACGGTAGTGGTACTTGACGCATCACGTAGTCGAACTTGGTACATTCCGAAGGGGTACTTGGTGTTTCCGGGTTCGGTGGTCGTCGGGTCGTAGTGGTACTCGGCAAACCGAAGGGGTACTTGGCGTTCCGGTGAGACGATGTGGTCCGGTGCGGTCTTAGACTTGGCGATTCTGGTCGAAGAGGGCAAGCGGAGGCGCATCCTCCTTCCTGCTCAAACTAAGCAGAGGCGGGGCACCTGGTCCAACTGGTCCCTGGCCGGTGGGACTCCATGGGGCGGCGGCCTTGGCGTCGGGCAGGACCTCCCGAAGTGGAGCAGGGAGGCGCGGCCATGGCATCGGGCATGGCGACTCCGGAACGGGGCGGCGCGTCGGAGTTGGCCGACCTCGGGGACGACAGGGGCGCGGCGGGGTCGTTCTCGGCCGGATCGGCCAAAACGAGGCGGCGAGGAGGAGGTCGCGCACAGGGGCGACGAAGGTGCACGACGGCGGCGAGGAGACCGAAGGGGCTCCGGCCTGGCCGTTGACGAGGGCGACGGGGAGCGGGTGCGGCGTCGGCGAGGTAGGAAGCGGCGACGGGGACATGGGAGGCGGAGCTCCAGGGGCTCAGGGCGAGAGGAGATCGGGCGCTTGGAGGAGATTGGGGCCGGCGGCGACAGAGCTCGAGGAGGCCGATGAGGGGCGCGAGCCGAGGAGGAGCGGGGACGGGAGGAGAAGGGATGGCGGCGCCGGTGCTCGATGCCCGCGGCGAGGAGGGTAGAGGCGCGGGAACGGGTGGCGCCGGGTGGAGGGAGGACGAGGAAGGGGCCGGCTTGGAGGCGCCATGAGAGGCGAGAGGGAGAAGGAGATCGAGCGGGGGGTTCGGGAGCGACTGCGCGAGGGAGGAGCGAGGGGATCGAGCCGATGTGGTGGCGCTGCGGGAGGACGAGGGGATCGGGCAAGGTGCGGCTAGGGTTAGGTCGGTGGGGCGGCTGGGCCTAGGCCTTGGGCCTTGGGAGGCCGGCTGGGCTGGAGGAGNGTGGAGGGAGGACGAGGAAGGGGCCGGCTTGGAGGCGCCATGAGAGGCGAGAGGGAGAAGGAGATCGAGCGGGGGGTTCGGGAGCGACTGCGCGAGGGAGGAGCGAGGGGATCGAGCCGATGTGGTGGCGCTGCGGGAGGACGAGGGGATCGGGCAAGGTGCGGCTAGGGTTAGGTCGGTGGGGCGGCTGGGCCTAGGCCTTGGGCCTTGGGAGGCCGGCTGGGCTGGAGGAGAAAGCCAGGGGCCGGCGGGACTGGGCTGGCTGCCTGGAGAAGGCCGAGCTGGGCTGGCACCTCACTCCTCTCTCTCTATATATTTTCTTTAGCAGAAAACAGATAAAGAGAAGAAAAAGAAAGAGAGGGATAGGGAAAGAATTTGGGAACGAGGGAAATTTTCCCGGGCTCACAAAAATATGAGGGATTTAACAAAAATGTCCCAAGGATTTTTGGTGGAACTCCGGAAAATGATAGAAGAAATATTGGCAAGGTTTTGAGGCCAAACTTGAAGCAGAAAGGGCATTGGAATTATTTTGCAAGTGTGTTAAGATCAATTCCAAATAAATGGAATAAATTATAATAGCTCCATAACTATTAGGAGGATATGTTATNCCATGAGAGGCGAGAGGGAGAAGGAGATCGAGCGGGGGTTCGGGAGCGACTGCGCGAGGGAGGAGCGAGGGGATCGAGCCGATGTGGTGGCGCTGCGGGAGGACGAGGGGATCGGGCAAGGTGCGGCTAGGGTTAGGTCGGTGGGGCGGCTGGGCCTAGGCCTTGGGCCTTGGGAGGCCGGCTGGGCTGGAGGAGAAAGCCAGGGGCCGGCGGGACTGGGCTGGCTGCCTGGAGAAGGCCGAGCTGGGCTGGCACCTCACTCCTCTCTCTCTATATATTTTCTTTAGCAGAAAACAGATAAAGAGAAGAAAAGGAAAGAGAGGGATAGGGAAAGAATTTGGGAACGAGGGAAATTTTCCCGGGCTCACAAAAATATGAGGGATTTAACAAAAATGTCCCAAGGATTTTTGGTGGAACTCCGGAAAATGATAGAAGAAATATTGGCAAGGTTTTGAGGCCAAACTTGAAGCAGAAAGGGCATTGGAATTATTTTGCAAGTGTGTTAAGATCAATTCCAAATAAATGGAATAAATTATAATAGCTCCATAACTATTAGGAGGATATGTTATAAAGAGAAAACACCATGTGAATTCCCTCGATTTAAATGGATCGAAAAATCCATACAATTTATTTAGTTGAGTTTTAAAAAATTAATGAATGATGGCATGATGACATGATGCAATGCAAAAACAAAACGAACCACACGACAAAACTCGGAAACCCTGGAAGGCAACTGAAGCTCCGGTCTTGGGGCGTCACACGTGTATTTGACACAGTCTATCCAGAATCTTGTTTAGGTTGGATAGCTCGTCACTGTTATCCTTTAGGGGCAGTGTTTTGTTGTTCGGCTGAGAGCTTTTGAATCCGGCGTTGACCGCCGTACTATTTGGGCCATTTTCCTTATTCCGGCGCTGATCTTTTCTGCGTCGTGATTTCCCATTTCCATCCCTGATTTCGGATGTTCTCGGGTCGCTGGTGCTGCATCTAGCCAGCCAGCTGTCTTCCCCTGCGCAAAAGCGTGTCATGAGGCTTGTTAGTGCAGCCATTGTTCTTGGCTTTTCTTGGCCGAGGTGTCCGGCGAGCCATTCGTCTCGGACGTTGTGTTTGAAAGCTGCTAAGGCTTCGGCGTCCGGACAGTCGACTATTTGGTTCTTTTTAGTAAGGAACCTGTTCCAGAATTTCCGGGCTGACTCTCCGGGCTGTTGAGTTATGTGACTTAGATCGTCTGCGTCCGGAGGGCGGACGTAGGTCCCCTGAAAATTTGCCCGAAATGCATCCTCGAGCTCTTCCCAGCTTCCAATGGTATTTTCGGGGAGGCTCTTAAGCCAATGCCGAGCTGGCCCTTTGAGTTTAAGGGGTAAGTATTTTATGGCGTGGAGATCATCTCCTCTAGCCATGTGTATGTGGAGGATGTAATCCTCAATCCAGACTCCAGGGTCTGTTGTTCCGTCGTATGCCTCTATGTTTACGGGTTTGAATCCCGCTGGAAATTCATGATCCAGCACCTCATTGGTGAAACATAGGGGGTGTACGGCACCCCTATATTTGGGTGTGCCGTGGTCTTCGGACTTTTGGCGTATTTCATTGCTTTGACGAGTGTGCTTTCTTGGCCCATAGATGGATCTAACTGGGCCATCCTTTTGATGTGAATCCTTAAGCGGATCGCATATTGGCTTGTGTGCGGCACCATTCACCGCTCTCTTTTTGCCGTGAGGTCGTCCATCCGACCGGGTGGTCTTCTTGCTTTTTAATTGTGGGGGCTCTAAGGCCTCCTCGTCGAATTCGGGCAGTAGCTTTCTTTTCGGGTAGCTCTTTGTTCGGCGACTGTCGCCGTACTTATCTGCGGTGCTGAATACTTTTCTCCATCTGATCCTGAGTGCATCTTCCGCTGTTTTGAGCTTCCGCTTCTGCTTTTTCAGGCTACGCGTAGTGGCGACGAGCCTTTTCTGGAGGTCATTTTGCTCCAATAGTTTGTCCGGTGTGAGATCGTCCGGACTGTTATCTTCGCCGCGGACAGATTGTTTATCCAAGTTGTTTTGTTCGGACGATTGCTCGATAGCATGTTCATCGTCCACCGGTTCGCCCTGCTCTATGGTTGGGTCTTTGTTGAGGCGGGACTTGGTACGGCGTTTACGTTGCCGTTTTGACTGCTTTTCGAGGGATTTATCCTTTGTGGCGTCCCGTTGTTCCTCGTCTTCATTTCCTTTAGGCGTATCCACCATGTATACATCATGGGGCGAGGTGGTTGTCCAGCATCCTATAGGCGCTGGTTCATGGTTGTCTCCTACATCGTCGTCCATACCGTCGATGTCTTCGGAGTCGAAATCGAGCACGTCGTGTAAGCTTTCGACAGTGGCTACGAAGTGGGTGGTGGGTGGGCTTTGAATTTCTTCGTCGTCCGCATCCCAACCTTCCTGACCGTAGTCCGGCCAGGGCTCTCCGGATAAAGAGAGAGACTTTAGTGAATTCAGGATGTCGCCAAAGGGCGAGTGCTGAAAGATGTCCGCGGCCGTGAACTCCATGACCGGCGCCCAATCGGATCCGATTGGCAGGGGCGCGGAGGGTTCGGAGTCCGGAGAGGAGTCCGGCACCCTGGAGTCGAGGTCTTCGCAAAGGACGGGGTTGGAGTTCGGCTCGATCGCCGTAGAGATTGTAGCCCCCGAGGCGGTGTCCAGCCACTCGTCCTCGATCGGGGAATCCGGCTCCGGATTAAGGGTCGGAGCGGATACTGGTGCGGCCTCCAGGGCACTGTTCGGCTGCAGAGTTAGATCATGCCCATCGAGATAGTGCGGCACGCTTGGCTGCGGCTCGAATCCGTCGAAGATCAAGTCTCCGCGGGTATCGGCCGTATAGTTCAAACTTCCAAATCTGACCTGATGGCCAGGGGCGTAGCTTTCGATTTGCTCCAGATGGCCAAGCGAATTGGCCCGCAGTGCAAAGCCGCCGAACACGAAGATCTGCCCGGGGAGAAAAGTCTCACCCTGGACCGTGTCGTTGTTGATGATCGAAGGAGCCATCGGGCCTATCGGTGACGACACAGGGGAGCTCTCAATGAAAGCACCAATGTCGGTGTCAAAACCGGCGGATCTCGGGTAGGGGGTCCCGAACTGTGCGTCTAGGCGGATGGTAACAGGAGACAAGGGACACGATGTTTTACCCAGGTTCGGGCCCTCTTGATGGAGGTAAAACCCTACGTCCTGCTTGATTAATATTGATGATGTGTGTTACAAGAGTGGATCTACCATGAGATCAAAGAGGCTAAACCCTAGAAGCTAGCCTATGGTATGATTGTTGTTCGTCCTATGGACTACAGCCGTCCGGTTTATATAGGCACCAGAGAGGGCTAGGGTTACACAAAGTCGGTTACAAAGGTAGGAGATCTACATATCCGTATCGCCAAGCTTGCCTTCCACGCCAAGGAAAGTCCCATCCGGACATGGGAAAAAGTCTTCAATCTTGTATCTTCATAGTCTTGGAGTCCGGCCTATGATGATAGTTCGGCTATCCGGACACCCCCTAGTCCGGAACTCCCTCAGTGGGGCTGACGATGCTGGGCCACCCAGTGGTGGTGGATGAGCTGACCTTGATCCGCTCCGGCCCGGTTCGGATGTGCTTCGCCTGCCGCAAGCCTGAGAAGATGCAGGGTTTGGTCCAGCTTTGGCTCAACAGGGAAGGCTTCCTCACCAAGCTTGAGCCGGAGCTCGCCCCTCCTCGGCGTGGTGCTCCGGCGCTGCCTCCACCCCCGCCTCCAAGCCACAACAAGAGCCCGGATCACGGCGACAAGGACAAGACTCAAGACAAGGAGCACGACAAGGACCCAGACACGAGCATGGACAACGACTCCATCGACACGGCGGCTTGGGAGAAGCTCGGCATCAGGGGAGCAGGCTCGCCGCCGTCCTAGAAGTGCCAAGTCCTTGCGTCCACTACGGTGGCGCCGATGGAGATGGAGGTGGCGGACCAGTACGGCTCCAACTTGGGCATGTTATCCCCCCAGGCTGTGCCCGACAAGGGGATGACGGCTTCTTGCGACACAGGAGTGCCTGCGTGTGAGCGCACGCTGACTCAGCTGTCTGCGAGCACCGTCCTCCCATCCTTGGTCGGTTTGCCGGCTTCGGATGGGCAGGAAGGCAGCAAGAGCGGATCCGCGCAGCAGGCGAAGAAGCTCGTGGGGCGCAAGGTGGTCACGGACGGGATCAGATCCATGGAGTCGTTGGGCGCGCCGCCGACGCCGCGCCATTCGGTGATGGCACTCGCCGCTCCCCTTGCGCAGCCCATCATCGACGCATTGTTCCAGGAGGCTTCCAAGGCGGCCTCGACCGTGCAGGCCAAGCGATCCAAGGCGGTGGCCGCGGCCCCTGATCGCTCCAGCTCGCACTCTAGGGGCGCTAAGGCTAGCCTGCCGGCGATGCAGCGGGCCCAGCTCATTGATAACCCACAATTATACGGGATCACAACAGTTTTTGATAAGTAAGAGTGTCGAAACCAACGAGGAGCTAAATGTAGAAAAAAATATTCCCTCAAGTTCTTTCGACCACCTATACAACTCTACGCACGCTTGACGTTCGCTTTACCGGAAACAAGTATGAAACTAAAAGTACTTTGTAGGCGTTTTCGGATAGGTTAGCAAGAAAATAAAGAGCACGAGAATAAAAACCAGGGGTTGTTGTAAGTAAAGAAGCAATACAGTAAATATAGCGAGTGTGGAAAAGTGGTGGTAGGAGTTGCGAAATTGTCCCTTAAGCAATTGACTACTTTACTAGACCGATAGCAAGTATTATGTGGGAGAGGCCACTGCTAGCATGTCATCCCTTACTTGGAATTCTATGCACTTATGATTGGAACTGTTAGCAAGCATCCGCAACTACTAACGTTCATTAAGGTAAAACCCAACCATAGCATTAAGATATATTGGTCCCCCTTCAATCCCGTATGCATCAATTTCTATGCTAGGTTGAAGCTTCTGTCACTCTTGCCCTCCAATACATAGTCCTATCAACATACAACTAACCTTATGGTGTGATCCACGCGCGCACTCATATGATGGGCACCAAAGGACAGCAACATAACCACAAGCAAATTAAATCAATCATAGCAATTCATCAACCATCGATAGGAAAATGAAAATCTACTCAGACATCATAGGATGGCAACACATCATTGGATAATAATATGAAGCATAAAGCACCATATTCAAGTAGAGGGTACAGCGGGTTGCGGGAGAGTGTGCCACTGTAGATAGAGGGGGGAAGGTGATGGAGATGTTGGTGAAGACGGTGGTGGTGTTGGTGAAGGTCGCGGTGATGATGATGATGGCCACGGCGGAGTTCCGGCGCCACCGGAAGAGAAGGGGAGAGGGGGGCCCTTCGTCTTCTTCTTCCTTGACCTCCTCCCTAGATGGGAGAAGGGTTTCCCCTCTGGTCCTTGGCCTCCATGGTGTGGGAGGGGCGAGAGCCCCTCCGAGATTGGATCTGTCTCTCTGTCTCTCTCTGTTTCTGCGTTTTTTTCTGCTGCCCTTTCACCGTTTCTTTTAGATCTGGAGATCCGTAACTCCGATTGGATTGAAACCTTCGCCCAGATTTTTTTCCAAAAATTAGCTTTCTTGCGGCCGAACAAGGGCGTCAACCGCCTTACGGGTGGACCACGAGGGTCAGGGGCGTGCCTTGAGGGGTAGGGTGTGCCCCTACCTCGTGCCCACCTCGGATACCGGTTCGCGTTGATCTTTCTTCCAGATTTTCCAAATATTCCAAAAATAAGCTCCATCCGTTTTTATCCCATTTGGACTCCGTTTGATATGGATATTCTACGAAACCAAAAACATGCAACAGACGGGAACTGACACTGGGCACTGGATCAATATGTTAGTACCAAAAATAGTATGAAAAGTTACCAAAAAGTATATGAAAGTGGAATAATATTGGCATGGAACAATCAAAAATTATAGATATGACGGAGACGTATCAGCATCCCCAAGCTTAATTCCTGCTCGTCCTCGAGTAGGTAAATGATAAGAAGATAATTTTTGATGTGGAATGCTACCTAGCATAATCTTGATCATATGTCTAATCATGGCATGAATATTAAGACACGAGTGATTCAAAGCAATAGTATATCGTTTGACATAAAAACAATAATACTTCAAGCCTACTAATAAATTAATCATGTCTTTTCAAAATAACAAGGCCAAAGAAAGTTATCCCTACAAAATCATATAGTCTGGCTATGCTCCATCTTCACCGCACAAAGCATTCAAATCATGCACAACCCCGATGACAAGCCGAGAAATTGGTTCATACTTTTTAACGCGCTTCAGCTTTTTCAACCCTCACGCAATACATGAGCGTGAGCCATGGACATAGCACTATAGGTGGAATAGAATATGATGATGGGGGTTATGTGGAGAAGACAAAAAAGGAGAAAGTCTCACATCAACGCGGCTACTCAACGGGCTATGGAGATGCCCATCAATTGATGTCAATGTGAGGAGTAGGGATTGTCATGCAATGGATGCACTAGAGCAATAAGTGTATGAAAGCTCAAACTGAAACTAAGTGGGTGTGCATCCAACTGGCTTGCTCATGAAGACCTAGGGCATTTGAGGAAGCCCATCGTTGGAATATACAAGCCAAGTTCTATAATGAAAATTCCCACTTGTATATGAAAGTGATAACTCAAGAGACTCTCTATATGAAGAACATGGTGCTACTTTGAAGCACAAGTGTGGTAAAAGGATATTAACATTGCCCCTTTTTCTCTTTTTTTTCCTTTTTTTTTCGGGCTTCTTAAGGCCCCCTTATTTTTATTTAGGCTTCTTTGGCCTCTCCCCTTTTTTTTGATGGGGCAATGCTCTAATAATGATGATCATCACACTTTTATTTACTTACAACTCAATATTACAACTCGATACTGGAACAAAGATATGACTATATGAATGCCTCTGGCGGTGTATCGGGATGTGAAACGATCTAGCGTAGCAATGACATCAAAAAATGGACAAGCCATGACAACATCAGGCTAGCTATCTTACGATCATGCAAAGCAATATGACAATAAATGCTCAAGTCATGTATATGATGATGATGGAAGTTGCATGGCAATATATCTCGGAATGGCTATGGAAATGCCCTGATAGGTAGGTATGGTGGCTGTTTTGAGGAAGATATAATGAGGTTTATGTGTGACAGAGCGTATCGTATCACGGGGTTTGGATGCACCGGCGAAATTTGCACCAACTCTCGAGGTGAGAAAGGGCAATGCACGGTACCGAAGAGGCTAGCAATGATGGAAGGGTGAGAGTGCGTATAATCCATGGACTCACATTAGTCATAAAGAACTCATATACTTATTGCAAAAGTTTATTAGCCCTCGAAGCAAAGTACTACTATGCATGCCCCTAGGGAGATAGATTGGTAGGAAAAGACCATCGCTCGTCCCCGACCGCCACTCATAAGGAAGACAATCAATAAATACCTCATGCTCCGACTTCGTTACATAACGGTTCACCATACGTGCATGCTACGGGAATCACAAACCTCAACACAAGTATTTCTACAATCCACAACTACCCACTAGCATGACTCTAATATCACCATCTTTATATCGCAAAACTATTGCAAGGAATCAAACATATCATATTCAGTGATCTACAAGTTTTATGTAGGATTTTATGGCTAACCATGTGAATGACCAGTTCCTGTCATCTCTTTAAATAGATATAACTGAAGCACGAGAGTTTAATTCTTTCTACAAAATATATGCCCACGCTCTAACAAATATAAGTGAAGCAAAATATCATTCTACAAATGGCGGTTGTCTATGTAAAGAGAAACAGGCAATCCAAGCTTCAAATGATATAAGTGAAGCACATGAAGCATTCTATAAAGCCATACTCAAAAGATATAAGTGAAGTGCAATGAGCATTCTATAAATCAACCAAGGACTATCTCATACCAGCATGGTGCAAAAAAGAAAAAAGAAAACTAAATGCAAAAGGCGCTCCAAGATTTGCACATATCACATGAATGAAACGAATCCGAAAACATACCGATATTTGTTGAAGAAAGAGGGGATGCCTTCCGGGGCATCCCCAAGCTTAGACGCTTGAGTCTCCTTGAATATTTACTTGGGGTGCCTCAGGCATCCCCAAGCTTGAGCTCTTGCCTCTCTTCCTTCTTCTCACATCGAGACCTTCTCGATCATCGAACACTTCATCCACACAAAACTTCAACAGAAAACTCGGTAAGATCCGTTAGTATAATAAAGCAAATCACCACTCTAAGTACTGTTGCAAACCAATTCATATTTTGTTTTTTCATTGTTTCTACTGTAATATGACTTTTTCATGGCTTAATCCACTGATATGAATTGATAGTTTCATCAAAACAAGCAAACTATGCAACAAAAACAGAATCTGTCTAAAACAGAACAGTCTGTAATAATCTGAACATTCACCATACTTCTGGTACTTGAAAAATTCTGAAAACATTAGGAAAAATAAAAAAAAATTGTACATAAAGACAGTGCAAAAAGAATCAGAACCATTTGACTTTCCAGTAAAAAATTAAAATTTGCGCACTACAGCCAAAGTTTCTGTCCTGCACCGCACAAACCAACAAGTATTGTGAACATCCTAAAGGCAAACCTTGGCACATTATTTTTATAATACAATGGAATTGTACAAGGGGATAATTATTTTTATTGAAAATTTTCTGTAATTAAGATTCACAAAGTTCCAATGGGCATGAACAAAGTTCAAGGACGTACCCCACTTTCACAATGCTCGTCTTTCTCACTTTCACTTTTCTTTTTGAAAAGTTTTGGGTTCCCCTCTTTATTTTTGTTGTTTTTAAACTATATGAAAGCACTCAACAGAAATAAATGACTCTCTAAAACTTCCGGGTTGTCTCCCTGGTAGCGCTTCTTTAAAGCCATTAAGCTAGGCATATAGTGCTCAAGTAATGGATCCACCCGGATCCCAAGGTATATCAAAGCCAATTTTAATTAACAATGATTTGTAATTTAGTAGTGAGCACAAAGTAACATATATCATGTAATGACGAAGTCTAACTCTCTTCCTATGCATCGTCATGTCATAAAAGAACAATTCATGCACACCCAGTAAAGGCCAATGCATAGTATAAACAGTTTCTTGCAATTTTATCATATTGGAAACATAGAGAGGTGGAGATATAGTTCCTCTCTCATAATAATTGCAAGTAGGAGCAGAAAGCACATGAATATTATATCTATCAAAATCATCATGTGCAACGGTAAAAGGAAACCCATCAATGTAATCCTTAATAAGTGCAAACTTCTCCGATATAGTATAATCGGGATAATTCAAAAAGATAATAGGACTATCATGCGTGGGTGCAATAGCAACAATTTCATGTTTAACATAAGGAACTATAGCAAGTTCATCTCCATAAGCATAATTCATATTGGCATCTTGGCCACAAGCATAGCAAGCATCATCAAAAAGGGATATTTCAAAAGAATCATAGGGATCATAACAGTCATCATAGCAATCATCCTTCGGTAAGCACGAAGGGGAATTAAACAATGTATGAGTTGGAGGGTTACTCTCATTAGAAGGTGGGCACAGGTAGCTAATCCGCTCTTCCTCCTTTTGTTCTTCGCTCTCCTCCTCATCTCTTTCATCCAATGAGCTCATAGTTTCATCAACTTCTTCTTCCATAGATTCCTGCAAATATTAGTCTCTTCTTGGACAGCGGAGACTTTCTCAATAAGTGCATTAATATCGGAATTGTATTCATAATTATCATAGCAATATTTAAGGATAGCTAAATTTTCAGGTCTATAAACAGCATCATCAAAATCTTCAAACTCTTTAAACATAGATTCAATTTCATAAGCACCCATAAAAGCAACAAATTCTTCTATTTGTTCCACATCATAGTAATCATATATACCATTAGCATAAGAAGCTAAGGTTTTATTATCATTAAATTTGCACGAAAAGGGAAGGTGTGGAGCCTTCATCCTAGAGCAACAAGTATAATCATA
>LR880971.1:122552897-122572764 GCA_904067115.1 Aegilops sharonensis | reverse complement strand
ACGCGGTGATACTTGGAGTCCTGCCTAGCCTGCTACAGCCCGGGATACCGGAGTCCTGTTAGCCCAGTGCTACAGCCCGAGTTCATACGTTGATGACCGACATGCTCGAAGTGTTTCATGTATGCCTGTCCCCATAGGTTAGTGCCGCTTTGGGTTCACGACTAGCCATGTCGGCCCGGGTTCTTTGTCATGTGGATGCTAGCGACACTATCATATACGTGAGCCAAAAGGCGCAAACGGTCCCGGGCCATGGTAAGGCGACACCCGAGGGGATACCGTGCGTGAGGCCGCAAAGTGATATGAGGTGTTACCAGCTAGGTCGATGTGACTTGGAATCGGGGTCCTGACACATACCACTTCAATATATGAATTTGATCCCATAATAGTTTCCCTTTTTGTGTCAAGCGATAATCCATAAAGTATTCACGTTGATCCAACGTTACTCCCATTACATAATTGAATGGGGTTTTCTCAGGATTATTAAAGTAGTACATAATATCTTTCACATAACCAGCATCGAGGGTTTTAGGAGGTTCCCCATCTCCATGAGCAGCAAGTACACCTAATTTTTTTGGTATTTTGTGTTCCATATCCATAACTAAAGATAGGGAACAACTAAGAACAGCAAATAAAAATTACTTAGTGATAAAGCAAACAAGCACACACGAGAATATTCACCCCACGCTATTGCTCCCCGGCAACGGCGCCAGAAAAAGGTCTTGATAACCCACAAGTATACGGGATCGCAATAGTTTTCGATAAGTAAGAGTGTCGAACCCAACGAGAAGCTAAATGTAGAAAAAAATATTCCCTCAAGTTCTTTCGACCACCTATACAACTCTACGCACGCTTGACGTTCGCTTTACCGGAAACAAGTATGAAACTAAAAGTACTTTGTAGGTGTTTTCAGATAGGTTAATAAGAAAATAAAGAGCACGAGAATAAAAACCAGGGGCTGTTGTAAGTAAAGAAGCAATAAAGTAAATATAGCGAGTGTGGAAAAGTGGTGGTAGGAGTTGCGAAATTGTCCCTTAAGCAATTGACTACTTTACTAGACCGATAGCAAGTATTATGTGGGAGAGGCCACTGCTAGCATGTCATCCCTTACTTGGAAGTCTATGCACTTATGATTGGAACTATTAGCAAGCATCCGCAACTACTAACATTCATTAAGGTAAAAGCCAACCATAGCATTAAGATATATTGGTCCCCCTTCAATCTCGTATGCATCAATTTCTATGCTAGGTTGAAGCTTCTGTCACTCTTGCCCTCCAATACATAGTCCTATCAACATACAACTAACCCTATGGTGTGATCCACGCGCGCACTCATATGATGGGGACCATAGGAAAGCAACATAACCACAAGCAAATTAAATCAATCATAGCAATTCATCAACCACCGATAGGACAACGAAAATCTACTCAGACATCATAGGATGGCAACACATCATTGGATAATATTATGAAGCATAAAGCACCATGTTCAAGTAGAGGGTACATCGGGTTGCGGGAGAGTGGACCGCTGTAGATAGAGGGGGGAAGGTGATGGAGATGTTGGTGAAGACAGCGGTGGTGTTGGTCAAGGTTGTGGTGATGATGATGATGGCCACGGCGGCGTTTCGGCGCCACCGGAAGAGAAGGGGAGAGGGGGGCCCTTCGTCTTCTTCTTCCTTGACCTCCTCCCTAGATGGGAGAAGGGTTTCCCCTCTGGTCCTTGGCCTCCATGGCGTGGGAGGGGCGAGAGCCCCTCTGAGATTGGATCTATCTCTCTGTCTCTCTCTGTTTCTACGTTTTTTTCTGCTGCCCTTTCACCGTTTTTTTTATATCCGAAGATCCGTAACTCCGATTGGATTGAAACCTTCGCCCAGATTTTTTTTCCAAAAATTAGCTTTCTTGCGGCTGAAGAAGGGTGTCAACCACCTTACGGGTGGACCACGAGGGTCAGGGGCGCGCCCTGGGGGGTAGGGCACGCCCCCCTACCTCGTGCCCACCTCGGATACAGGTTCGCATTGATCTTTCTTCTAGATTTTCCAAATATTCCAAAAATAAGCTCCGTCCGTTTTTATCCCGTTTGGACTCCGTTTGATATGGATATTCTGCGAAACCAAAAACATGCAACAGATAGGAACTGGCACTGGGCACTGGATCAATATGTTAGTCCCAAAAATAGTATGAAAAGTTACCAAAAAGTATATGAAAGTGGAATAATATTGGCATGGAACAATCAAAAATAATAGATACGACGGAGACGTATCACTCATTCAAGCATAGAAGAATCTCGAGACGTCAGGTAACCCTCCCCCTCGCTTTACGATTCTGCAGTCCTTTTCTGACAACCATCTTAGTGAGGTGCTGCGGGAGAGCGGTGTAGATGCGTCGTGCTCGGGGGGTATGCGTGAGCTGTTGCCTCTGTTGCGTGCAACAGAGCAGGCGCAAGCGGCGATCGCAGCTGCGGCTGTTGCGCGCGCTGACCAGCTAGAGCAGGAGGCAGGGGCCTTGCGGGCTCTAGCATCTCGGCCCAATGAGGTGGTGTTGGCAACAGGGGTTGCCCCCTCCCCCTCCCTCGCCCTGAAGGGTCAAGGCGAGGCACGTGGCCAAAGCGGTGTCCTCTAGGGGCATCCGTCTCCGGAACAGAATTCTTTAGATGCGGGCTATCTTTTGGAACATTCTGGGTTCGGTCATGTGGGTCGACGATCCCAGTTGAAGGATTACATGCGTAGAGAAGGGATTGATATAGTAGCCTTGCAGGAAACCATTAAATCTGACTTTCGGCATCACGATCTGCTGTAGATCGACCCCCTGGAGAGGTTCTCATGGTATCACCTTGCTGCTAATGGGCGCTCCGGGGGTATGCTATTGGGTTTGGATTAAGCAGTCTATGAGGTGCTCGCGTGGGATGCGGGCACCTTTTTCCTGGCCGGCCACATTCGCCACCATCAGTCTCAGAGGGAGCTGGTGGTGATCCAGGTCTACGGGCCAGCGGATCACGCGCGTTCGGCAGAGTTTCTGTCCGAACTACAAGTGAAGGTGCTTGCGGTAAGCACCACACTCACGCCCCTGGTGGTGGGGGTGATTTTAATCTTATCCGTTCGGGTGCGGATAAGAGCAACAGTAACATTAATTGGACCAGGGTCTCCATGTTCAACAACGCGATCACCTCGATGGCTATTAGGGTAGTAGCCAGATCTGGGGCACGCTACACCTGGACGAACAAGCAACTGGATCCGGTGCGATCGATGCTGGACAGAGTGTTCATCTCCCCCGAATGGCAATTGATGTACCCTCTCTGCTCATTAGTTGCTGAGACCAGGATAGGGTTGGACCATGTGCCCCTCATCCTTGCCTCAGGGGAGGAAAGGATCCGGCGTAGTCCTCGGTTTTACTTCGAGACGGCGTGGTTTGAAAATCCTGATTTTGACGCCATTTTTCGAGAGAAGTGGCAGGCCAGTGTTAGCTAGGTGGGCCAACTGCGGGGCCCCATGGATCCCTGGATCGCGGCAGGGAGCCGCCTTCGGGCCAGCCTCAAGGGATGGGGCGCCAACTTGGGCAGGCAGGACAGAGCGCTAAGAGAAGGCATTGTTGCCGAGATCGCGCGCCTCGACCATCAGGCGGACGTGCGGCCGTTCTCTGAACAAGAGTGGGCTCAACGCTATGCGTTGGAGAACCAAGTTCAGTCCTTGCTGCGGGCGGAGGAGGAATACTGGAGGCGTCAGGGAGGCTTAAAGTGGACCCTTAAAGGGGACGCGAACACTAAGTACTTCCACGTATACGCCAACGGGCGACGGCGTCGATGTGCAATCCTCCGCCTTCAATCCGATCAGGGTCTACTGCTGTCGCGGGAGGCCATAATGTGTCATGTTTATGATTTCTACATCCATCTTATGGGGACGAGCGAAGAGCAGCGTGCCAGGGTACGCGCTGACTTATGGGATCCCTCCCAGCTTGTCACGGACCGGGAAAATGAGGAGCTGGGGCTCGCCTTTTTGCCCGAGGAAATCGACGCGGCCCTCAAGAGCATGAAAAAAGACACGGCCCCAGGCCCGGACGGATGGCCTGTTGCCATGTTCAAACACTTCTGGTCGATCCTGCAGGGGCCAGTGTTCGATGTGTGTAACGGCTTCATGCGTGGTATGGTAGATATCTCTAGGCTTAATTTTGGGATCCTCTCGCTGATCCCTAAGGTGGCAGGGGCCGATTACATTCATCAGTTTAGGCCGATAGCACTCATCAATGTGTCGCTCAAGATCTGCTCAAAAGCCACCACCTCCCGCCTGGTCCCGATAGCGCAGCGCACCATCAGCCGTACCCAAACGGCCTTCATTCACAGCCGGAACATCTTGGAGGGATCCCTTGCGCTTCAGGAGGTCATCCACGAACTAAAACGCACTAAGGAACCAGCCATTCTCCTGAAATTAGACTTTGAGAAAGCGTATGATCGAGTGAATTGGGATTTTTTGCGTCAAATCCTACTCAGCCGAGGCTTCTCGGTCATGTGGGTGCACCGAATCATGCAGATGGTCTCGGGTGTCCAGACAGCTATCTCGGTAAATGGAGAAATAGGGAATTTCTTCCGGAACAAGCGGGGACTGCGTCAGGGCGACCCCATGTCTCCGCTTCTGTTCAACATCGTGGTAGACGCCCTCGCGGCAATGCTGCGCAAGGCGACCGAGGCAGGCCACATCAAGGGAGTGGTCGGCCACCTAATCCCAGGGGAGATCTCGCACTTGCAGTACACAGACGACACACTGCTACTGTTTCAGCCGGACAACCACAGTATCGCTATGGTGAAGTCTCTACTGTTAAGTTTCGAACTGATGTCCGGCCTTAAAATTAATTTTACAAGTGCGAAGTGTTGTCTATGGGGATAGACCACGAGGAGGGGCATCGCATCGCCGACCTTCTTAATTGTAAAGTGGGCAAATTCCCCTTTACGTATCTGGGTCTGCCTCTAGCGCCACAGAGAGTGACGATAGACGGGTGGACCCCCTTAACGAGGAAGGCGGGAAAGAAGGTGAGCCCATGGCGAGGCAAGTACATGTCCTCAGCTGCTAGATTGGTTCTCACCAACTCGAGCCTATCCTCGCTTCCCATGTTCGCTATGGGCCTTTTCCTGTTGGCAGAAGGGGTTCATGCCAAGTTGGACACGCCAAGCGCCCGTTTCTTCTGGGAAGGCTCGGGCCTTAAGCGTAAATACCACATGGTAAAATGGGCAGCGGTGTGTAGGCCCAAATCCTTGGGAGGATTAGGGATCATCAATACCAGACTGCAGAATATTGCGCTCATGTGTAAATGGATCTGGAAGCTCTCGCAAGGGGCGACAGGACTGTGGGCTGACATCTTATGGGCTAAGTACTTCCCTAACGGGAATTTCTTTGAAGGGGAAACTAGGGGCTCCCCTTTCTGGCAAGACCTACAGGCCATCAGACCTGCGTTTGACCTCGAAGCCAAGTTCTCAGTCCGCAACGGTCGCTCCACCCGTTTCTGGCTCGATTTTTGGGTGGGCACTCGACCACTCTGGGAAGAGTACCCAGAGCTGTATGCTCTCGCGGTGTTGCCAAACCAAAGGGTGGCAGAGGCTTTGGCAGACCCACAGGCCATTGCTTTCTGTCGCAACCTGAACGAGCAGGAAGCCGCAAAGTGGAACGCTTTGCTGGACCTCGTCTCCCCCGTGTCGCTTTCCGAGGAGCAAGATAGGGTATCTTGGCGCCTAAATGCGTCCGGGAAGTTCTACGTCAAGTCTTTGTACCACAAATTGTGCCAAGGGACGGTGCAGAGAGAGGTTAAAGGCCTTTGGCGTGCGCGCGTGCCGCTGAAGATCAAAGTTTTTCTTTGGCAACTGCTCTGTGACCGTCTCCCCACCTCCATTAACATTGCTAAAAGGAACGGTCCAGCATCATGGCCGTGCGCGCTGTGCGGGATCCCAGAGGATGCTAATCACGTTTTCTTCCAATGCACTCTTGCGTGTTTCGCTTGGAGCGCTATGCGTGAGGCGGCTGGTGTCTCTTGGGACCCGCGATCCTCGTCCGAGCTAGTGGATCTACTGGACTCGGTTCAGGGTCAGGTCAAAAGGGTGCTTTGGACTAGCATAGGAGCGTTGCTTTGGTCCTTGTGGCTGACCCGTAACAAATTTACCATCGAAGGACAGTTTCCGGCGCACCCGGCTAACATCATTCACAAATGTTCTATCCTCTTGCAGCAATGGAGTCCGTTGGTGAAGCAGAAGGACGCTGATCTCATGAAGCTCGCCCAAGTTCGTCTCCACCAAGTCTATGCTGCGGCTAGGGAGCCGGTGTTGCCAACCTAAGGAAGGGCAACGTATTTTGTTTGGCGAGTCTGCGTACTCTAGGCCATGGGCTTCGGCCTTGTAACGCGATCGCTGCCAGGCTTAGAACCTCTATTCTTATGTTTGCTTTGCGTAGCTCTGACTTTTGTCCCTGTAGTGCTTGACCATGTGTTTGACACTCTGCCTGTTCCGTTGTGGGCTTTACTAATTTAAAGCCGGACGTTCTCAGCGTCTTCGTTTAAAAAAATAGTTGCATTCATGGTGACGGGGGCCGCGGGAGGGCAAACAGGGTAGGCCCTAGGTAGGTAGGGGAGAGCAGTTTCCTAGTGATTTAGTCCTGGGGAAACGACTCCACGACGGTGGTGATTTAGTCCTGGGGACAGACATGGGTACTACTGTGCTGAAGCGTCGTGACTGTAGTGATGTTGCTCCGTCACACACGGTGACCACGAGGTAGCATGCCGATGTCGACATTGGCATATCGCCTGGCTCGCTCTGTGTCAGTCTCGGAGTTCAGTTTTGGCATGAGCGTGTCTCTAAGTGTCCTAGGCCCAACAAAGGGGAGAGGGGGGGAGAAAAGGAGATGCTTCACTACACTCACATGGCTCATGTCCATGAGTGCACATATTTTGCATTGGGGTGGAACAGGGATCAAATGAATTCCCTTTTGATCACGGCCTCTTGTGTAGGTGTCCTATGATTCATAGAAGGCCTTCACAAAGCTTCAAGCCTAGATATATAATTCCATTTTTGGAAGGTTTAGGCCGGAAAGTTCAGATATTTATCGAGGGAAAATATTGAACTATGGAACCTCACGTTTTTGCATATTCATGGTATATATGATCATGAGATACCACAAGAATATTCTTTGCATTTATCCAAGAAGAAAAAAGGTGTACCTTCACAAATGGGTTAAACTAGAGAATTTTCTTTAATAAGGAAAGAAATATATTCTCGAAGGTGAAGGGCTTGGAAAGAAAATATGTGAGGTGCCTTGGGCAGGAGAAGATATGCCTAGTTTGACTTCACCATATTTGGGCAAGAGAAAGGGTTGCAAGAATTTGCTTAAATCCAAAGAAGAATCACTAAAATCCAGAAAGAGAAAGGAGGCGGGCAGAACAGACCAACCCACCGACGACAAAGATCATGATCGCCACCCTTAGCATCACGCTTGGGAGGGCTGCTCCCCAACAACCATGACCCCGTGTTGGCCGCCACAACGTCGGTCTTCTCGCCGGATCTTTCCGCACCCGCCTGGTTGTGGAAGGACCGCACTACATCGACGGTGGCTGTGATAGAAATTTAGGGTTTGCGGTCAATCCCCTAATTCCTCTGCGCTTATTCGTGGTGTCGCTCACAATTCGCATATGTGAGGCTAGGGGGTAGGGACCTTCTTATACTGCCTTTCCAAAGAGTCCACCTCTTATACAGATAAGATTCCTAGTTTTTTTTTCAACTAGTTTCCCGGATAGAGTCCAGATCAAATTACCAACCATGATCAAATTTGTCTGTTAACGGATACTACCCGTTGTGTCCCCGGAGCACGCGCTTGTGAGCAACGCGCCATAATAGAGTGTAAATTCCTCTAATTATGTAGATCAACATTAGGGTTGTAATCTAACTATACGATCTAGCTCCTTCCAATCATCAGTGTACCCGGGTAGTCTTTCCAATATATATAGCATATTGTGTTCCACTGATAATCGACCAGCTTCCTTAAGCATATAGCTTAAGTACATTCCAACAAGTGATAATTCCATGATAATCATGTAAAGTAATTCGATGCATAAATACATTTATAATCTCACAATGAGGTATTCCGGATATTAACAATTCCAAGTAATTTGAATATAGTTGTAGGACACATAATTCCAACATCTCCCACTTGTCCAAAACGATCATTCAAATATCCGTAAGCCCATAATATTAACATGCTTACCAAATACCTCCTTCTGTTAATATGTTTGCTTGTTGTGACACTTAAGATCTCTAGATACCTTTAGTTTCCGCCTAATAATTCCAGCATAGCTGTTCTCGGCGCCTCGAGTATTATTTCCTCGAGTGTAATTCCACCTTTATAGGCACCTTGAGTATTTTGTTTCCTCAAGTGAAATTCCGCATCAATTATTTCCAGTCACATATATCAATAATTTGAATAATTCCACATTGAGTCAAAATTTATGACAACCATGTGGAATAAAGTTTTGAAACCACATAAATATCATTCCAATCAGTAAATGAAGTTCCATCAGTAACCATGTTTTGAAAGAAATTCTTGACTTCAGTCAGTGAACCTGCACCATATTAGTACTGAAAATAATAATTGAATATGCGTACCTGGACTTATTTCTCATCTCGCAGATATAGTAATACCTTCCTCACTGTGTTTACCTTTAATATAAATTCCAGAACAAGTGACAGTTGCGATGCACTTTCCACAATCTTATATGATGTGTGAGATTCCCTTAGCTGCTCGTCGTTCCTTCCACTACTTGAATGCATCATAAATTCCGAAAGCTAAGGTACGATTGTATAACGAAGAAACGATAAATTTCCACACCATTATTATCCCTTTGTCCTCGGGAGTTCGAACATAATTCCTCACCGAGTTTGGTTCCAGGTACTTTAACAAGTTTGTAATTTTCCATAGGAAACGTTTCGAAAAATACCCTATGTTGTTCCACTCCTAAAAATATAGGAAGCTTCAAACCTTCCTTCCATATGAAAATTAAACATGACCAAGCTTTCACTTCCATCAATGTGACTTTATCATTACAAACAACAAAACAATGTTAACATATACTGTAATAATGAAAAATATTTCACACTTGCATTTGTAGATGACCTTCTATTCCATTGATGTGAAGCTTGTTATAAGACCATACATGAATATGTTCCATTAGCAAACCATCTCTTTAGTTCCTCTTTCCCTAAATCCAGGAGAAAGAGCGAGAGAGTTTCCACAAAGTATATTTCCTTTTGTGTGAAGAATTGAATAGCAAGAGTGGGTATATTTCCTTTTTAAGAGACTTCCTCTGAATTTTTTTTTAGAGTAGCTTCCTCCAACAACACATAACAATTATCCTGACATGATATTCCAGGTTAATTCCTCCCACTTATCCTAAGCATGTTAGTGTCAGGAGTTTCACTTGTAGTTTCCTTTGGTGTCAAGATTGTATTCTAGTGTAATTGCCAATAATTCCACCATTGTACATAAAAATATTGTGCTCCCACTTTCCACCAGTTTTCCTTTTCAAGATCAAAAAACATACCATTGATCCATTAGAATAACAATTAGCAAATTCCTGGTGTGTGTTTTGTAGTAATTTAGAATTTCCTTCCAAAACCAAATACTTCCTTCCAGTCTACAAACCATAAGGAGTGACTGTGCTAGATAAAAATAGTATAACTGCAATATGTTCTGCTTCTTCCAGAAAAAATAACAAGGGAGTATCAAAGATATTCAATTCCTCCACTCAATTATGAAGTATACAATATATCACGATGGAGAAAGTAGTTCCATGCTATTTCCGTATTAAATTGGCATATTCCTGAAGTGTACTCCCCCCACCAATCAGTGTACCTTCCGACTTGTATAGTGAAAGTAAACATATAACCATATAAAGTGCAATCATTGATGAGCGAAATGAAATAAACGATCCTACCTCTAGTGGGAGTGGAAAACAATTACTATAAGTGTGTGTGTGTCTATATATATATAAAGAATGGTGTGAAGCTTTTTATCTCCTTCCACCTTCAGAAAAGGTGTGCAAGTCAAATACCCATTATATACGTGCTTCGGAAAACCAAATTCCTCCCACTAAAGTTTTGAATTCCGGAACTTGTGACCAAGTCGTCCATGAAAAAATTAATAAATTCTAAGCATGTATTCCTATTATCAGCATTCCTCTCTATGGAGTTACGTTCCCCAAATAACAATCGGGTTTCTAACTTCCAATGAACCATCAAGAAAGAATAGACCATTGTGTGAAATTCCGTAATGCACTAATATTATCATTGAGCAATATTTCCACTCTTCCTTTTTCAAATAGTATTTCATAAATAATGTGTTCCAAGATAGAACCATAAATTAAATCCCTTCACACTGAAGTTGCATATAGAGTGTCCTATAACAATAATACTTTTCCTCCACAACGGAGTTTCATGGGAAAAATTCCAATTCCAAAGTGTATAAGATTTGGCAGTAATGACAAAACACACAATATATATAATTTCCTTTGGTACTGTTAGCATGCTAATAAAATTGCTATTGTTTTCCAGCAATATAATACATAGAAGCTTAACCAACAATCCAACTATTTAAAAAAAGGTGACTTATACATATTTAATGCAAGTATTAATAATGTGCATACTATTAAGTGAGAGTGAATTTCCTTAAATTTCCATGGAGTGGTTCCCATCTTCCTCCATAAATAAGTGATTGTCATAATAGACACTTTTTTTTTTTGAATTCCTTCTCATGCAATGTTAGTACAGTAGCGTATCCATCAACAATAATTTTCCTCCACAACGATGTTTGAGGGCATAATTTCCAATTCCAAGTTTATTAACTTTAGCATTTCCTTGGAATTGTTTGCATCGAAGTGTAACATTATATCATGGTAAATGATAACTAGAATGCACAACACAACTATTTTTTTTAAATAGTTGTAAATGGAAAAATTCCGTGCATACAAATTATAGACATACCTTCCACTTTGCCGATTGCATTGAAAAAATATTATATCTTCCTCTTCGAGGTGTAACCAATAAAATTTGGTCAGATCCTTCCCTCAGAGAGTTTCTATCTTCCTCCATAGTGCAAATAGTATCCCATATCGCAATGAAGTTAAATTGAAAAATCAATTATTCAATAAATTCCACATAGAGTTAACCAATATATATCCAACAATATGTATTTCCCGACAAATGCCGCAAGAAAGAATATATATTCCAGATCGCATTGATTTTCAGTGGCATGTAATATATCTTTTCCGGTTTGTGAATGTAAATAACATAATCATTATTCCAGCAGAAAGAAAAAAATTACTTCCTTTTCCAAACCGTGAACATAAAGCGCCACCAAAATCAATTTGTAGAACTCGGCAAAGAATACGCCGGAAGAATTTGACGTGCATATGCACATATTACGAATAAATTCCTTGCTTCAAGCCTGAAAATTTCAGAAGATCCAAACTGGCAAGTCCTATGAATTACAAGCATCCTTCCACGGTCCCATGTCGCTTCCGGGGTGGTCAACGCGCAAAACTTCCAGCAACGTGAACGCTGCGGCTGCGGCGCGGCCGGCCCGCTGGTTGATTTCCGCTCCACGTGAACTGGGCACGATTAGAAAGAATTCTCATCTTAGCCAGAAAAGAAATAAGGAGTCAAGGTTTCCTGGTGATGTCTGTACGAAGTACACTACTTCCTCGATCCACGTGCCAAGAAAATTGTGATGATTTGGCTGATTCCTTCCCTGACCTACGTGCATGGGTTGCTGCATACGAGTCAGACTCCAATTGATTTCCCAGATCAACGACCTGGTGCATCCGGCAGATGGGATCAACACAGAACCTCGCTCATGTATCTGTTGCAGTAGCGCATGGTTGAAGACCCCGACATAATTAGCAATAGTATCACCAGATCAATGCGAGAGACGAGCTGCGGAAGTCTTGTTGCGACCGAGCGGCCATGGGCGCGGCGGCGATTCCGTGTGTACGGCGCTGCTCATCCCCGATTGCTGTAGAATCTGGTGGCTTCGGGTCGGCGTCCGAGGTGACCAGCGAAATTTAGGGTTTGCGGTCTATCCCTAATTCCTCTGCGCTTATTCGTGGTGCCGCTCACAATTCGCATATGTGAGGTTAGGGGGTAGGGACCTTCTTATACTGCTTTTCCAAAGAGTCCACCTCTTATACAAATAAGATTCCTAGTTTTTTTTTTTTCAACTATTTTCCCGGATAGAGTCCAGATCAAATTACCAACCACGATCAAATTTGTCTGTTAACGGATACTATCCGTTGTGTCCCCGGAGCACGCGCTTGTGAGCAACGCGCCATAATAGAGTGTAAATTCCTCTAATTATGTAGATCAACATTAGGGCTGTAATCTAACTATACGATCTAACTCCTTCCAATCATCAGTGTACCCGGGTAGTCTTTTCAATATATATAGCATATTGTGTTCCACTGATAATCGACCAGCTTCCTTAAGCATATAGCTTAAGTACATTCCAACGAGTGATAATTCCATGATAATCATGTAAAGTAATTCGATGCATAAATACATTTATAATCTCACAATGAGGTATTCCGGATATTAACAATTCCAAGTAATTTGAATATAGTTGTAGGACACATAATTCCAACAGGCTGCACGCTCAACTGGTGAGTGCGATGTGGCAGCAGTACGACCGCCATTGCCGGCGAGGAACTCAGGCCAGAACTTACATAGCTTTTCTATTTGCTGGAGAAACAACATAACCACAACAAAAGTTCTATCAGGTAATCGACCGTTAGGCTTAATTCATGTGTAATCAGAACTTATTGGAATATTGTGCTATCAAGTCGAGCAGACGACTGCATGAGTAAATTAAAAGCAATTGAGAATCTTGTATTTTGAAAATAACTACTCCATCGTGTTAGCACCATTGATAGATGTTACCGTACTCAGGGGGAGCTAGCAGAGCATCAAATGTAAAATGCCAAAAGACCTGGCAATGTAGTATGATACAGAAATCCAGTGACAGCAAGGGATGGCAACGATCATCAATTTCATCATGTACACCAGATGCTTCCTCCTTTCACGACATAATGACATGTTCGACAAGTTATAGTACTGCTCTATGACAAAGAAAAAGGTCTACAGTAGCCTCCAATTCTACAAACGAAAATTTCCTCTTTCTATGTCAACCGTCAGAGACACTTTTCAGCAATTTCGTCGTCTCAGGTTCTACCTGCAAGTACATAGGTCTGCATTACGGCATCATAAGTTTCCGCATCAAGGCATTCAAGACTATTCAGGCACTCGAGGAAAGACTCCACACCAGCAACATCCTTTGACTCTTCATAGTGCTTCAGAAATCTGCTCACAAGCTCTTTCGATGGCACCCATTTGTGCGCCGTCACCATGTTCTTTGCATCTCCCAAGATCTCCAATGCCGCATTAACATCAGATTTATCCAAATAGAACTCTGCAAATATGCAAACTGTGCCCTCGTCGCAATGGCCCTGAGCCATTGTGCTCTGACGGATAGCCTCAGCTTCGTTTATCATACCCTTATCAAGGTAAGCTTTAATCATAATATTTATTATCCTCATGTCATAACGTTCATAGCTTGATTGCCACTCCTGGAAGATTTGCTGCAAAGACTCAAAGTCATCAATCATACGCAGAGCTTGAAGCATCACAAGATAGCTTCTGTTCAAGCATTTCTTGAATGTGGACTTCAACGACTCCCAGATCCTCTTCACCTCGGTTGAATTGCCACAACGGGCATGTAAGGAGAGGAGGGCAGTCCAGGACTGCAACTCAGCCTTGTCCATAACTTGCTCAACTTTCTTTAGGGCAACTTCTGCCTTGCCAAACAGCTCTAGTTTAATGTAATAGTTTGCCATCAGAGTGTACAAGGACCAGTGAACTGGAGCCACCTTCTGCAATTCTTCCAGGACCTTCTCCCCAGCGTCCAGGTCATTCATTGTGATATAGCTTTCTATCAAGGTGAAGTATGCAAACTTATCAGCACTTATACCACTTTCTCGCATTTCTTCAAATGTGGAGAGAACTTTCTCTGGCTGGCCTGCCTTTTGGTACAATTTCATCAAGTAGTTGTACACCAGTTTATCTGGAACAATATTTTTGGCTTTCATCTTCTCATAAAGCTCCAGACCTTTGTATGCCAACCCGTGGTTACCATAGCAGTTAAGCAAACAGGAATAAGTTTTCACTGACTTAGATATATTTGGCAGGCTCCAGAAATATTCTTCAGCTGCCTGTATCCCATGTACTTTTGAAACGAGGTCAAGCCGCACTGCCTGATGGCCAGGACTCAAGTTTGCTCCACGAGCTTCCATCCAGTCCAACAACTGGGTACATAACAACATGGGCGAAAATTATACAGTGAAAATAAAAAGATACTTTGCTCATTAAGAGATTGCACCAGAACAGCACATGGACGCTCGGTACCACAATATTATAGTGAACATAAAAAGAATATTAGGACAGACAAATGTCATCACCATCTGAACCTTCTGCTGTTAGAACATAAACCTTCATTTTCTAATGTTAAGTCTTATTTTTCTTCCCTCTAGAACATTTTCTCTCCAGGTTTTTTTGCCTATTCATGTGTGAGAATCGAGATCCCCGCTAAGCAGTAGAGTGTGTTATGGGCAAGCAACCAATGACAGATGAATTCCACGAAATTGGAAATTAACTCTGTTTAAGACCATTCTTAACCATAAATAGTTTTGTTATAGACATTATTGGTCAAACCTCTCCAGACTCTATACGCTTGATCTGCAGTTATTTGTACTAAACATGAAAAATACATTTTTTTTAAGAAAAGGAGGATGACTCCCGGCCTCTGCATCTGGGCGATGCATACGGCCACTTTATTAATTATTCTCACAAGACCTTACAAAGTCATACAACAGTAAGACTAAAGCCGCCGTCTAAGCAACAAACTGTCGCTACACCTATCCAGTTGATGAAGGGGCGCAGATAGCCTGGGCCTAATACCAAACAGACATCGCAGCCAAGCCTAACATCTAAGACCTGAGACCCCAACCTAGCCACTTGCCGGGTCTGGGGCACACACTGGTCCGGCGAGCTCTCAGAGGCCGCCGCCGCCAACTGCTACCGCTCCATCTTCAGAACTGTACTGATGCATCAACCTTGCTCGGTCTAGCTATCGTCGACGCCACCATGGCGCCCAACAACACCTCCTCCCTACGCGCAAACAGCTGAGCACGTCGCGGTCGCCACTGATACACCTCAGCGCCATGCTGCCAAGTACCACTAGCCGACACAGCTTGAAGTCCTTGGAAGATCTGTCGTGCGTAGCACCTGCCGACCAGGCATGACAAAGCGTAGCACCTGTCGGTCAGGCATGACTTGACATCTCCACCGAAGCTCCGTGCAAGACGAAGCCGCTCCACCTCCTGCCTCTAACTTCCAGCGCTGCTCCACAAACGATGCTCCCAAGAGAGAAACGACACCGCAGTGCCGCCATCGTTCGATCTGGAACACCAGATCCTAGGGTTTCCCCCGGAGCAGCACGGGTGGGTCGACAGAAGTTACACGACGATGCCTCCATCAAGGTAACGGCGAGAACGCCGCCATCGCCTGCCGTCGGCTCGGTTTTCACCGGCAACCATGTCTCCCCTACTCGCAGCCGGGACTAGATGATGGATCTCGAGATCCGATCACCAAGCTCTGGCCGGCCATCTCTGGAAGAAGATGACCACCACGCCCACCAGCGTCACCACGCCGGGCACGCGTCGCCGCCGGCACCCCCATGGTGCCTAGAGGCCGACAAGCCCCGACGAACACCAAGCCTCGCCAGCCGCCATGGCCCAGACCCAAGCACCACTAGATCCAGATCGGATCGGGGTCAAGGGCCCCAAGCCGCAGCCGCCGCGGAGGCGGCACCACTGAACGGTGCCCTGCCCTCCACCCCGCCGTAGGACCGAGTCATCGCCGGAGCTCCGCCGCGCCAAGCCGCCGCCGGAAGAACTCGCGCCGCCGCCGGGGGGAGAGAGAGACGCGCCAGGGAGAGGCCCCGCCGCCGCCGGCACTGCCTGGGCTTTGCCCGGCTGTGTCCCTCGGTGGCGGCGAGGGGGGAGGGAGGGTGGAGGGGGGCCGGCGGCGGAGGGCGCTAGGGTTCCCCCGAGTCGCCTCAGAGAGGGACGCGGTCAGGCCCGTCGACAAGGGTGTGCGAGCGGTGCGATCGCACAGGGCCCCCGAAATCATAGGGGCCCCGATCGAGGGAAAACCGTGTAACGGCTGCGGTTCATGCGCTGGTTTGCTGTCTTTTTCGGCTGGCTTGCTTGATCCGATTTAATCGGAAGAAACCTTGCACGAGAAGCGGAACGCACGGTACGCTGCACTAATACCCAGCCAACAGGCCCTCAGTTGGCCCAGTATTGATTTATCCACTCCCCTTTCGGCCCCGTTTGTAAAAGAGCAAGTAGAAAAATAAGGCAGGCTAGTTACGCTAATGGGCCTAATCGCTATGGCCGAGAGTGCTTGTTTCTTTAATGCCGCAGCCTCTAACCACAATAATATTTTCCAAGGAAAGTCGTAGCCATAAGCCTGGGATCAAAATAGATAAACGAAAAACTAGTTAGGGCTATTTTTTTTTGTTACAATCGTTCTCTTCCTGGTTCTTTTGACGTCCTCCTGTCATATCGAATGCAATGCCTACTATTAGAAGAGTGCTACTCGATTATGCATGCACTTAGTTTTAATCAAAATTAATAAGATTATCACACTAGCTGTAAGCTAATTTCTAATTGTAGTACTAATTCTTCGTTGTGTGCTCGTCTGCTACACTATCATTCTAAGAAAGACCCAATGGATTTTTATTTTGCGATAATAGAGTCAATGGATTTAAAGATTTTGTTTTAAGAAATACTCCCTCCATCCAGAATTACTTGTCGCGGAAAGAAATGTATCTAGACATATTTTAATTTTAGATATATTTATTTTATCATTTCTACGACAAGTAATTCGGGAAGGAGGGAGTACTAGACAGATGATGCTTTTTGATAGAACATGCGGTCAGTTTACAGTTTTATTACAATTCACAAAAGGGAAGTTTATTGTTTCAATTCTACGTTTACTCTTTAGCATTACTATCTAATATATTTTCCAACTATTGTATGAAATAACACATATTCGAAGCGATATATTAAGTGAAAATATGTCTAATTATATTAGTAATACAATTTTTTGCTAAATTTGGGCCCCATTTCGTATTCCGCACCGGGGCCCCGAATTCCTGGAGACGGCCCTGGACGCAGGGGACGGGAGCTGCAGCATAGAAGGCCCAAACATGAAAAAAAACATGTTTGTTTGAGACAAATTATCCATCAAAATTTTTCCAGCAGTCTGTCAGAAGCAATAAAGCCTGTTAACTACAGCACAACATTCATTGTTCCAACTGAACTAGCTCATGGCAAATGCATCTTTTTTCTCGTTTTTTTCTCTCTTTAGCATCGGCCTTCATGATTATCAATAATATTGAGTACTACTCGTAACTGATTGCAAATGGTAGTAGCACAAGAATCATTTTGGGGAGGAAAAAACATGCTTCATCGCTAATGCAGCATCGAACAACAAAAGGAAGAGATTTGGGGAAGGGGGATGGCACCTCGAGCGCGCTCTCGTTCTTCTTAAACCTGGTTAGTTCGCGGACGTACGCGAGGATCTGTTGCTGCGAGAGCCGGGACCTCTGCCGGAGCCATTCGTCCATCTCCGCCGCCACTATCCCCGGCGGTCTGCCGTCGGACACCTTGGAGATCCTCTTGTACAGCGGGACCCACGACGGCTCAAAGCCGCGCCTATCGGGACCTGCCGACTGGGCCTGAGGCTGGGCGAGCTCGTGCGCGAGTCTCGCCGGGGCAACGGAGATGCGCCGCCGCGCCTCCGCGGCGACCGCCCTGCGCAGCATGGGTGGCTGCCTGCCTGTGTTGTTGAGATCTTTTCTTTTTTTGAGCAAATGTTGAGATCTTTTTTTGTTCGGTGGGGGTGGTTCTATAGGTGGCCAAACGGGCCGGGCCAAACAGGGCAGCCCACGAGCACGCTGGCACGGCCCGCCATGGGCCAGCCACGGCACGGGTTTTTTTTTTTTGAGGGGTGAGAAAACCTTTATTCATCACCAAAATCCACATGTTGTGGGATACATCTAGGGTCATGGGGAGTGCCAAACAGGGCCGGTCCTGAGATTTTGAGGACCCGGGGCGAAGGTAACATTCGGGGCCCCTTAATATAATCATCATAACAATAGTAATTAATTTAATTCTACACGAAATGTTACCAATAAATACTTAACTACATCGAAAATCCATATTTATATAATAACTTATACACATTATTATCTTAAAATTTTCTTGTAACATTCTTTGATGCAAAGACGCTTATGATTGGTTGATGTCAATCTCGTCCTTCTTCCTCATGCATAATGTTGCCTAACCATTTAAGCTCTATTGGGTCATTGTTTATGCCAATTGTTCTTTCAATAATTTCAAGTTTGAAAAGTTTCTTTTAGCTGTTGCAAAAATCACATGTACAGTAAATCCGAATAAATCTTTACACACCATGAGTTTTTTAAACCCTTTCTTCAATGAAGTGATTCATATCAACCAAAACAAACAAATATTTAACATGAAAAAATTTCTCGCCTTCTAGAATTTCTTCTTGGTCAACTATTTTTATCAAATTGTTTCTTCCCATGTGGCAAGAAACTTTGCTTGAAATTGTCGGGAATAGTAATATGATATACCTCAGATTGATTGGATCGGGGCAATGATGTGATGTGCATGTCTGGTGGCAGGTGCTCGGCGATGTACGCGTGCGCTAACTCCATCAGTGTCAATTTTTAGGAGCCAGGCGATGTTCGTGCTCCGTCTTCTCTGCGTATAGCGCCTTAGACCAACCAGCCCTCTGCGACTTGGGATCTGAAGTTTGGAACAAGGGAACAGAGAATAGAAAATTTGGGATGAACACATGGCGCACGATCGTCTTTTTTTAGGAGAATGTTTCACGATCGTAAGGAATAAGGAAAGAGATCGGTACTTGTGCCAAAAAAAGAAGGAAAGAGGACGGGGACGACGTGATTTACGTGCGTACGCTGATCTTTTTTCCCTCGCGATCTGATTGACGTGATTTACGTACGTACACTATTATTACCTGCCATCCCTTGCTAGGCTACTTTCTTTTCAGCAAGAGCTATGGGCCGATGGGCTACTATACCTTTATACGTACATGACACCTGAAGGGGGGCCCTGAATCTTGGGGGCCCGGGGCGGCCGCCCCCCCTGCCCCCCCTCAGGGCCGGCCCTGATCATATTTTTCAAGATTTATATGTATCTCACGGCATCAAGTATCGATGTAGCCAGTGATAATCGAGTTCTGCGCAACCGAAACAGCTGCATGCATGAGTCTCTTCCAGTATTAGCTACTAGAAACAAGAGCAAAATTATTTGCTTATCATCGGCATACTTGTTTAATTTGACCTGAACCTGTGCATCCTGGCCTACTGCCGCTTGCAGCAACAGGACTGCTTGCAAATCATATCATTCGGCAATCTTATTTTCCTTGTTGACCTGATCATGACTTTTTGCTCATCCCTTTAGCAATTATTATTAACCACAACACATAAAATCCTCTTCTGCTTGCTGCGCTTCGTAGTTAATACTAAGACGTTTTAGATCACTAAAGTTGTTATCTATACCGTCTTATATTAGTTAAGGCATTTCTAATCGATCCCCTAAAAATAGTGAAGTATCCGGTGAAGTAAACCCTTAGTGGAGTATATTTACTCCAGTAATTTTTGGCCGGACCTAGCCGATCCCCTATATTTAAC
>LR880971.1:122515777-122528555 GCA_904067115.1 Aegilops sharonensis | reverse complement strand
TTGCCCATGAGGCATGGTTCGCATGTGTCACATGATTCATAATCGAGAGACTCTAAAAGTCCATCAGCATGGAGCTTCTTCATGCGCTTGACACCAATGTGACCAAGGCGGCAGTGCCACAAGTATGTGGGACTATCGTTATCAACTTTACATCTTTTGGTATTCACACTATGAATATGTGTAACATCACGTTCGAGATTCATTAAGAATAAACCATTGACCATCGGAGCATGACCATAAAACATATCTCTCATATAAATAGAACAACCATTATTCTTGGATTTAAATGAGTAGCCATCTCGCATTAAACGAGATCCTGATACAATGTTCATGCTCAAACTTGGCACTAAATAACAATTATTGAGGTTTAAAACTAATCCCGTAGGAAATGTAGAGGTAGTGTGCCGATGGCGATCACATCGACCTTGGAACCATTCCCGACATGCATCGTCACCTCGTCCTTCGCCAGTCTCTGCTTATTCCGCAGCTCCTGCTGTGAGTTACATATATGAGCAACGGCACCGGTATCAAATATCCAGGAGTTACTATGAGTACTGGTAAGGTACACATCAATTACATGTATATCAAATATACCTTTAGTGTTGCCGGCCTTCTTGTCTGCTAAGTATTTGGGGCAGTTCCGCTTCCAGTGACCCTTCCCCTTGCAATAAAAGCACTCAGTCTCAGGCTTGGGTCCATTCTTTGACTTCTTCCCGGCAACTGGCTTACCGGGCACGGCAACATCCTCGCCGTCCTTCTTGAAGTTCTTCTTACCCTTGCCCTTCTTGAACTTAGTGGTTTTATTGACCATCAACACTTGATGTTCTTTCTTGATTTCCACCTCTGCCGACTTCAGCATTGAAAATACTTCAGGAATAGTTTTCACCATCCCCTGCATATTGTAGTTCATCACAAAGCTCTTGTAGCTCGGTGGGAGCGACTGAAGGATTATGTCAATGACCGCCTAGTCCGGGAGGTTAATGTCCAGCTGGGACAGGCGGTTGTGCAACCCAGACATTTTGAGT
The DNA here is from genome assembly GCA_904067115.1 of Aegilops sharonensis. NCBI lineage: Eukaryota > Viridiplantae > Streptophyta > Magnoliopsida > Poales > Poaceae > Aegilops > Aegilops sharonensis. The sequence continues at coordinate 122,527,530 of LR880971.1, read as the reverse complement.
ATGTGCTCACTGACAGAACTATTTTCCTCCATCTTACAACTATAGAACTTGTCGGAGACTTCATATCTCTGAACCCGGGCATGAGCTTGGAAAACCATTTTCAGCTCCTTGAACATCTCATATGCTCCTTGTTGCTCAAAACGCTTTTGGAGCCCCGGTTCTAAGCTGTAAAGCATGCCGCACTGAACGAGGGAGTAATCATCAGCACGAGACTGCCAAGCGTTCATAACGTCTTGGTTCTCTGGGATGGGTGCTTCACCTAGCGGTGCTTCTAGGACATTTGTTTCTTGGCTGCTATGAGGATGATCCTCAGGTTCTGGACCCAGTCCGAATAGTTGCTGCCATCGTCTTTCAGCTTCGTTTTCTCTAGGAATGCGTTGAAGTTCATGGTGACATGAGCGTTGGCCATTTGATCTACAAGACATTTTGCAAAGATTTTAGACTAATGTTCATGATAATTAAGTTCATCTAATCAAATTATATAATGAACTCCCACTCAGATTTGACATCCCTCTAGTCATCTAAGTGTTACATGATCCGAGTCGACTAGGCTGTGTCCGATCATCACGTGAGATGGACTAGTCATCGTCGGTGAACATCTCCATGTTGATCGTATCTTCCATACGACTCATGTTCGGCCTTTCGGTTACTTGTGTTTCGAGGCCATGTCTGTACATGCTAGGCTCGTCAAGTTAACCTAAGTGTTTTGCATGTGTAAAACTGTCTTACACCCGTTGTATGTGAACGTAAGAATCTATCACACCCGATCATCATGTGGTGCTTCGAAACGATGAACTTTAGCAACGGCGCACAGTTAGGGAGAACACTTTCTTGAAATTATTATAAGGGATCATCTTATTTACTACCGTCGTTCTAAGTAAACAAGATGCATAAACATAATCAACATCACATGCAATTATATAGTAGTGACATGATATGGCCAATATCATATAGCTCCTTTGATCTTCATCTTCGGGGCTCCATGATCATCTTGTCACCGACATGACACCATGATCTCCATCATCATGATCTCCATCATCGTGTCTCCATGAAGTTGCTCGCCAACTATTACTTCTACTACTATGGCTAACACGTTTAGCAATAAAGTAAAGTAATTTACATGGCGTTTCTCAATGACACGCAGGTCATACAAAAAATAAAGACAACTCCTATGGCTCCTGCCGGTTGTCATAATCATCGACATGCAAGTCATGATTCCTATTACAAGAACATGATCTCATACATCACATATATATAATTCATCATTCATCACAACTTTGGCCATATCACATCACAAAACACTTGCTGCAAAAACAAGTTAGACGTCCTCTAATTGTTGTTGCAAGTTTTTACGTGGGTGCAATAGGGTTCTAGCAAGAACATTTTCTTACCTACGTGAAAGCCACAACGTGATTTGTCAACTTCTATTTACTCTTCATAAGGACCCTTTTCATTGAATCCGCTCCAACTAAAGTGGGAGAGACAGACACCCGCTAGCCACCTTATGCAACTAGTGCATGTCAGTCGGTGGAACCTGTCTCACGTAAGCGTACGTGTAAGGTCGGTCCGGGCCGCTTCATCCCACAATACCGCTGAAGCAAGATAAGACTAGTAGCGGCAAGAAAGTTGACAACATCTACGCCCATAACAAATTGTGTTCTACTCGTGCAATAGAGAACTACACATAAACCTGGCTCTGATACCACTGTTGGGGAACGTTGCATAAAATAAAATTTTCCTACGTTCACCAAGATCCACCTATGAGTTCATCTAGCAATGAGAGAGAGAGATGCATCTACATACCCTTGTAGATCGCGTGCGGAAGCGTTCAAGAGAACGAGGTTGAGGGAGTCGTTCTCGTCGTGATCCAAATCACCGGAGATCCTAGCACCGAACGGACGGCACCTCCGCGTTCAACACACGTACGGTCAGCGTGATGTCTCCTCCATCCTGATCCAGCAAGGGGAAAGGAGAGGTTGATGAAGATCCAGCAGCACGACGACGTGGTGGTGGATGCAGCAGGACTCCGGCAGGGCTTCGCCAAGCAACTGCGAGAGGAGGAAGAGGTGTAGCAGGAGGAGGGAGGCGCCAAGACTCAGGGTGCGGCTGCCCTCCCTCCCCCCTCCTTTATATAGGCCCCCAGGGGGGGCGCCGGCCCTGGAGATTGAATCTCCCAAGGGGGCGGCGGCCAGGGGGGTGGAGTGCCCCCCAAGGCAAGTGGTGCGCACCCCACCCTAGGGTTTCCAACCCTAGGCGGAGGGGGGCCCAAGTGGGGGGCGCACCAGCCCACCAGGGGATGGTTCCCTCCCCACTTCAGCCCACGGGGCCCTCCGGGATAGGTGGCCCCACCCGATGGACCCCCGGGACCCTTCCGGTGGTCCCGGTACAATAACGGGTGACCCAGAAACTTTCCCGATGGCCGAAACAGCACTTCCTATATATAATTCTTTACCTCCGGACCATTCCGGAACTCCTCGTGACGTCCTGGATCTCATCTGGGACTCCGAACAACTTTCGGTTTGCTGCATACTCACATTCATACAACCCTAGTGTCACCGAACCTTAAGTGTGTAGACCCTACGGGTTCAGGAGACATGCAGACATGACCGAGACAGCTCTCCGGTCAATAACCAACAGCGGGATCTGGATACCTATGTTGGCTCCCACATACTCCTCGATGATCTCATCGGATGAACCACGATGTCGAGGATTCAAGCAACCCCGTATACTATTCCCTTTGTCAAACGGTATGTTACTTGCTCGAGATTCGATCGTCGGTATCCCAATACCTCGTTCAATCTCGTTACCGGCAAGTCACTTTACTCGTAACGTAATGCATGATCCCGTGACTAGACACTTGGTCACTTTGAGCTCATTATGATGATGCACTACCGAGTGGGCCCAGTGATACCTCTCCGTAATATGGAGTGACAAATCCCAGTCTCGATCCGTGTCAACCCAACATACACTTTCGGAGATACCTGTAGTGCACCTTTATAGTCACCCAGTTACGTTGTGACGTTTGGTACACCCAAAGCACTCCTATGGTATCTGGGAGTTAAACGATCTCATGGTCTAAGGAAGAGATACTTGACATTGGAAAAGCTCTAGCAAAACGAACTACACGATCTTGTGCTATGCTTAGGATTGGGTCTTGTCCATCACATCATTCTCCTAATGATGTGATCCCGTTATCAATGGCATCCAATGTCCATAGTCAGGAAACCATGACTATCTATTGATCAACGAGCTAGTCAACTAGAGGCTCATTGGGGACATGTTGTGGTCTAAGTATTCACACGTGTATTACGATTTCCGGATAATACAATTATAGCATGAATAAAAGACAATTATCACGAACAAGGAAATATAATAATAATCCTTTTATTATTGCCTCTAGGGCATATTTCCAACACCCGGGTCCCTCGATGGTGGCGGCGAGGGTCGCTGCTCGACAGTGCGTCCCTCCTCCTCCTGAGCCCGTGGTGGCGGAACCGACCTAGAGGGGAAGGGGGAGGGGGCGAGGCCGTGGGCGAGGCCGGGGCAGAGGTCGTAGTGCTCAGGGAAGAGGAGGACGGGGCGGCGCGCCGGCTTCACCCCCGCCAATGGTGCCTGACGGTGTCCTGGACTAGGGGGTACTCACCACGTCGTCCCCCAATCGGTTAGATTGGGACGAATACCCCCAGGGCCATATACTCATGGGCCAGTCCGGACAGCCGCCGCATACAAGGAAGAATCCACAAGACTTGGCGATCAAGACAAGGACTCCTCCCCCACCGGCGTATTCGGCTAGGACTCTTGTTATCCTAGGCCTCTGGTGCATTATATAAACCAGGGCCAGGCTAGTCGACACATGTACAACAACAATCATACCATAGGCTAGCTTCTAGGATTTAGCCTCTCTGATCTCGTGGTAGATCAACTCTTGTAACATCCACATCATCAATATCAATCAAGCAGGACGTAGGGTTTTACCTCCATCAAGAGGGCCCGAACCTGGGTAAAACATCGTGTCCCTTGCCTCCTGTTACCATTGATCCTAAGACGCACAGTCCGGGACCCTCTACCCGAGATCCGCCGGTTTTGACACCGACATTGGTGCTTTCATTGAGAGTTCCGCTGTGTAATCGGCGAAAGGATCAATGGCTCGACTGCAGGTCAACTGCGACGTCGGCTTCTTCGTCACCAGCTCGATTGGCCACCTTGGCTTGACCGAGGACTGCGCCCTACCTCCGATCGTCATGTTCGTATGAAGGCCTTCATCAACACCAACTCCGATCGCTATTAAGATCATGGAGGAGTCATCCATGGAGCTCGGGGGCTCAACGTCAACATTGCCCTCAGGCGACCGTGCTGTTTTTCTGGACAACAAACTTGTATCCGCCGCCACCGCCTCCTCGAGTGTCTCCTAAACGATTACTTCAGTGGAATTATGCGGAATTAAGTCTACAAGAACCCTGCAAAAATTTCGTCAAGTTCCGATGGAGGAATCTCCGGCAACCTCCGATATACCGGAGCCCTGTTGAATCTGGACGAGAATCCGGACGAGTTTAGGGCGTGGTATCCAGCGTCTTGCTCGGATGTCCTTTGGAGGATCCAACCGTTGATTTGCTGCGGAATTCCCTTATCTACCACCTGCCAAAAATTTAGCTCGATCCGACCGTCCAAACTCCGGGAAACTTCCGATTAGTGCATCACTTTTCGGATCTGTTTTCTGCGCGAAAACGAATCCGACCCGAGTTCGTCTTTTTTATGAACGGGATTTCAGACATCCTTTTTGAAGGAAGTTTTGTATGGGGTATTGTGTTTTGTTCCCGAACACATCCCACTAACTTTAAGATCTTTTGAACATGATCTTCAACATCATGCTGGTGTCAAACCAGTCCGGCAATATTGCTCCACGGCTGCCGACCTGCGCTAGACACGTCGTCACTTTGTTGAGCCAAGCTCAACTTCTTCGGATCATCATCTTGGCAAGCCGAACAAGAGTCCGGCATCGCGAAGGATAAATCATCACCAACATAGCCGCCCCACGGATTACACGGAGCGGGCATACCGGCATCGCCGCACGGTCGCTTCATCAAGCCGGCATCGACCACGTCACGACCTGCATCGGCAGGGCCGCACTATTGCTTCTTCAAGCTGGTGTCCATCACGCCGACCTACTTCGACATCTCGGCTGGACCGGGGGCTTCGCCATCTCTTCATCAACCTACTCCGGACACTTCGGCGTCACTAGCCGACCAGGCATTGGGTGCGCGGATCTAGTCCCAATTTTGGGAATCACCTTCCTTCGGATTGCTACAACAAATAAACCAGGTGCTATTAATCCTAGTGTTTCTTTTTTGCTTGTTTGGGTTAATTATTCCCAAGGAATTATTACTCTGGTTAGTCCATCATATGTACACAGGTCTATCAAATAGTGGCCGCATTATCGACGGTCGCGTGATGGTTCGGTCAGTTTCCGTACATAGTCCGGCGAACGCCGCATCCGGAACTCGGACCGACCTGGGAATCCAGGCTTTGCCACGCCTTCATTTCATTACGCCGACGACCTGCATCTACATCGACTTCAGCGCCAGGCCATATTTCTTTTATTACTCACTTTGCATAAATTATTTATTATGCAACAATTTTTTTTACTATTATCTCTGGTTTGCACTATTTTTTGTGCACAGGAAAATGATCCAGCCAGACTATATCCTTTGACGTCACCTCGGCTGGACGGGGGGCTTCGTCAACACTTCATTACCCCATGCTAGGGACTTCGGCATCACTCTGCCGTCCTGCATTGACCATGCTATGTCACCACTTCACAGTGCCGAGCTCTTTGCTCCGCCACCTCGGGACCGGCTTGGGGGATGGAACCTTGTCCCGCATCAAGCTCGGACCGCATCGTCAATACCGAACATATTAACCAGCTAAGTTGCCTTCGTGCTCAAAGTTTTAAAATTTCTAACTTGTGTTCGGTTCGACCAAGCATTATACTTTCTCGGAAAAAAAGTTGCTTGTAAAAATATTCCTTGTCGAAACTTTGTTCGCACACACTTGACGCGCTACCCGCGCTCATTATACCTGGGGGCTTCTTTAACAGAAGCTTATTAATACGGGTTTTATGCCCAACACATGTGTCACACTTCCGCATGTACCTTTTATTCACCATTATATGCATCGATATGACTTAAGTTTTGGCCAAGCTGGGTTGCCTGGCTCCTGTGCTTACCCCTACGTTCCCGATTGTTCGGCTAGGTGGTAAAGGGAGGACCTCTGCGATTGTTACTGCCGGGTCAGCCGGATGTGTACCTCAGACTGGGTGAAGCCGAAAGCTAGCGTTCTTAAGGGAATACTCGGTCGGTGAACTAAAAGACGATTTCTTACCTATTTATTTACCTGCCCCCAGATGTTTTTCTGCTCTTTTCGCGGTCCAGACATGCACTTTAGGGCATGCCTCCCAGGGAAAGGAACCCCTAACGGAACTATTCTCCCTGGAAGATGTTTCTTACTAACCATGTAATATGACATAACTAGTTGGGCACTTGTCTGATAAAGCACTAATGACCCCTACGCCTGGTCTCCATGCATGCCCCGGTTTTTATAACCGCGAGGGTATTCGGACACACTCCAGACTATTGGGTCCAGAGGTTGAAGCGAAAAGGTCCGCTACGACAAACGATCTACAATCCGGCTAGAAGGCATTCTACATGTCACCTTACATTTTATAGTCAAACTTTTACCCAAGTCACTTGGGGGCTCTTATGTTTATTTGAGCCATTTCATACTAAGTGTTTTTCTTCTTAGTCGTTGCAAAGTTAAAGCACGGCAGAAGCACCTTTTTTTTCTAAAGTCCAATTTTCAGATTGGCACCGAACACTTGATCTTGTTCGGACGTCCTGTTTTTACTGACGTTTTTTGGTTTTCCAAGCTTTTGGCACTTTTAACTATTTGTGTGTTTTCAGCACAAGTCTCGCAGTGCAACGCCGAACACATTTAGAGATTCGGCAAAAACATTCTCGGATATTGCTATATATGCATCAGTTTCGAATTGTGTCTTCGGTCAATAGTTGGGTTGCCCGGCTCCCGCGCTTGCCTCCTACGTTCCGCTTTGTTCGGCTAGGTGGGCAAAGGGAGAACCACTGCGATTGTGCTTCCAGCTCGCATGGTCAAGCACCTCAGTGGAGAAAGCCGAAAACTGACTGTCACCATAGGTGTAAACTGGTGAGCGATCCGATGACTATATTAAATGACGGACCATTCATAAAATTGGCCGAAGTGTTTCCGGCTTGACCTCGACTGTCGCCGAACACTACCGGGGGCTATTAACTGGCCTCCCAAACTAAATCCTCGATCTTTTGCTCTTACATTGGAGCTGAGGTTTCATGATCATGCTTCGCATGACAACCCAAAGAAAGGAACCGATAGCGGGACTATTTTCTTTGGAAGACATTTCTTCTGTTAAACAGTAATATAACATATCTCTTTGCATACCTTTGTTTATAAAACCGTATGGCCAGATTGCCTTGTTTGTCGTAAATCTTTGCCCTCATAAAGGCTTTATAAAGTAGGACAAACACTCCTCGGCTACTGGCCGAGGAGGTTGAAGCCGATGGTCGGTCAACAAAGTTTTGTACAATGCGGATCCGAGCATTAATGACGTAAAGTACTTGGATACATAGAGTCATTACACATAATTTGTGATTTTACTATGGATATCGATCCTTAATTCGGCCTCCCGTGCCCGCATTAAGGCTCGGGCGCTACTGGGCTTCGGGCTTATTATTCACAAATATTAAAGGGGCACATTGATCCCCTGATCTGGTGTTGCCACCCGACCAGTGTCTCGAGGGCTACTGCATTGCTTGTTCTATGCAGAAAATCTGAAGTGCAATACAGTTTCTGAGGAGATTTTGATCCTCAGGTTGGTTGGCCACACCCAACCTGAGTCTCGAGGTCTGAGCACGCCGCTTTTTGCGTCCCGAAGTATTCTGCCGAGCTAGGACTTGATCCTCAGACCGATTTTGCAAATCAACCTGAGTCTCAGCAGCTACGGGGATCAGCGGTCTTATGTCATCCTTCATGGGCATCTCGGGTTTTAGACCGATACCCACCTTGAGGGCTACTGGCTATGTATCTCGGCAGAGAATAAATTGCACCACCACGGAAGCAGTCCGGCATAAAGCTCGAGCGCTAGTGGCTGGCTCCATAGAGGGCATTTCCGGCATTAAGCTCGGCTAAACTCCTTCAAAACTTATTTGAACCAAGGTGATTTACGACACCTCGGATACAGTCCGGCGTTGGAGCTCGGATACATAGTCCGGCGTTGGAGCTCGGAAACAGTCCGGCGTTGGAGCTCGGATACATAGTCCGGTGTTAGAGCTGGGAAGTAGTCCGGCATTGGTGCTCGGCTGCAAAAGATACCTCGAATGCAGTCCGGCGTTGGAGCTCGGACGCAAGAGGACGCTGCCGCCCGGGAACAACTTCAAACCCGAGGTGTAGCATAAAAATAACAAGGCATTGATAAAGGCCGTAAACTTAAAGGGGCTCCTCGGATACCCGACGTGTAAGCTCGTCGAATGCATTTCGGCGATCCTCTAGATCGAAGATGAGAAGATTTGTTGAACCAGTTTTCAAGACCGACGACCGAAGATGAAGAACAGTTCAGAAGAATCGAGGAGCGTCCCTAACTTGAAGACCGGTTCAGGGGGCTACTGACGGTGTCCTGGACTAGGGGGTACTCACCACGTCGTCCCCCAATCGGTTAGATTGGGCCGAGGACCCCCGGGGCCGTATACTCATGGGCCAGTCCGGACAGCTGCCGCATACAAGGAAGAATCCACAAGACTTGGCGATCAAGACAAGGACTCCTCCCCCACCGGTGTATTCGGCTAGGACTCTTGTTATCCTAGGCCTCTGGTGCATTATATAAACCAGGGCCAGGCTAGTCGACACATGTACAACAACAATCATACCATAGGCTAGCTTCTAGGGTTTAGCCTCTCTGATCTCGTGGTAGATAAACTCTTGTAACATCCACATCATCAATATCAATCAAGCAGGACGTAGGGTTTTACCTCCATCAAGAGGGCCCGAACCTGGGTAAAACATCGTGTCCCTTGCCTCCTGTTACCATTGATCCTAAGACGCACAGTCCGGGACCCCCTACCCGAGATCCGCCGGTTTTGACACCGACACTTTCCCGATGGAAGGCCATGTCGGAGACCAGCCCCGCGAGTTCTTCATTAGGCTGTGCCGGCCTCCGCGTCACCGTCTTCATCTTCCCACCCCGTTTGCTCGGGAGATGGAGCGTGACCAACCCCAATCCCTCAGATTGCACATGAGGGGTTGTGGGAATGGGGGCACGCAGGTCGACGTCGACTTCCCGGCTCCTCGGGTCATGTACCTCCGTCGTGGGTGGAAGACGTTCGCTCGCATCCACAGCCTGATGGCGGGGCTCGTCCTCTACTTCAAATTGATGGAGGACGGCCTGCTCTCCGTCAAGGTATTCGGAGACTTCTGGACTCGCCTGAAGTGCTGCGTGGAGAGCTCCTTCGATGGAGATTCCGACGACGGAAGCTCTTCCTCAAGCGAAAGTGATGAGGAGGACAACGGGGCAGATGACGGGGATGAGTCCGACTAGGCGTCGGATGCCCCGCGCCTGGGCGGGTGCGGCAGCAGCAGCATCTGCACCTGGCCGCTCCTCCGGCAGGGTTTTGCCGGGGGTGGGGCCAGCTCCTTGAACTTCTCGGGGTCGTCTCCTTGGGCGGATGGCGTCGGGAGGCTGCTGAAGAGGAAGAGGGCGGGCGGCAAGGCCTTCAACTCGGAGTACGCGGGCACCGACGCCTTCGTCGCGTACTGCCGGTTCTACCGCCTCGTCTTCCAGCTCCTTTCCCGGCACCGTTATCACCGGCCTACCCGTGGGCGGCCACCGAGGTGTTCTCTTGGTGCTTTCTGCTGCTCGCAGCTCTCCTAGGCGCCCCTTTTGTCCTCTCGCCTCCTTGACCTACCTCTTGAGGAGAGGGACAAGAAAGGGATCACGGGCACCTTATCTCCTTTTTAATCTGTAAGCCTTCAGGCCTTGTTAAATTTAAAGCTTGTAATCCCCTTTGTTCATGTTTTTTATTCCGTACGGACTGTACCTATTGTGGGATGCTTTTAATGAAAAAGGGATGTTTGCCGGGTTTTTCGTTCATGGGCAGACCCCGCGACAAGGAACGAATCCTTGTTATAATTTAAGATAAACGTTTTCACCCGGCAACAGGCCTTGCCGTCCCCCTACTTCGCTCGACCATTCTCGCGCCCTTGGCGGAGGCAGGGATGAAGCTGGCTTAGGATCCTTGTTCTACTTCCTTGCCACCGCGGCTACAACCAAATCTGGGCCCAGGAGATAATCCTTGGGTATAGAAAAGGGGAGCATGATGGCCTAGAAATAAAACGAGGTTTCGCATATCCCAGTTCCGTTCCGAAATGCATGATAGAGGATGAAAGACTTATCTGGATCTGCAACCCCCGGCAACCTTGCCTTGCGGCGGTTGGATCCTCGTGCTTGCAACCCCCGGCAACTCTGGTTTGCCGGGGTCGGGACGCCGGTCCATTTCCCTTCTTCCAAGTAGCTCAGCAGAAGTGTTCATGTGCCCTGCGAACCAAAGGAGGATAGAAAAGAAACAAATGTTGGGGAACGTAGTAATTTCAAAAAATTTCCTACGCACACACAGGACCATGGTGATGGCATAGCAACGAGAGGGGAGAGTGTCTGTCCACGTACCCTCGTAGACCGAAAGCGGAAGCGTTATAACAACGCGGTTGATGTAGTCGTACGTCTTCACGATCCGACCGATCCAAGTACCGAATGTACGGCACCTCCGTGTTCAGCACACGTTCAGCTCGATGACGATCCCCGGACTCCGATCCAGCAGGGTGTCGGGGATGAGTTCCGTCAGCACGACGGCGTGGTGACGATGATGATGCTCCACCGACGCAGGGCTTCGCCTAAGCTCCGCGACGATATGACTTCACTGGCGCAGGGCTTCGCCTAAGCTCCGCGACGATATGACCGAAGTGGAATATGGTGGAAGGGGGCACCGCACATGGCTAAGGAACAATCCGTAGATCAACTTGTGTGTTATGGGGTGCCCCCCTGCCCCCGTATATAAAGGATCAAGGGAGGAGGTGGCCGGCCTAGGAGGGGCGCACCAAGGGGGGAGTCCTACTCCCACCGGGAGTAGGACTCCTCCTTTCCTAGTAGGAGTAGGAGAGAAGGAGGGGAAAGGAGAAGGGAAGGAAGGAGGGGGCGCAGCCCCTCCCCCTAGTCCAATTCGGACTAGGCCTTGGGGGGGCGCGCGGCCTGCCCTAGGCAGCCCCTCTCTCTTTCCCGCAGGGCCCAATAAGGCCCAATACTTCTCCCCGGCGAATTCCCGTAACTCTCCGGTACTCCGAAAAATAACCGAATCATTCGGAACCTTTCCGAACTCCGAATATAGTCGTCCAATATATCGATCTTTACGTCTCGACCATTTCGAGACTCCTCGTCATGTCCCCGATCTCAACCGGGACTCCGAACTCCTTCGGTACATCAAAACTCATAAACTCATAATATAACTGTCATCGAAACCTTAAGCGTGCGGACCCTACGGGTTCGAGAACTATGTAGACATGACCTAGAACCATTCTCGGTCAATAACCAATAGCGGAACCTGGATGCCCATATTGGTTCCTACATATTCTACGAAGATCTTTATCGGTCAAACCGCATAACTACA
>LR880971.1:122473035-122499728 GCA_904067115.1 Aegilops sharonensis | reverse complement strand
CAGTTGCCGATAACTCGGTTACAAAACATGATCATCTCATACAATAAAATATAGCATCACGTCTTGACCACATCACATCACAACATGCCCTGCAAAAACAAGTTAGACGTCCTCTACTTTGTTGTTGCAAGTTTTACGTGGCTGCTACGGGCTGAGCAAGAACCGTTCTTACCTACGCATCAAAACCACAACGATAGTTTGTCAAGTTGGTGTTGTTTTAACCTTCGCAAGGACCGGGCGTAGCCACACTCGGTTCAACTAAAGTGAGAGAGACAGACACCCGCCGGTCACCTTTAAGCAACGAGTGCTCGGAGCGGTGAAACCAGTCTCGCGTAAGCGTACGCGTAATGTCGGTCCGGGCCACTTCATCTCACAATACCGCCGAACCAAAGTATGACATGCTGGTAAGCAGTATGACTTATATCGCCCACAACTCACTTGTGTTCTACTCGTGCACATGTCATCAACGCATGAAACCAGGCTCGGATGCCACTGTTGGGGAACGTAGTAATTTCAAAAAATTTCCTACGCACACACAGGACCATGGTGATGGCATAGCAACGAGAGGGGAGAGTGTCTGTCCACGTACCCTCGTAGACCGAAAGCGGAAGCGTTATAACAACGCGGTTGATGTAGTCGTACGTCTTCACGATCCGACCGATCCAAGTACCGAACGTACGGCACCTCCGTGTTCAGCACACGTTCAGCTCGATGACGATCCCCGGAATCCGATCCAGCAGTGTGTCGGGGATGAGTTCCGTCAGCACGACGGCGTGGTGACGATGATGATGCTCCACCGACGCAGGGCTTCGCCTAAGCTCCGCGACGATATGACTTCACCGGCGCAGGGCTTCGCCTAAGCTCCGCGACGATATGACCGAAGTGGAATATGGTGGAAGGGGGCACCGCACATGGCTAAGGAACGATCCGTAGATCAACTTGTGTGTTATGGGGTGCCCCCCTGCCCCCGTATATAAAGGATCAAGGGAGGAGGTGGCCGGCCTAGGAGGGGCGCACCAAGGGGGGAGTCCTACTCCCACCGGGAGTAGGACTCCTCCTTTCCTAGTAGGAGTAGGAGAGAAGGAGGGGAAAGGAGAAGGGGAGGAAGGAGGGGGCGCAGCCCCTCCCCCTAGTCCAATTCGGACTAGGCCTTGGGGGGGCGCGCGGCCTGCCCTAGGCAGCCCCTCTCTCTTTCCCGCAGGGCCCAATAAGGCCCAATACTTCTCCCCGGCGAATTCCCGTAACTCTCCGGTACTCCGAAAAATACCCAAATCATTCGGAACCTTTCCGAACTCCGAATATAGTCGTCCAATATATCGATCTTTACGTCTCAACCATTTCGAGACTCCTCGTCATGTCCCCGATCTCATCCGGGACTACGAACTCCTTCGGTACATCAAAACTCATAAACTCATAATATAACTGTCATCGAAACCTTAAGCGTGCGGACCCTACGGGTTCGAGAACTATGTAGACATGACCTAGAACCATTCTCGGTCAATAACCAATAGCGGAACCTGGATGCCCATATTGGTTCCTACATATTCTACGAAGATCTTTATTGGTCAAACCGCATAACTACATACGTTGTTCCCTTTGTCATCGGTATGTTACTTACCCGAGATTCGATCGTCGGTATCCAATACCTAGTTCAATCTCGTTACCGGTAAGTCTCTTTACTCGTTCCGTAATACATCATCTCACAACTAACTTATTAGTTGCAACGCTTGCAAGGCTTATGTGATGTGTATTATCGAGAAGGCCTAGAGATACCTCTCCGACAATCGGAGTGACAAAACCTAATCTCGATTCATGCCAACTCAACATATACTTTTGGAGACACCTGTAGAGTACCTTTATAATCACCCATTTACGTTGTGACGTTTGGTAGCACACAAAGTGTTCCTCTGGTAAACGGGAGTTGCATAATCTCATAGTTGCAGGAACTTTGTATAAGTCATGAAGAAAGCAATAGCAACATACTAAACGATCAAGTGCTAGGCTAACGGAATGGGTCATGTCAATCAGATCATTCTCCTAATGATGTGATCCCGTTAATCAAATGGCAACTCATGTCTATGGTTAGGAAACATAACCATCTTCGATTAACGAGCTAGTCAAGTAGAGGCATACTAGTGACACTCTGTTTGTCTATGTATTCACACATGTATTATGTTTCCGGTTAATACAATTCTAGCATGAATAATAAACATTTATCATGATATAAGGAAATAAATAATAACTTTATTATTGCCTCTAGGGCATATTTCCTTCAACAAATTGACGTGCACTCGACCTCTAGGCTAAGGCTTAGTCGCTGGTAAGCACTATCAACCCTAACCAAGGAAGAGACTCGACCTAGCATGCATGCTATAACTTAGGGCGCCACCGCTTCATTTATTTATGCCCAGGGTCTGCGCCTGACTTTGTACAAAGGGTTACATGCCTTGTCGGCAAGGCTTGTACAAAAGGTGGCTTGCCGGGAGGCCCGGCAAGCCGCGCCTTACGGGTAAAACTTGCGGAGATGCTCGATGTTCCAGGAGTTGCTCACTGGGACAACATCTTTGGTCTCCAGGCGGACTGCGCCAGGCGTGGTGACTCGTATTACCCGATAAGGGCCTTCCCACTTTGGCGTCAACTTGTTGGAATTCTTGGCCGGCTGAATGCGCCGAAGAACAAGGTCGCCTTCCTCAAAGCTTCGGGAATGAACCTTGCGGCTATGGTAGTGGCGCAAGGCTTGCTGGTAGCGCGCTGCTCTCACAGCCGCCCGAAGACGATCTACCTCAAGGAGCATTGCGTCATCTTGGCGCAAATGCTCTTGCTCAAGCTCATCATAAGCGAGCACTCGAGGTGACCCGTATATGAGTTCCATGGGGAGAACTGCTTCTGCCCCGTATACCAGGGCAAAAGGTGTCTGGCTGGTGGCTCGATTTGGCGTCGTCCTGATCGACCAAAGAACCGCCGACAATTCATCAATCCAGCGCCTTCCGCTCTTGCGCAGCTTGTCAAAAGTCTTTGTCCTTAGGCCTCGCAACACTTCAGCATTTGCCCTCTCCGCTTGGCCGTTGCTCCATGGGTGTGCCATGGAAGCAAAACAGACCTTGCTGTCGAGGTCTTGAATGTACTGCATGAAGGTGTGGCTCATGAACTGCATGCCGTTGTCGGTGATGACTCTGTTTGTCACACCAAAATGGCAGACCAGTCCCTTGAAAAACTTGACAGCTACTTGAGCAGTCACCTTTCTCACTGCTTCCACCTCCGGCCACTTTGTGAACTTGTCGATCGCAATGTACAAGTACTCAAATCCCCCGACAGCGTGGGGGAAAGGGCCCAGTATATTGAGCTCCCAGACCGAGAATGGCCAGGAGAGAGGGATTGTTTGAAGGGCTTGAGCTGGTTGATGAAGATTCTTTGAATGGAACTGACACGCTTCACACTTGGTTACTAGTGTCGTCGCATCCTGGAGGGCGGTGGGCCAGAAGAAACCTTGCCGGAACACCTTCCCAGCAAGGGCCCTCGACCCTATGTGGGAGCCACATATGCCTCCATGTATCTCCGCCAACAGCTCCAGTCCTTCCTCCCGGGGGATGCACTTCAATTTCACACCGTTCGGCATTCTCCTGTACAGGACGTCATCGACGAACTGGTACAGGGTGGACCGACGGGCTACCTTTTCCGCTTCTTCCTGCTCCTCAGGAAGCTCCCCTGTTTGGAGGAATTGGACGGTATGCTGCGCCCATGCCGGAGCCTGGGGCTCGACGGCAAGGGCCAAAGGCATTTCTTCCACCATGGGAGCGGTTGTCTCAATGGCCAGGGCTTG
This sequence comes from Aegilops sharonensis, assembly GCA_904067115.1. Taxonomy (NCBI): domain Eukaryota; kingdom Viridiplantae; phylum Streptophyta; class Magnoliopsida; order Poales; family Poaceae; genus Aegilops; species Aegilops sharonensis. Next base: position 122,495,908 of record LR880971.1, on the reverse strand, counting down.
ACGCCCTGCCGGAGCCAGTTGCTCTTGGGCAGGTTCAGCGTCTGCAGCAGCACCCTTGCCGGCAGCCCCAGGGGGCTCGGTAGGAAAGTACTTGCCGGGATCTGACTTCCTCCGCTTGTTCTGCCCCGCTGATGGTTCGGCGGATGGTTGAGTTAACCGGACAAAAAAGGTACCTGGTTCCACAGGTAGCTTGAATGCGGCACGCTTTGACAGGTAATCGGCGATGTCGTTCTCCGCTCGGGGGATGTGCTCCGCTTGGATACCGTCAAAGCGTTCCTCCAGCTTCCTCACCTCATCTACGTAAGATTCCATCAATGGGCTCTGGTAATCCTTGTTGACATGTCTGACAACGAGCTGCGAGTCACCCCTGACGATGAGCTTCTTAACCCCAAGGTCTGCCGCGATCCTGAGACCGACAAGCAATCCCTCGTACTCAGCAGTGTTGTTGGTGGACATCTCCCTGGGGAAGTGCATCTGGATCACGTACTTGAGGTGCTCTCGGCGCCTTGCAGCGAGAAAGCCCCATCAAAGTACATGATCCAGTCGCGGTCTGCTTCCTTGCCGGGGAGAGTGGTCTCCTGGATTTCTTCGTCAGGCGTCGAGGTCCATTCTGCAATGAACTCCGCCAAGACTCTGCTCTGAATTGTCGAGGTACTTTCAAACTTTAAACCAAAGCTTGACAACTCCAAGGCCCATTCCACAATCCTTCCAGTCGCATCTGGGTTGTGCAGTATCCATTGCAATGGGAGGCGGGTGACGACAGTGATCTCATGGGCTTGGAAGTAATGACGCAGCTTCCTCGAGGCCATAAAGAGGCCGAAGAGCAATTTCTGCACATCGGAGTACCTCGATCTAGCTCCCTGCAAGATGGAGCTGACAAAGTAAACCGGGTGCTGCATCATATTCTTCTTCTGCACCACCTCACTTGACTGCGCGGGCACTGCCTCGGCGGCATCACACTCTGCCGGGGGCCTCACCTTGCCGGCACCAGGCCCTGCCGGGGGAATTTTGGGATTGCCATCCGCTGGTTCTGCCGCCATCACTGCCTCCTCGTTGACCTCCCTCTGTGCCACCAGCGTGGCGCTGACCACTTGATTCGTCGCTGCCAGATATAGCAGCAACGGCTCTTGTGGTTTAGGCGCAACCAGTATTGGCGTGGAGGAAAGGTATTTCTTCAGATCTTGCAATGCTGCCTCGGCTTCAGGAGTCCACTCCATTGGGCCTGCCTTTTTCAAGATTTTGAAGAAGGGAAGGGCGCGCTCGGTGGACTTGGAGATGAATCGGCTCATGGCGGCAACGCAGCCGGTGAGCCGACGCACATCTTTGATCCGCTTGGGCGCCTCAATCTGCTCAATAGCCTTGATCTTGTCTGGGTTTGCCTCGATCCCGCGCTGCGACACAAAGAACCCAAGAAGCTTGCCGGATGGAACACCGAAGACACACTTCTCAGGGTTCAGCTTGAGGTTGATCTTGCGCAGGTTGGCAAATGTCTCTTCCAGATCTTGCACAAGAGTTGGCCCGTCCTTGGTTTTGATCACTATGTCATCCATGTATGCCTCCATATTTCTATGGAGCTGAGGTTCAAAACCAACTTGGACTGCTCTTGCGAACGTTGAGCCAGCACTCTTCAACCCGAAAGGCATCCGTAAAAAGCAATACGTACCACATGCGGTGATAAATGTTGTCTTCTCTTCATCCTCTCTTGTCATGAAGATCTGGTGGTAGCCTGAGTAGGCGTCGAGGAATGATAACAGATCACACCCGGCTGTGGAGTCAACAATCTGGTCGATGCGCGGCAACGGGAAGGGGTCCTTAGGACAAGCCTTGTTGATATCTGTGTAATCAATACACAACCTCCACTTCTCATTCGCCTTGCGCACCACTACCGGATTGGCCAACCACGTCGGGTGGAGCACTCCTCTCACCAAACCTGCTGCTTCCAACTTCCTAATATCCTCTATGATGAACTCCTGCCTCTCCAGAGCCAGCTTTCTGACCTTCTGCTTGACGGGCCACGCATGGGGGCAGACAGCTAGGTGGTGCTCAATCACCTCCCTGGGAACACTGGGGATGTCGGATGCTTGCCACGCAAACACGTCGACATTCGTCCGCAGGAAGGTGACGAGCGCGCCTTCCTATTTGCTGTCGAGGGTGGAACCTATGGTGAAGGCCCCTCCCGTGCCATCCTCCCTAACGGGCACCTTCTTGGTGTGCGGCGGCTCGGCTCTAGATCTCTTGATCTTGTCGGTAGAGCTCTCTGGCACGTCCTCGATGGTAGCACAACACTCCGAGGAGGTGCGCTTGCCGGAGTGGGTGCGAGAGGTCTTGACGGGCTTCTTCTTCCCTCCCGGGCCTTCAGCGGCAGGAGCAGGTGCCTTGACGGCAGCTGCTGCAACTGCTTCCTGGTAGAGTTGGTCACGCAGATCAGCGCGTCCTTCTTGTCGGAGGGGACGGAGATGATGGTCAACGGCCCGGGCATCTTTAGCATGTTGTAGGCGTAGTGCGACGCCGCCATGAACTTTGCTAGTGCCGGGCGGCCGAGGATCCCGTTGTAGGGCAAGGGGATCTCAGCCACGTCGAAGATGATCCTCTCCATCCTGTAGTTCAACTCTCCTCCAAACGTCACGGGCAGTGTGACCTTCCCCTTCGTATGGATCCTCCCCGGATTGACCCCTTGAAACGTGCCCGTTTCCTCAAGGTCTCCATCAGGGATTTGCAATCTTTTGATCACGACAGGCGAGATCAGGTTCAGGCCGGCCCCACCATCAACCAACATCTTGTTCACCCTGAGGTTGCGTATCGTTGGTGAGACCAACAATGGCAAACACCCGACTACGGTAGTGCGGTCAGGGTGGTCCTCGGCGTCAAAGATGAGGGGCGTGCTGGACCACTTCAGCGGCTTCTGAGCGTCGAACGACGGCTCCGCTGCTATAATCTCACGCGCCCACTGCTTGAGCTGGCGGTGAGAGGTATGCAGTGAGGCGCCGCCATCGACGCATATGGCCTCCGTAGCCTTCTGGAACCCTTGCCCACCAGACTCGTCGTCCTCGTCGTGGTCATCGTCTTCTTGTTTCTTGTCACGGCCCCGGGCGGGCCTCTCTTGCTGGTTGTCCTTGACGAGGCGGCTTCCTTGGCCGCCACGCTTCTTGCCGGATCCCTCAGCACCGTCTTGGTCCTTCTCCTTGTCCCGCCTCTTGTATTCAGCTTTTTGCTTCTCAGCAAGCAGCTCGACTTGTCGGCAGTTCTGGAGGTCGTGGCCCTTGGTGCGGTGGATCTTGCAGTATTGCTTGCCGGAGCTTCTTGGCTTGTCAGTAGCCGCCAAGGCCCGGCAGGCAGCGCACGCAGCAATCTCCTTGCTGGGGGCGTCTGCCTTGACCTTCTTGCCGGCACCGGTATCGTCAGATCCCTCAACGGCAAGCAGGGCCTTGCCTTTGCGTTTCCTATTGTGACGCCGGCACTTCTTCATGGGGGTGGCGGCGTCTTCATCGGTAGAGTCGGTTTCCGCGTCGGCGTCTTCGCCGGGGTACTTCCTTCCCTCTTCAGCCCGGGCGCACCTATCGGCCAGAACGTAGAGCTTGGCCACATCCTTAACATTGGTCATCGCCAGCTCTTCGCGCATCTTGCGTTTGCACACGTTCTGGTGGAACGCGCTGATCACAGCGGTAGGATGAACGTCGGGGATGTTGTACTGCACCCGGTTGAATCTCTGGATGTACTTGCGCAGGGTTTCCCCTTCCTTCTGGGGAATGATATGCAGATCACTGGCCTGGCCATGAGCTTGGCGGCCTCCTGTGGAGGCGCCAACGAACTCATGGCACATATCCGACCAAGAAGAAATGGAATCCACCGGCAGGTGCATCAACCAAGACATCACATTGGGCTTCAGCCCCAGCGGGAAATAGTTGGCGAGCACCTTGTTGTCGCGAGCTCCTGCAGCCTGCATCGCGATGGTGTAGATGCTGAGGAACTCGGACGGATGGGTCTTGCCAGTGTACTTCTTGCCGACGTCGGGCTTGAAAATGCGGTGGGATGGCCACTGGAACTGCCGCAGCTCACGGGTAAAGGCCGGGTAGCCCACCTCGTAAGGTAGGCCGCCGGGGCCCCCCGGTGCCTGGTAGTCCATAGCGGGTCCCGCCCGCTTGTCCGACTGGTGGCGCGTTTCGCGCCGGCGCTCGACGGTGGTTCGAGTGTCTTCGTGAGCTCGCTCCCGAAGGACCTGGCGCTGGTCGTGGAGGGTCCGCGGGTCGGACGACGCTATGGAGATGTTATCACAAGCGTCGTCACGACGGGCCGACGCCCGCGGCGGCTGGCGAGGAGGAGGAGAGTGCACCATGGCCGCAGCTCCCCCGGTCCTCCCAGTGCCAGCATGTGGTGGCTCGATGGACCACTGACCCGAGGGCCCCGCCGGTCACGGATCATCTTTGTTTACGACGGCGACGAGGCTCCGGATGGTGGCCCTCCACTCGTCGAGCTTCTCCGCAGCAGGAGGGAAGTCGAGGAGCAACTGCGCGCGCGCCAAAGCTTCCGCTGGCATGGGCGGTGGTGACAGCTGTGCATGGATCGCGGCGCGCTTCGACTTCTAACTATGTTAGAAGGAGCTCCGTTACGACCCAGTGGATGCATGACATTTTTGCTAGCGCTTCGGCGAGCGTGCTGAACCCCTTCATCTTGCGGATGACGCACATGACTCTTCCCACGGCGGTGCCCAGGGTCACCAACGTGGTGACGCTGCTCGGCGCGCACACCATGGGAAGAGCGCGCGGTGGTCGCCGGTGTGGGCGTCTTGGAGGTCACTACGCCGCCCGGAGGTGGCACAACGACACCCCTGGAGGGCCCCGTGCTGCCTGCGGGGGGCCCAGCTCCGTCTTTGGATCTGGCGACATGCGACCGGTCGTCTGGCGCGCGAACGACGCCGCTCGCGAGGCTCTGACTGCTTGGGCGATGCTGGTGCTCGCGGACCGCGACCCGGGTCCTATCCGCGACCGGTCCACTGCTCGTCCGCACTGGCACGGGCCGTTCGGCTCCCAACGAGCCGATCGTCGTGGCCGTCTTCTTCTTAGGAGCCATGGCAACGAAGAACTGCTAGGCTAACTACTAGACCAGATTCTCACAATCCTGCCCCCTGCCTGGCGCGCCAAATATGTCAGGGAAACAACACCTATGGGATCACAAGAATCCCTACTACGGTTTTTTTTAACCTTGAAAACAGTAGGAGAGGCTCCTACTGTATAATTAAATTAAAGAATCAGTGTGTCAACTGTACAATCATGTTTCAAAGCTAAAGCTCCAGTAGGGTGCACGTAAGGGTAAACTCAAAAGAAAATTACAGATTGCCAAGGAAGGAGATAATGAACTCCTTGTTGTTGTCCCTCACTCTATGGGTGAGGAGGGAAAAATCAGTAGCAAATCTATTTTTCCATGAAGTGATAGTCGGTGCAATACGTCTGAAAACCTTGTTGTTCCTCTCCTTCCAAATGCTCCATGCAGCAACTAGAAAAACCTCCAAGAACATTGGTCCATCCCATGTCTGTTTTGCAGTTTCAATCTTTTGGAGTCGGCAGTTGTCCAAAGTCCATGAAATAGACAAGATGTTCCAGCATTGAACACTAAAGGAGCAGTCAAAAATCATGTGGTTAATGGTTTCTTCAACATGTGAGTCACAGAGTGGACAATCATGATCATCATCTCCCACATTGTAATGTCTTCGCTTGAGCATATTACGGGTGTTTAGTCTGTCATGCATCAAAAGCCAGCCGAACACTTTTATCTTCATGGTATTCTTTGACTTCCGGAGCCAAGTGAAAGCCTTGTGCGCTCGAGTCTCACGGAAGACAAAGTTGTAAAATTGCTTGAAAGTGTATTCTGCTTCTCCCCAAAGATAATTCCAAACATCATGCACAGAGGACATAGGTTGCATGTGTGTGGTGTCAAGTTGTAATGCCTTGATTTCCTCGAAAGCTTGGGGTGACAGCGGTAGGTGGAACGTTTCTTGTAGGCTAGTGCAGCTCAGGAAATCTCGAATAGAGATGTCTTCAGAGGTGGTGAAGGAAAAAGCTCTTGGGTATGTATTCATCAGTAAATCATCCAGCTACATGTTTTTCCAGAACAGTGTAGTGGTGTCACAAACCACGTTAACTTTGGTGATCCCTCTGAAGATTGGTGTGAGCTTAAGAATGTCACGCCACCAGAACGATCCTTCAGAGTTGGAAGCATGCGGTATTTTTTGATCATAGAGCGTGTCCCAAGTCAGTTGAACCCAAGGGCTATCCTTCTTATTATAGAATTCGTGGAGAAATTTGAGCAACAGAGCTTCATTCTGTGTCTTGAGGTCCAGAACACCTAAACCACCACTTTGCTTAGGCATGCAAACCATGCCCCATGCGGCCAGAGAGTTTGAACGTCCGCCCTCATCAGTTTGCTTCCTCCAAAGGCATCTTCTACGGATTCGATCTAGCATCTCTATAAGCTTAGGTGTAAACTTGAGAGTGCACATTGCATAGATAAGTAGAGACGTGACCGTAGATTTGAGCAAAGATAACTTCCCACCATAAGACATCATGGACATTGTGGAGGTGAGACTTCTTTCAATGCGACAGACAAGTGGCATGAGATCATGTATGGTGGGTTTGGTGGTACCAAGCAGTAATCCCAAGTATGTAAATGGCATTGTCCCAATTGAGCAGCCAAAAATATCAGCGATGACTTTACTTTGATCCAAGCTCGTGTTTATAGGGATCAAGGTTGATTTGTGAAAGTTGATTGTGAGACCAATGGAGCTAGCATAATCATTCAGGATTGACTTGAGTGTTTGAGCTTGCGTGACACAAGCAGGGAGGAGAAGAATCGTATCATCGGCGTACTGTATCACAGGATAGTCCGTTTGACCAAGGCACGGGAAAGGCAGACGGAGAAGTCCTTGCCTAAATGCTTTGTTGATTGCCGCCTGAAGTAAATCCGCAGCCAGGACAAAAATGAGTGGTGAAAGTGGGTCACCCTGGCGCACCCCCTTATTACAGTGAAATGTAAGTCCTGGTACCCCATTAAGTAATATGGAAGATTTTCCCGAGGAGAACAGACATCTAATCCAGGAAAGCCAGCGGTTTTTGAATCCCATGTGCTTCATAATGTCAAGCATGGCTGTGTGCTCAATGGTGTCGAAGGCCTTAGCAAAGTCGAGCTTTAGCAGCACGATCTCACGCTTTGATTTTTGACAGAGATGTATATATTGAAATGCCCAAGCGAGACAGTCATGTATAGAGCGACCCTTCAGGAAGCCATATTGGTTGCAGTGTACCACTTGTAACACCATTTTCTGAAGACGATTTGCGAGAAGCTTGGTGATCATTTTAAGACAGCAATTAAGTAAAGTGGTCGGTCTGTAATCATTCACAGTTGCAGGCGAGCTGATTTTTGGAATTAGGGTAATGAGGCCTTCATTGATACTTTCCAGGTTGAGGGTGCCTTCATAAAATTGATTGCAAAGCTCATACATATCGTGTTTGATTATGTGCCAGCAAGTCTTGAGGAAAATACCGCTAAAACCATCCGGGCCGGGCACACGATCACTTGGCATGTCTTTGATCACTGCGTCAACTTCGTCAGTGGTGAATGGCACCGTAAGTGAATCAAGACCAGGGGTGGGTTCTATGAGAGTGGGGAGATCAAACCTCATCTGAGGTGGTGCAGCAGTTCCTAATCTCTCCTTATAAGCGTTAAAAAGTAGAGATTCTTTTGCATTGTGATCTTCAACACATGTACCATCCGGTGCCAACAGAGAAGAAACATTGTTCTTTCTGAATCGTTTTGTGGAAAGAGATTGGAAAAACTTCGAGTTTTCATCACCGAATTTCACCCATCTAATGGTACAACGTTTCTTCCAATACTATCGTTGGTAATCAAGAAGTCGAAGAAGATGCTTCTTAATAATATTCTTGAAGTTTGTCTCCGGCTAGGTAGGATTCCTTTTGTCTTCAATATCATCAAGTTCCTTGAGTGTCTTGTTTGAGTTTGCAATGGCAATGGATAGTTTAGAAATATTCTTACTCCAGATCTTGAGCTCATGCCTCAAGTGTTTAAATTTTCTGCATAAAGTTGTTGCTGCATTGGAGGACTTAACTGGCTTTGCCCATGCTTTTTGGACGACTTCCATGAATCCCGGATGTAAAACCCAATAAGCTTCAAAACGGAACATTTTGGACCGGGGATTTTTGGTTTCAATGGTAACAACACAAGGTGCATGGTCTGACGTGGGTTTACCTAGAGGTTTTACCAGGGTATTAGGGTAGGCAGATGTCCAATGGATAGATGTAAGAAACCAGTCAAGCTGTTCCAATAACGGCTCCTTCTGCATATTGCTCCAAGTGTAGGAGCGGCCTTTGAGCGGTATTTCAATAAGATTCTGTTTACAAATGATGTCATTGAAAGTTGCCATATCATTAATGTCTCCCCTGGTTTATTTCTATTATCTGGAGCCCTGATGTAATTAAAGTCCCCAAGAAGTAACCAATCTTCATCAGTAGGAATATGAACATTATAGAGCCAATCAGTGTAATGTTTTCGTTCATCCCCAGTACAAGGCCCATATATATTGATTAAATTCCAGTACTGTGCTGATTGAGTGGACTGAAATTTAATTGTGAGTGCAAATTCTTCGGTAGATACAACCGTGCCAGTAAATAGAGCCGAATTCCAAATCGTGAGAATACCACCGGAGGCACCAGAAGAGGGGCTGTAAGCAAATTTATCAAAGCGTCTTGGACAGCAGGACTTAATAAAAGCAAGATCAATGCTAGGAATTTTAGTTTCTTGCAAGCAGACGATAGCACAACCACTAGTAGCAATAGCGTTGGAGAGCGCTAATTGTTTCGCATCCGAATTTAAACCCCGAACGTTCCAACAAAGGACATTCCAACTACGCAAAAGAGACATAAAAGCTAAAGCAGCAAATTAGGCAGAGGATGAGGCATCATCCATGCCCACTTTATCTTGACGAGCAACAGTGTTGCTGGAGATGTTTTCGATAGAGGCCGACAGAAGAGCTTCTTCAGTCAATTCTTCCTCTGGAACCGCACAGCGCTGGACTCCAATTGCCTGCATGACAGCGAGTGGAGTAGGAGGTGGTACATTGTCAGCTTGAGCTTGATCTGTAGAGGAGCGTATCTGTAGGGGAGTAGCAGCAGGAGTCACTCGAGGGAGCACTTTGGAAGTAGTTGCCTTGGTGTCAGAGATCTGTGAGGCCTTAACCCATTGTATTTGTTGATACGAGAGCTGCGCCTGACTTCAGTTGTTGTGATGGGGACAAGTTGCTTATTACGGCGTCCACGAGTGAGCACATGAGGTTGAGTAGGTGGGGATGACTGACTAGGTGCCACATCAACCAAGTCGTGCTCATCTTGCAGGGCCACTAGGATGCCAGCAGCAGCATTAGTGTCAGCCGTCAGGTTGCTGTTTGCAGTAAAGTTCGTTCCATCTTCGACGATCCCAACACTGAAGCTTTCCTGTATAAAGCTCCCAGAATCCACATCCGCACCTGAAGGCAAGATAGTTTCAGAGCCCTGAGTCTCACTAATCTCAGTTATGACCACAGAGGGTGGAGTTGCAGTGGTGGTGGTTGTTGTCTGAATAATAAGATTAGCATCATTCACTGACATAACTAGAGGATCGTGATTTATAGTCATGGTAGCGTCACTGTGAAACCCATAGGCATTCCTCCAAGGTCCATAACTGTTGACAGCGTTCCTGATAGACTGAGAGAGGCCTTGCAGAATAATGCTCCTATATAAAGGAGTGGCCAAATCAACAGAAGAGACCGTAGTGCCATGCATCGAGAGGGAAATCTGCAGATTGTCATTGGAGATATCAACAAAGACATGCAAGGTACTTGGGCTGGGCCCAGACTGAACCTCGCCAGGTGGAACAAGCTGCAAGGAACCAGGTTCAGACAAAGGAGCAGAGGACCCAACGCTGTTATTTTTAGAGCCAGAATCAGCCCAGACTGTCGCCAAGCTGTCAGACAAGTTGTCATCCGGAGCTACACCAAACTGAACTTGAAGACCCTCATTGGCGAGCCATGCCTGATAGTTAACCAGGGCCGATGGTGCCGGAGGTGGTGGAGGAACTGGCCATGGCATCCACTGCGCAGGCTGGTGATCATGATTATGTCCATTGTGCTGAGCAAGCGCATCGCCTGCGCCATTCTGCGCAAACCAGGGCGCAGGGTTGAAAGAAGAGCAGGATCAGTAGCCAGCACAAGCAGCGTTTACCCAGGTTCGGGGCGCGAGGATGCGTAAAACCCTAGTCCTGCTTTGGTGGGTATATTTCAGAGAGTTCTTGAGCTCTCGAACTAGCTGTGGTGAGTGCGTGGTTCGAAAGAGCCGAATCCCTCTCTAGTATGCCATGGGCCTCCTTTTATAGTCGAAAGGGGCTGCCACAGTGGCACACAGGAGGTGGAAAGGCGCACAGTGCCCTGAGCTTACCGCTCATATTATACGACAAGACGCATTTAATGCGTAGCTTAGGTGTCCCCCTGCTTTATCGGGGACGGGGGCAAGGCTCGTACCGTCCGTCGCCGCTCCTCCTTGCTTCGACACGCGCCTTGGCCAGCGATGCGTGCGGCGCCATGTAGGCAGGCAGGCAGCTGAGGTGGCGCGGTGGTGGAGCCTTCACGAAGATCTGCATGTCGCCATGCAGGCGCTCGATGAGTTGGCCTGGGGGCTGCATGTTGCCACGCAGGTGCCCGCCCAGCTGGTTGGGCTGGCAGCTGCATGTGAGCGGCGGTGGAAGCTTGGTTGGCGTAGGCCTGGTGGTGGCCATGCTGGCGTCCTTGGCGAGGGCCTTGCCATGTGGCCCGGCAAGGGTCTTGCCATGGCGCGCTGTCCTCCCCGACAAGGGCCTTGCCGGGGGTCTGGTGGCCTTCCTCAGCAAGGATCTTGCCGAGGATCGTCGTCTTCTACTCTTCATCTGATCTTGAATATGTCTTCACAAAGATCTGCATGCCACCACAGAGGTGCCTTCCTGAGCCCTGGCCCCACGTGGATGATGGCATTGGGGACCGTGGGCTCAAGGGTGGCTCGCTCTGTTGGTGTGGGGCGAGATGCCCCGGCAAGGGTCTTGCTGGGGATGTTGAGGCTGCCCCGGCAAGGGTCTTGCCGGGGGAGCCTGCTTCATCCCTCTGCTCCTTGTGGTCTCGGCCTTGGTGTTGCTCTGATTATCTTGGGCTTCGGTCTTACCTTGGCTCACCTCCCCTGTTCTGCTTGATGTGACCGTGGGCGCGGCTCCGACTGCCCGTGCACAGGTAAAGGGGTACAAAAGCATGCCCCTCTTTTTGTACACCGACACCCCGTCGCCCCACTCCCCCCCACCCTGACACGCATAAAGTTTCCCTCAGAGTCTTTGGATTTTATCTCAGCATATATGAGTTCACCAATTTTTCTAGCCAGCGCTTTCACCATCGGAAAGTAACCATCAGGCAGGTCGTGTATCTGGACCCAAATATCCAGCATATCCCAATTAACCTCCGATGGCTTTATGAAGCCATCATACTCAGCCAGCACAACCGCATTGCCCTTGAAAGTCCATGGGCCCTCGGCCATTACACGCTCCCAATAGCCCAAGCACCAGAACTGCATCGTGTATAGATTACTTTTGAGCAGGCGGATTTTGACTTCTTGGGCCATATCCCACGCAACCCTCATGTTGCGGAAGAACCAATATTGGATGTAATCTTTTGGAGTATGAACCCTCGCTACGGCCATCCACCTGACGGCTGCATCTGGTGGAACCTGTTGCTCCTCCAAGACCACGTCATCTAGATCCTCTTCTGTTAAGCCCAGATTCTTCATCATCTCCTCAACATCACCGGTTCCCGAGCCCATGCCTGATGCCGAACTCGCCATTACTGCAAAACCCTAACCCGACGAACAAGAAATCACCGGGTGGAGAAACCCTAACTACCCTCTAACACCCCAAAACCCTAGCTAGTCCGAGACCGGGCATCGATGCGAGATTGCCCCGTATTCAGTCCAAGTCCGGTCAGGGCTCAGGGGAAAGATCGGCGAGGGGAGAGGTAGATCTGAACGGCGACTCCCAGAGTCGCCGAGAGGACGGGTAACCCTAACGAGAGGGGAAACTATACGACCCGGTCACGTGAACATGCACGACACGGGCTAAACGAGCCGTGCCCGGCATGCGGCACGCCTTAGGCCGTGCCTGGGCCTGGAGCCTGGGCACGCGGGCCGGCACGACACGACCCGTTTATTTTTTATATAATTTTTAGAACTTTTTTATATATGTATACCTAACATATAGCCCAACATGCCTAAAAATCAGCCAAACAGGCTGGAAATATGCAGCCCAGCGTGCTAAAAGGCCAACGTGCCGGCCCGTTTACTAACTGGGTCGTGCATGAGCCTAGAGGCGCAACACGTGGGCCGGCACGGCATGACCCGTATAATAATCGTGCCCTTGCGGGCCGTGCCGGGCCAGGCATGATTACGTTGGGCCAGGCCGGGCCGGCCCGTTTGTCCAGGTACAGGTGGTTCTGCGGGCTACTCAGTTGGTTCGGCGAGATTCTAATATGCGATGGCCCGCGGCCCTCGCTGCAGCGACGTGGCCATGGTGCACGAGCCCAACCAGCGGGGAAAGGCAGCCCCACAATTGCTCTAAAAATCTAGAGCATAATTGGTTTTGGTACCAAAAATTGGCATGGCAATGTTTGACATTGTGTCAAATATTGGCTAATACTTGGTTGGTTATCAAGTTATCAATCTCATATAGACCAATCATGCTCTACTGCAAATTTCTGCGCGCTCTTGGAAAGGTCACTCCCAAACCTTCTCTTCTTTTGACAAATGGCGGCACATCATTGTATGTGCGTCACTTGTTGCAACCTGAGAGTTCTTTTTTTTCAAAATGTTTTATTCTTAAACCGTCCATCTAACACCAAACCGTTTTCACTGTTAGATTTCTCGTGTTGACATCTCCGAAATTAGATCCCATGTTAACATGTTTTGATAAACATTTTTTTCACAAAAATAACCAGCAATAAAAAACGAAAACTAAACAAAACTAATAAAAATAAAAATGAAAATGAAAACAGAAAAACTAGTTCATGCATAAAAACAAATATGGAAAAATGGAAGAAACAAACCAAAGCCCTGAAGCACGGTTGTAGTTTTTCAACTTTTTCAGAAGCACATGTTGTGTTTTTTTATTTTATCCGGAAGCAAAACCGTGCTTCCACTAGAAGCAAATCTATGCTTCTCGTGAAAGCACTTTTTTTTGGAGGAGCATAGATGTGCTTCATAAGGGGAAAAAAAATCCAAAACCTAAGAAAACTAAGAAAACGAAAACCCCCCAAAAAACATCTAAAATTCAGAAACACGTACAAAGAAATCGTGATTCAGAGAGAGTACCCAACACAAAACATGTTGTGAGAGATGGATGCACCACTTGGCACGTTCCCAGGCCACCACAAGTAACCTTTGAAGGTCCTTTATTCCTCCCTATATGACGCTCACTTCGTCAAATTGCAAGTGAAATCCACACGGGTCGACTGAGTGGGCCGGCCCACGTCATACGTCCAACGCCATCTAGTTTTGTTTTTCTTCGCTTTGTTTCTTCTTCTTTTCTTCTCATTTTTTCTATTTCTCTTTTTAGTTCTTTTCTTCTCGTTTTTCCATTTATTTTTTACATAAATTCACAAAATTTCTTTATTCATTTGGAATTTTGTTCAGATTTTGAATAATTATTTGGAATTTTAATTTTATTATTCATTTTTATCAAGATATACTCGTTTTTATAAACTTGTTCAAATTTTGAAAAAAATACTCTGGATTTTGAATTTTGTTTGAAATTATCATGAAATGTTCAAAAATTCAAAAATTGTTAAACATTTCAAATTTTTGTTCACATTTTCAAAAAGAATCATGTTTAAAAAAGTTTGCATCTAAAAAATCTTTTGTCTTTTTAGAAAATTATTCGGAATTTTTGAAAACTTTTTGTTGATTTTGAAAAAGCATTGACATTTTTAAAATTTGTGCTCATGTTTGCAAAAACAAATCTTGGGAATACCACCCACTTTTATTTGTCTTCACTTTGTTTCTTCGTCTTTTCTTTTTGTTTTTACTGTTTCTTTCTTCTTCTCATTTTTCTGTTTCTTTTTTCATAAATTCAAAAAATCAAACAGTTCAGAATTTTAATATTTTTCATGCTTTTTCAATATTTGTTCATTTAAAAAATGTTCAAAGTTTGAAAATATTATCTGAAATTTCGTTTTTTCACAATTTTCTAGATATCTTTGAAAGTTTAAAATTCGGTTCCTATTTAAAAAAATCGTGTTTTGAAAAATTGTTTATAATTTCTGAATTATTGAAAGTAATTGCACCTTTAAAACTGTTTGGGAATTTTGAAAAACTGTATATAGTTTTAAAATGTGTTCATGTTTCAAAAATGATTGAAATACTTTAAGAAATTCAGAATTGCAAAGTTTGTTCACATTTTAAAAAAATTGGCATTTCAAAATTGTTCCCAATTTGGAAAGATGGTTTTGGAATTTTTCAGAGATGTCTTCAAATCTTGACACTATAGTATGTTCTTAAACTTCTGTCCTACAAATCACCAGAAGTCATAAGGTGTTGTGGCTAGGAGCAGGCGTTATGGTGTTTCGATTTCTCGATTCCTCCGTAGGGCAGGGCAATTCTGGGAGTATTTTTTCGCGCTAAGAAAACATCTCGTTCGCGCATGCCCCGACCCGGTCGCGTGACTCATTTGCGTTGCGATCCTATAAGACGCAAATAGGTTCATGCCTCCTTTGGTTCATAGGATAGGAATTTTATAGGAATAGAAAAATCATAGGGAGTGAGATGACATACATCTCAATTCCTATATAGAAAGAGATGTCATTTGGTTCATACGATAGGAATTTTTCCATTGGGTCTAGGCTAATATTTTTTTCTCCAAAATGTGAAGGATTCATTCCTATCCTGCATAGGAATAGGAATCCATTCCTACAAACCAAAAGGCTTCAAAGGAATTTTTCCTTTGCATATCCAATCCTATGGAATTCCTACAAACCAAAAGAGGCCTCAATGGAATCTTTGTGGGAGGTGCCAACTTCCCCATGAAACATTCTGAAATGGATGAAGTGCATCTTAGAGACCCTTGTGCGAACTTCGTATAATGGAACCTTTTAATAGAATCAAAATTTTCCTCCAATAAAGGATGCATTACCGTTTGGAGATTCAGTTGGTGGATTTAGATGTTAGCTCTTTTTTCTTCTCTCACAACTAAATAATTGTTTTTTCCTGGCCCTTTGAAGTCAGAGAGACATTTTGGTTTATTTTTCTCATGTTGTAAGTGAGAGAGAGAACACCTGTGGTTTGGGCTCTCAAGAAGGGGTATCCTTGGAATTTCGTGCGCCCTTCTCGTCCTGTTCGCTCAAGTCATACGTGTGTGGAGATCGATTCTTTATCCAGGACGACCAAAGCTACAACTCCTCTCTGGCCGACAAGTAGAGACCTTCCTCTTATTTGCTTCTACCTATCTTTTCCTCCCCCCTACCGTCATTCCACTACATCTTCCACTTCACCTGATGCCTCCTTGTAAGACACCAATTCATTTAATTGGTTTCAGGTGTGCAATCCCAGAATCATATCTTGTGGCACACCGAAATTTGATAACAAATATCAAACCAACATATATTACAAGTGCGATAATTAGAGAGGTTCGAGAGGGACTCTATTGAGCATTCAACTCGAATGATCAAGTATCTTCAGAAGCCAAATATGTCCATCCCTTCGATCGGTACATCATTGCACTTGCTATGTGGGTAACACAAATAAAAAGCATGACCTAAGACTTAATCAGGATCTCCCATGAAAAATGGTTGCACTGGTTAATAGTCGGTTCGGTCGCACTTATGACTCGATTAGACCGATGGGGGTTATTTATTCATGAACAAAAATCTCTCAAGATATCCACCAACAGTGTGACTTCTCAAGATGAAACCATAGTGCACGGCAATAATAAATATCAACTAACTTGTACTCATCCACAATATTCGAACAATATGATCAAGCCATCAAACATATGCTTAACCAATCAAAGATAGGATTCAATAGTAAAAGTCTTGTTGTTCTTAGCATGGCATGCTACTGAAACAAATATATATTTTGCGAGGGTACTAAAACAAATATTTGTCACAAGTTTTATATTTTAACATGACTGAAAATATCATTTTTAGCAATAATTCCATAAAGCGAGTATTAAGCATTCTGTCCTTCAGAATCATGCATATTACCAAGCTCCTTTTCATGGCATACTAAGCATAGATTTAGAAAGCTTCCATGAAAAGAGGGGTTGTAGGGGTACTCTTGTTCACCACAAAAATTGTATGCCTATAGAATAATTGATAATAGCTAATTTAACATAACATATAATCTACTCCCTCCGTTCCTTAATATAAGGTGTATAGATTTTTAAGAAAAAGTCCAAAATATAAGGTGTATTCCGTTGCACCACTCGTTTGGATATTTTTTTTAGGGATTTGAGGCAAGCTCCTCTATTTTCTCATGTCAATTAGTCAAGTGTAATCTCGCCTAAAACTTATGAAATTTTCCCTCCACATGCGTTCTTTAATTTTCGTGCCAAAAACTATACACCCTATTTTTAGGAACAGAGGGAGTATATAAATATACACCTTGAAAAAAAAATCTGGCAATCATACTACTGAAAGAGCATTTCAATACAAAACCAATTAAAAGAATCAACCCATTTTGATTAAAAATGAGCAAGATACAAGAAGTCAAAGTTTAGTAAAAAAATCAATTAGTTAATAAACAAAAAATACAAAAAGAAACATTATGACGTCGAAGATGTCTTCTGGCAATACGCCTCCAATCGAAGCGGTAAACCCGTGTTGTTTGACTAAGCAAGAGAGCCTGACAGGTGGGGCCAGCCCTTTTAAACCAAGGATTACTCCTGAACAGAAACATCTCGCAGCGAAGGACCTCACTGCCACCGGTGAGGCGATGGCTGACGGTAGAGGTCGCAGTGGTATCGAGAGTGTAGCATAACGGTTCAGGGAGCTCTCGCGCAACTGAACGGGTGGTCGCAGCGTCTTAGGGGGTGGGGGCAGAAATCGGTCGTCTTCTCCGTTGCCGGCTGAGATGCTAGAAAGACTGGAACATGCGCTCTATACAAGAAACTACAGCAAGGGGCAACCGTGCATTAGCTTAGTGGTGCAGAGAGCTGCCTAGGAATGGAAGGAATCGAAGAATGGAGCAGAGGAGCATTAGCCATTGTCAGAGATCGAAGTGGAGTCAACATGTTACAATATCTCAGAGACAGAGCAGTCTGCTCTACTTTTTGACCTAGCAGGAGATGCTCTTGGTGTTATTATGCAAAATGCCAATTTAAATGGTTTTGTAAAAGGGGTTCTCGGGGAAATATTACTCATAGAGTCAACACAACATGCATATGACACAAAATTTTCTGCAGGATGATATTGATTGTGCCAAAAATCTGAAATTCAGTTTAGGTGCTTTTGAGCAAACGTCTGGGCTTACTATCAATATTAATAAAAGTGGATCCTTTTTGGTGAGGCAAAAAATAAAATGACCACTTATCAAGAAAATTCCTGCAAAATGGGCGAGCTTCCCATGAAATACTTGGGAATGCATGTCTCTGATAGTAGAATCAGGAACAAACACTGGAGTCGGGTGGTGGAAAAAACTGAGATGAGACGTGCTTGCTGGCAGGGTAAACTCTTGGGTTCTATTGTTGGGAGAATTAATTTGGTCCAAGCCTGTCTAACTAGTATGCCTCTCTTCATGATGTCTTTCAATCTCATTGCCGTGGGAGTCTTAAAGAAGGCTGATTTTTTCAGAGCTAGGATGGTCTGGCAGGAAGATGAAGATAAGAAAAAAAGCATTTAATTCACTGGAAAACATGGTGTAAACCCAGAGATTTGGATGGTCTGGGTATTCTAAATTTAGAGATTATGAACAAAGCTTTAATAGCTAAGTGGTTTTGGAAACTTGAAATTGAAGATGGTCTTTGGCAAACTGTCTTGCTGAATAAACATGTCCCTGATAGATGTATCTCTAGGGCAAAGCACAAAGTTGGTGACTCACAATTTTGGACCATCATTTCGAAAGTCAAAGATCTCTTTTACCAATTTTGTAAATGGAAGCTGGGAGATGGCTGTAGTGTTAGGTTCTGGGAGGATGTATGTTAGATGATAAACCCTTAAAAGATGGGTATCCCGGACTTTACCTGCTCAGTTATGATCATAACATTACTGTGACTGAGGCATTGCAGAAAGCGTGGGGTAGCACTACTGCAGGATGTTGTTAATGTGACACGACGATCAGAGACCGTTCGACGGAACTGTGTGCGATGCAATAATCGCAAATGGTGGTGGAGAAAACCCGTCAAAAAAGGTGCAAAACGTTTGCGATGACGGATGCATCAAACACGGTTCATTTTTTAGTGGCGTGTGCGATGTAGGGCATACGGTTCAGTTCAGTTAACTATTTGCACTGAGGAGGAACAAAAGAAACGGGTAGCCAGATGAAGGTGTGTGTGCGATATACAACATACGATTCACTCAGATGAACTGTTTGTGATTAGGCAACATGAAATTAACGGTCAACCAGATCAAGGCGTGTGCGATATACGGCATGCGGTTCACTCGGATGAACTGTTTGTGTTGAGACAAGAGAACAGAAATGGTTCAATATAACAAGATGTGGGTGATACGTGGCAAATAAGTCTGTAATCAGAAATGTGTGCGAAGACCGATAGTAACACAGACGGTTGCTACTAATAAGACGTGTGTGTTGTGCGATGGGATTTCATACAGAACAACACATACACACACACACACACACACACTTATAAGGACATGGTTGCATAACCAAATTAACATCCACTTACATAGGTGGCTACTACAACCATGGCATTTGCACACACCAAAGTAAACTATTACATGCATAATTACATAGGTGGTTACTACACACATGGCATTTCCACACACCAATAAAGTAAACTATATATTACATGCATGATTAACTAGCATAAACGATCATCTGATCATCATCTACTTCTTGTGACGCTTGCTCTGCTTGTGGCTCAATCCAGGCTCGTAGGTTTGGGTAACGAGGCACTTCCTCATGTCAACGATCTGCCTGTGCATCTCGTAGCATGTGTACACGCTCTTGGCCGCGAACTTGAGGTGAGGTTCATCCAGTTGCCGCATCCAGGCCCTGTGCCAGGATACAGGACTTGTTCTCTGGGCATCCTGCTTCATCTTTTCGTAGTAGGGGTCGATGATGGCCGAGGCGAGTTCAACCAGGGAGTCCTTCTTCGTGCTGCCCCAGACCGTTTAGTGGTCACGGATTTCGACAAGATTCTTGCAGGCCAAGCCCGTAACACTGAGCGCTTTTACATCGTCGGTGGTTTCCACCGTGGCGAACTTGTAGTCTGTGCTGTTGACAAACCTGTTTTAACGGTTGAAAGGCTCTGTGGCCATGCAGTAGTGGTAGATGAGGACATGATGGCGCACACACAACTGGGCGACGACAACCTTCTGATCTATGCCGGGACGACCGGCGGTGTACTGGAGGTCGATGCCAACCACCTTGTACTTGTCTCGAGCAAGCAACTGCTCAACGCTGTTGATGTAGTCGTCCACCACGGCCGGGGCAATGGTGTACACCACACAGATCCATCTCCCTCGCGTGGGTCTCCACTCTATGCTCGCCGAACTCCATTGAAGCGCTGCTAGACATCCCCTCTCTATGTGTCGTCGTGGGTGTGCTTGTTGTGTTGTGGGGCGCGATCAAAAGGTTGAAGAGACACAGTTTATTATCACCAACCGTGTGAGATGCAACACAAAATATCTTGGACCTCCGTCGGAGTGTCAAGCACACTAGCCCGCTCCTCAAATATCATTTCACTGTTCAATCGCCGCCGGTGAAAGATGGGGACGTGGACCCGCATCATGAGGGTAACTTCAGCAGCCCACTCCAGAGGGCAACCAGGGAAATTTGAACCAAAATTTTTGACGTTCAAACTCATCACACACAGGTTAAGCTATCTGGATCGTTTGTGATGTTCACATATCGTACACAGTTCTAAATAAGGGACCGTGTCTGATGACACTTTGCGTGCCAGTTTTTTCGCTGAAGCGATTCCAAAATTTCAGTTTCCGCGGAAATATCTACCTCTCCGCCCCCTCCCCTTACCAAAAGCCACATTTCCCCTGTTTCCGCCTTCCTTTCCAAGTTGAAACCTTCACTCCTTGCTTGCAGCGCCGCCTCCTCGCTGGCGACCCTCCTTCACGCTGCTCGGCCTCTCCTATCCAGGCAGGTAATCTACACCCGACCACCATCCTCCTCCTTCCACATCCCACATGCCCTGACCGCCAGCGCGACACCTTCCACCCAAATTGCCGACCCCTCCACCAAATAAACGCCACCCTAAGCCATGGTGCGCGTAGTATAGCCAGGATCTCAAGGAGCATTTGGCAGCGGAGAAGCAAATCGCGGCCGCACGCATGGATGAGGTCGCGATGGCTACCATTCGTGTCGACCCCCAGATCTTGGAGGAGCACCTCGCCGTCGAGGCCGCCGTCGATGCCTCACGCGCCGACGACGCGACGCGGTTGGCTGTTTGGTTCAATTCTGCAATGCGATGTTCAATTGTTGTGGGTGCATTCTGTTATTGTATATCATGTGAGAAATAAATCAAATTTGGTACTAAATACATGAGAAAGAAAATACAATTGCTATATTTCCAAGTTGTTAAGCATGCTTGGTTTGGTTAACTGTCGGATCTTCTATTAGGAGTATGTTATATTGTGCAATGTGGTGCTCAGTTAATGTTTGGTTTATTTGTTGTGGTGTTTAGTTAACTATTTTGTTTGGTTCAATTCTGCAATGCGATGTTCAATTGTTGTGGGTGCATTCAGTTATTGTATACCATGTGAGGAATAAATTAAATTTGGTTGTACTAAATACATGAGAAACAAATACAATTGCTATATTTCAAAGTTGTTAAGCATGCTTGGTTTGGTTAACTGTCTGATCTTCTATTAGGAGTATGTTATACTGTGCAATGTGGTGCTCAGCTAATGTTTGGTTCATTTGTTGTGGTGTTTCATTAACTGCTTGGTTCAATTCTGCAATGCGATGTCCAATTGTTGTGGGTAGAATTTTGTATTATTGTGCATGTGAGGAATAAGTCAAATTTGGCTGCACTTAATACATGAGAAACATATACAAGTGCTATATTTCCTAGTTCTTAATCATTCTTGGTTTGGATAAATGGGTTTTCCATGTGGCTTGAATTAATCTGATGAATCTGCAATGTGCTTATTTTCCGTCAACATATTTTTACTGATAGCATGCGAACCCTTACTTAACCTGATGACTAACTACCTTATATGTGTTGCAGGGAAACAATGGGAAGCACTGAGGTTTAAAATCGAGGTTAGAACGTGTATGGTCCATTGTGTAATAGCATATTATTGTGAAATTGCAGGAACCATTCTAATATTTAGGTTTTTAACAATTTGGTCTTGCACATGTAGGTCCTGCTGTCAGAGTTTTACCCACTGTTCGACCCCTTTTGCATATTGGGAAATGAGTTGTTCATGAATATCAGTCAAGTCAAGAAACTCAGAAAGATTGTTAGGATAAAGAAATTAGTGACAAAAAACAACAAGATCTTTGTCTGCACAATGAAGAAGACATCAGTTCACTAGAGGATGGTACTAACTATTATACCTTGCCTTTTTTATTCCTTTGCCCCATTTCCAATATAGAGAAGATATTTATGCACATCCTTGTTTTCAGGCCTTTCCAAAACAGTTCACTGATGATTACCTCTCAAACCACATGTATGGTCAGGAGGCGAGGAAGGTATTCATACAACACCCACGGTTCAATATTGAAGTGTTCCTGTGTAACACCCCGGATGTAATTTTCCATATTTGTAACTCCAACTCTTGTCATTTTCGGCATTGTGATATGATATTCCCTCCGTGGTTGGGTTTTAATTCATTTTTCATTTTTTCCATGTCATGCATTTCTTATCATGTCATCATGTGCATCGCATTTGTATACGTGTTCGTCTCATGATTCCGAGCATTTTCCCCGTTGTCCGTTTTGCAAGCCGGCACTCCTATGTTCCCCGGCGTCCCCTTTTACGTTTTTCCGTGAGCAGGTACTAAACTTTCTCGGAATGGACCGAGGTTTGTCAAGTGGCCTTGGTACACCACCGGTAGACCACCTGTCAAGTTCCGGGTCATTTGGAGCTCGTTTGGTACTCCAACGGTTAACCGCACTCTCGCAAAGGCCTCTTTTAAGTTGCAGCCCAACACCCCTTCAAAACAGCCCAATAACCCATCTGAGTCACTTCCATGCTCTCCGTCGTCGGATCACGATCGTGTGGGCGAAAACTACACTCCATTTGGAGCTTCCTAGCTCCTTCTACCTATAAATATAGCCTCCCCCCAAATTCCGGATGAAACCCTAGCCCCGCTCCCTCCGCGCGCCGGACACGTCCGGTCCGCGCCGGACGAAACCCGCCGCCTCCCCGGACGAACCGCGCGGCGCCACATGGCACCCGGCCACCGCGCGCGCCGCCGGCCCGCCGAGCCCGCGGCCGGCCCCCGCGGCCCTTACGCCGCCGCGCCTCCCCGGCCCGCGCGCCGGCCTCCGCGCCTCCGCCGCCCGCCCTCCGTCGCCGCCGCCCCGGCCGCCGCCCTGCCGGCCGCCGCCGCCGCCATCCGGCCGGCCACCGCCGCCTCCGCCGCCCCCGCGTCCCGGCCGGCCCCGTCGCCGTCCCGCGCCGGCCGCGCGCCGCCCGC
>LR880971.1:122442900-122465795 GCA_904067115.1 Aegilops sharonensis | reverse complement strand
CCCCCAAGCCCAATCTGAATTGGGAGGGGGGCCGGCCCCCCTTTCCTTCCTTCCTCCCTCTCTCCTCTTTCCTTCCTCTCCTACTCCAACTAGGGAAGGCGGGGAATCCTACTCCCGGTGGGAGTAGGACTCCCCTAGGGCGCGCCATAGAGAGGGCTGGCCCCTCCCCTCCTCCACTCCTTTATATACAGGGGAGGGGCACCCCATAGACACACAATTTGATTGCTTAGCCATGTGCGGTGCCCCCCTCCACAGATTTCCACCTC
Organism: Aegilops sharonensis; assembly: GCA_904067115.1. Classification (NCBI taxonomy): domain Eukaryota; kingdom Viridiplantae; phylum Streptophyta; class Magnoliopsida; order Poales; family Poaceae; genus Aegilops; species Aegilops sharonensis. Next base: position 122,465,529 of record LR880971.1, on the reverse strand, counting down.
GGTCATATCGTTGTAGTGCTTAGACGAAGCCCTGCGTCGGTAACTTCATCATCACCATCATCACGCCGTCGTGCTGATGAAGCTCTCCCTCGACACTCTACTATTGGAAATATGCCCTAGAGGAAATAATAAAATGGTTATTATTATATTTCCTTGTTCATGATAATTTTCTATTGTTCATGCTAAAATTGTTATTAACTGAAAACCGTAATACATGTGTGAATACATATACCACAACATGTCCCTAGTGAGCCTCTATTTGACTAGCTCATTGATCAATAGATGGTTATGGTTTCCTGACCATGGACATTGGATGTCACTGATAACGATATCACATCATTAGGAGAATGATGTGATGGACAAGACCTAATCCTAAGCATAGCACAAGATCGTGTAGTTCGTTTGCTAAAAGCTTTTCTAATGTCAAGTATCATTTCCTTAGACCATGAGATTGTGCAACTCCCGGATATCATAGGAATGCTTTGGGTGTGCCAAACGTCACAACAAACTGGGTGGCTATAAAGGTGCACTACGGGTATCTCCGAAAGTGTCTGTTGGGTTGGCACAAATTGAGACTGGGATTTGTCACTCCGTGTGACGGAGAGGTATCTCTGGGCCCACTCGGTAATGCATCATCATAATGAGCTCAATGTGACTAAGTAGTTAGTCATGGGATCATGCATTACGGAATGAGTAAAGTGACTTGCCGGTAACGAGATTGAACGAGGTATTGGGATATCGACGATCGAATCTCGGGCAAGTAACGTACCGATTGGCAAAGGGAATTGTATACGGGATTGCTTGAATCCTCGACATCGTGGTTCATCCGATGAGATCATCGTGGAACATGTGGGAGCCAACATGGGTATCCAGATCCCGCTGTTGTTTATTCGCCGGAGAACGTCTCGGTCATGTCTGCATGGTTCCCGAACCCGTAGGGTCTACACACTTAAGGTTCGGTGACGCTAGAGTTGTTATGGGAAATAGTATGTGGTTACCGAAGGTAGGTCGGAGTCCCGGATGTGATCCCAGACATCACGAGGAGTTCCAGAATGGTCCAACAGTGAAGATCGATATATTGGACGAAGGGTATTGAGTCCGGAAGTGTTCCAGGGGTACCAGGCTATGGCCAGCATGACCGAAAGGTGTTTCGGGAGCCCCGACAAGTGTTGGAGGGCCTCATGGGCCAAAGGGGAAGGGGCAAACCAGCCCACTAATGGGTGGTGCGCCCCCCACACCCTTTCGCACGTTATTTGGGGAGGTGGGGCGCCTCCACCTGGCTTGGGAGAAAATCCTCCACCTGCTTGGCTTGGGGGGCAAGTCTCCCTAGGATTTTCCCTAGGGAGATCCAATCTGCTTGGCCGCCGCCCCTAGGGGAAACCCTAGGGCGCCTCCCCCTCTCCCCTTGCCCCTATATATAGTGGAGGGGTGGGAGGGCAGCCACGCCTCTTCCCTGGCGCAGCCCTCCCTCCTCCTACACCTCCTCCTCCATAGTGCTTGGCGAAGCCCTGCTGGAGAACCACGAGCTCCACCACCACCACGCCGTCGTGCTGTTGGACTTCTCCCTCAACTTCTCATCTCCCCTTGCTGGATCAAGAAGGAGGAGACGTCCCCGGGCTGTACGTGTGTTGAACACAGAGGCGCCGTCCATTCGGCGCTTAGATCGAAATCGACTGCGATTTGAATCGCTGCGTGTACGACTCCACCAACCGCGTTCTTGTAACGCTTCCGCATCGCGATCTTCAAGGGTATGAAGATACACTCATCCTCTCCCACTTTTGTTGCTAGAATCTCCATCTCCATAGATTGATCTTGGTGATGCGTAGAAAATTTTGAATTATTGCTACGTTCCCCAACAGTGGCATCATGAGCTAGGTCTATGCGTAGATTCTATGCACGAGTAGAACACAAAGTAGTTGTGGGCGATGATTTGTTCAATTTGCTTGCCGTTACTAGTCTTATCTTCATACGGCGGCATTGTGGGATGAAGCGTCCCAGACCGACCTTACACGTACACTTACGTGAGACAGGTTCCACCGACTGACATGCACTTGATGCATAAGGTGGCTAGCGGGGTGTCTGTCTCTCCCACTTTAGTCGGTTCGGATTCGATGAAGAGGGTCCTTATGAAGGGTAAATAGAAATTGGCATATCACTCTTGTGGCTTTTTTGCGTAGGTAAGAAACGTTCTTGCTAGAAACCCATAGCAGCCACGTAAAACATGCAACAATAATTAGAGGACGTCTAACTTGTTTTTGCAGGGTATGCTATGTGATGTGATATGGCCAAAATAATGTGATGAATGATATGTGATGTATGAGATTGATCATGTTCTTGTAATAGGAATCACGACTTGCATGTCGATGAGTATGACAACCGGCAGGAGCCATAGGAGTTGTCTTAATTTATTGTATGACCTGCGTGTCATTGAATAACGCCATGTAATTACTTTACTTTATTGCTAAACTGTTAGCCATAGTAGTAGAAGTAATAGTTGGCGAGACACGATGATGGAGATCATGGTGTCATGCCGGTGACGAAGGTGATCATGCCGTGCCTCAAGATGGAGATCAAAGGTGCAAGATGATATTGGCCATATCGTGTCACTTTATGATTTGCATGTGATGTTTGTCATGTTTACATCTTATTTGCTTAGAACGACGGTAGCATCAATAAGATGATCCCTCATAAAATTTCAAGAAAGTGTTCCCCCTAACTGTGCACCGTTGCTAAAGTTCATTGTTTCGAAGCACCACGTGATGATCAGGTGTGATAGATTCTAACGTTCACATACAATGGGTGTAAGCCAGATTTACACACGCAAAACACTTAGGTTGACTTGACGAGCCTAGCATGTACAGACATGGCCTCGGAACACAAGAGACCGAAAGGTTGAACATGAGTCGTAAAGTAGATATGATCAACATGAAGATGTTCACCGATGATGACTAGTCCGTCTCACGTGATGATCAGACACGGCCTAGTTGACTCGGATCATGTATCACTTAGATGACTAGAGGGATGTCTATCTAAGTGGGAGTTCATTAAATAATCAGATGAACTTCATTATCATGAACATAGTCAAAAGGTCTTTGCAAATTATGTCGTAGCTCACGCTTTGGCTCTACTGTTTTAGATATGTTCCTAGAGAAAATTTAGTTTAAATTTGACAGTAGCAATTATGCGGACTGGATCCGTATAATGAGGAGTGTCCTCATTGCTGCATAGAAGGATTATGTCCTTAATGCACCGCTCGGTGTGCTGAACCTCGAGCGTCGTTTGTGGATGTTGCGAACATCTGACATACACGTTTTGATGACTACGTGATAGTTCAGTGCGTAATGTTAAACGGTTTAGAATTGAGGCACCGAAGACATTTTGAAACGTCGCAGAACATATGAGATGTTCCAAGAGCTGAAATTGGGATTTCAGGCTTGTGCCCACATCAAGAGGTATGAGACCTCTGACAAGTTTCTTAAGCCTGCAAACTAAGGAGAAAAGCTCAATCGTTGAGCATGTGCTCAGATTGTCTGGGTACTACAATCGCTTGAATCGAGTGGGAGTTAATCTTCTAGATGAGAAAGTGATGGTTCTCCAAAGTCACCGCCACCAAGCTACTAGAGCTTCGTGATGAACTATAATATATCAGGGATAGATATGACGATCCTTGAGCTATTCGCGACACCGCGAAAGTAGAAATCAAATAGGAGCATCAATTGTTGATGGTTGGTAAAACCACTAGTTTCAAGAAGGGCAAGGGCAAGAAGGGATACTTCATGAAACGGTAAATCAGTTGCTACTCTAGTGAAGAAACCCAAGGTTGAACCCAAACCCGAGACTAAGTGCTTCTATAATGAGGGGAACGGTCACTGAAGCAGAACTACCCTAGATACTTGGTAGATGAGAAGGCTGACAAGGTCGACAAAAGTATTTTGAATATACATTATGATGTGTACTTTACTAGTACTCCTAGTAGCACCAGGGTATTTAAATATCGGTTCGGTTGCTAAGTGTTAGTAACTCGAAATAAAAAGCTACAAAATAAATGGAGACTAGCTGAAGGTGAGATGACGATATGTGTTGGAAGTGTTTCCAAGGTTGATGTGATCAAGCATCGCATGCTCCCTCTACCATCGAGATTTGTGTTAAACCTAAATAATTGTTATTTGATGTTTGTGTTGAGCATAGACATGATTGGATTATGTTTATCGCAATACGATTATTCATTTAAGGAGAATAATGGTTACTCTGTTTATTTGAATAATACCTTCAGTGGTCTTGCACCTAAAATGAATGGTTTATTGAATCTCGATCATAGTGATACACATGTTCATGCTAAAATATATAAGATAGTAATGATAGTACCACCTACTTGTGGCACTGCCATTTGAGTCATATTGGTATAAAACGCGTGAAGAAGCTCCATGTTGATGGATCTTTGGACTCGCTCATTTTTGAAAAGATTGAGACATGCGAACCATGTCTATTGGTAGATATGCATGAAGAAACTCCATACAGATGGATCGTTTGGACTCACTTGATTTTGAATCACTTGAGACATGCAAATCATACCACATGGGCAAGATGACTGAAAGGCCTCGTTTTCAGTAAGATGGAACAAGAAAGCAACTTGTTGGAAGTAATACATTTTGATGTGTGCAGTCCAATGAGTGCTGAGGCACGCAGTGGATATCGTTATGTTCTTACTTCACAGATGATTTGAGTAGATCCTGAGTATATTTACTTGATGAAACACAAGTCTGAATTATTGAAAGGTTCAAGTAATTTCAGAGTGAAGTTGAAGATCGTGGTGACAAGAGGATAAAATGTCTATGATATGATCATAGAGATGAATATCTGAGTTACGAGTTTGGTACACAATTAAGACCTTGTGGAAATTGTTTTACAACTAATACCGCCTGGAACACCATAGTGTGATGGTGTGTCCGAACATCATAGCTGCACCATATTGGATATGGTGCATACCATGATGTCTCTTATTGAATTACCACTATCGTTTATGGGTTAGGCATTAGAGACAACCGCATTCACTTTAATAGGGCACCACGTAATTCCGTTGAGATGACACCGTATGAACTATGGTTTAGAGAAACCTAAGCTGTCGTTTCTTAAAAGTTTGGGGCTGCGACGCTTATGTGGAAAAGTTTTAGCCTGATAAGCTCGAACCCAAAGCGGATAAATGCATCTTCATAGGACACCCAAAACAGTTGGGTATACCTCCTAATTCAGATCCGGAAGCAAAAGTGATTGTTTCTGGAAACGGGTCCTTTCTCGAGGAAATGTTTCTCTCGAAAGAATTGAGTGGGAGGATGGTGGAGACTTGATGAGGTTATTGAACCATCACTTCAACTAGTATGTAGCAGGGCACATGAAGTTGTTCCTGTGGCGCCTACACCAGTTGAAGTGGAAGCTGATGATAGTGATCACAAAAACTTCGGATCAAGTCAACCAAACCTCGTAGGTCGACAAGGATGCGTACTACTTCAGAGTGGTACGTAATCCTGTCTTGGAGGTCATGTTGCTAGACAACAATGAACCTACGAGCTATGGAGAAGCAATGGTGGGCCCGGATTCCGACGAATGGCTCGAGGCCAAGAGGATCCATGTATGAATACAAAGTGTAGACTTTGGAAGAACTACTTGATGGTCGTAAGGCTGTTGAGTACAGATGGATTCTAAAAGGGAAGACAGACAATGATGGTATGTGTCACCATTAAGAAAGCTCGGCTTGTCGCTGAGATGTTTCCGACAAGTTCAAGGAGTTGACTACGATGATACTTTCTCACTCGTAGCTATGCTAAGAGTCTGTTGGAATTATATTACCAGTTACTGCATTATTTATGAAATCTTGCAGATAGGATGTCAAAACATTATTTCCTCGACAGTTTTCTTGAGGAAAGGTTGTATGTGATACAACTAGAAGGTTTTGTCAATCCTAAAAGATGCTAACAAGTATGCAAAGCTCCAGCAATCCTTCTAAGGACTGGAGTAAGCATCTCGGAGTTGGAATATACACTTTGATGAGATGATCAAAGATTTTGGGTTTATACAAAGTTAATGAGAAACTTGTATTTCCAAAGAAGTGAGTGGGATCACTATAGAATTTCTGATGAGTATATGTTGTAAACATATTGTTGATCAGAAATGATGTAGAATTTCTGGAAAGCATATAGGGTTATTTGAAAAGTGTTTTTCAAGGGAAAACCTGGATTAAGCTACTTGAACATTGAGCATCAAGATCTATAAGGATAGATCAAAATCGCTTGATAGTACTTTCAAATGAATACATACCGTGAAAAGATTTTGAAGGAGTTCAAAATAGATCAGAAAAGAAGGAGTTCTTGGCTGTGTTATAAGGTGTGAGTATTGAGTAAGACTCAAGACCTGACCACGGCAGAAGGGAGAGAAAGGACGAAGGTCGTCCCCTATGCTTTAGACGTAGGCTCCACAGTATGCTATGTTGAGTACCGCACCTAAAGTGTGCCTTGCCATGAGTCAGTCAAGGGGTACAAGTGTGATCCAGGAATGGATCACAGGATAGCGGTCAAGGTTATCCTTAGTAACTAGTGGACTAAGGAATTTTCTCGATTATGGAGGTGGTAAAGGAGTTCGTCGTAAAGGGTTACGCCGATGCAAACCTTGACACTAATCCGGATGACTCTGAGTAGTAAACCGGATTCGTATAGTACAACAGTTATTTGGAATAGCTCCAAGTAGCGCCTGGTAGCTGCATCTACAAGATGACATAGATATTTGTAAAGCACACACGGATCTGAAAGGTTCAGACCCGTTGACTAATAAACCTCTCTCACAAGCGAGATATGATCAAACCCAGTGGGTGTTGGATTCATTGCAATCACATAGTGATGTGAACTAGATTATTGACTCTAGTGCAAGTGGGAGACTGTTGGAAATATGCCCTAGAGGCAATAATAAAATGGTTATTATTATATTTACTTGTTCATGATAATTGTCTATTGTTCATGCTAAAATTGTATTAACTGGAAACCGTAATACATGTGTGAATACATAGACCACAACATGTCCCTAGTGAGCCTCTAGTTGACTAGCTCGTTGATCAATAGATGGTTATGGTTTCCTGACCATGGACATTGGATGTCATTGATAACGAGATCACATCATTAGGAGAATGATGTGATGGACAAGACCCAATCGTAAGCATAGGAGAAGATCGTGTAGTTCGTTTGCTAAAAGCTTTTCTAATGTCAAGTATCATTTCCTTAGACCATGAGATTGTGCAACTCCCGGATACCATAGGAATGCTTTGGGTGTGCCAAATGTCACAACATAACTGGGTGGCTATAAAGGTGCACTACGGGTATCTCCGAAAGTGTCTGTTGGGTTGGCACAAATCAAGACTAGGATTTCTCACTCCGTGTGACGGAGAGGTATCTCTGGGCCCACTCGGTAATGCATCATCATAATGAGCTCAATGTGACTAAGTAGTTAGTCACGGGACCATGCATTACGGAACGAGTAAAGTGACTTGCCGGTAACGAGATTGAACGAGGTATTCGGATACCGACGATCGAATCTCGGGCAAGTAACGTACCGATTGACAAAGGGAATTGTATACAGGATCGCTTGAATCCTCGACATCGTGGTTCATCCGATGAGATCATCGTGGAACATGTGGGAGCCAACATGGGTATCCAGATCCCGATGTTGGTTATTGGCCGGAGAACGTCTCGGTCATGTTTGCATGGTTCCCGAACCCGTAGGGTCTACACACTTAAGGTTCGGTGACGCTAGAGTTGTTATGGGAAATAGTATGTGGTTACGGAAGGTAGTTCAGAGTCCAGGATGTGATCCCAGACGTCACGAGGAGTTCCGGAATGGTCTGGCAGTGAAGATCGATATATTGGACGAAGGGTATTGAGTCTAGAAGTGTTCCGGGGGTACCAGGCTATGGCCAGCATGACCGAAAGGTGTTTCGGGAGCCCCGACAAGTGTTGGAGGGCCTCATGGGCCAAAGGGGAAGGGGAAAACCAGCCCACTAATGGGTGGTGCACCCCCCACACCCTTTCCCACGTTATTTGGGGAGGTGGGGCACCTCCACCTGGCATGGGAGGAAATCCTCCACCTGCTTGGCTTGGGGGGCAAGTCTCCCTAGGATTTTCCCTAGGGAGATCCAATCTGCTTGGCCGCCGCCCCCTAGGGGAAACCCTAGGGCGCCTCCTCCTCTCCCCTTGCCCCTATATATAGTGGAGGGGTGGGAGGGCAGTCGCACCTCTTCCCTGGCGCAGCCCTCCCTCCTCCTACACCACCACCACGCCGTCGTGCTGTTGGACTTCTCCCTCAACTTCTCCTCTCCCCTTGCTGGATCAAGAAGGATGAGACGTCCCCGGGATGTACGTGTGTTGAACGTAGAGGCGCCGTCCATTCAGCGCTTAGATCGGAATCGACCGCGATCTGAATCGCTGCGTGTACGACTCCACCAACCGCGTTCTTGTAACGCTTCCGCATCGCGATCTTCAAGGGTATGAAGATACACTCATCCTCTCCCTCTCTTGTTGCTAGAATCTCCATAGATTGATCTTGGTGATGCGTAGAAAATTTTGAATTATTGCTACGTTCCCCAACATCAACTGGATCAAGAGTTCGTGGGATGTCACCGAGCCGAACGTGTGCAGATCGGGAGGTGCCGTACTTTCGGTACTAGGATCGGTCGGATCGTGAAGACGTACAAGTACATCAACCACATTGTCATAAAGATTCCTCTTTCGGTCTACGAGGGTACGTAGACAACACTCTCCCCTCTCGTTGCTATGCATCACGTAGATGGATCTTGCGTGTGCGTAGGAAATTATTTGAAATTACTGCGTTCACGTAGATGGATCTCTCGTTGCTATGCATCACGTAGATGGATCTTGCGTGTGCGTAGGAAATAGTGGCATCCGAGCCAGGTCTATGCGTAGATGTTATATGCACGAGTAGAACACAAAGAGTTGTGGGCGATAATAGTCATACTGCTTACCAGCATGTCATACTTTGATTTGGCGGTATTGTTGGATGAAGCGGCCCGGACCGACATTACGCGTATGCTTACGCGAGCCTGTTTCTACCGACGTGCTTCGCACACAGGTGGCTGGCGGGTGTCGGTTTCTCCAACTTTAGTTGAATCGAGTGTGACTACACCCGGTCGTTGTTGAAGGTTAAAACAGCACACTTGACGAAAAATCGTTGTGGTTTTGATGTGTAGGTAAGAACGGTTATTACTAAGCCCGTAGCAGCCACGTAAAACTTGCAACAACAAAGTAGAGGACGTCTAACTTGTTTTTGCAGGGCATGTTGTGATGTGATATGGTCAAGACGTGATGATATAAATTGTTGTATGAGATGATCATGTTTTGTAACAGAGTTATCGGCAATTGGCAGGAGCCATATGGTTGTTGCTTTATTGTATGCAATGCAATCGCCGTGTAATTTCTTTACTTTATCACTAAGCGGTAGCGATAGTCGTGATAGCAATAGTTGGCGAGACGACAACGATGCTTCGATGGAGATCAAGGTGTCAAGCCGGTGACGATGGTGATCATGACGGTGCTTTGGAGATGGAGATCAAAGGCACAAGATGATGATGGCCATATCATATCACTTATATTGATTGCATGTGATGTCTATCCTTTATGCATCTTATTTTTCTTAGTTCGGCGGTAGCATTATAAGATGATCTCTCACTAAATTTCTAGGTACAAGTGTTCTCCCTGAGTATGCACCGTTGCGAAAGTTCGTTGTGCCGAGACACCACGTGATGATCGGGTGTGATAAGCCCTACGTTCACATACAACGGGTACAAGCCAGTTTTGCACACGCAAAATACTCGGGTTAAACTTGACGATCCTAGCATATGCACATATGGCCTCGGAAACTTAGACCGAAAGGTCAAGCGTGAATCATATAGTAGATATGATCAACATAGTGATGTTCACCATTGAAAACTACTCCATCTCACGTGATGATCGGACATGGTTTAGTTGATTTGGATCACGTGATCACTTAGATGATTAGAGGGATGTCTATCTAAGTGGGAGTTCTTAAGTAATATGATTAATTGAACTTTAATTTACCATGAACTTAGTACCTGATAGTATTTTGCATGTCTATGTTGTTGTAGATCAATGGCTCGTGCTACTGTTCCTTTGAATTTTAATGCGTTCCTAGAGAAATGTAAGTTGAAAGATGATGGTAGCAACTACACGGACTGGGTCCGTAACTTGAGGATTATCCTCATTGCTGCACAGAAGAATTATGTCCTCGAAGCACCGCTAGGTGCCAAACCCGCTGCAGGAGCAACGCCAGATGTTATGAACGTCTGGCAGAGCAAAGGTGATGACTAATACGTCTCCGTCGTATCTATAATTTTTTATTGTTCCATGCCAATATTATTCACTTTCATATAATTTTTGGCAACTTTTTATATTATTTTTGGGACTAACATATTGATCCAGTGCCCAGTGCCAGTCCCTGTCTGTTGCATGTTTTTGGTTTCGCGGAATATCCATATCAAACGGAGTCCAAACGGGATAAAAACGGACGGAGCTTATTTTTCGAAAATATGGAAAATTCCGGAAGAAAAATCCATGCGAGACGGTGCCCGAGGTGGTCACGAGGTAGGGGGGCGCGCCTGACCCCCCTGGGCGCGCCCCCTACCCTCGTGAGCCCACTGTAAGGCGGTTGACGCTCTTCTTTTGCCACAAGAAAGCTAATATTTGGAAAAAAAATCACGGCGAAGGTTTCAGGCCAATCGGATTTATGGATCTCCATATATACGCGAAACGGTGAAACAGAGCCAGAACAGAACGTAGAAACAGAGAGATAGATCCAATCTCGGAGGGGCTCTCGCCCCTCCCAAGCCATGGGAGCCAAGGACCAGAGGGGAAACCCTTCTCCCATCTAGGGAGGAGGTCAAGGAAGAAGAAGAAGAAGGGGGGCCTCTCTCCCCCTTGCTTCCGGTGGCGCCGGAGCGCTGCCGGGGCCCATCATCATCACCGCGATCTTCACCCACACCACCGTCATCTTCACCAACATCTCCATCACCTTCCCCCCTCTATCTACATCGATCCACTCTCCCGCAACCCGCTGTACCCTCTACTTGAACATGGTGCTTTATGCTTCAAATTATTTTCCGATGATGTGTTGCCATCCTATGATGTCTGAGTAGATTTTCGTTGTCCTATCGGTGATTGATGAATTGCTATGATTGGTTTGAATTGCATTTTTTATTATTGGTTCTGTCCTATTGTGCCCTCCGTGTCGCGCAAGCGTGAGGGATTCCCACTTTAGGGTTTGCAATATGTTTATGATTTGCTTATGGTGGGTGGCGTGAGTGACAGAAGCACAAACCCGAGTAAGCAGGTTGTTTGCGTATGGGATAAAGGGGACTTGATACTTTAATGCTATGGTTGGGTTTTACCTTAATGAATCTTTAGTAGTTGCGGATGCTTGTTAGAGTTCCAATCATAAGTGCGTAGAATTCCAAGTAAGGGATGATATGTTAGCTTATGCCTCTCCCTCAAATAGAATTGCAATAGTGATTATCGGTCTAGTAACATAGTCAATTGCTTAGGGGCAATTTCACAACTCCTATCACCACTTTTCCACACTCTCTATATTTACTTTAGTTGTGTCTTTACTTAAACAGCCCCTAGTCTTTATTTACTCGCTCTTTACTTTCTTGCAAACCTATCCTTTCACACCTACAAAGTACTTCTAGTTTCATACTTGTTCTAGATAAAGCGAACGTCAAGCGTGCGTAGAGTTGTATCGGTGGTCGATAGAACTTGAGGGAATATTTGTTCTACCTTTAGCTCCTCGTTGGGTTCGACACTCTTACTTATCGAAAACTGTTGCGATCCCCTATACTTGTGGGTTATCAAGACCTTTTTCTGGCGCCGTTGCCGGGGAGTTATAGCGTGGGGTGAATATTCTCGTGTGTGCTTGTTTGCTTTATCACTAAGTAATTTTTATTTGTTGTTCTTAGTTGTTCTGTATCTTTAGTTATGGATATGGAACACGAAATACCAAAAAAATTAGGTGTACTTGCTACTCATGGAGATGGGGAACCTCCTAAAACCCTCGATGTTGGTTATGTGAAAGATATTATGTACTAATTTAATAATCCCCATTTAATTATGTTATGGGAGTAACGTTGGATCAACGTGAATACTTTAGGGATTATCGCTTAACACAAAAAGGGAAACTATTATGGGATCAAATTCATATATTGAAGTGGTATGGTTGGCAACTATGTGTGAGTTATGATTATACTTGTTGCTCTAGGATGAATGCTCCACACCTTCCCTTTTCATGCAAATTTAATGATAATAAAACCTTAGCTTCTTATGCTAATGGTATATATGATTACTATGATGTGGAACAAATAGAAGAATTTGGTGCTTTTATGGGTGCTTATGAAATTGAATCTATGTGTAAAGGGTTTGAAGATTTTTATGATGCTGTTTATAGATCTGAAAATTTAGCTATCCTCAAATATTGCTATGAGAATTATGAATACAATTATGAAATTAATGCACTTATTGAGAAAGTCTCCGCTGTCCAAGAAGAGATTAATATTTTGCAGGAGCCTATGGAAGAAGAAATTGATGAAGCTGTGAGCTCATTGGATGAAAAAGATGAGGAGGAGAGCGAAGAACAAAAGGAGGAAGAGCGGATTGATCACCCGTGCCCACCTTCTAATGAGAGTAACTCTTCAATTCATACATTGTTTAATTCCCCTTCGTGCTTACCGAAGGATGATTGCTATGATGACTATTATAATCCCGTTGATTCTCTTGAAATATCCCTTTTTGATGATGCTTGCTATGCTTGTGGCCAAGATGCCAATATGAATTATGCTTATGGAGATGAACTTGCTATAGTTCCTTATGTTAAACATGAAATTGTTGCTATCGCACCCACGCATTATAGTCCTATTATCTTTTTGAATTCTCCCGATTACACTATATCGGAGAAGTTTGCACTTATTAAGGATTACATTGATGGGTTGCCTTTTACCGTTGCACATGATGATTTTTATAGATATAATATGCATGTGCTTGCTGCTCCTACTTGCAATTATTATGAGAGAGGAACTATATCTCCACCACTCTATGTTTCCAATACAATAAAATTGCAAGAAACTGTTTATACTATGCATTGGCCTTTACTATGTGTGCATGAATTGTTCTTTTATGACATGCCGACGCATAGGAAGAGAGTTAGACTTCTTCATTACATGACATATGTTACTTTGTGCTCACTACTAAATTACAAATCATTGCTAATTAAAATTGGCTTTGATATACCTTGGGATCCGGGTGGATTCACTACTTGAGCACTATATGCCTAGCTTAATGGCTTTAAAGAAAGCGCTGCCAGGGAGACAACCCGGAAGTTTTAGAGAGTCATTTATTTCTGTTGAGTGCTTTCATATAGTTTAAAAACAACAAAAATAAAGAGGGGAACCCAAAACTTTTTCAAAAAGGAATGTGAAAGTGAGAAAGACAAGCATTGTTGAAGTGGGAGAGCTCCATGAACTTTGTTCGTGCTCACGGCAACTTTGTGAATCTTGATTACAGAAACTTTTCAACAAAAATAATTATCCCCTTGTACAATTCCACTGTATTATAAAAATAATGTGCCAAGGTTTGCCTTTAGGATGTTTACAATGCTTGTTGGTTTGTGCGGTGCAGGACAGAAACTTTGGCTGTAGTGTGCGATTGTTAATTTCTTACTGGAACGTCAAATGGTTCTGATTCTTTTTGCAATGTCTTTATGTACAATTTTTTGTATTTTTCCCAATTTTTGCAGAATTTTTAAAGTATCATAAGTATGGTGAATGTTCAGATTGTTACAGACTGTTCTGTTTTAGACAGATTCTGTTTTTGATGCATAGTTTGCTTGTTTTGATGAAACTATAAATTTATATCTGTGGATTAAGCCATGAAAAATTTATATTAAAGTAGAAACAATGCAAAAACAAAATATTAATTGGTTTTCAACAGTACTTAGAGTGGTGATTTGCTTTATTATACTAACGGATCTTACCGAGTTTTCTGTTGAAGTTTTGTGTGGATGAAGTGTCTAAACGAGGAGGTCTCGATGTGAGGAAAAGGAAGAGAGGCAAGAGCTCAAGCTTGGGGATGCCCGAGGCACCCCAAGTAAATATTCAAGGAGACTCAAGCGTCTAAGCTTGGGGATGCCCCGGAAGGCATCCCCTCTTTCTTCAACAAGTATCGGTATGTTTTCGTATTCGTTTCGTTTATGCATTATGTGCAAGTCTTGGAGCGTCTTTTGCATTTAGTTTTCACTTTTATTTTATGCACCATGCTGGTATGAGATAGTACTTGGTTGATTTATATAATGCTCATTGCACTTCACTTAAATCTTTTGAGTGTGGCTTTATAGAATGCTTCGTGTGCTTCACTTATATGATTTGAAGTTTGGATTGCATGTTTCTCTTTACATAGACAACCGCCATTTTTAGAATGCTCTTTTGCTTCACTTATTTTTGTTAGAGCTCGGGCATATCTTTTGTAGAAAGTATTAAACTCTCTTGCTTCACTTATATCTATTTAGAGAGATGACAGGAACTGGTCATTCACATGGTTAGTCATAAAATCCTACATAAATTTGTAGATCGCTGAATATGATATGTTTGATTCCTTGCAATAATTTTGCGATATAAAGGTGGTGATATTAGAGTCGTGCTAGTTTAGTAATTGTGAAATTGGGAAATACTTGTGTTGAGATTTGCTAGTCCCGTATCATGCACATATGGTGAATCGTTATGTAATGAAGTCGGAGCATGAGGTGTTTATTGATTGCCTTCCTTATGAGTGGCGGTTGGGGACGAGCGATGGTCTTTTCCTACCAATCTATCCCCCTAGGAGCATGCACGTAGTACTTTGTTTTGATGACTAATAGATTTTTGCAATAAGTATGTGAGTTCTTTATGACTAATGTCGAGTCCATGGATTATATGCACTTTTACCTTTCCATCATTGCTAGCCTCTTCGGTACCGTGCATTGCCCTTTCTCACCTCGAGAGTTGGTGCAAACTTCGCCGGTGCATCCAAACCCCGTGATACGATACACTCTATCACACATAAGCCTCATTATATCTTCCTCAAAACAGCCACCATACATACCTATCATGGCATTTCCATAGCCATTCCGAGATATATTGCCATGCAACTTTCATCATCATCATCATATACATGACTTGAGCATTCATTGTCATATTTCTTTGCATGATCGTAAGATAGCTAACATGATGTTTTCATGGCTTGTCCATTTTTTGATGTCATTGCTACGCTAGATCATTGCACATCCCGGTACACCGCCGGAGGCATTTATATAGAGTCATATCTTTGTTCTAGATATCGAGTTGTAATATTGAGTTGTAAGTAAATAAAAGTGTGATGATCATCATTATTAGAGCATTTCCCCAGTGAGGAAAGGATGATGGAGACTATGATTCCCCACAAGTCGGGATGAGACTCCGGACGGAAAAAATAAAAAAAATAAAAAAGAGAAAGGCCAAAAAAAAGAGAAGGCCCCAAAAAAAAGGAAAAGAATAAAATGAGAGAAAAAGAGAGAAGGGGCAATGTTACTATCCTTTTACCACACTTGTGCTTCAAAGTAGCACCATGTTCTTCATATAGATTGTCTCCTATGTTGTCATTTTCATATACTAGTGGGAATTTTCATTATAGAACTTGGCTTGTATATTCCAACGATGGGCTTCCTCAAATGCCCTAGGTCTTCATGAGCAAGCAAGTTGGATGCACACCCACTTAGTTGCTTTTGTTGAGCTTTCATACACTTATAGCTCATGGTGCATCCGCTGCATGGAAATCCCTACTCCTCACATTGATATCTATTGATGGGAATCTCCATAGCCCATTGATACGCCTAGTTGATGTGAGACTTTCTCCTTTTTTGTCTTCTCCACATAACCCCCATCATCATATTCTATCCCACCTATAGTGCTATGTCCATGGCTCACGCTCATGTATTGCGTGAAAGTTGAAAAGGTTTGAGAACGTCAAAAGTATGAAGCAATTGCTTGGCTTGTCATCGGGGTTGTGCATGATGTAAATATTTTGTGTGGTGAAGATGGAGCATAGCCAGACTATATGATTTTGTAGGGATGAGCTTTCTTTGGCTATGTTATTTCAATAAGACATAATTGCTTGGTTGGTATGCTTGAAGTATTATTGTTTTTATGTCAAATGATAGACTATTGCTTTGAATCACTCGTGTCTTAAAATTCATGCCATGATTAGACATATGATCAAGATTATGATAGGTAGCATTACACATCAAAAATTATCTTTTTTATCATTTACCTACTCGAGGACGAGCAGGAATTAAGCTTGGGGATGCTGATACGTCTCCGTCGTATCTATAACTTTTTATTGTTCCATGCCAATATTATTCACTTTCATATACTTTTTGGCAACTTTTTATATTATTTTTGGGACTAACATATTGATCCAGTGCCCAGTGCCAGTCCCTGTCTGTTTCATGTTTTTGGTTTCGCAGAATATCCATATCAAACGGAGTCCAAATGGGATAAAAACGGACGGAGCTTATTTTTGGAAAATATGGAAAATTCCGGAAGAAAAATCAACGCGAGACGGTGCCCGAGGTGGTCACGAGGTAGGAGGGCGGGCCTGACCCCCTAGGCGCGCCCCCTACCCTCGTGAGCCCACCGTAAGGCGGTTGACGCTCTTCTTCTGCCGCAATAAAGCTAATATTCAGAAAAAAATCACGGCGAAGGTTTCAGGCCAATCAGAGTCATGAATCTTCGAGCCCGTCCTTGGGCGGGCTGCACGGTTATACTCGGCATTAGAAGATGTTGTGCGACAAATGGAACGCCATGAGTTATTCAGGTGTCCGGACACCTACGATTTCGCCAGGGGCTTGGTCCTTGGTGCACACCCCTCTTCGTTGTCGTCGGCATTGGCGGTGTAGTTCGGAGGAAGGGTCCTTCCCTTCTTGGACCCTCCGGCCTCCCCAGTTGGGGCGGCCTTCCTTTTCTTCTCTCCCCCCCGCTGGGAGAGAGGCCTCTTTTTCCTCCTCCTCGTCTTCGCGGGAGGAGTCCGCCTCGGAGTCATCGGACGATGAGTCCGACAGCACCTGGCACCGGGAACTCCTTCGAGTTCCTGGCCTTCTTCTCCGGCACCACGTGAGGTGCCGGAACCAGCAGCCCCGTCAATCGGGCGTCCGCTGGGCCTTCTGGCAAGGGAGCCGGACAGTCAACCTGTCCGGACGTCTTCAGCCAGTCCTGTCAAAGGTGAGGGAGTTTTAGATCCCGCATAGAGTCAAACTATGAAAAAAGAGTACCGTAAAGGGTAAAAGAGCTGACCTCGCTGGCTTGATGCTGGGAGCTTAATCTGCGATCTTTGGTAGCGGATGCGGGAGCCTCGGCGCCCTTGAACAACACCTTCCAGGCATCTTCGTACGTAGTGTCGAAGAGCCGGCTCAAGGTTCGGTGTTGTGCCGGATCAAACTGCCACAAGTTGAAGGCCCGTTGCTGGCATGGGAGGATCCGGCGGATGAGCATAACCTGGACTACGTTGACAAGCTTGAGCTTCTTGTCCACTAGGTTTCGGACGCAGGTTTGGAGTCCGGTCAGCTCTTTCGAATTACCGCACGTCAGGCCCGTCTCTTTCCATGAGGTGAGCCGTGTAGGGAAACCAGATCGGAATTCGGGGGCCGCCGCCCATTTAGAGTCGTGCGGCTCGGTGATGTAAAACCACCCTGATTGCCACCCCTTTATGGTCTCCACAAAGGAGCCCTCGAGCCATAGGACGTTGGCCATCTTGCCCACCATGGCACCTCCGCACTCTGCTTGGCGGCCGCCCACTACCTTCGGCTTGACATTGAAGGTCTTCAGCCATAAGCCGAAGTGGGGCTGGATGCAGAGGAAGGCCTCGCATACGACGATGAACGCCGAGATGTTGAGGATGAAATTCGGGGCCAGATCGTGGAAATCTAGGACGTAGTAGAACATGAGCCCCCGGACAAATGGGTGAAGTGGAAACACTAGTCCGCGGAGGAAGTGGGGGAGTAACACCACCCTCTCATGGGGCCTGGGGGTGGTGAGGGAGTCCCGGATTAGGGGGTGTCCGGATTGCCGGACTACCATCATCGGCCGGACTATCATCGGCCGAACTATCATCATCAACCGGACTCCAAGACTATGAAGATACAAGATTGAAGACTTCACCCCGTGTCCGGATGGGACTTTCCTTGGCGTGGAAGGCAAGCTTGGCGATACGGATATGTAGATCTCCTACCATTGTAACCGACTCTATGTAACCCTAGCCCTCTCCGGTGTCTATATAAACCGGAGGGCTTTAGTCCGTAGGACTACAATCACAACAACCCTTACAATCATACCATAGGCTAGCTTCTAGGGTTTAGGCCTCCTTGATCTCGTGGTAGATCCACTCTTGTAAACATCCACAATATCAATATCAATCAAGCAGGACGTAGGGTTTTACCTCCATCAAGAGGGCCCGAACCTGGGTAAACATCGTGCCCCTTGTCTCCTGTTACCATCCGCCTAGACGCATAGTTCGGGACCCCCTACCCGAGATCCGCCGGTTTTGACACCGACATTGGTGCTTTCATTGAGAGTTCCTCTGTGCCGTCACCGATAGGAAGGATGCCTCCTCCCGTCTTCAAGGACGGTATTTTCGCCAAAGGAGCCTTGGCCGCCGGCCAAACTATCCAGCTAGGTGGTTTTCTCATGACCGCCTGTCCGGCCATCGCTTCGACAATGACCTCCCAAGTCATCAAAAGCAATCTTCACGTCAGCTCGGAATTCGCCGAACGGCTTGATCCAATAGAGCTCTCGTCCGTAAACAAGCTCTTGGATCGCATCGCCGCCCTGGGAGTCGCTACAGACTACGATCAGATTGGGCTTAAAACCGATCTGAGAGAGATTAACTCTCCCCAGGTCACCCACCACGTTGCAGTGGTAGAGGAGCAATGCGGCGACGCTTCTCCTGTATTGAAAACTAGTCATGTCCGGATCCCCGAACCCCCCATGCCGGATTCCCACGGAGGGACGGGCCTCGATCAAACACTGAACTTAAAGTCAGGTATCGGACCAGACTCGTTGGACAACGTCCAGAAATCCAAGCTTCCAAAATTGGAAACTTCTCGGCCTTCGAGCCTTGAGATGGGTAGGGTTCCGGACTTAGTTCCACCCACCCGCCCAGACATACACGATCTAACTCTAATTCTGCTTCAACACGATGCCCTTCGGACTTAAAAACGCCGACGCAACATATCAGCGCATGATTCAGACATGTCTGGCTACCCAGATCGGCAAAACAGTAGAGGCATACGTAGACGACGTAGTCGTCAAAACTAAACACATCGAAACTCTAGTAGACGACTTGAGGCTCACATTCGACAACCTTAGAGCATACGACATCAAGCTGAATCCGGAAAAATGCGTTTTCGGCGTACCAGCCGGAAAGCTGCTGGGCTTCATCGTATCCGGTAGAGGAATTGAAGCAAACCCAGCCAAGATCCGAGCTCTGTCACAGCTAGATATCCCAAAAGACCTCAAGCAAATACAAAAATTTACTGGATGCGTGGCGGCTCTAAGCCGCTTCATCTCCCGTCTAGGAGAAAAGGCATTACCCCTCTATCGCCTCCTTAGGCGCACCGAACACTTCGAGTGGACGGATGCTGCCACCGCCAGACTCGAAGAAATAAAGGCCATATTGGCAACAAATCCGGTCCTGGCTGCGCCCAACCTGGGCGAACCAATGTTGTTATACATCGCAGCTACACATCATGTTGTAAGCGTGGTCCTCGTCGTCGAACGAGAAAATGTAGGGCATAAATTCCCTCTTCAAAAACCAGTATACTACGTATCTACTGTGTTAACCCCCTGCAAGTCCCGTTACCCGCACTATCAGAAGATAGCATACGCGGTGTTCATGGCATCCCGGAAGCTCCGACACTACTTTCAAGAGTGTTCGATAACAGTGGCCCCTGAAGTACCACTTAACGACATTATAAACAACCGCGATGCGACGGGCAGGATTGCAAAATGAGCCATTGAGCTCTTACCATTTGATATATCTTACAAACCTCGGCGAGCTATAAAGTCACAAGTATTGGCTGACTTTGTCGCCAAATGGACCGAAGCCGAACTCCCTAAAGAATACGGCGCATACTCTAATTGGATTATGCACTTCGACGGCTCCAAAATGTTAGCCGGATTGGGGGCGGGCGTCGTACTGACGTCCCCGACCGGGGACACAGTCCAATACGTACTTCATATAATGTACACGGACTCCAACAATGCAGCCGAATACGAGGCCCTTTTACATGGTCTCCGGATGGCAATCTCCATGGGCATTCAACGCCTAGAGGTGCGCGGGGATTCAAACCTCGCAATATCCCAAATAAACAAAGACTTTGACGCCAAAGATCCGAAAATGGCAGCATATCGCAACGCTGTCCTCAAAATGTCAGCCCGGTTCGAAGGACTTGAATTCCATCACGTCACCCGGGATAATAACCAAGCGGCCGACGTACTGGCACGCATTGGCGCCAAACGCGACGCTGTCCCTCCTAATATCTTCCTGGAACGGCTCTTCAAGCCATCCGTATTATGGGAAGAGGACTCCGGAACTAACAAACCGGAACAAGCCGCGCCAACCGGCGTTTCAGCCGATGACATACCACCATCCGCCCATGACATAATGGCAGTAATTGCCCCGTGGACAAAACCATTCCTCGCCTACTTGCTTAGGCAGGAGCTTCCCGAAGACCAAAATGAGGCCCGCAGCATTGTCCGGCGATCTAAAGCCTACAAGGTCTATGAGGGAGAACTTTATAAGAAAAGCACAACCGGAGTCCTTTAAAGGTGTATCTCCGAAGAGGAAGGGCGGAAGCTCCTGGCTGAAATTCATGCCGGACTAGGCGGACACCACGCCGCAGCTCGGGCCCTTGTAGGAAAGGCATTCCGTACAGGATTTTACTGGCCGACGGACCGAGCAGATGCACAGGACCTAGTCCAAAGATGCGTCGGTTGTCCACTCTTTGCTAATCAGAGCCATATGCCACCCACCGCCCTCAAAACTATACCCATTACCTGGCCGTTCGCGGTCTGGGGGCTTGACATGGTTGGACCACTTAAAGGGGGAACCCACAAGCAAAGGTACCTATTGGTCATGGTGGATAAATTCACCAAATGGATAGAGGCCAAGCCAGTTAAAATGGCAGAGTCCGGACCAGTGATAGACTTTATATCCGGGGCAGTACATCGTTATGGTGTACCCCACAGCATCATCACTGATAACGGCACGAACTTCACTGCCGACGAGGTTAAATCATGGTGCAAAAATATGGGCATCAAGCTCGATTACGCTTCAGTCTATCATCCTCAAACCAACGGTCAAGAGGAACGAGCAAATGGTCTAATAATGAGCGGCATCAAACCCAGACTAGTGCGGTCCCTTACGAAATCTGACACGCACTGGGTAGAGGAGCTCGACTCCGTACTCTGGGGGCTGCGGACAACGCCTAACCTTACCACCGGATTCAAACCATTTTTTATGGTATACGGCGCAGAAGCAGTTTTGCCCTGCGACATCATTCATGACTCACCTCGAGTGCGCATGTACGAAGAAAGAGAAGCCGAGTTGGATCGGCAGGACAGCTTGGACACATTGGAGGAAGAGCGCGATGTCGCCAAGGCTTGTTCTGCATTCTATCAACAGCAGGCTCGAACATATCAAAGAAGAGAAATACGGGCCAAGACTTACAACGTTGGCGAACTGGTTCTACGCCTGCCGGACAAGAAAAAGGACAAGCTCAAGCCCAAATGGGAAGGCCCCTTCATCATCGATCAAGTCCTGACCGGCGGAGCGTACCGTCTACGAAATGCATCGGATAACCGACTCGAGCCGAACCCATGGAACGCAGCCCGCCTCCGACGATTCTATGCCTAGCGCCGGACTAAGAGTTCGTCCCTTTCCCCCGTCCAAATTTTTTTTTACTTCAGCTGCCTTTTGTTTATCTTTTTCTCCTCAACCCTATTCATCCAAGCCTTAAAGGGCTTCACCTGCGCAACGTTCGCGCGCAATTGATGTGCTACCCGCACTCATCATACCTGGGGGCTTCTTTACCAGAAGCTTAATTATACGGGCTTCATGCCCAGCACATGTGTCAAGCCTCCACATGTACCTTTTATTCACCATTATATGCATCGATATGACTTAAGTTTTGGCCAAGCTGGGCTGCCTGGCTCCTGTGCTTACCCCTACGTTCCCGATTGTTCGGCTAGGAGGTAAAGGGAGCACCTCTGCGATTGTTACTGCTGGGTCAGCCGGATGTGTACCTCAGACTGGGTGAAGCCGAAAGCTAGCGTTCTTAAGGGAATATTCGGTCGGTGACTTAAAAGATGATTTTTTATCCACTTATTTATCTGCCCCCAGATGTTTTTCTGCTTTTTTCGCAGTCCGGACATGCACTTTAGGGCATGCCACCCCCAGCGGAAAGGAACCCTTAACGGAACTATTCTCCCTGGAAGATGTTTCTTAC
>LR880971.1:122422614-122439049 GCA_904067115.1 Aegilops sharonensis | reverse complement strand
TATAAAACCATTCCGAAGGCCAGTCTTCGGGCGCCTTCTTAGGGGTTCCGGATGGATATCCGGTCCCGGCAATGCGCCATATTTCGGCGCCGCCCACTTGATATATGGACCCCTCGTGAGAGCGGGGTACAAGGCAAAACAACCTCTTCCACAGCGCGAAGTGGGGCTCGATGCCCAGGAAAAGCTCGCAAAGAGCTACGTAACCCGCAATATGCAGGATTGAGGCGGGCGTGAGGTGATGGAGCTGGAGTCCGTAGAACTCCAGGAGCCCGCGGAGGAATGGATGTACAGGAAATCCGAGCCCCCTTATCAGATAGGGGACGAAGCATACCCGCTCCCCTTTGTTGGGATTAGGGGTAACCTCTATTTGCTTCCCACCTTTGTAGGTGGCAAGCCTGGCTCGAACAGGAACCATGAAGGCCGGAGGGAGATATCCCCCCATTTGGAGCTTCACCAGCTCGTTGTGCGAGACAAAGCATCTCCTCCAATCTCCTGGCAAAGGGCTGGGAGCGCGAGAAGAGGAGTCGCGTTGACGGTCCATGATGGAATGGATTCTTGGTCGAAAGCGCTCCGATGAGTATTTGCGAGAGGAAGATGGTGATTTGGATCTGGATTCTTGCCTCCCTTATAGGCAGATTGTTCGCACAACTAGGGGGTAAAACATAAAAGACACCCTGGCTTTTCACATTCACACGACGCGTGGAAGAAGGCCATTATTGGGCGTGGAAGCTGAGACGCACAACATTGATGAGGAAGCCGGACACTGTTCGGCAGGTACATGGAACTTAAAGGAGAACCCGCCTTGCAACACCGAAGACTACACGCATGCTGGACTTATCGTCATTGAAAGCCTGGTTCGGGGGCTACTGAGGGAGTCCCGGATTAGGGGGTGTCCGGATTGCCGGACTACCATCATCGGCCGGACTATCATCGGCCGGACTATCATCATCAACCGGACTCCAAGACTATGAAGATACAAGATTGAAGACTTCACCCCGTGTCCGGATGGGACTTTCCTTGGCGTGGAAGGCAAGCTTGGCGATACGGATATGTAGATCTCCTACCATTGTAACCGACTCTATGTAACCCTAGCCCTCTCCGGTGTCTATATAAACCGGAGGGCTTTAGTCCGTAGGACTACAATCACAACAACCCTTACAATCATACCATAGGCTAGCTTCTAGGGTTTAGGCCTCCTTGATCTCATGGTAGATCCACTCTTGTAAACATCCACAATATCAATATCAATCAAGCAGGACGTAGGGTTTTACCTCCATCAAGAGGGCCCGAACCTAGGTAAACATCGTGCCCCTTGTCTCCTGTTACCATCCGCCTAGACGCACAGTTCGGGACCCCCTACCCGAGATCCGCCGGTTTTGACACCGACAGGTGGGGATAAGCTGCCCCTTGTCGAGGAGCCGATGCGCGATGTCGTCGGACAAGTATCCGGCCTTCCCCAGCTTTTTTATGTGCCCCTCCGTGACGGAGGAGGCCATCCACTTGCCTCCCGCTCTGGACATAGTTGGAGAAGGTTGAGGTGGGATGTGCGGACTTGGGCGCTAGAGCTCGAGTGCATGGAAACGGATGAGCAAAGGAGGAACAAGGCGTGTGTGAAAAGGTGGATCCTTATCCCCTTATATGGACGGACAAAGCTATGCGTCCCCACCGGCCTGATAAAACTCGCTTATCTCCCAAGTGCCGTAATCAATGGCGCGGGTTGGGTTACCCACGCCCGGATTGACGAGAATCCCAGAATAAGGGGACACGATCTCTGCTTTGACAAGATGTGCCAAGGAAACCGCCTCGCTAAACGCGCTGAGGTGGGACAGTGAAAACGATTCTAATAAAGCCTTGGTCGTGGTGTGATGTCACGCCGCGGAATACGTCAGCAGATTGAACTTGTGTAAAAATTATTCTCTCTATGGTGGTATGTGGAACTTATTTTGCAGAGCCGGACACTATCCTTGTGTTCAAAATCTTCTATGAAGTATTCAGAGGAGGAACCCGCCTTGCAATGCCGAAGACAATATGCGCGCGGGACTCGTCGTCATTGAAGCCTGGTTCTGGGGCTACTGAGGGAGTCCTGGATTAGGGGGTGTCCGGATAGCCGGACTATGACCTTTGTCCGGACTCCTGGACTATGAAGATACAAGATTGAAGACTTCGTCTCTTGTCCGGATGGGACTTTCCATGGCGTGGAAGGCAAGCTTGGCGATACGGATATGTAGATCTCCTACCATTGTAACCGACTCTGTGTAACCCTAACCCTTTTCGGTGCCTATAGACCGAGGGTTTTAGTCCGTAGGACGAACAACAATCATACCATAGGCTAGCTTCTAGGGTTTAGCTTCTCTGATCTCGTGGTAGATCTACTCTTGTACTACCCATATCATCAATATTAATCAGGCAGGAGTAGGGTTTTACCTCCATCGAGAGGGCCCGAACCTGGGTAAGATCATCGTGTCCCTTGTCTCCTGTTACCATCCGCCTAGACGCACAGTTCGGGACCCCCTACCCGAGATCCGCCGGTTTTGACACCGACAAAGATCATGGTGCTATTTTGAAGCACAAGTGTGGAAAAAGGATAGTAACATTGTCCCTTATCTCTTTTTCTCTCATCATTTTTTGGTGGGCTTCTTTGGCCTCTTTTATTTATTCGGGCTTCTTTGGCCTCTTTTATTTATTTTTTGTCCGGAGTCTCATCCCGACTTGTGGGGGAATCATAGTCTCCATCATCCTTTCCTCACATGGGACAATGCTCTAATAATGAATATCATTACACTTTTATTTACTTACAACTCAAGAATTACGATAGTTAGAACAAAATATGACTCTATGTGAATGCCTCCGGTGGTGTACTGGGATATGCAATGAATCAAGAGTGACATGTATGAAAAATGAATGGTGGCCTTGCCAAAAATACGATGTCAACTACATGATCATGCAAAGCAATATGACAATGATGGAGCGTGTCATAATAAACGGAATGGTGGAAAGTTGCATGGCAATATATCTCGAAATGGCTATGGAAATGCCATAATAGGTAGCTAGGTATGGTGGCTGTTTTGAGGAAGGTAAGTGATGGGTTCATGGTACCGGCGGAAGTTGCGCGACACAAGAGAGGTTAGCAATGGTGGAAGGGTGAGAGTGCGTATAATCCATGGACTCAACATTAGTCCTAAAGAACTCACATACTTACAGCAAAAATCTACAAGTCATCAAACCCAAAGCACTACGCGCATGCTCCTAGGGGGATAGATTGGTAGGAAAATACCATCGCTCGTCCCCGACCGCCACCCATAAGGAAGGCAATCAAAGAAACACGTCATGCTTAAAATTTGTCACACAACGGTTACCATACGTGCATGCTACTGCACTTGCAAACCCCAACACAAGTATTTCTCAATTTCATAATTACTCAGCTAGCACAACTCTAATATCACTATCTTTATATCTCAAAACAATTATCAAGTATCAAACTTCTCATAGTATTTAATGCACTCTATATGAAAGTTTTTATTATACCCATCTTGAATGCCCATCATATTAGGAGTAATTTTATAACCAAAGAAAATTACCATGCTGTTCTAAAAGACTCTAAAAATAATATAAGTGAATCATGAGAGATCAATAATTTCTATAAAATAAAACCACCGTCGTACTCTAAAAAGATATAAGCGAAGCACTAGAGCAAAATTATCTAGCTCAAAAGATATATATGATGCACATAGAGTATTCTAATAATATTCCGATTCATGTGTGTCTCTCCCAAAAGGTGTGTACATCAAGGATGATTGTGGTAAACTAAAAATCAAATACTCAAATCATACAAGACGCTCCAAGCAAAACACATATCATGTGGTGAATAAAAATATAGCCTCAAGTAAAGTTACCGATAGACGAAGGCGAAAGAGGGGGTGCCTTCCAGGGCATCCCCAAGCTTAGGCTTTTGGTTGTCCTTGAATTTTACCTTGGCGTGCCTTGGGCATCCCCAAGCTTAGGCTCTTGCCACTCCTTATTCCAAATTCCATCAAATCTTTACCCAAAAACTTGAAAACTTCACAACACAAAACTTAAACATAAAATCTCGTGAGCTCCGTTAGTATAAGAAAAGAACCCACCACTTTAAGGTACTATAATGAACTCATTCTTTATTTATATTGGTGTTGAACCTACTGTATTCCAACTTCTCTATGGTTCATACCCCCCGATACTAGCCATAGATTCATTAAAATAAGCAAACAACAAACGAGAAACATAATCTGTCAAAAACAGAACAGTCTATAGTAATCTGATACATACGCATACTTCTGTAACTCCAAAATTCTGAAATAAATTGGTGGACGTGAGGAATTTGTCTATTAATCATCTTCAAAAATAATCAACCTAAAAGCACTCTCCAGTAAAAAATGCCATCTATTCTCGTGAGCGCAAAAGTTTCTGTTTTTAAGCAAGATTGCAAAGACTTCACCCATGTCTTCCCAAAGGTTCTACTTGGCACAAACACTAATTAAAACATAAAACCACATCTAAAAATAGGCTATATGAATTATTTATTACTAAACAGGAACAAAAAGCAAAAAAAAATTGTGTTGCCTCCCAACAAGCGCTATCGTTTAACGCCCCCAGCTAGGCATAAAGCTATCTAAGTATTATCATCTTTGGTATGCAATCCATAAGTGGCTCTCTATCACGACCGGTTTTTCAATAAAATACTTATTGAGAAATCGATCTTTTGATTCCAGTATAGGAAAAATTATCCTTACTGGTAGACAAATACTTGATACAGAAGGCCAGTAGCATTAAATATATTACAGGGTTGAGCTGAGGTTGCTCAACAATTTATTACAAACACGCCAATATTGTACATAAGGGCGGCTATGACACGAGGGTGTGGTGGCATGCTACTGACTCAAGATAAAAGTGGTGGTGGAAATGTTACAGTGGAGTGGTTGACATGACTCCTAATCTGGCAGCTCATCGAGCGTTGAGGTGAGGCTCGATGCATTTATTCGGGTAGCGGAAGCGGATATAATACAATGACCAAATCCAGGATCACGCCGGACTGACTGGGACTCCTCTAGGCATCGGACCTGCTATCGAACTCTTCTTCCATGAGATCGCCTTCGTCAACATCTGGCCAAATCAACAAGCCAGGTGAGTACTTTGAAAGTACTCGCAAGACAGTTCGGACATAAGATATAACAAATGCAAGCATGAATGTGTCATGAGCAAATAGCAATGCACACTCAATAATAAATTGTACACGACAAGATAAGTAAAAAGGAAGTCAGGCGGTAGTCCTCCCGAAATCCCAACAAAATAACTGAAAACCGATCGGGTGTCTGGAGCGACGCCTCGAAGGGTAAACTAATAAATTATCATGCCGCAGTCGGGCGTCTGAGCGACACCACATAAAGGGCTTATATTGAAAAGTAAATAACAAGAGTGCCATAGTCGGACGTCTGAGCGACATCACATAAAAGGCTTATATTGAAAGTAAATAACAAGCGTGCCACAGTCGGACGTCTGAGCGACATCACATAAAGGGCTTATATGGATTGTAAATAACAAGCGTGCCACAGTCGGACGTCTGAGCAACATTGCAGAAAGGGCTTATATTGAAAGTAAATAACAAGCGTGCCATAGTCGGACGTCTGAGCGACATCGCAGAAAGGGCTTATAGTGAAAGTAAATAACAAGCGTGCCACCGTCGGACGTCTGAGCGACATCGCGGAAAGGGCTTATATTTCATTATTTATACCTTATAAATTCACGAAGATATAACACTCACAGGAAATATTCAACACATAATAATAAACGGGTTAGTCCATCCACAGGAATAATCATATAGCCGGACTTAATACTCATGTGGTTCACCGGAGTTTTGTCACTGAGACTGACACTGACAAGATAAGTTGAACACAGTACTTGGACATGGATAAGATGATTCAAAGGATTTTTGACTCTGCAGAGTTTGTACTAATTATCCACAGCCAACGGATTTCCGTAGTCACGAAGGACTAGTTCCGTTTACGGTATTTCGGTAGAAACACATCTAACCAGTACACACCCATCCCACCTCACGATGCCAGGAATCACCCTAGACAACATTCAAGAAAAACTTTGAGACGGGGAGGTCACAACCTCGAATAGCATGGGATCAAATTTATATACGCGCGCTCTAAGGGGTGCCCCCTCTCGGTCCCAACCGGAAACACCCAGGCCCCCTGACCGGATGACTGGCTTTAATCCAGGTCCATGGAACCCTCATCACGGCCTCTCTAGTTGTTGTGTACCAGGAAAGCGGTTTGCAACTTACTAAGCCATATCCCTTGCGGAAAACATGTGGTAGTACAGGAAGGGAAAACAGATGGAAACGTGACTTGATTCATGATGACACTGGAGTCAGAATAGTCTGGCATAAGACTGGCATGCTTCAACACTGCCATCTTACCCACTCTCATGCCATCACATGGCCATGCAACTCATATCCAACAACATATGGATTTTCGAAACTCACTTGCCTCAACTTTGCATGTAATATAACACTTATGGAAATGCTCATAAACATGCCATGAAACTACTTAATGCAAACGTGCAAAACAACCATCATATCAAAGGTTCAAACATGCTTGCCTGGTTCGGAGTAGTCGGAGTCTAGCTTGGTGAAGTTCGCGGTTCCGTCACCTCCTATGGTATCTACGGTATAAGAAAATACGTACTAACGTAAATACCGTGAGTGCACAGAAAAAAGTGTTCCAAATATTTTTCAAATAAATATGAAAAAAAACTAGACAGAAAAATAAAGATGACAGAAAATGAATCAATCAAAAATCGTTTTCTGTTTAAAAGTTATAAAGGTTTTAGTTCAGGGACTCATCTGTAATGAAACAGAAAGTTTCCAGGGGCCAACTTATAAAAATAGAAAACGCTTCGGCTAAAAAGCCGTCAACTGCAAAGGGAGACGTATTCTGCCCGAAGGCGTTTTCAGAAAACGGTTCAAAAAAAGAAAAGACTGACGAGGGGTCCCACCCGTCAGGTTTGAATTTTCAAACGGGGGGAGAAGCAGAGCGCGTTGGCGCTCGAGAGCTGCGGTGGTCGCCGGCGGCGATCCACGACGAGTTAGGAGGATCGGAGGGTACCTACGTGATCAGCGTGCCCTTCCGCGTCTGTGGGTGGTGGAGGTGGTCGTCGGCGAGCACCACGTCGACGGCGGTCCTTGCTCCGGCGGACGGCGGCTCGGGTGAAGTTGGATCTCATCGGGGAGGGCTGTGGATGTTAAATTGAAGCTTGGGTTAGAGCACTGGGTGTAAGAGAAAGCTACTGACGTGGTTTGGGAGGCGGGGATGGCCTCACCGGAGTGGATCGAGCTGGTGGCCAAGGCGGATCGGGGCGGCCGGAGTCGGGGGAGGAGACCTCCTCGAGGTCCTCCTGGTGACTTGGCGGGGTTCTGGTGAGGTGTAGTGGTGGTGTGTGCTCGAGAACGAGCTCGGGACCCCATTTTATAGGTGATCCGAGGTGGTGGCCGTGAACGGAAATCTCCGGTGATGGTTACGGCGGTGCAGTGCTTGGTCGGGGAGTTTAGGAGGTTGGGCGTCAACGTGGAGGTCCACGGGTTCCATTTAGATGCTAACCCAGGTTGGATTAGGCGCGCTTGGGTGGTCTCGACAGAACGGAGCTACGCGGGGCCGTCGGCGGCAGAGGGCGCGCCCTGTGCTTGCCGGGCCACGGTGACGGTGCTGCGGTGTGCGCTGGCATGCAGAAGGCCACGCGGAGGCCCTGGGTGCGTTGGGCGGCGCCGGACGGCGTAGCGAGCTGGCGCTAGCTCCCGTTGGCCGCCACGGGTGGCTCTGCCACCGCAGAAGCTGCCGGCGTCGGCGAGGCTCACCGCCACCAACACCTGCGCCCGTCCAAGAGAGCGTGAGGGGCTCTGGTTAAGGAGGAGAGGCCATGCGCAACGCGCCAGGGTGCACTGGTGATCGATGACAAGTCACTGACGAAAAACGACACTGACTAAACTCTGAATTTACTGAATATGCACAGAAACAGTGTCGGCCAAGTGTTTGATGAAATGATTTAGGCATGAGAAGAATTTATCTGGGGCTGATCTTTGGTGTGGTGGTCTCTCAAAGCACCTGGGGGCCGGCTGATTTTTGGTGGAATTTTTGGAGAAAGGAAAATATAAATTTCACCAAAAATGATAAATCTGGTCCAAACTTGCAGTGGTTGAAACTTGAAAATTTTGAAAAGAGGAAGAGTGGATCTTGATGGATCTAGGTTGGGGGTGCTAGGGACTATCCAGAGGAGTTGGTTTGAGATCAAGACCCAAAATAAATCAGGTACATCCTTTGTAAAACATCTAGGCTTAAAATAAAGGACATAATTGATTTTGGGGATAAATTAAATGAAATAAAATTCAAAAGTGGGTTGAACCTGTTGGAATAGAAAGTTTGGGTTGCCCCAAAGTGGAGGGAGGGGTTTTGGAAGAAATTACCACATGAGGCATGGTAAAACAATGGATGGTTTCAAAACAAAAGAGTAGCCCCAAAACCCACAGGGTTTCTTTTTAATAGAAAATAAATTCCAAAAATATATTTGAGAGGTTAGAAAAATCAGAAGGAAGGTTTTTAATAACCAAACACCAAGGTTGAAGAAGACACAAAATAAAATCCTTGCCATGAGGAAAATTTAAGAGAGAGGGGTTTTTGGAAGGATTTTAAATGGCCTCCTTCAAAACAAACAAGGTTTTTGTTGAAAACAAAAATTAATATTTTTGGAGTGTCACACTCTCATAATAGATTCATAAGGCAATTTAATTTTATTCCTAGGAAAGTGTTCCATGCCTTTCCTTAACGGATATTGGAATCTAATATTTCCTTCTTTCATATCAATAATTGCACCAATCATTCTAAGGAAAGGTCTACCAAGAATAATAGGACATGTAGGATAGCAATCTATATCAAGAACAATGAAATCTACGAGCACATAATTCCTATTTGCAACAATAATAATATCATTAGTCCCTCCCATAGGTTTCTTAATGGTGGAATCCGCAAGATGCAAATTTAAAGAACAATCATCAAATTCACGGAAACCTAACACATCACACAAAGTTTTTGGAATCGTGGAAACACTAGCACCCAAATCACACAAAGCATAGCATTCATAATCCTTAATCTTAATTTTAATAGTCGGCTCCCACTCATCGTAAAGTTTTCTAGGAATAGAAACTTCTAGTTCAAGTTTTTCTTCATAATACTGCATTAAAGCATCAACGATATGTTTAGTGAAAGCTTTATTTAGATTATAAGCATGAGGAGAATTTAACACGGATTGCAACAAGGAAATGCAATCTATCAAAGAGAAATTATCATAATTAAATTCCTTGAAATCCAAAATAGTGGGTTCATTACTAAGTAAAGTTTTGACCTCTTCAATCCCACTTTTATTAATTTTATCATCAAGATCTAAAAACTCCGAATCGTTGGGACGCCTTTTAACTAAAGTTGACTCATCTCCAGCCCCATATTTATCAAGATTCATATTGGAAAACAAAGATTTAATAGGTGACACATCAATCACTTTTATATCTTCATCTTTATTATCATGAAAACTAGAAGAACACGCTTTCACAAAGAAATCTTTTTTAGCACGCATCCTAGCAGTTCTTTCTTTGCATTCATCAATGGAAATTCTCATGGCTTTGAGAGACTCATTGATATCATGCTTAGGTGGAATAGATCTAAGTTTCAAAGAATCAACATCAAGAGAAATTCTATCCACGTTCCTAGCCAACTCATCAATCTTAAGCAATTTTTCTTCAATCAAAGCATTGAAATTCTTTTGCGAATTCATAAATTCTTTGACACTAGTCTCAAAATCAGAGGGCATCTTATTAAAATTTCCATAAGAGTTGTTGTAGGGATTACCATAATTATTAGAGGAATTACTAGGGAACGGCCTAGAATTAAAGTTTCCTCTATACGCATTGTTACCAAAATTGTTCCTACCAACAAAATTCACATCCATAGATTCATTACTATTCTCAATCAAAGTGGAAAAAGGCATATCATTAGGATCAGAAGAAACACTCTTATTAGCAAACAATTTCATAAATTCCTCCATCTTTCCACTCAAAACATTTTTTTATCTCTTCAATCGCATGAACCCTTTTACTAGTGGATGTTTCGGTGTGCCATTGAGAATAATTAACCATAATATTATCTAGGAGTTTAGTAGCTTCTCCTAAAGTGATTTCCATAAAAGTGCCTCCCGCGGCCGAATCTAAAAGATTTCTAGAAGCAAAATTCAATCCGACATATTTTTTTGGTATAATCATCCATAAATTCAAACCATGTGTAGGGCAATTACGTATCATTAATTTCATCCTCTCCCAAGCTTGTGCAACATGCTCATGATCAAGTTGTTTAAAATTCATAGTATCATTCCTAAGAGAGATGATCTTAGCGGGAGGAAAATACTTAGAGATAAAAGCATCTTTGCACTTATTCAATGAACAAATACTATATTTAGGCAAAGATGAAAACCTAGTTTTAGAATGATCTCTAAGCAAAAACGGAAATAGCTTCAATTTAACAATATCATTATCCACATCTTTGTTCTTTTGCATATCACACAAATCAACAAAGTTGTTTAAATGGGTAGTGGCATCTTCACTAGGAAGGCTAGAGAACTGATCTTTCATGACAAGATCCAACAAAGTAGCATTAATTTCACAAGATTCAACATCGGTAATAGGAGCAATCGGAGTGCTAAGAAAATCATTGTTGTTGGTATTGGAAAATTCACACAATTTAGTATTGTCTTGAGCCATTGTGACAAGCAACCAATCAAACACACAAGCAAACAAGAAGCAAGTGAAAGGAGGCGAACGAAAAGGGCAAATAAAACGGCAAGGGTGAAGTGGGGGAGAGGAAAACGAGAGGCAAATGGCAAATAATGTAATGCGAGAGATAAGAGTTTGTGATGGGTACTTGGTATGTCTTGACTTGACTTGGCGTAAGCCTCCCCGGCAACAGCGCCAGAAATCCTTCTTGCTACCTCTTGAGCATTGCGTTGGTTTTCCCTTGAAGAGGAAAGGGTGATGCAGGAATGTAGCATAAGTATTTCCCTCAGTTTTTGAGAACCAAGGTATCAATCCAGTAGGAGGTTACACACAAGTCACCTCGTACCTACACAAACAAATAAGAACCTTGCAACCAATGCGATAAAGGGGTTGTCAATCCCTTCACGACCACTTGCAAAAGTGAGATCTGATAGAGATAATGAGATAAATATTTCTGGTATTTTTGTTGTATAGATTGAAAGTAAAGATATCAAAATAAAATAGATTGGAAACTTATATGATTGAAAATAGACCTAGGGGGCATAGGGTTCACTAGTGGCTTCTCTCAAGATAGCATATTCTACGGTGGGTGAACAAATTACTGTCGAGCAATTGATAGAAGAGCACATAGTTATGATAATATTTAGGCATGATCATGTATATAGGCATCACGTCCGTGACAAGTAGACCGAAATGATTCTGCATCTACTACTATTACTCCACACATCGACCGCTATCCAGCATGCATCTAGAGTATTAAGTTCATAAGAACAGAGTAACGCATTAGGCAAGATGACATGATGTAGAGGGATAAACTCAAGCAATATGATATAAACCCCATCTTTTTATCCTCGATGGAAACAATACAATACGTGTTGTTTCCCTTTCTGTCACTGGGACCGAGAACCGCAAGATTGAACCCAAAGCTAAGCACTTCTCCCATTGCAAGAAAGATCAATCTAGTAGGCCAAACCAAACTGATAATTCAAAGAGACTTGCAAAGATAACAAATCATACATGAAAGAATTCAGAGGAGATTCAAATATTGTTCATAGATAATCTTGATCATAAACCCACAATTCATCGGATCTCGACAAACACACCGCAAAAAGAATTACATCGAATAGATCTCCAAGAGAATCAAGGAGAATTTTGTATTGAGATCCAAAGAGAGAGAAGAAGCCATCTAGATAATAACTATGGACCCGAAGGTGTGAGGTAAAGTACTCACACGTCACCGGAGAGGCTATGGTGTTGATGTAGAAGCCCTCCATGATCGATTCCCCCCTCCGGCGGAGCACCAAAAAAGGCCCCAAGATGGGATTTCACGGGTACAGAAGGTTGTGGCGGTGGAAGTAGGGTTTCGTGGTGCTCCTGGATGTTTTTGTTGTATATGAGTATATATAGGCGAAAGAAGTCGGTCAGAGGAGCCACGAGGGGCCCACGAGGGTGGGGGCACACCTACCCCCCTGGGCATGCCTCCCTGCCTCGTGGCCGCCTAGTTGCTTCCTTGACTTCCACTCTAAGTCTCCTGGATTGCGTTTGTTCCAAAAATAACTCTCCCGAAGGTTTCATTCCGTTTGGACTCCGTTTGATATTCCTTTTCTGCGAAACATTGAAATAGGCAAAAAAAACAGCAATTTGCATTGGGCCTCCAGTTAGTAGGTTAGTCCCAAAAATACTATAAAAGTGCATAATAAATCCCATTAAACATCCAAAACATATAACATAATAGCATGGAACATTAAAAAATTATAGATACGTTGGAGACGTATCACTCCTCAAGTGAAGAATCCCAAGTCTGGACCTAAGCCTGAGACTGAGTGCTTCTACTGCAAAGGGACTGGTCACTGGAAGCGGAACTGCCCCAAGTTATTGGCGGATAAGAAGCATGGCAAGGTGAACAAAGGTATATGTGATATACATGTTATTGATGTGTACCTTACTAATGCTCGCAGTAGTGCCTGGGTATTTGATACTGGTTCTATTGCTAATATTTGCAACTCAAAACAGGGACTACAGATTAAGCGAAGATTGGCTAAGGATGAGGTGACGATGCGCGTGGGAAATGGTTCCAAAGTCGATGTGATTGCCGTCGGCACGCTACCTCTACATCTACCTTCGGGATTAGTTTCAGACCTGAATAATTGTTATTTGGTGTCAGCGGTAAGCATGAACATTATATCTGGATCTTGTTTGATGTGAGACGGTTATTCATTTAAATCAGATAATAATTGTTGTTCTATTTATATGAATAATATCTTTTATGGTCATGCACCCTTGAAGAGTGGTCTATTTTTGTTGAATCTCGGTAGTAGTGACACACATATTCATAATATTGAAGCCAAAAGATGCAGAGTTGATAATGATAGTGCAACTTATTTGTGGCACTGCCGTTTAGGTCATATTGGTGTAAAGCGCATGAAGAAACTCCATTCCGATGGACTTTTGGAATCACTTGATTATGAATCACTTGGAATTTGCGAACCATGCCACATGGGCAAGATGACTAAAACTCCGTTCTCTGGAACAATGGAGTGAGCAATAGATTTATTGGAAATCATACATACCGATGTATGTGGTCCAATGAACATTGAGGCTCGCGGTGGGATCATTATTTTCTCACCTTCACAGATGATTTGAGCAGATATGGGTATATCTACTTGATGAAACATAAGTTTGAAACATTTGAAAAGTTCAAAGAATTTCAGAATGAAGTGGAAAATCATCATGAAAATAAAGTTTCTACGATCTGATCGTGGAGGAGAATATTTGAGTTACGAGTTTGGTCTTCATTTTAATCAATGCGGAATAGTTTCTCTACTTACGCCACCCGGAATACCACAGCGTAATGGTGTGCCCGAACGTCGTAATCATACTTTACTAGATATGGTACGATCTATGATGTCTCTTACTGATTTACCGCTATCATTTTGGGGTTATGCTTTAGAGACGGCTGCATTCACATTAAATAGGGCACCATCTAAATCCATTAAGACGACACCTTATGAACTGTGGTTTGGCAAGAAACCCAAGTTGTCGTTTCTTATTGGAAAGTAGTTCCACACAGAAATCAGTTCCTGTGACTCCTACACCAATTAGTGAGGAAGCTAATGATGATGATCATATAACTTCAGATCAAGTTCCTACCGAACCTCGTAGGTCAACAAGAGTAAGATTCGCACCGGAGTGGTACGGTAATCCAGTTCTGGAGGTCATGTTACTTGACCATGACGAACCTACGAACTACGAGGAAGCGATGATGAGCCCAGATTCCGCGAAATGGCTTGAGGCCATGAAATCTGAGATGGGATCCATGTATGAGAACAAAGTGTGGACTTTGGTTGACTTGCCCGATGATCGTCAAACCATCGAGAATAAATGGATCTTCAAGAAGAAGACTGACGCTGACGGTAATGTTTGCTACCTCTTGAGAACTGCGTTGATTTTCCCTTGAAGAGGAAAGGGTGATGCTGTAAAGTAGCGTAAGTATTTCCCTTAGTTTTTGAGAACCAAGGTATCAATCCAGTAGGAGACCACGTTCAAGTCCCACACACCTACACAAACAAATAAGAACCTCGCAACCAACGCGATAAGGGGTTGTCAATCCCTTCACAGTTACTTACGAGAGTGAGATCTGATAGATATGATAAGATAATATTTTTGGTATTTTTATGATAAAGACTAAAAGTAAAGAAAGCAAAATAAACGGCGATAGAAATAGCTACTTGACGGGAGATTAATATGATGGAAAATAGACCCGGGGGCCATAGGTTTCACTAGTGGCTTCTCTCAAAAGCATAAGTATTGCGGTGGGTAAATGAATTACTGTCGAGTAATTGATAGAATTGAGCATATTTATGAGAATATCTAGGTATGATCATGTATATAGGCATCACGTCCGTGACAAGTAGACCGACTCCTGCCTGCACCTACTACTATTACTCCAAACATCGACCGCTGTCCAGCATGCAACTAGAGTATTAAGTTCATAAGAACGGAGTAACACTTTAAGCAAGATGACATGATGTAGAGGGATAAACTCATGCAATATGATATAAACCCCATATTTTTATTGTCAGGACCCCGATTCCAAGTCACATCGACCTAGCCGGTAACACCTCATATCACTTTGCGGCCTCACGCACGGTATTCCCACGGGTGTCGCCTTACCATGGCCCGGGACCGTTTGCGCCTTTTGGCTCACGTATATGATAGTGTCACTAGCATCCACATGACAAAGAACCCGGGCCGACATGGCTAGTCGTGAACCCAAAGCGGCGCTAACGGTCCCGGGCCATGGTAAGGAGACACCCGTGGGAATACCGTGCGTGAGGCCGCAAAGTGATATGAGGTGTTACCGGCTAGGTCGATGTGACTTGGAATCGGGGTCCTGACAGCGTTGGCATCAGAGCAGGGCTGCCTGTAGGTTCGCTAAGCCAAACTGGTCGATGTTGAGTCTAGAAATGCTTTAGTTATATGTAGGGAAATTGATTGTGGGAGGGAACGTAAGGCTCTTTTTACTCCTTTACCTTATACCCTCTGATCTGAGTCATCCTCTTCTCATTCTACGTGGGTATAGGACTAGGCTCTCTTCTCTCTATCAGGTTCACGTGTTACTAATCCGTAGTAACTTATAGGATTGTTGGTTACATCCTCAGTTCAGTTCTACTAATTTTTAGTATGTTATCAGTTGAACCAGAACCTTGATATGATGTTGTTGAGTGGTTTTGCAATCTGATTTTGAATGTCTCAAATCTGTTTTTGAGCATTTACAGATGTTATGCTGCCCGATTTTCCCTAGAAATTCTAATGTCTTTGCATTGTGGCTGTGCTTTCAGATGGCCACCCGTCCCCAGAACCAAGTGGTTCGTCTGACCCGTTGCATTGATGTGTGTGGTCACACGGCAATGTTGGTTCGGGTGATGATCGAGACCGGTTACCGATGGTATCCTGAATATACCGTCGAGGAGTAGTTTAGGGATTTTAATCAAAGCCAATATATGTGCACGGTCAGGATTTATCCATCTTATCCCGGAGCTACTGAACTGCTCCACTGTTCTTATGGACTTGGGATCACTATTGGGATGTCCGTGCAAGATGCAGCCTATTCAATGATGACTATTATTCGAGCCAGAACTGCCTTGCTGGGCAACACCGATTTCCGCTACATGCCAGCATCCCTCCCTGGGGCGCATGGCTACCTTCAGGGTATGTACAGCGATGCATCCCATGAGGACTCACTCCTTCGCACCACTACAGAGATGCTGGAAGACAAGGACCGTGAAAACCGGGCCTTGCGTATGGAGCTCTTTAATGCCCGTTCTGATCACTGGGCTACTCTGACTCGGTTTGCACCTGCCGTGCAAGCCGGATACATGGACATGAGGGACTTGTACCCTGTGCGGGCTGGTCTGCCAGACTTTATGGAGTG
This sequence comes from Aegilops sharonensis, assembly GCA_904067115.1. Lineage (NCBI taxonomy): Eukaryota > Viridiplantae > Streptophyta > Magnoliopsida > Poales > Poaceae > Aegilops > Aegilops sharonensis. Next base: position 122,422,766 of record LR880971.1, on the reverse strand, counting down.
GCGTGAGGTGGGAGGCATCACCCCTCCTCGTGGACCTCGTCTGCCGCCGTTTGTTGGACCACGGCCACATCCGAGTCCCTATGGTCCGCAAGCTCCACAGGATCGTCTGTTTCCGGATGATCATGTTCCACTTCCAGGCTTGGGTGGTGACT
>LR880971.1:122342942-122372932 GCA_904067115.1 Aegilops sharonensis | reverse complement strand
TTCCTACCAACATAATTCACATCCATAGATTCATTATTATTCTCAATCAGAGTAGAAAAAGCCATGTCATTAGGATTGGAAGAAACACTCTTATTAGCAAACAATTTCATAAGTTCATCCATCTTTCCACTCAAAACATTAATTTCTTCAATTGCATGAACCTTTTTACTAGTGGACCTTTCAGCGTGCCATTGAGAATAATTAACCATAATATTATCTAGGAGTTTGGTAGCTTCTCCTAAAGTTATTTCCATAAAAGTGCCTCCCGAGGCCGAATCTAAAAGATTTCTAGAAGCAAAATTCAAGCCGGCATAAACTTTTTGTATAATTATCCACAAATTCAAACCATGAGTAGGGCAATTACGTATCATTAATTTCATCCTGTCCCAAGCTTTGTGTAACATGTTCATGATCAAGTTGCTTAAAATTCATGATATCATTTCTAAGAGAGATGATTTTGGCAGGAGGAAAATACTTAGAGATAAAAGCATCTTTGCACTTATTCCAAGAATCAATACTATTTTTAGGCAAAAACGAAAACCAAGTTTTAGCTCGATCTCTAAGCGAAAACGGAAATAGTTTCAACTTAACAATATCATTGTCCACATCTTTCTTCGTACGCATATCACACAAATCAACAAAACTATTAAGATGCGTAGCGGCATCCTCACTAGGAAGGCCGGCGAATTGATCTTTCATGACAAGATTCAACAAAGTAGCATTAATTTCATAAGATTCAACTTCGGTAAGAGGAGCAATCGGAGTGCTAAGAAAATCATTGTTGTTGGTATTGGTAAAGTCACACAATTTTGTATTGTCTTGAGCCATCGTGACAAGCAAGCAATCCAACACACAAGCAAACAAGAAGCAAGCAAAAAAGAGGCAAACAAAAAGAGAGGGCGAATAAAACAGGAAGGGTGAAGTGGGGGAGAGGAAAACGAGAGGCAAATGGCAAATAATGTAACGCGAGGGATAAGAGTTTGTGATGGGTACTTGGTATGTCGTAACTTGTGTGCAGACTCCCCGGCAACGGCGCCAGAAATCCTTCTTGCTACCTATTGAGCACTGCGTTGGTTTGCCCTTAAAGAGGAAAGGGTGATGCAGTAAAGTAGCGTAAGTATTTCCCTCAGTTTTTGAGAACCAAGGTATCAATCCAGTAGGTGACCATGCTCAAGTCCCACTCACCTACACAAACAAATAAGAACCTCGCAACCAACGCGATAAAGGGGTTGTCAATCCCATCACGGTCACTTACGAGAGTGAGATCTGATAGATATGATAAGATAATATTATTGGTATTGTTATGATAAAGACTGAAAGTAAAGAAAGCAAAATAAACGGCGATAGAAATAGCTAGTTGACGGGAGATTAATATGATGGAAACTAGACCGGGGGGCCATAGGTTTCACTAGTGGTTTCTCTCAAAAGCATAAGTATTACGGTGGGTAAACAAATTACTGTCGAGCAATTGATAGAATTGAGCATAGTTATGAGAATATCTAGGTATGCTCATGTATATAGGCATCACGTTCGTGACAAGTAGACCAACTCCTGCCTGCATCTACTACTATTACTCCACACATCGACCGCTATCCAGCATGCATCTAGAGTATTAAGTTCATAAGAACGGAGTAACGCTTTAAGCAAGATGACATGATGTAGAGGGATAAACTCATGCAATATGATATAAACCCCATCTTTTTATCCTCGATGGCAACAATACAATACGTGTCGTTTCCCCTACTGTCACTGGGATCGAGAACCGCAAGATTGAACCCAAAGCTAAGCACTTCTGCCATTGCAAGAAAATCCATCTAGTAGGCCAAACCAAACTGATAATTCGAAGAGACTTGCAAAGATAACTAATCATACATAAAAGAATTCAGAGAAGAATCAAATATTGTTCATAGATAATCTTGATCATAAACCCACAATTCATCGGATCTCGATAAACACACCGCAAAAAAGAGTTACATCAAATAGATCTCCAAGAGAATCAAGAAGAACTTTGTATTGAGATCCAAAGAGAGAGAAGAAGCCATCTAGCTAATAACTATGGACCCGAAGGTCTGAGGTAAACTACTCACACATCATCGGAGAGGCTATGGTGTTGATGTAGAAGCCCTCCGTGATCAATGCCCCCTCCGGCGGAGCGCCGGAAAAGGCCCCAAGATGGGATCTCACGGGTACAGAGAGTTGCGGCGGTGGAAATAGGGTTTTGGCTCCGTATATGATGTTTCCAGGGTATATGAGTATATATAGGCGAAAGAGGTCGGTCAGGAGAGCTACGAGGGGCCCACGAGGGTGGGGGCGCGCCCAGGGGGCAGGCGCGCCTCCCAGCCTCGTGGCTTCCTCGTTTGTTGCTTGACGTCCACTCCAAGTCCTCTAGATCACGTTTGTTCCAAAAATCATGTTCCCGAAGGTTTCATTCCGTTTGGACTCCGTTTGATATCCTTTTACTTCGAAACACTGAAATAGGCAAAAAGCAGCAATTTGGGTTGGGCCTCCGGTTAATAGGTTAGTCCCAAAAATAATATAAAAGTGTATAATAAAGCCCATTAAACATCCAAAACAGAATATATAATAGCATGGAACAATAAAAAATTATGGATACGTTGGAGACGTATCAATGTTACTGTCTACAAAGCTCAGCTTGTTGCGAAAGGTTTTCGACAAGTTCAAGGAGTTGACTATGATGAGACCTTCTCACCTGTGACGCCTGGATAATTAAGCTACAGTAATCCCACGCTAATGATGCCGCGTCACCACTATTACTGTTACTAATCTCACGTTGATCCAAATCCGGTTCAAATTCAAATTCAAATAATAAGTGAAATTCTAAAATTCTCAAACATGAAAACTAAAATGTTCATCATGTGGCAAATAATCCCTAACTTATTTTGGTGTTGGAACCAACCTTTTTTCAAAATGTTTAAATGCCCTAAGCTAAATAAAAACAATGGCTGAAATAACAATTTAATTGCTTTTTAAATTATAAAAATATTAAACTAACTTGTTTTGGTATCAAACTAGGTTTGGCAGTGGCCTATATTAATGATACTAATTTAGGTGCTGACTCGGCATATTATAAAACTTAAATAAATAGAGACTAAGTTAGAAAGGAAAAATAGATAAAGGGAAAAAGGTCAAACAAAAAGAACACATAAAAACAGAACCCCCCCCCCCCTGGCCAACTGGGCCATGACCCAGGCCGCCAGCCCATTGGCCCAACTGCACCCTTGGCGTACAAGGCCTCTCACACCCCACCCGAAACCCTAACCGACACCCCCACTCCTCCCACTTGGTTGGTCTCCCCCTTCCCCTCGATCCAACTCTAGATTAGGATCAGGCCGACGACCGCGCCCCGACGCCGGTGCCCCACCTCATCGCCGCACTCCAACTGCCCCGATGCCGCCATGCCTCACCTGCGCCGCCCCACCACCGCTGCCCGAAGACCTCGCCGAGGCCTCCTCATCTCCTCCTCAAGCCGCTCACCGGACTCCATCGTTGTTGTCGTCCCCGTCAACGCGGCCGTCCTCGTCTTCGTACCCAAGCACCGCTGCCCGCGAACCCTACACTTCCTCGTGAGCTCCCCCTCTCCTCACTCGGTCACCGCGCTGCCCGTCGCCTTGCTCGCCCGCAGCCATCCCCGTCCGCACGCGCCCCACCTGCGCCGCTGCTCTCCGCACCGCGCCTCCCCTGCCTCGCGTTCGCCCACGCAGACCGCGCCCGCCGCTGCTGCGCTGGCCGACCCCACCGCGCCCGCTCGCCACCGGCCCCCGCTCGTCCCCGCTGCCATGGCCGGGCTCCCTCCTCGGCGTCCACCGCGCCGCTCGGGCCTCCCCACGCAGCTGCCCTCGCCCCGGCGCCATCCTCGCCCGGCCGCGCCACCGCGCCCAATTGGGGCCGCCGTCGCCTCGGGCCCTTGCTCGCCACCGTGCTCGTTCGGGCGACGCCGCGCCCCGTCGGGTGCCCACGCCCACGCCCGCTAGCGCCCCACCCGGTTGGCCCCTGGACCAATGACACGTGGGGCCTAGCCCCTGTAAAAAAATGAATTGAAAAGAAAGAATTAAAAATAATTGAATTAGTTAATCAATTAATTGATTAATTAACTTTTCTTAATTAACTTAACTTAATTAACCTGCTAATTAAACTGTTTAACTCTTAGTTAGTTAAACGTCTATGACGACTGGGACCCACGTGTTTGGTTGACTGGTCAATGGTCAACTTTGACCACTAACATCACGATGACGTCATGGTGACGTAATAAATTAATTTTTGAATTAAATTAAATATGCTAAGTCTAAAAATGTTTTAAAAACTTTAAAAATCAATATAAAATAATCCGTAACTCGCATGAAAATACTTTGTACATGAAAGTTGCTCAAAACGACGAGACGAATCCGGATACGCCGCCCGTTCGTCCGCCACACATCCCTAGCATAGCGAACACACAACTTTCCCCGTCCGGTTCACCTGTCCGAAAACGCGAAACACTGGGGATACTTTCTTTTCTCGGATGTTTCCCCCCTTCGCCTGTATTACCTATCGCTGCGTTAGATCACCCCCAGCACCGCGTATTGCCTTGTTATATTTTTTTGATCCTTTGTTTGCTCCGTATTTACTGTTTCTTCCCCCTCTTCTTCTCCGGTAGACCCCGAGACCGGCACTGATGCCATTGTGTACGACTACGTCACCGACGACCCTCCTTCTCGGCTGAGCTTCCAGGCAAGCCTCCCCCCCTGATCACCAGATATCGCCTATTCTTCTCTATACTTCTTGCATTAGAGTAGTGTAGCATGTTACTGCTTTCCGTTAATCCTATTCTGCTGCATAGCCTGTCATTGTTGCTACAATTGTTACCCTTACCTGCTATCCCACTGATTAGTATAGAATGCTGGTGTTCCATCAGTGGCCCTATATTCTTGTCCATTTGCCATGCTATACTATCGAGCCGTGATCACTAGGGAGGTGATCACGGGTATATACTATATATTTTATATACATGAAACATGTGGTGACTAAAGTCGGGCCAGCTCGTTGAGTACCCGCAAGTGATTCTGATGAGGGGGCTGAAAGGACAGGTGGCTCCATCCCGGTAGAGGTGGGCCTGGGTTCCTGACGGCCCCCAACTGTTACTTTGTGGCGGAGTGACAGGGAAGGTTGAGACCACCTAGGAGAGAGGTGGGCCTGGCCCTGGTCGGCGTCCGCGAATACTTGAAAATAACACACTTAACGAGTTCTTGGTATTTGAGCTGAGTCTGGCCATTTGGTCTATACGCACTAACCAACTACGTGGGAAAGTTATGGGCACTCGACATCGTGGTATCAGCCGAAGCCTTCGTGACGTCAGCGACTGAGCAGCGCGCGCCGGATTGGACTGGAACGCCTGCTAGGCTAGGTCTGCTTCCGGCCGCGTTCACAACATGCAGGTGTGCAATGGGCGATGGGCCCAGGCCCCTGCGCCATAGGATTTAGACCGGCGTGCTGACCTCTCTGTTGTGCCTAGGTAGGGCTGCGACGTGTTGATCTTCCGAGGCCGGGCATGACCCAGGAAAGTGTATCCGGCCAAATGGGATCGAGAGTGTTGGGTTATGTGGTGCACCCCTGCAAGGAAGTTTATCTATTCGAATAGCTGTGATTTCGGTAACAGGACGACTTGGAGTTGTACCTTGACCTTATGACAACTAGAACCGGATACTTAATAAAACACACGCTTCCAAGTGCCAGATATAACCCGGTGATCGCTCTCACACAGGGCGACGAGGGGAGGATCGCCGGGTAGGATTATGCTATGCAATGCTACTTGGAGGACTTCAATCTACTCACTTCTACATGCTGCAAGACGGAGGCTGCTAGAAGTGTAGTCTTTGATAGGACTAGCTATCCCCCTCTTATTCTGGCATTGTGCTGTACAGTCCACCAATATTGGCCCTTTACACAAATACCCATGCATATGTAGTGTAGATCCTTGCTTGCGAGTACTTTGGATGAGTACTCACGGTTGCTTTCTCCCTCTTTTCCCCCTTTCCATTCTACCTGGTTTTCGCAACCAGATGTTGGAGCCCAGGAGCCAGACGCCACCGTCGACGACGACTCCTACTGCACCGGAGGTGCCTACTACTACGTGCAGGCCGCTGACGACGACCAAGAGTAGTTTAGGAGGATCCCAGGCAGGAGGCCTGCGCCTCTTTCGATCGGTACCCTAGTTTGTGCTAGCCTTCTTAAGGCAAACTTGTTTAACTTATGTCTGTACTCAGATATTACTGCTTCCGCTGACTCGTCTATGATCGAGCACTTGTATTCGAGCCCTCGAGGCCCCTGGCTTGTATTATGATGCTTGTATGACTTATTTATGTTTTTAGAGTTGTGTTGTGATATCTTCCCGTGAGTCCCTGATATTGATCGAACACGTTTGCGTGCATGAATAGTGTACGGTTAAATAGGGGGCGTCACATCACCCGTAGCGATGCTTAAGTCCGTCCGAATCATGTTAGCAATTGCTGCATTTTATGATTATGAAATTTGGCAAATGGATGTAAAGATTGCATTCCTAAATGGATTTCTGGAAGAAGAGTTGTATATGATGCAACCTGAAGGTTTTATCAATCCAAAGGATGCTAACAAAGTGTGCAAGCTCTAGCGATCCATTTATGGACTGTTGCAAGCATCTCGGAGTTGGAATAAACGTTTTGATAGTGTGATCAAAGCATATGGTTTTATACAGACTTTTGGAGAAGCCTGTATTTACAAGAAAGTGAGTGGGAGCTCTGTAGTATTTCTAATATTATATGTGGATGACATATTGTTGATTGGAAATGATATAGAATTTCTGGATAGCATAAAAGGATACTTGAATATGAGTTTTTTCAATGAAAGACCTCGGTGAAGCTGCTTATATATTAGGCATCAAGATCTATAGAGATAAATCAAGACGCTTAATTGGACTTTCACAAATCACATACCTTGATAAAGTCTTGAAGAAGTTCAAAATGGATCAAGGAAAGAAAGGGTTCTTGCCTGTGTTACAAGGTGTAAAATTGAGTCAGACTTAATGCCCGACCATTGCAGAAGATAGATAGAAAATGAAAGTCATTCCCTATGCTTCAACCATATGTTCTATCATGTATGCAATGTTGTGTACCAGACCTGATGTGTGCCTTGCTATTAGTTTAGCAGGGAGGTACCAAAGTAATCCAGGAGTGGATCAGTGGACGACGGTCAAGAACATCCTGAAATACCTGAAAAGGACTAAGGATATGTTTCTCGTTTATGGAGGTGACAAAGAGCTCGTCTTAAATGGTTACGTCGATGCAAGATTTGACACTAATCCGGATGACTATAAGTCACAAACCGGATACGTATTTATATTGAACGGTGGAGCTGTAAGTTGGTGCAGTTCTAAGCAAAGCGTCATGGCGGGATCTACGTGTGAAGCGGAGTACATAGCTGCTTTGGAAGTAGCAAATGAAGGAGTCTGGATGAAGGAGTTCATATCCGATCTAGGTGTCGTACCTAGTGCATTGGGTCCAATGAAAATCTTTTGTGACAATACTGGTGCAATTGCCTTGGCAAAGGAATCCAGATTTCACAAGAGAACCAAGCACATCAAGAGACGCTTCAATTCCATCCGCGATCAAGTCAAGGAGGGAGACATAGAGATTTGCAAGATACATACAGATCTGAATGTTGCAGACCCGTTGACTAAGCCTCTCTCACGAGCAAAAAATGATTAGCACCAAGACTCCATGGGTGTTAGAATCATTACTGTGTAACCTAGATTATTGACTCTAGTGCAAGAGGGAGACTGAAGGAAATATGCCCTAGAGGCAATAATAAAGTTGTTATTTACATTTCCTTATATCATGATAAATGTTTATTATTCATGCTAGAATTGTATTAACCGGAAACTTAGTACATGTGTGAATACATAGACAAACAGAGTGTCACTAGTATGCCTCTACTTGACTAGCTCGTTGAATCAAAGATGGTTAAGTTTCCTAGCCATAGACATGAGTTATCATTTGATTAACGGGATCACATCATTAGAGAATGATGTTATTTACTTGACCCATTCCGTTAGCTTAGCACTTGATCGTTTAGTTTATTGCTATTGCTTTTTTCATGACTTATACATGTTCCTATGACAATGAGATTATGCATCACTCGAATACCGGAGGAACACTTAGTGTGCTATCAAACGTCACAACATAACTGGGTGATTGTAAAGATGCTCTACAGGTGTCTCCAATGGTGTTTGTTGAGTTGGCATAGATCGAGATTAGGATTTGTCACTCCGAGTATCGGAGAGGTATCTCTGGGCCCTCTCGGTAATGCACATCACTATAAGGCTTGCAAGCAATGTGACTAATGAGTTAGTTGCGGGATGAAGCATTACAGAACGAGTAAAAAGACTTGCCGGTAACGAGATTAAACTAGGTATTGAGATACCGACGATCGAATCTCAGGCAAGTAACATACCGATGACAAAGGGAACAACGTATGTTGTTATGCGGTTTGACCGATAAAGATCTTCGTAGAATATGTAGGAACCAATATGAGCATCTAGGTTCCGCTATTGGTTATTGACCGGAGATGAGTCTCGGTCATGTCTACATATTTCTCGAACCCATAGGGTCCGCACGCTTAACGTTCAGTGACGATCGGTATTATGAGTTTATGTGTTTTGATGTACCGATTGTTGTTCGGAGTCCCGGATTTGATCACAGACATGATGAGGAGTCTCGAAATGGTCGAGACATAAAGATCGATATATTGGATGGCTATGTTTGGACGTCGGAAGGGTTCCGGGTGAGTTCGGGCATTTACCAGAGTACCGAGTGTCGGTGTCAAAACCGGGGGATCTCGGATAGGGGGTCCCGAACTATGCGTCTAAGGCGGATGGTAACATGAGGCGGGGGACACGATGTTTACCTAGGTTCGGGCCCTCTCGATGGAGGTAATACCCTACTTCCTGCTTGATTGATCTTGATGATATGAGTATTACAAGAGTTGATCTACCACGAGATCATAGAGGCTAAACCCTAGAAGCTAGCCTATGGTATGATTGTTTTTGTCCTACGGACTAAACCCTCCAGTTTATATAGACACCGGAGGGGGCTAGGGTTACACAGAGTCGGTTACAAGGGAGGAGATCTACATATCCGTATTGCCAAGCTTGCCTTCCACGCCAAGGAGAGTCCCATCTGGACACGGGTCGAAGTCTTCAATCTTGTATCTTCATAGTCCAACAGTCTGGACAAAGGATATAGTCCGGATGTCCGAGGACCCCCTAATCCAGGACTCCCTCATTAGCCCCTGAACCAGGCTTCAATGACGATGAGTCCGGCACGCAGATTGTCTTTGGCATTGCAAGGCGGGTTCCTTCTCCGAATACTCCATAGAAGATTTTGAACACAAGTATAGTGTCCAACTGCAAAACAAATTCCACATACCACCATAGAGAGAATAATATTTCCACAAATCGAATCTTCTGACACATTCTGCAGCATGACATCATACTATGGCCCGGTCATTATTCAAACCGTTTTTCTCAACCAGCCACTACACATATCGCGAGTGTAGGACCTTGAGAAGAGGTGTCTAGAGGGGGGGGGGGTGATTAGACACTAAGTACCAAAGTTGTAGTTTTTAAGTTTCTTTAAAGTTTGAGTGGAGTTTAGGCACAAGTTTAACATTCCCAACATATAGCAAGCAAGCATGCAAAGAGTATATGAGCAGCGGAAAATAAAGCATGCAACTTGCAAGAATGTAAAGGGAAGGGATTGGAGGATTCAAACGCAATTAGGAGACACGGATGTTTTTGGCGTGGTTCCGATAGGTGGTGCTATCGTACATCCACGTTGATGGAGACTTCAACCCACGAAGGGTAACGGTTGCGCGAGTCCATGGAGGGCTCCACCCACGAAGGGTCCACAAAGAAGCAACCTTGTCTATCCCACCATGGTCGTCGCCCACGAAGGACTTGCCTCACTAGCGGTAGATCTTCACGAAGTAGGCGATCTCCTTGCCCTTACAAACTCCTTGGTTCAACTCCACAATCTTGTCGGAGGCTCCCAAGTGACACCTAGCCAATCTAGGAGACACCACTCTCCAAGAAGTAACAAATGGTGCATTGATGATGAACTCCTTGCTTTTGTGCTTCAAATGATAGTCTCCCCAACACTCAACTCTCTCTCATAGGATTTGGATCTGGTGGAAAGAGGGTTTGAGTGGAAAGCAACTTGGGGAAGGCTAGAGATCAAGATTCATATGGTAGGAATGGAATATCTTGGCCTCAACACATGAGTAGGTAGTTCTCTCAAAGAAATAGGATGCTGGAAGTGTAGGTTCAGTCTGATGCCTCTCTCCATGAATGAAGAGGAGGTGGAGGGGTATATATAGCCTCCACTCAAAATCTAACCGTTACACACAATCTACCAAACTCGGTGGGACCGAATCGTTAAACGTCAGACCGATTTAGCAAATAATGTGACCGTTAGGGTTTTCGGTGGGACCGAAATGCAACTCGGTAGGACCGATTCGGTTTGGGTTAGGGCATAACGTAATCTCGATAAGACCGATTACACAAACTCGATGGGACCAATTTTGGTAATAAGCTTTCCAGAGAGTTGGTCAAGCAAACTCGGGTTGACCGATTATCAAACTCGGTGGGACCGATTTTGATAATAAGTTAACCAGAAAGTTTGCATTGTAATCTCGGTAGTACCGATTGCTCAAACTCGGTGAGACCGATTTTGATAATGGACATACACAGAGAGATTACAATCCCATCTCGGTGAGACCGAGATCACTATCGGTGAGACCGATTTGCCTAGGGTTTGTGGCAGTGGCTAAGACATCCAAACTCGGTGGCGCCGGATAGAAAGAATCAGTGGGGCCGAGTTTGACTTTAGGTTTAGGACATATGTGTGGAAGTGGGAAAGTAGTTGAGAGTATTGGAGCATATCACTAAGCACATGAAGCAAGAGGCTCATTAAGCAACACCTCATCCCACCTTGATAGTATTGGCTTTTCCTATAGACTCAATGTGATCTTGGATCACTAAAATGTAAAATGAAGAGTCTTGAGCTTGAAGCTTGAGCCAATCCTTTGTCCTTAGCATCTTGAAGGAGTTCCCACGTCCGTTAGTTCATGCCACTCCATTGTTGAACTAATCTGAAATATACTAGATAAAAGTGTTAGTCCAACAAGAGATATGTTGTCATTAATTACCAAAACCACCTAGGGAGCACTTGTGCTTTCAGCGAGGCGGTTTTCTTGGCACGTCTTGTCATAGCAGAGATCGTGTCCCCTCATCACGGGATTCTCATCAATACGGGTGTGGGTAACGCAACCATGCCATCAATTACGGCGCTTGGGGAATAAGCGGTTTTACCAGGCAAGTGGGGAGGCGCAGAATACTTGCTGCCTATAAGGGGATAAGAACGCCCATTTGCACCCACACTTTCTTCTTCCCGATCCATTCCCTTTCGATCGAGCTCCAACGCCCAAGCGTTTATCCTTTCTGCCCACAAAAGGCCTTCCGAAAATGTCCGGAACCGGAGCAGGAGGCAAGTGGATGGCCTCTACCGTCCGGGAGAAGGATATGAAAAAGCTTCGGGGGGGCCGGGTATCTGGCCAAGAGAATCAGCCACCGTCTCTCAACGGCGGGACAGATCGTCCCTACTCCGGAGCCCCACGAGAGAGTCGTATTCCTCCCTCACTTCGTCCGCGGGCTAGGGTTTCCCCTCCACCCGTTCGTTCACGGCATCATGTATTACTATGGGGTCGATCTTCACGATCTGTCCCCTAATTCCTTCCTCAACATCTCGACATTCATTGTCGTGTGCGAGGCTTTTCTTCGCATCTCGCCACACTTCGGCTTATGGATGAAGAATTTTAATGTGAAGCCCAAGGTAGTGGGTGGCGAGCACGCCGAGTGCGGGGGTGCTATGGTGAATAGGATGCCCAACGTCATATGGCCAACATGCACCTTTAACGATTCCGTCAAGGAGTGGCAACAGCAGTGGTTTTACATCACGGAGCCGCGCGGCACGGAATGGGCCGCTACTCCCGAGTTTCGATCCGGAGCCCCTCTGCGGCTTACATCCAAGAAGGGCCTGAACTGGTCCTCGTCCGACGAATTGTCGGTGCTCCATACGCGAGTTAAAGGTATGGGAGACAAGAACATTGGACTTTTAAATGTAGTCCAGGTGATGTTAGTTCGCCGGATCCTGCCTTGTCAACACCGGACTTGCAATCTATGGGAATTCGATCCGGCCAAGCACCAAACCCGGCAAGAGGTTTTTGGCTCCTCGCACAAAGACATCTGGAGGGTGCTTTTCAAGTCCAGCAAATCACGGCCGGACTCCGCCGAAGACTGCGGGTACCAACTGTCCCGCCCTGCAAGTTCGGTAAGTCATCATACTTCTTTATCCGCATAACCCAAAGGAAGCGCTTAATGTGTTTTCTACAACTCTCCTAGGGCTGGGCGAAGAAGGCAGAGCGGATCCATTGTACGGCCCCGCTGCCCGAAGAACCGGCCGTCCCACTTCTAACAAAGATGTTGGTCCTAGTGGCTTACAAGGTGCCGAAGAAGACGACCGAGAAGGAGGCTAAAAAGAACCGGGGCGGCCTTCGTCGCCGCGGCACTTCGGACACAATATCCGAAGGCTCTGATGCCCGTTCTGCCTCCGAAGAGGACGAGGAGGAGGAGGAAGATGAATCCCCTACAGGGGAAAGAAGGAATAGGACGGCCTCAGCACACTTGGAGGCCGAGTCGCCTAAAAGGGGAAAAGCTCCTCTTCCGGAGGAGTCTGCTGCCGCCGCCGACAGCGGCCCGACATGGGATCCCAGGGCCTAGCCCCTAGTGAATTCATGAGTATATTGAATCCGAGTACGTTTATGCGTCCAGACTCATCATGGCATAATATTTAACCTGAGCCATATTTTTTGTAGTCCGGCGAGGTCCCGTACCAATCAATCCTCATCAGAGGATTTGCTGAGCTCGGATGCTATGGAGAGCGGGACGCCCCCGAAGGTCCCTTCATCCGAATAGGTGAATAACACCAAGGCTTCATCATAGAGGGACCCCGGCTAAGGAGGAGAGGGAAAGACCATGAAGGTGGCGCCTGGAGGTCAAACTTCCGGGGCCGGACACATGGGGGAGAAAATTCCCACGGGAGCTGACGGCGGGGGCCATCTTGAATTCGGCTCCCGGCCGGATGCAATTTCGGAGACCAACACGACTCCAGAATCAATCAGGCAGCCTCTCTTGACTGGAGGGGGCATGCCTGTTCCACCGGCAATCTCTGTCCAACCAGAGGTGTCGGATGCTTTGTTGGTGGCGCTGAAGAGAGCCTCCATCATCGACGAACACCGTGCCCTTATGGGTGCGGTGATTGAGAAGATTCAGTCTGCTGAGAGTGGACTGAATGAAGCCTGCATCGGCCTTATAAAAGGTTATGAGGTATGTTTTAGTCGGTTTTGAAGAGTGTCATGGTATGGATAGTAGCCCCTGATACATTGTTCGGTGAAAGAAGGAGCCGGACAGAGGATCAAATTTAAGATCATAGGAAGACTCATTGGATGACATCTATTTCTCTTCTGTTATTAGCAGGCATCTTTAGCGGCTGCTGCCTCTCATACTGCGGAGGTCTCCGGACTGAATCAAAGTCTGGAGCGGGCCAAAGAACAACTTGGCCAATTGAAAATGCAGTTGGGGGATAAACAAGGTATGCACAAGTCTTGTTCGCGTTTATTGCAAATGAATTTTCAATATCATAAAATAAGCTTCATGATTTGTTCTAGGGATAGTGACCGAAGTCGAGGCTCTTAAGACGGCTGTGGCCGAGGCCGAGAAAAAGGCAGACGTAGAGCGGGCTCTTCGTGAGAAGCACGAGGCCAGGGTTATTAAAGCTGAGCAGGAGCTGCAAGAGGCCGTGAGAAAATGCGAGACCTTGGAGCAGAGTTTAACGGAGAAAGAATCCAAACTCACCAAGGCACATCAGGCCATGAACGATGCTCGGGGGGAAACCCAAAGCGCCCTGCAGGGGATCCAAGAAGCGATAAAGATCGCGGCGGGTAAGGTTTTTTCCATGTAAAGAAAGTATTTGAGGAAAAAATATTTTTCTAATTTTGAATTCGGACTTCTCAGGGGTATTTGCGGAGCTGCCCCGCAGCATATCAGATGCCGCCCAATTCTACCGAGCCGAAGAAAGGAACACTGCTGGTAAGCTCTTCTGGTCGCAGTATTTGGCACCGAATTATCTGGTACCTTTTGCCAATCAACTGAAACAGTTGGTCGAACTGCATAAGGCGGCGGGACTAGCCATGAAAGATTTGGTTATCCGGCTATGGCCTGCCAAGCCGATTCCAAGCAGCTACTTCAGGCTCGTGAAGTGGCTTATAAGCGCTTGCCCTCGACTTGACGTCATCAAGCAGTCGGTCTGCATAGAAGGTGCGCGAATGGCCTTCGCCCGTGCAAAGGTGCACTGGGGGAAGATGGATGCTGAAAAGCTGATGACCGAAGGACCGCCAGAGGGGAAGGAGAACCGCAAGCCTGAATTATATTATGAGAGTGTCCGGAAAGGATCCTACCTTGCAGTGGAGCTATGTACCAAGGACATTATATTCCCATGAATGCAAATCATGTTTTCCTTTGTAATGTTTGAACAAGGTCATTTATTTATTGCCTGTTATATAAAAGTTTACCCTCCTGTGTGCCCGTTTTATATGTTAAACCTGAGAGTTGGCCAGTCGCCGGCTTCTGCCCCCACGTAAGTAGTACGGGGGTGTTCGGGATAAACCTGAGCACTCTTTATCCCAGTTTTGGGTCCTTAGAAGGAGGTGCTCAGCACAACGAACCAGACAATCAGACTATAGGGCTTTATCACTCTCACTTAGCCATAGGAGCTTTAGTAAGGTAGGCACAACCCCTGGTGTTCGGAAGACCATACTAGGGGCTCTGTAAGCACCTGATCGGAGAAAAAACCGATCCATCGCACGCTGCATTGGTTATGGCATTATGCGGGAGAAATCCTTAAAGATTTTACGACCTCTCGAATAGCTGACCAGCTCTCGCCGTATCATGACAGTCAGTTTTTGGCTTTCTCTACTGAGGTGCTCGTCCGGAAGAACCGGGACACAATCGCAGTAGTTGTCCCAGTGCTACCTTAGCCGGGCAAACCCAACTATTGACCCAAGACATGATTCGGAGCTAATGCATATAGTGCTATAAGTTCGGGGTGCCGAACTTCCATGAAGGTGTTTGGACTTTACTGCCGTGTTATGGGTAAAACGATGCCCCTGGCATATTTTAAGGCATATCGCTATGTACGGATGCCACTTGACCAAAGAATTTCAATAAGAAATAACAGCAGGTAAGCATCATATAAATCCACATGTTGTATTTGAATAGTACGTATATGCATATGACTACAGGTAATGTGATAAAAAAAGGAGTATGATTGCGGAACCTGCTGAGACCAGGGGGAAGAAGCTGAGTGCAGATCCATAATATAGACGTATGGTCATTGTGGGGAATGTCTAATGATTCCCTTGCGCATTCAAGCTGCCTCCGCATCGCCCATCCTGGTTAGCGTAAAGGTGGACCTGCGAAGGAAATGTAAGAAATGTTTGCGTGCCGGAGAGCGGTTGAGCCGCTGAGTGCGGCCTGTCCTGGCCTTCGCCGGAGTGTTTAATTGAGCTCTGGACGAGGCGGGCTATCCTTCCATGAAGTAGTTCGGAGTCCCTTGACGGTGTCCGGGAGCCTGGATGTCGACTCTGTTAAGGCAGTAGTGTACTCGTTGGCGCCGAGGGAAGGTTCGGCCTTCCCATTAACCGTCATGATGCCGCGTGGACCGGGCATCTTGAGCTTACAGTAAGCATAGTGTGGCACCACGTTGAATTGAGCGAACGCGGTTCGTCCGAGCAGTGCCTGATAATCACTGCGGAAAGTGAAGATTTCGAAGATTAACTCTTCAGTACGGTAATTTTCTGGTGATCCGAAGACCACCTCAAGGGCAATGGAGCCTGTACAGCTGGCTTCCACGCCTGGTATATTGCCTCTGAAAGTGGCTTTAGTGGGTTTGATCACCGAATGATCGATGCCCATCTTGCACGCTGTGTCCTGGTAAAGCAGATTTAGACTGTTGCCTCCGTCCATAAGGACTCGTGTGAGGTGGAACCCGTCAATTATTGGGTGGAGGACTAGTGCGGCTAGATTGCCCTGAATATGAAATATAGAAGCATGTGATAGCATAACCATGATAGAGCAGGCAATGTGTTACAGGTATCTTGGCTATATGCATCAGAGCAAAAACGTATTAAAGAGAATACCTTCATGCCCATGAGTCCTTCTTGCAAACAGTATGTACATCAGCAAGAATTCCTCATACACATGATTGTGATGCATATACTTACCTTGTAGTCTTGAGTTGGCTTAGGATGGAATGAACCTGCGTAAACAAGGTTAGATAACACAGATGCATCTACTAGCCAGAGCAAACAGAAGAAACAACAAGAATACCAAGACTGGGATGACATGTAGAGAGTGAGTACTGAGTACCACATTGGATTAGACATGTCCCCAAGAGTAAAGATATGCAATGAATTTAAATGATCTCTTTCCCTTAGATGTCTTGCTCCCCCTGAATCTAACATGGGATACTGGGAGAAGATAGGGAACAGAAAATCAGAGCTGAAGGAAAACAGAGCTGAAAGATATGAATGATGATCAGAGCTAAAGTCCAGAGCTAATGTATGCTATATGAATGATGATCAGAGCTAAAGCAAGCTAATGCAAATAAGCACATATGAACATGTCTCTCCCCTCAAGAAGACATGTGGACATCTCTCCTCTTGAACACCAAGCATCTGGGATCCTTGAGAAACACTTTCTACTAGTATTCTCTCCCCCTGGAGATCTCTCTGTCCCCCTGAAGGATCTCTCTCTCCTGCTCTGATGTGATCTCTCTCTCTAAATGATAAGCTTTGATGTGATCTCTCTCTCCCCCTTTGACATCAATTTCCAAGAAGGGCTTGATAAAGATGTAACCTCTCTCTCCCTCTGGAATGTGTCGTGAATGGGTTTGATCCTTGAGTCACAACATAAAGCAATTATAAAAATGTGATGCTTGTAGAGGACAAGATTCATTGAGTGGAGCTGGATCAGAAGAAACATAGAATATGTGGCAAAGAGTTTTTCCTGTTATGAAATCGGTGGCACCGAGTGGTATGCTTCGGTCGTACCGAAAATATTCGGTTGGACCGAAAACAACAAATTGGTTGAACCGAGTTCATTGCAGAGAAAACACTTGTCACCTCAGCTCACTAGACTAGTAAGATCTCACAAAGATTTGCAAGGAATTAACTGAAAGATATGCAAGGAATTAGATGCAGAAAATGCAGAGAAAACAGAAAGAAATCTAGATTAAGTTTTTTTTGAAAGGGGAAACACAAATGCATGAGACAAATGCAAAAACTCAGAAAAGAACACAGGAGAACTTCATCTAGAGATGGTCGGCGACAAAGTCACCTATGTTAGAGTGTATTGACTTAGGAGTCAGGTGAGATCACTTGATCATAGGCCATACTCATCGTTTAAGCTCAAAATGGGGTTGCCAGTTTTCGTTTAAGCATCTTGATGTATTCTCATCTTGTCGAGTTGCTTTAACTCATGACTCGGAGTAAAGCTTCTCTAAGATGGAATAACATACCTTGGTTGGTGGTGTTGTCCATGTAGTTGAACTTGCGTGGGTTGCTCAAGGTTGATGTAGCTCATCAAGAATTTGGAGCACCACTTGGAATTTGAGTCCATCTACCTACACGGGTTAGTTCTTGCAAGGAAGAGCACTTGTATATCCAAAAATGACAATCATGAAACTCAACATAGAATTTGTCAAAGGATATGTTTGAACGGATTCGTGCTTCCTTGTCTTCAACCACCTTGTGTAGAGACTTGGTGATGTAGAGATTGCTCAAGATATGAGTAGGTTACAATCTCATGGAATTTGATTCAACCAAGTACCTACATGGGTTATATAACATGCAAGATACAAATATATCCAAGACATAAGTTTTTCATCATAAGAGAAATATCAAGGATTAGTCATAAGCTCATGTCTTGCATGTATCCAATGGAGTTTCTACTCCAAGTTTGAAGCATCAATGATGTTCAATTCTCCTCTTAACCTGCAAAACACTTTCTCATCAAGAGGTTTAGTGAATATATCCGCTAATTGCTTTTCGGTGCGAACATGCTTAAGATCAATGTCACCCTTAGCAACATGATCTCGAATGAAATGATGACGAACTTCAATATGCTTACTTCGAGAATGTTGCACAGGATTATGACCAATTTTGATAGCACTTTCATTATCACATAGCAATGGAACATGTCTCACATATATCCCATAATCTTTAAGAGTTTGGGTCATCCAAAGTAATTGAGCACAACATGAACCAGCGGCAATATATTCAGCTTCGGCGGTGGATAAGGATACCGAGTTTTGTTTCATGGAGGACCAAGACACAAGAGATCTACCAAGAAATTGACAAGTACCCGAAGTGGACTTTCTATCAACCTTGTCTCCGGCATAGTCCGAGTCGGAATAGCCAACAAGATCGAAGGAGGCCCTCTTAGGATACCAAATGCCAAAATTTGGTGTATGGATTAAGTATCTCACTATCCTTTTCACGGCCTTAAGATGACATTCTTTAGGGGCAGCTTGATATCGTGCACACATGCACACACTTAGCATAATATCGGGACGTGAAGCACATAGATATAACAATGAACCAATCATAGAGCGATAAACTTTTTGATCAACCGGTTCACCATCTTTGGTTAAGTCAAGATGTCCACTAGTAGGCATGTGTGTAGTCATACCTTTGCATTCTTGCATATTGAACTTCTTGAATAAGTCCTTGGTGTACTTTGTTTGCGAGACAAAAGTACCTTCCTTAGTTTGCTTGATTTGCAAACCAAGAAAGAATTTGAGTTCACTCATCATAGACATCTCAAACTTCTCCGACATTAGCTTCCCAAACTTTTCACTAAAATGAGGGTTAGTTGAACCAAATATAATATCACCAACATAAATTTGGCACACAAAGAGTTCACCATTAACCCTTTTAGTAAAAAGAGTAGAATTAATTTTCCCAATTTCAAAGCCTTTTTCAATAAGGAACTTGGTCAAGCATTTATACCATGCTCTAGGAACTTGTTTAAGACCATAAAGAGATTTGTGAAGTTTGTATACATGATTGGGTATCTTAGGATTGACAAAGCCGGGAGGTTGTTTAACATAAACTTCCTCCTTTATTTCACCATTTAGAAAAGCACTTTTAATGTCCATTTGGTACAAGGTGATATCATGGTGATTAGCATAGGCAAGTAAGATGCGAATGGACTCAAATCTAGCAACGGGGGCGTAAGTCTCACCATCGTCCATACCTTCGACTTGTGTGTAGCCTTGGGTGATGAGACGTGCTTTGTTGCGAACTACTTGTCCATCTTCATCTTGCTTATTGCGAAACACCCATTTGGTACCGATGATGTTGTCGTTGTTGTCGGGCTTCTCAACCAATGTCTAAACTTGGTTGCTCTCAAAGTTGTGTAGCTCTTCATGCATAGCATTTATCCAATCCGGATCTTCCCATGCTTCTTCGACTTCATAGGTTCAACGCTAGAGATGAAAGAATAGTTTTCACAAAAGTTAGCTAAATGAGTTTTAGAGCGAGTGATTCTCCCGGTTTGAATATCATTGTAGATTTGCTCGACGGGATGGTCTTTAGCAATTCTTGCTCGAACTCGTGAAAGCTTTTGCTTGGGTCTTCGTTGAACATCTTCTTCATCTTGTTCTTCTTCTTGGCCTTCTTCATTGTTGGCGTTGTCGTTCTCTTGTCGTGGTGGAGAAGGAGGTTGTTGACGTTCATCTTGATGCACTTCCTCGTTTTCTTCATCTTGGTGTGTCCCACTTGTGGATGCTTCCGTATCAACTCTTGGTTCACCTTGTCGTGAAGTAGAAGCTTCCACTTGGATGGACGAGGTACTCTCCTGCACCTCCATTGGACGGACCTTGCCAATAGACAAGTCTTGGATTGCTTCTGAAGGATCTTTATCTCCTACATCAATTGGCAATTGCTCTACTTGCGATCCGTTAGATTCATCAAACTTCACATCTACCATCTCTTCAACCTTTCGGGTGAAATTGTTGTAGACACGGTAAGTGTGAGAGTTTGAGCCATAACCTAGTAGGAAACCTGCATGGGACTTAGGAGAAAATTTAGAACGACGATGCTTATCAAGAATGTAGCACTTTGAGCCGAATACTCGAAAGTATCCAACTTGGGGTTTGTTACCGGTGAGTAGCTCGTATGCCGTCTTGCCGAGTAGCTTGTGAAGATACAAGCAATTTGTTGCATGACAAGCTGTCTCAACCGCTTCTGCCCAAAAGTGCTTCGGCGTCTTGTACTCATCAAGCATCGTTCTCGCCATTGCGATGAGCGTCCGGTTCTTCCTCTCAACAACTCCATTTTGTTGAGGTGTGTACGTAGCCGAGAACTCGTTTGAAATCCCTTCTTCGTCAAGAAAGGTGTCCACATTTGCGTTCTTGAACTCCGTTCCGTTGTCGCTGTGAACCTTCTTGATCTTCACTTCAAATTGGTTTTGGTCCTTCGTAGCGAAGTTTTTGAAGATCTTTTGGACCTGCGATTTATCATCGAGAAATAACACCCACGTAAATCTGGAAAAATCATCAACTATAACTAGACCAAAAGAATTTCCACCGAGGCTCTTGTAAGAGTTGGGACCAAAGAGATCCATGTGAAGTAGCTCGAGTGGCCTCTTCGTGGTCATGATGTTCTTCACGGGATGCCTTCCTCCAACCTGTTTACCTGCTTGACAAGCACTGCAAAGTCTATCCTTATAAAATATGACATCATTAACTCCAAGGATATGATTCCCCTTAATAAGCTTGTCAAGGTTTCACATACCAACATGACCTAATCGTCTATGCCATAACCAGCCTTTTGAGGATTTAGCAATGAAGCAAGTTTTAGGTTGAGCCTTTTTAGTGAAATCAACAATGTATAGATCACCTCTACACACACCAGTAAAGACCATTTTATGATTATCTCGACGAAACACTTGGCAATCTACTTTAGTAAATAGGACATTGAAACCGAAATCAACAAGTCTAGATACTGAAAGTAAGTTGTAACCAAGAGATTCAACAAGCATAACATTTTGTATGGAGCTATCATGTCAGATGGCCACCTTACCGAGGCCAACCACCTTACCCTTTGAGTTCTCACCGAAAGTGACAAACTTTCAAGGACCATCATTTTTAGCAAGCTCACGAAACATGTCTTTATCTCCGGTCATGTGATCGGTACATCCACTATCAAGAACCCATTCCTTTCCTCCTGACATATATCCCCGAAGATTTGCCATAAGACCAAAATGTCTCATTGCATCATCAAGATCGAAGTCACTATCATCATCCTCATCATAGTATCCATGTTCAACATCGTCATGTGGTGGATCAAATCCTAGAGAGGGTGATTCATTAGAATGAGTTTGACAATAATCTTGTCTATGAATTCTTATAGCTTCGGAAATAATATCACTAATAATATGTCACGCCCAATATGCGACCCTATCCAAAAGGAACTCGACAGTCCCACCAAGGATAGACCCGCATATTGGGACGCTTTTGCAAGGTGGATATCATTACATCAACATTACATAATAGTGGGGATACATACATAAGGCACGAATGCCACAAGAATACATCAACATCATATACAAGATCAACATCCGACTATGGATGAAACATAAACAGAAACTCAAACGACATCCACCCTGCTATCCCAGGCTGCCGACCTGGAACCTATCCCCTGATCGAAGGAGAAGCATAAGAAGAACCCCAACACAAGCAAACATCGCTCTCACGTCATGATCATCGCACAACCTGTACCTGCAACTGTTGGTGTAGTAATCTGTGAGCCACGAGGACTCAGCAATCCCATTACCATGGGTATCAAGACTAGCAAAGCTTAATGGGAAAGGAAGGGGTAAAGTGGTGAGGTTGCAGCAGCGACTAAGCATATATGGTGGCTAACATACGCAAATGAGAGCGAGGAGAGAAACAAAGGAATGGTCGTCAACTAGTAATGATCAAGAAGTGATCCTGAACTCCTACTTACGTCAGACATAACCCAGAAACCGTGTTCTCCTCTCGATCAACCCCGAAAAGAGACACTCACGGTTACGCACACGGTTGGTGTATTTTAGGAGAGTTTGCTTCAAGTTTACTACAACCGGATATTAATGCCACATAACCGCGGGCACGGCTCTCGAAAGTTTATACCCTGCAGGGGTGTCCCAACTTAGCCCATGATAAGCTCTCGCGATCAATGAAGGATATTCCTTCTCCCCGGGAAGACCCGATCAGTCTCGGAATCCCGGCTACAAGACATCTCGACAGCAATAAAACAAGACAAGCAAGACCTCCCGGCGTGCCGACACCCTGATAGTAGCCACGCGTATCTCGTCTCAGGCCACGACCGGATGAACACTACGTACGGCAACCGACGATACCCCGAGTTGCCTAGGGGCGGCACCGCAAGTGGCTCTGGTTTGGACCAACACTTAGACAAGCATTGGCCCGGGGGGCTGAATAAAGATGACCCTTGGGTTAATTACTCCCAAGGGAAATGTAGGTGGTGGTGAGGCAAATGGTAAAACCAATGTTGGGCCTTGCTGGAGGAGTCTTATTCAAAGCGAACTGTCAAGGGGGTCCCATAAATCACCCGACCGCGTTAGGGACGCAAAATCCGGGAACATAATACCGATATGACGGAAACTAGGGCGGCAAGAGTGGAACAAAACACCAGGCATAAGGCCGAGCCTTCCACCCTTTACCAAGTATATAGATGCATTAATTAAATAAGATATATTGTGACATCCCAACAAGTAAACATGTTCCAACAAGGAACAACATCTCCATGTTCCAACAAGGAACAAACTTCATCTTCACCTGCAACTAACAACGCTATAAGAGGGGCTGAGCAAAGCGGTAACATAGCCAAACAACGGTTTGCTAGGAAGGGTGCAAAAGGTTAGAGGCTGACATGGCAATTTGGGATGGCTTGATAAACAGGTAATAGGTAGCGCAGCATAGCGATAGAACGAAGCAACTAGTATAGCAATGATAGTAGTGATATCCAGGGTAGCGGTCATCTTGCCGGAAATCCCGCTAAGAAGAAGAACGAGTCCATGAAGAAGACGAACGGATGAAGCCGAACCAAGCGTAGACGAACGAATCCTCACGATCGCAACGAAACAGGAACTAACAAGAAGAAGCACACAACATAGTAAACACACCACACATATACAAGACATGATGCACAGCAAGCATGATGCATGACAAAGCTACATGAAGCTACTCATGGCAAGAGATGATGCAAACAAGAGCAACACATCAAAGCAAGTTTAAATGAGGCTGGGGACAACATAGAACAATTCCGGTAAGTCCTCATATGCAAATTTCGAAATTGGTCCAGATCTGAATAAACCTTATGTTAACATTGTTAAACAGCAATTTAAGATGCAACACGATGATCTACACGAAATTCTAGTCAAGTTACATATAAAGTTCATTAGATTCGGAGCTACGGCCAAGAAGATATGAGCAAAACAAGATAAGCATGGCATTGATGCAAAATACATACAAACATCAAGCAAACACCTCAAAACAAGGATGCAACATGATAATATGAAGATACATGCAAAATCAAGCAAGTTTCATATAGAGCACACTCAAAACGGAGCAACGGTGCAACACATACACACTATACAAGTTATAGCAACAATCTGTCCAAAACAGCAACTAGGCATATTGCAAGCACCAAAACAACATGCTACAGGACATCAACAAGAAAACAAAAGGCATGAGAATGATGTACAGGTAAAGCATGACAAAACATGAACACTGAGCTATCTCCAGAAATCACTAGAACATGCTCAAACACACATGGCAAGATTGCAAATAATAACATTTTCAGACTTTGCAGAAATAACATCAGGTTGCAATGTTTAGAGCTATCAAACAACATGTTACAGGAACTTATCATGGCAAAAAAAGGCATGGCATGATACTACTAAATGCATAGAACAAAAATCCTTTACTGACCATAAGCCAAAAAGGATCAGAAGATATGATAGCACCCATGCAAACATGGCAAGTTATATTACAGATTCATACATGGCAGGAACAACAATAAGTAGGCATGTTGGTGAGCTTGAACCACTCACCATAGAGCAATACATGACATGGCAAGGCAACCAACAGTAAGAATACATGGCATAGAAGCTATAAATGGCAAGAACAACATCATAGAATGCAAGGATCAACTAACAACCTTGGCAAAATTGAATAACATGTAAAAAATCTGCCAGGAAACATTTTATAGCAAAAGTAGAGCTCGATTGACTCAAGCTATGGCATTCCATAATTGCAAACAAGGGCATGGATGGATAGAGCATAACCATATGTTCAAAACATCCTTACTGAAGTATCTCAAAATATGCATGGATCTCTCTGTAGCATCAAGTTAAATTGGCATAAAAATATCAGCAAAATAGGGCTGAAATCAGCAACATCATGAAGCCTAGTTTGCATGCTTGTGCTAGTCACCACAGAGATCAAAAAATACATGGAATATACCTCTGTAAAGATGGAATGACATATTACAAAACACATGTAGGACTCAAGTTCATAGGATGCACACATCAGTCATGGCAAAAATGACAAAAGTGCATGTTCTGATAAGAATCTGAAACTAACATCACATAGCACTCTTCCAACAGAATTTAGGGCATCAAGATGACCTCAAATGAAAATTATGTAATGATATGAAATGATCTACTCTTAGAGACGAACAATTTGACATATTATACGCACAAAACGGACCTAAGGATGCAGAGATACGACAGGATGAATATGCATGAAAATTACTGCAGAAATCGGGGACTTAGTGGAATTTTATACCCCGCGGGAAAAGTCAACGCGGGACGAGGTGGTGCGGGATGAGGGGATCCGGGAGCGGGGCGCCGCGTTTGGTTCGGGGGCCGGGTGGATCTCAACCACCCCGGCTCCAGCGACGCCGAGACGGCTCCGGCTGGAGCGGAGGAGGACGGCGAGGTGCGGGACGCCGGCGGGGAGCCGCGGCGGAGGCGGCGGCCTCGGGCAGCGCGGAGGCGGGGGCGAGGCGAGGCGCCGCGGGCGGCGGCTCGGGCCGGTGGAGGCGGCGGTCGATGGCGGCCGGCGTCGGGTGGCGGCGTGCGGCGGCGGCGCGCCGGCGGGCGGGACGCGGCGGCCGCCGGGCGGCGCGAGCGGACGGGCGGCGGGGCGAGGCTTGGCCCGGATGGCGGCGCGGGAGGGCCGGCCGTGGGCCTCGCGGGCCCGCGGCGACGCGCGGCGGCGGCGCGACACGTGGAGGCAGCGGGTAGGGCGCGGGACGGCGGTTGGACGTGTCCGGCCCGGACGGACACGTCCGGCGGCGGCGAGGGGAAAATGGCTAGGGTTAGGGTGGAAGAAGACCCGGGATTTCGGAGGGGGAGGTGTTTATATAGGCATAGGGAGCTAGGAGAGTCCAAATGAGGTGCGGTTTTCGGCCACGCGATCGTGATCGAACGACCAAGAGCATGGAGGGGAGTTAGATGGGTTTTGGGCCAGTTTGGAAGGGTGTTGGGCTGCAAAGAGAAAGAGGCTTGTACGGTTACCCGGTTAACCGTTGGAGTACCAAACGACCTCCAAATGGCACGAAACTTGACAGGCGGTCTACCGGTGCTATACCAAGGCCGCTTGGCAAACCTTGGTCCATTCCGAGACTGTTTAACACCCGCACACGAAAAGAGGCAAAAGGGGGCGCCGGGAGACATAGGAGTGCCGGATTGCAAAACGGACAACGGGGAAAATGCTCGGATGCATGAAACGAACACGTATGCAAATGCGATGCACATGACGACATGATATGAAATGCAGATGATGACATGGCAAAGTGCAACATGCGGGCAAATGACATGGCAACGACGACGAATAACTGGCGGACACCTGGCGCATCGAATCGGGGGCGTTACAACACTCCTCCACTAACACGAGATCTCGTCCCGAGATCTTAGGACCGAGACGGAAGGGAAAAGGGATGAGGTGAAGCAAGAACTCAAGAGAAGAAGCAAAGAATCGAGAGCACACGGGAAGAAGAGAGAAACGACGAGATTGACGAGAATCGAAAGCTCACGAAACACGATAGACTCTGAAAGCACTCGTTCTAACCGGAGTGGTTAGAATGAGAAAAGAAACGAATAAGACTGAAAGGTTTAGGCAGCACTCCGGCTAAAACTTGTAGGAATAGAACACGAGCTTCAGAGGATGGAATGATACTTGATGAAGACATGACGCAAAACCTCAGGAAAGAATTGAAATAGGATGAAAGGAATTTAAAAGGAAGGATTGAATGAATTTGAATATCTGAGAAGAACAAAGAAATGCAAAACTCCAATTCTAAAGAATACGGAGAATTAATTACACTTAGAGATGCAAGAAGAAAAGATACTAGAACTCCTTGAACAAGAATCTTGATGAACACTTGAGGAGTGAATTAAATCATGACGAGCCACCATGAAGAACTCCGGTAATACAAGGATGATGACATCGAATTGAAGCTTGAAAAGAATAATATTAAAACCTTACGGTGATTTAGATGGAGGTTCCGACGAAATGGCCGAGGAAAATTTAAACTCCGGAAAAGAAAAGATGGAAAGACTTGGAACTAGAATTTATTCATCAAGAACAAACTCCGAAGGAAGGGATTAATCACTAGGATGAAATGAGAATAAGATTTATTGTATGCTTATCCTTCATCAAATTAAATTGATGACAAGCAATGGATTTTGCATACTACTTATTCTTCTTGAAAAGGATTGAGGGGAATATAGCACAAAACTTGAGAGAGTCTTCATGAACCACCAGTAGGATTGAAAAGAACGAATGAATTAATATGATAATCAAAGAAAAAGAATCTTGAACGAACCACCGTAAGAATTTGGAAATGACTGATGAAAGAGAATGAATCACCGGGAAGAATTAGAAGAACTAATAAGCTCGAGGGTATTTAGATGCAAAAGAGCGAAGAGATCGCGAACTGATTAAAGAGCACTTGAGCGCGGCACCGGAAGAATATTGAGACGAACGAAGGGGCACGAATATGGAATAATTGGAGAACGAATTTGAAAAACTTAAATGGAGAGATATTCCGAAAAGATGGCCTCCGGATGATCGGAACAGAAAAGCAACTCCTGAAATACTCCGGATGGGTAAGAAAAGAATATCTGACGAATGGAATAATTCGAGAGGATAAAATGAAGCTAGAACCACGAATCTTCGAGAGAACGGGCAAGATTTAGAAGGAACTCTACTTCGGTCTTCAAATGACGATAATAAACACCATCAAAATAGCTAAGGCACTCCGGGGGAACGAAAAGCGAGGAGGTTGAGCCAACAATGAAAAGAATATGAACGAGATCTTGGAGAAGGCATGTGACCGATGGAATCCATTCTTACATCACGCTTGAAAAGAATTGAGAATAACTCTGGGGGAATTAGAAGAGTCAGGTAAGATCCTGGGAAAAGACCTGTGGGTTAGGGCCCACTGAAAAAAAACAGTGTTGGAAAGGATTGTTGAACAGATAGATGATGCACCGGAACAATTGAAATATATAAATGAGGTGACAACCTCGAATTAATTGGAAGACAGACGAATCTCCTGAGATGTCTTGAACAGTCCGGAATGATAAACTGGCGAGAGGCGAACGAGCAAAGAGAACACTTCGAGGAAAAGAATATGATCGACAACGAAAAACTTGAATTGAGTCCACCGGAGAAGAAAAGAGATGAAGAATGACGAACAAGACAAGAATTCACCGGTTGAAACAATTGAGGGAAGATTGAAGAGGCTCCACACGAATTAAATTGATGCTCGAAAGAGACTCAAACTCCGAGAAGAAGAGGGTGGGAGGGCGGGAAAAACAAAGGCAACTTGGAACGGGAAACAACGAGTAACTTGAAGAGAAAAGCACCGGTTGAAATAATTGAGGAGAGAATGCAAAGGCTTCGCATGAGTAGGATGGATACTCGATTACGGACTCCGGTTCCAAGGAGAAAAAGGGTGGGCGGGTGGGAAAAGAAAACAACTGAGGATTGAATTTGCAAAAACGGAGAGGGTCGAATCACTTTGACGAGATATGCACCGGATGCAAAGAGCTGAGGAACAACGATCGGAAAACCAACTGCGTGATCCTAAAGAAAATTTCTGAACGAGAAGAGGAGTAGTTCAAAACACCTATGTCAAGAAGCCTCACCAGAGCGACGAAGGGGCTGAGGAGTAAAAAGAATTCCTACTCTCTGATATAACTAGACTCCGAAATCAGTTTTCTTCTAGACTCAACAACGGCCAAACTACACGATCAATCAAGGGGGCTCCTAAGGTCGGTCGAGGCTCTGATTACCAACTTGTCACGCCCAATATGCGACCCTATCCAAAAGGAACTCGACGGTCCCACCGAGGATAGACCCGCATATTGGGACGCTTTTGCAAGGTGGATATCATTACATCAACATTACATAATAGTGGGGATACATACATAAGGCACGAATGCCACAAGAATACATCAACATCATATACAAGATCAACATCCGACTACGGATGAAACATAAATAGAAACTCAAACGACATCCACCCTGCTATCCCAGGCTGCCGACCTGGAACCTATCCCCTGATCGAAGGAGAAGCAGAAGAAGAACCCCAACACAAGCAAACATCGCTCTCACGTCATGATCATCGCACAACCTGTACCTGCAACTGTTGGTGTAGTAATCTGTGAGCCACGAGGACTCAGCAATCCCATTACCATGGGTATCAAGACTAGCAAAGCTTAATGGGAAAGGAAGGGGTAAAGTGGTGAGGTTGCAGCAGCGACTAAGCATATATGGTGGCTAACATACGCAAATGAGAGTGAGGAGAGAAACAAAGGAACGGTCGTCAACTAGTAATGATCAAGAAGTGATCCTGAACTCCTACTTACGTCAGACATAACCCAGAAACCGTGTTCTCCTCTCGATCAACCCCGAAAAGAGACACTCACGGTTACGCACACGGTTGGTGTATTTTAGGAGAGTTTGCTTCAAGTTTACTACAACCGTATATTAACAAATTCCCATCTGCCACATAACCGCGGGCACGACTCTCGAAAGTTTATACCCTGTAGGGGTGTCCCAACTTAGCCCATGATAAGCTCTCGCGATCAACGAAGGATATTCCTTCTCCCCGGGAAGACCCGATCAGTCTCGGGATCCCGGCTACAAGACATCTCGACAGCAATAAAACAAGACCAGCAAGACCTCCCGGCGTGCCGACACCCTGATACTAGCCGCGCGTATCTCGTCTCAGGCCACGACCGGATGAACACTACGTATGGCAACCGACGATACCCCAAGTTGCCTAGGGGCGGCACCGCAAGTGGCTCTGGTTTGGACCAACACTTAGACAAGCATTGGCCCGGGGGGCTGAATAAAGATGACCCTTGGGTTAATTACTCCCAAGGGAAAGGTAGGTGGTGGTGAGGCAAATGGTAAAACCAATGTTGGGCCTTGCTGGAGGAGTCTTATTCAAAGCGAACTGTCAAGGGGGTCCCATAAATCACCCGAGCGCGTTAGGGACGCAAAATCCGGGAACATAATACCGATATGACGGAAACTAGGGCGGCAAGAGTGGAACAAAACACCAGGCATAAGGCCGAGCCTTCCACCCTTTACCAAGTATATAGATGCATTAATTAAATAAGATATATTGTGATATCCCAACAAGTAAACATGTTCCAACAAGGAACAACATCTCCATGTTTCAACAAGGAACAAACT
>LR880971.1:122322351-122341220 GCA_904067115.1 Aegilops sharonensis | reverse complement strand
CGGTCATCTTGCCTGAAATCCCGCTAAGAAGAAGAACGAGTCCATGAAGAAGACGAACGGATGAAGCCGAACCAAGCGTAGACGAACGAATCCTCACGATCGCAACGAAACAGGAACTAACAAGAAGAAGCACACAACATAGTAAACACACCACACATATACAAGACATGATGCACAGCAAGCATGATGCATGACAAAGCTACATGAAGCTACTCATGGCAAGAGATGATGCAAACAAGAGCAACACATCAAAGCAAGTTTAAATGAGGCCGGGGACAACATAGAACAATTCCGGTAAGTCCTCATATGCAAATTTCGAAATTGGTCCAGATCTGAATAAACCTTATGTTAACGTTGTTAAACAGCAATTTAAGATGCACCACGATGATCTACACGAAATTCTAGTCAAGTTACATATAAAGTTCATTAGATTCGGAGCTACGGCCTAGAAGATATGAGCAAAACAAGATAAGCATGGCATTGATGCAAAATGCATACAAACATCAAGCAAACACCTCAAAACAAGGATGCAACATGATAATATGAAGCTACATGCAAAATCAAGCAAGTTTCATATAGAGCACACTCAAAACGGAGCAACGGTGCAACACATACACACTATACAAGTTATAGCAACAATCTGTCCAAAACAGCAATTAGGCATATTGCAAGCACCAAAACAACATGCTACAGGACCTCAACAAGAAAACAAAATGCATGGGAATGATGTATAGGTAAAGCATGACAAAACATGAGCACTGACCTATCTCCAGAAATCACTAGAACATGCTCAAACACACATGGCAAGATTGCAAATAATAACAGTTTCAGACTTTGCAGAAATAACATCAGGTTGCAATGTTTAGAGCTATCAAACAACATGTTACAGGAACTTATCATGGCAAACAAAGGCATGGAATGATACTACTAAATGCATAGAAAAAAAATCTGTTACTGACCATAAGCCAAAAAGGATCAGAAGATATGATAGCACCCATGCAAACATGGCAAGTTATATTACAGATTCATACATGGCAGGAACAACAATAAGTAGGCATGTTGGTGAGCTTGAACCACTCACCACAGAGCAATACATGACATGGCAAGACAACCAACAGTAAGAAGACATGGCATAGAAGCTATACATAGCAAGAACAACATCATAGAATGCAAGGATCAACTACAACAACCTTGGCAAAATTGAATAATATGTAAACAATCTGCCAGGAAACATTTTATAGCAAAAGTAGAGCTCGATTGACTCAAGCTATGGCACTCCATAATTTCAAACAAGTGCATGGATGGATAGAGCATAACCATATGTTCAAAACATCCTTACTGAATTATCTCAAAATATGCATGGATCTCTCTGTAGCATCAAGTTAACATGGCATAAAAATATTAGCAAAACAGGGCTGAAATCAGCAACATCATGAAGCCTAGTTTGCATGTTTGTGCTAGTCACCACAGAGATCACAAAAATACATGGCATACACCCCTGTAAAGATGGAATGGCATATTACAAAACACATGTAGGACTCAAGTTCATAGGATGCACACATCAGTCATGGCAAAAATGACAAAAGTGCATGTTCTGATAAGAATCTGAAACTAACATCACATAGCACTCTTCCAACAGCATTTAGGGCATCAAGATGAGCTCAAATGAAAATTATGCACTGATATGAAATGATCTACTCTTAGAGACGAACAATTTGACATATTATACGCACAAAACGGACCTACGGATGCAGAGATACGGCAGGATGAATATGCATGAAAATTACTGCAGAAATCGGGGACTTGGTGGAATTTTATACCTCGCGGGAAAAGTCAACGCGGGACGAGGTGGTGCGGGATGAGGGGATCCGGGAGCGGGGCGCCGCGTTTGGTTCGGGGGCCGGGTGGATCTCATCCACCTCGGCTCCGATGACGCCGAGATGGGTCCGGCGAGCTCCGGCTCCGGCCGGAGCGGAGGAGGAAGGCGAGGCGCGGGACGCCGGCGGCCTCGGGCAGCGCGGAGGCGGGGGCGAGGCGGGGCGCCGCGGGCGGCGGCTCGGGCCGGTGGAGGCGGATGTCGACGGCGGCGAGCGGCCGGCGCCGGGTGGCGGCGTGCGGCGGCGGCGCGCCGGAGGGCGGGGACGCTGCGGCCGCCTGGCGGCGCGAGCGGACGGGCAGCGGGGCGAGGCGCGGCCCGGATGGCGGCGCGGGATGGCCGGCCGTGGGCCTCGCGGGCCCGCGGCGACGCGCGGCGGCGGCGCGACACGTGGCGGCAGCGGGTAGGGCGCGCGACGGCGGTTGGACGTGTCCGGCCCGGACGGACACGTCCGGCGGCGGCGAGGGGAAAATGGCTAGGGTTAGGGTGGAAGAAGACCCGGGATTTCGGAGGGGGAGGTGTTTATATAGGCATAGGGAGCTAGGAGAGTCCAAATGAGGTGCGGTTTTCGGCCACGTGATCGTGATCGAACGACCGAGAGCATGGAGGGGAGTTAGATGGGTTTTGGGCCAGTTTGGAAGGGTGTTGGGCTGCAAAGAGAAAGAGGCTTGTACGGTTACCCGGTTAACCGTTGGAGTACCAAATGACCTCCAAATGGCACGAAACTTGACAGGCGGTCTACCGGTGCTATACCAAGGCCGCTTGGCAAACCTCGCTCCATTCCGTGACCGTTTAACACCCGCACAAGAAAAGAGGCAAAAGGGGGCGCCGGGAGACATAGGAGTGCCGGATTGCAAAACGGACAACGGGGAAAATGCTCGGATGCATGAAACGAACACGTATGCAAACGCGATGCACATGACGACATGATATGAAATGCAGATGATGACATGGAAAAGTGCAACACGCGGGCAAATGACATGGCAACGATGATGAATAACTGGCGGACACCTGGCGCATCGAATCCGGGGCGTTACATAATACCAACATTTCCTTTGGCACGCATAAGGTTTGTAAGCTCAAATAGACGATCACCAAACATAGGATCACTAGTATTCATTTTGCTCAAAGCAATAGACTTATGGAGAATTTCATCTAGATTTTTCAAAGAATAATCAGGAAATCGTTCCTCAAGAAATTTCCATATGGTGTAGGCACACTCAAAAGTAGGCAAGATTCTAATCAAGTTTCTAGGCAAGCCTCTAGTGATAAGATTAACAGTTCTAAGATTTCTAGTCATGTCAATAGCTTCATCAAGGGTAGGATGCATAGGATCAACATAAAGTGCACAAGGGCTAGAAATGTACTTGCTAAAATGATATTGATTGAAAATAACAAGCATCTTATTTTTCCATTCACGAAAATACTCTCCATCAAGAATAGGCACTCTATGTCTAAGACTCCCCAAAGTAGACTCATCCATCTTCCTCCAATGGTGATTAAACCAAGGCAATGGAGACCAATGCTCTGATACCACATGTAGGACCTTGAGAAGAGGTGTCTAGAGGGGGGGTGATTAGACACTAAGTACCAAAGTTGCAGTTTTTAAGTTTCTTTAAAGTTTGAGTGGAGTTTAGGCACAAGTTTAACATTCACAACATATAGCAAGCAAGCATGCAAAGAATATATGAGCAGCGGAAAATAAAGCATGCAACTTGCAAGAATGTAAAGGGAAGGGATTGGAGGATTCAAACGCAATTTGGAGACACAGATGTTTTTGGCGTGGTTCCGATAGGTGGTGCTATCGTACATCCACGTTGATGGAGACTTCAACCCACGAAGGGTAACGGTTGTGCAAGTCCACGGAGGGCTCCACCCACGAAGGGTCCACGAAGAAGCAACCTTGTCTATCCCACCATGGCCGTCGTCCACGAAGGACTTGCCTCACTAGCGGTAGATCTTCACGAAGTAGGCGATCTCCTTGCCCTTACAAACTCCTTGGTTCAACTCCACAATCTTGTCGGAGGCTCCCAAGTGACACCTATCCAATCTAGGAGACACCACTCTCCAAGAAGTAACAAATGGTGCGTTGATGATGAACTCCTTGCTCTTGTGCTTCAAATGATAGTCTCCCCAACACTCAACTCTCTCTCTCATAGGATTTGGATCTGGTGGAAAGAGGGTTTGAGTGGAAAGCAACTTGGGGAAGGCTAGAGATCAAGGTTCATATGGTAGGAATGGAATATCTTGGCCTCAACACGTGAGTAGGTAGTTCTCTCTCAGAAATAGGATGCTGGAAGTGTAGTTTCAGTCCGATGGCTCTCTCCACGAATGAAGAGTAGGTGGAGGGGTATATATAGCCTCCACACAAAATCTAACCGTTACACACAATCTACCAAACTCGGTGGGACCGAATCGTTAAACTCAGTCAGACCAATTTAGCAAATAATGTGACCGTTAGGGTTTTCGGTGGGACCGAAATGCAACTCGGTAGGACCGATTCGGTTAGGGTTAGGGCATAACTTAATCTCGGTAAGACCGATTACACAAACTCGGTGGGACCGATTTTGGTAATAAGCTTTCCAGAGAGTTGGTCAGGCAAACTCGGTTTGACCGATTATCAAACTCGGTGGGACCAATTTTGATAATAAGTGAACCAGAAAGTTTGCATTGTAATCTCGGTAGTACCGATTTCTCAAACTCGGTGAGACCGATTTTGATAATGGACATACACAGAGAGATTAGAATCCCATCTCGGCGAGACCGAGATCCCTATAGGTGAGACCGATTTGCCTATGGTTTGTGGCAGTGGCTAAGACATGCAAAGTCGGTGGCGCCGGATAGAAAGAATCAGTGGGGCCGAGTTTGACTTTAGTTTTAGGACATATGTGTGGAAGTGGGAAAGTAGTTGAGGGTATTGGAGCATATCACTAAGCACATGAAGCAAGAGGCTCATTAAGCAACACCTCATCCCTCCTTGATAGTATTGGCTTTTCCTATAGACTCAATGTGATCTTGGATCACTAAAATGTAAAATGAAGAGTCTTGAGCTTGAAGCTTGAGCCAATCCTTTGTCCTTAGCATCTTGAAGGAGTTCCCACGTCCTTTAGTCCATGCCACTCCATTGTTGAACTAATCTGAAATATACTAGATAAAAGTGTTAGTCCAACAAGAGATATGTTGTCATTAATTACCAAAACCACCTAGGGAGCACTTGTGCTTTCAGCGAGGCGGTTTTCTTGGCACGTCTTGTCGAAGCAAAGATCGTGTCCCCTCATCACGGGATTCTCATCAATACGGGTGTGGGTAACGCAACCACGCCATCAATTACGGCGCTTGGGGAATAAGCGGTTTTACCAGGCAAGTGGGGAGGCGCAGAATACCTGCTGCCTTTATAAGGGGATAAGAACGCCCATTTGCACCCACACTTTCTTCTTCCCGATCCATTCCCTTTCGATCGAGCTCCAACGCCCAAGCGTTTATCCTTTCTGCCCACAAAAGGCCTTTCGAAAATGTCCGGATCGGGAGCAGGAGGCAAGTGGATGGCCTCTACCGTCCGGGAGAAGGACATCAAAAAGCTTCGGGGGGGCGGGTATCTGGCCAAGAGAATCAGCCACCGTCTCCCGACAGCGGGACATATCGTCCCTACTACGGAGCCCCACGAGAGAGTTGTATTCCTCCCTCACTTCGTCCGCGGGCTAGGGTTTCCCCTCCACCCGTTCGTTCACGGCATCATGTATTACTATGGGGTCGATCTTCACGATCTGTCCCCTAATTCCTTCCTCAACATCTCGACATTCATTGTCGTGTGCGAGGCTTTTCTTCGCATCTCGCCACACTTCGGCTTATGGCTGAAGAATTTTAATGTGAAGCCCAAGGTAGTGGGTGGCGAGCACGCCGAGTGCGGGGGTGCTATTGTGAGTAGGATGCCCAACGTCATATGGCCAACATGCACCTTTAACGATTCCGTCAAGGAGTGGCAACAGCAGCGGTTTTACATCAAGGAGCCGCGCGGCATGGAATGGGCCGCTACTCCCGAGTTTTGATCCGGAGCCCCTCTGCGGCTTACATCCAAGAAGGGCCTGAACTGGTCCTCGTCCGACGAATTGTCGGTGCTCCATACGTGCGTTAAAGGTATGGGAGACAAGAACATTGGACTTTTAAATGTAGTCCAGGTGATGTTAGTTCGCCGGATCCTGCCTTGTCAACACCGGACTTGCAATCTATGGGAATTCGATCCGGCCAAGCACCAAACCCGGCGAGAGCTTTTCGGCTCCTTGAACAAAGACATATGGAGGGTGCTTTTCAAGTCCAGCAAATCATGGCCGGACTCCACGGAAGACTGCGGGTACCAACTGTCCCGCCCTGCAAGTTCGGTAAGTCATCATACTTTTTTATCCGCATAACCCAAAGGAAGCGCTTAATGTGTTTTCTACAACTCTCCTAGGGCTGGGCGAAGAAGGCAGAGCGGATCCATTGTCCGGCCCCGCTGCCCGAAGAACCGGTCGTCCCACTTCTAACGAAGATGTTGGTCCCAGCGCCTTACAAGGTGCCGAAGAAGACGACCGAGAAGGAGGCCAAAAAGACTCGGGGCAGCCTTCGTCGCCGCGGCACTTCGGACACAATATCCGAAGGCTCTGATGCCCGTTCCGCCTCCGAAGAGGACGAGGAGGAGGAGGAAGATGAATACCCTACAGGGGAAAGAAAGAAGAGGACGGCCTCCGCACACTTGGAGGCCGAGTCGCCTAAAAGGGGAAAAGCTCCTCTTCCGGAGGAGTCTGCTGCCGCCGCCGACAGCGGCCCGACATGGGATCCCAGGGCCTAGCCCCTGGTGAATTCGTGAGTATATTGAATCCGAGTATGTTTATGCGTCTAGACTCATGATGGCATAATATTTTAACATGAGCCATATTTTTTGTAGTCCGGCGAGGTCCCGTACCAATCAATCCTCATCAGAGGATTTGCTGAGCTCGGATGCTATGGAGAGTGGGACGCCCCCGAAGGTTCCTTCATCCGAACAGGTGAATAACACCAAGGCTTCGTCCCAGAGGGACCCCGGCTAAGGAGGAGAGGGAAATACCATGAAGGTGGCGCCTGGAGGTCAAACTTCCGGGGCCGGCGCATGGGGGAGAAAATTCCCACGGGAGCTGACGGCGGGGGCCATCTTTAATTCGGATCCCGGCCGGATGCAATTTCGGAGACCAACACGGCTCCAGAATCAATCAGGCAGCCTCTCTTGACTGGAGGGGGCATGCCTATTCCACCGGCAATCTCTGTCCAACCAGAGGTGTCAGATGCTTTGTTGGTGGCGCTGAAGAGAGCCACCATCATCGACGAACTCCGTGCCCTTATGGGTGCGGTGATTGAGAAGATTCAGTCTGCTGAGAGTGGACTGAATGAAGCCTGCATCAGCCTTATAAAAGGTTATGAGGTATGTTTTAGTCGGTTTTGAAGAGTGTCATGGTATGGATAGTAGCCCCTGATACATTGTTCGGTGAAAGAAGGAGCCGGACAGAGGATCAAATTTAAGATCATAGGAAGACTCATTGGATGACATCTATTTCTCTTCTGCTATTAGCAGGCATCTTTAGCAGCTGCTGCCTCTCATACTGCGGAGGTCTCCGGACTGAATCAAAGTCTGGAGCGGGCCAAAGAACAACTTGGCCAATTGAAAATGCAGTTGGGGGATAAACAAGGTATGCACAAGTCTTGTTCGCGTTTATTGCAAATGAATTTTCAATATCATAAAATAAGCTTCAAGATTTGTTCTAGGGATAGTGACCGAAGTCAAGGCTCTTAAGACGGCTGTGGCCGAGGCCGAGAAAAAGGAAGCCACAGAGCGGGCTCTTCGTGAGAAGCACGAGACCAGGGTTATTAAAGCTGAGCAGGAGCTGCAAGAGGCCGTGAGAAAATGCGAGACCTTGGAGCAGAGTTTAACGGAGAAAGAATCCGAACTCACCAAGGCGCATCAGGCCATGAACGATGCTCGGGGGGAAACCCAAAGCGCCCTGCAGGTGATCCAAGAAGCGATAAAGATCGCGGCGGGTAAGGTTTTTTTCCATGTAAAGCAAGTATTTGAGGAAAAAATATTTTTCTAATTTTGAATTCGGACTTCTCAGGGGTATTTGCGGAGCTGCCCCGCAGCATATCAGATGCTGCCCAATTCTACCGAGCCAAAGAAAGGAACATTGCGGGTAAGCTCTTCTAGTCGCAGTATTTGGCACCGAATTATCTGGTACCTTTTGCCAATCAACTGAAACAGTTGGTCGAACTGCATAAGGCGGCGGGACTAGCCATGAAAGATTTGGTTATCCGGCTATGGCCTGCCAAGCCGATTCCAAGCAGCTACTTCAGGCTCGTGAAGCGGCTTATAAGCGCTTGCCCTCGACTTGACGTCATCAAGCGGTCGGTCTGCATAGAAGGTGCGCGAATGGCCTTCGCCCGTGCAAAGGTGCACTGGGGGAAGATGGATGCTGAAAAGCTGATGACCGAAGGACCGCCAGAGGGGAAGGAGAACCGCAAGCCTGAATTATATTATGAGAGTGTCCGGAAAGGATCCTACCTTGCAGTGGAGCTATATACCAAGGACATTATATTCCCATGAATGCAAATCATGTTGTCCTTTGTAATGTTTGAACAAGGTCATTTATTTAATGCCTGTTATATAAAAGTTTACCCTCCTGTGCGCCCGTTTTATATGTTAAACCTGAGAGTTGGCCAGTCGTTGGCTTCTGCCCCCACGTAAGAAGTACGGGGGTGTTCTGGATAAACCTGAGCACTCTTTATCCCAGTTTTGGGTCCTTAGAAGGAGGTGCTCAGCACAACGAACCAGGCAATCGGACTATAGGGCTTTATCACTCTCACTTAGCCATAGGAGCTTTAGTAAGGTAGGCACAACCCCTGGTGTTCGGAAGACCGTACTAGGGGCTCTGTAAGCACCTGATCGGAGAAAAAACCGATCCATCGCACGCTGCATTGATTATGGCATTATGCGGGAGAAATCCTTAAAGATTTTATGACCTCTCGAATAGCTGACCCGCTCTCGCCGTATCATGACAGTCAGTTTTTGGCTTTCTCTACTGAGGTGCTCGTCCGGAAGAACCGGGACACAATCGCAGTAGTTCTCCCAGTGCTACCTTAGCCGATATAGCGGAACGTAAGGTACCAAAACATGGGAGCCGGGCAAACCCAACTATTGACCCAAGACATGATTCGGAGCTAATGCATATTGTGCTATAAGTTCGGGGTGCCGAACTTCCATGAAGGTGTTTGGACTTTATTGCCGTGTTATGGGTAAAATGAAGCCCCTGGCATATTTTAAGGCATATCGCTATGTACGGATGCCACTTGACCAAAGAATTTCAATAAGAAATAACAGCAGGTAAGCATCATATAAATCCACATGTTGTATTTGAATAGTACGTATATGCATATGACTACAGGTAATGTGATAAAAAAGGAGTATGATTGCGGAACCTGCTGAGACCAGGGGGAAGAAGCTGAGTGCAGATCCGTAATATAGACGTATGGTCATTGTGGGGAATGTCTAATGATTCCCTTGCGCATTCAAGATGCCTCCGCATCGCCCATCCTAGTTAGCGTAAAGGTGGACCTGCGAAGGAAATGTAAGAAATGTTTGTGTGCCGGAGAGCGGTTGAGCCGCTGAATGCGGCCTGTCCTGGCCTTCGCCGGAGTGTTTAATTGAGATCTGGATGAGCCGGGCTATCCTTCCACGAAGTAGTTCGGAGTCCCTTGACGGTGTCCGGGAGCCTGGACGTCGACTCTGTTAAGGCAGTAGTGTACTCGTTGGCGCCGAGGGAAGGTTCGGCCTTGCCATTAACCGTGATGATGCCGCGTGGACCGAGCATCTTGAGCTTACGGCAAGCATAGTGTGGCACCACGTTGAATCGAGCGAACGCGGTTCGTCCGAGCAGTGCCTGATAATCACTGCGGAAAGTGAAGATTTCGAAGATTAACTCTTCAGTACGGTAATTTTCTGGTGATCCGAAGACCACCTCAAGGGCAATGGAGCCTGTATAGCTGGCTTCCACGACTGGTATATTGCCTCTGAAAGTGGCTTTAGTGGTTTTGATCACCGAATGATCGATGCCCATCTTGCACGCTGTGTCCTGGTAAAGCAGATTTAGACTGCTGCCTCCGTCCATAATGACTCGTGTGAGGTGGAACCCGTCAATTATTGGGTGGAGGACTAGTGCGGCTGGATTGCCTTGATAGGCATTAACTGGACGATCCATGCGGTTGAAGGTGACCGGCCCTAGTTTATATTGTGGGACGATCGTTTCCGTTAAGTCGGCCTCCCTAAGGGTGCATATCCAGTCCGAGTTGAGAATTTTGGTGGTGTTCACCACGTTCACCGATTGAATATGCAGGGAAACTTCTTTTGCCCTCCCGTGTTCGGTGATCTGGGCTCTTCGTCGCCATCATCGCTTTGAGACCCCCTTCTTCGTTTTTGGCGCTTGCCCTGCCGTGTTGTTTGAAGACCCAGCATTCTCTATTGGTATGGGTGGCTAGCGCTCCTGGGGTGCCATGAATTTGGCATTGGTGATCGAGTATGCGGTCCAAACTGGATGGACCCAAATTGTTATTTTTGAGTGGCCCTTTCCACTGGCCGGCCCCTGAACCCGGCATTGACTGTTGTATCTTTGGCGTTTTCACCATATTTGCGGCGGTTGTGTTTGTTGCGTCGTGGTTCGCCGTTGCTATCCCTGGCCTTTGATGTGCCAGGTTTGCTTGCTGTATTGTTACTACGAACCAACCAGCTATCTTCGCCCGCGCAAAAGCGGGTCATAAGTGTCGTGAGGGTTGCCATGGATTTTGGCTTCTCTTGACCGAGGTGCCGGGCGAGCCACTCGTCACGGATGTTATGTTTAAATGCCGCTAAGGCCTCTGCATTCGGACAATCGACAATTTGCTTTTTCTTAGTTAGGAACCGGGTCCAGAATTTCCTGGCCGATTCCCCTGGCTGCTGAGTTATATGACTTAAATCGTCAGCATCCGGCGGTCGCACATAAGTGCCCTGGAAATTGTCCAGGAATGCATCTGCCAGGCTCTCCCAATTTCCAATGGAGTTTGCCGGCAAGCTATTGAGCCAATGCCTAGCCGGCCCTTTGAGTTTTAGCAGGAGATACTTGATGGCATGTAGGTCATCCCCGCGGGCCATGTGAATGTGGAGGAAGAAGTCTTCTATCCATACCGTGGGGTCTGTAGTACCATCATATGATTCAATGTTTACGGGTTTAAACCCTTATGGGAATTCGTGA
Organism: Aegilops sharonensis; assembly: GCA_904067115.1. Classification (NCBI taxonomy): domain Eukaryota; kingdom Viridiplantae; phylum Streptophyta; class Magnoliopsida; order Poales; family Poaceae; genus Aegilops; species Aegilops sharonensis. The sequence continues at coordinate 122,330,063 of LR880971.1, read as the reverse complement.
TCCATTACTTCATCAGTGAAGCATAGGGGGTGTGCGGCGCCTCTGTGCCGGGCTATATCACGACGCAGTTCATATGAGTCTTGTCTGCTGTATTCGGCCCGACCGGATTTGCTTTTAGTGTATCCGGCGTGACGGTCATCGTCCCGCGTTGGGGCGCGCCCCCGTGATCCGTAGACCGATCTTGTACATTTTACCTTGTTTTCCAATACGTCTCGCAGGTCCCTAGTGTTGCCTCGGGCCTTGGTATTTTTGTTTGAATGGCGGCGGGGTGCGGGCTGGACTTCGGGCTGATATGCCTCTCCGTCTCGGCCACGAGGTAGCCGATCAATCGCATCATACGCTGGTGATGTAGGTTTCACTGCTTCCTCCTCGAGGTGGGGTAGCAACCTGCGCTCTGGGTAACTCTTGGATGGGCACTCGAGTTCATATTCCTCGGCCACCAGGACTTCGGTCCATCTATCTGCTAGCAGATCTTGATCAGCTCGAAGCTGTTGTTGCTTTTTCTTCAGGCTGTTTGCTATGGCTATAAGCCGGCGCTTGAAGCGCTCCTGCTCGACGGGATCCTCAGGCACAAGAGACAATATTGCTCCGGATAGTGCCGAAGACGACGACAATCCCCTTCAGCCAGACCTCGAGCGGGAGGATGAACAAGCTAGCCCTACGGAATTATCCTCTGTTGTCTTATCGCCATTGCCTTCTGTGGGGGTGTCCACCATGTAAATATCATATGATGAGGTGGCCGTCCAGCGCCCTGTGGGCATTGGTTCCTGTTCGTCTCCTGCATCGTCGTCCATACCGTCGATGTCTTCGGAGCCAAAATCGAGCATGTCGGTTAAATCGTCGACAGTGGCTACTAAGTGGGTGGTGGGTGGGGAGCGAATTTCTTCGTCGTCCGCATCCCATTCTAGCCGGATATAGTTCGGCCAAGGTTCTCCTGACAAGGAGAGTGACCTTAATGAATTTAGCACATCACCAAAAGGCGAGTGCTAAAAGATATCCACGGAGGTAAACTCCATGATCGGCGCCCAATCAGATTCGATAGGCACGGACGCGGGCAGCTTGGAGCCCATGGCCGGGGACGAATCCAATGGTTCGGCAGCACGAGTCTCGTAGGAGGTGAAGTCGGTATTCGTCTCTATCGCCACTGAGTGTGCGACCTCCATGGCGGGGTCCATCCACCCGTCCACAGATGGCGCAATTTGTTCCGGACTGAGGGCCGGAGTAATTGCAGGTGTGATCTCCCGAACACTGTCCGACAATAGAGCTAAGTCATGGTCGTCGTGATTGTGTGGCGCACCTGATATGGGCTCGAATCCGTCGAAGATCAAGTCTCCGTGGATATCGGCAGTATAGTTCAAGTTTCCAAATCTGACCTGATGGCCAGGGGCGTAGCTTTCGATCTGGTCCATATGGCCAAGCGAGTTGGCCCGCAGTACGAAGCCACCGAATACGAAGATCTGCCCGGGGAGGAAAACCTCACCCTGAATCGCATCATTGCCGATGATCGAAGGAGCCATCAAGCCTTACGGTGACGGCACAGTGGAACTCTCAATGAAAGCACCAATGTCGATGTCAGAACTGGCGGATCTCGGGTAGGGGGTCCCGAACTGTGCGTCTAAGGCGGATGGTAACAGGAGGCGGGGGACACGATGTTTACCCAGGTTCGGGCCCTCTCGATGGAGGTAATACCCTACTTCCTGCTTGGTTGATCTTGATGATATGAGTATTACAAGAGTTGATCTACCATGAGATCGTAGAGGCTAAACCCTAGAAGCTAGCCTATGGTATGATTGTTGTTGTCCTACGGACTAAACCCTCCGGTTTATATAGACAACGGAGGGGGCTAGGGTTACACAGAGTCGGTTACAAGGGAGGAGATCTACATATCCGCATTGCCAAGCTTGCCTTCCACGCCAAGGAGAGTCCCATCCGGACACGGGTCGAAGTCTTCAATCTTGTATCTTCATAGTCCAACAGTCCGGAAAAAGTATATAGTCCGGCTGTCCGAGGACCCCCTAATCCAGGACTCCCTCACTTGGGGGTTACCGGAACCCCCCGGGGAGTATATGGGACTTATTGGGCCTTAGTGGAAGAGAGGAGGAGGAGGCCTAGGAGGGGGCGCCCCCCCCCCCCAAGCGCAATCTGAATTGGGAAGGGGGCCGGCCCCCTTTCCTTCCTCCCTCTCTCATCTTTCCTTCCTCTCCTACCACAACTAGGGAAGGGGGGGGGGAATCCTACTCCTGGTGGGAGTAGAACTCCCTAGGGCGCGCCATAGAGAGGGCCAGCCCCTCCCCTCCTCCACTCCTTTATATACGGGGTAGGGAGGCACCCCATAGACACACAAGTTGATTGTTTAGCCGTGTGCGGTGCCCCCCTCCATAGATTTCCACCTCGGTCATATCGTTGTAGTTCTTAGGCCAAGGCCTGCGTCGGTAACTTCATCATCACCTCCATCACGCCATCGTTCTGACGAAGCTCTCCCTCGACACTCGACTGGAGCAAGAGTTCATGGGACATCACCGAGCCGAACGTGTGCAGATCACAAAGGTGCCGTACTTTCGGTACTAGGATCGGTCGGATCGTGAAGACGTACGACTACATCAACCGAGTTGTCATAACGCTTCCGCTTTCGATCTACGAGGGTACGTAGTCAACACTCTCCCCTCTCGTTGCTATGCATCACCTAGATGGATCTTACTTGTGCGTATGATTTTTTTTGAAATTACTGCGTTCCCCAACAATTTTTTCTTTGCATGTTATGTTTTGGTTTTAGTTTGGTGCTTATTCAAATGTGCATTTGGTTTAAATTCAGTTCCTCCCTCTGTTGAAAACCTCTTTGGGAGGTGGATCAAAAACTTTCCAAAGAATGAGAAAATGCTAGTTTTAGTTGGTATCTTTGTTGTGTTTTGGACATTATGGAATTGCAGAAATGGCATTATCTTTGATAGCAAGCTATACAATGATCCAATGATTCTAATAAAGCTGATTTGCTTTTGCAAATAAAGGTCTAAAACACAGAGGTGATGATCCTGGGAGCAAAGCTAGTAGAACAAGTAGCAAATAATGTCTAAAGATCATCTCAAGGCTGCAGACATGGGGTCTTGCACATAGTTGGCTAAGGAAGGCAAAATAGATATCTCCAACAAGCAAGAAAAATGGTGTCTTCAGTTTCGACTTCCACCTGCTGCTATTCAGTGGCTTTATCTCTTAGTTCTTTTACCTGGGCTTTTGGTGACACTGTGTCTTTGCTCCAAAACTGGTCTATTGTGACGCCCCCTATTCAATCGTACACTAATCAATGTCGCAAACGTGTACGATCAAGACCAGGGACTCACGGGAAGATATCACAACACAACTCTAAAAATAAAATGTCATACAGGCATCATATTACAAGCCAGGGGCCTCGAGGGCTCGAATACAAGAGCTCTATCATAGACGAGTCAGCGGAAGCAACAATATCTGAGTACAGACATAAGTTAAACAAGTTGGCCATAAGATGGCTAGCACAACTAGGATACAGATCGAAAGAGGCGCAGCCTCCTGCCTGGGATCCTCCTAAAATACTCCTGGTTGTCATCAGCGGCCTGCACGTAGTAGTAGGCACCTCTGGTGTAGTAGGAGTCGTCGTTGACGGTGGCGTCAAGCTCCTGGGCTCCAGCATCTGGTTGCGACAACCAGGTAGAATGAAAGGGGGAAAAGAGGGAGAAAAGCAACCGTGAGTACTCATCCAAAGTACTCGCAAGCAAGGATCTACACTACATATGCATGGGTATCTGTATAAAGGGGCAATATCGGTGGACCGAACTGCAAAATGCCAGAATAAGAGGGGGATAGCTAGTCCTTTCGAAGACTACACTTCTGGCAGCCTCCATCTCGCAGCATGTAGAAGAGGGTAGATGGTAAGTTCACCAAGTAGCATCGCATAGCATAATCCTACCCGGCAATCCTCTCCTCGTTGACCTGTGAGAGAGCGATCACCGGGTTGTGTCTGGCACTTGGAAGGGTGTGTTTTATTAAGTATCCGGTACTAGTTGTCATAAGGTCAAGGTACAACTCCAAGTCGTCCTGTTACCGAAGATCACGGCTATTCGAATAGATAAACTTCCCTGCAGCAGTGCACCACATAACCCAACACGCTCGATCCCATTTGGCCGGACACACTTTCCTGGGTCATGCCCGGCCTCGGAAGATCAACACGTCGTAGCCTGACCTAGGCACAACAGAGAGGTCAGCACGCCGGTCTAAATCCTATGGCGCAGGGGTCTGGGCCCATCGCCCATTGCACACCTGCATGTTGCGAGGGCGGCCAGAAGCAGAACTAGCCCCCTTAATACAAGAGCAGGCTTACGTTCCAATTCGGCGCGCGTCGCTCAGTCGCTGACATCACGAAGGCTTCGGCTGATACCACGATGCCGAGTGCCTATATCTTTTCTACGTAGTTGGTTAGAGCGTATAGACCAAATGGCCAGACTCAGATCAAATACCAAGAACTTGTTAACCGCGGACGCCGACCAGGGCCAGGCCCACCTCTCTCCTAGGTGGTCTCAACCTGCCCTGTCGCTCCGCCACAAAGTAATAGTCAGAGGCCGTCAGTGTCGGCGTTCTGGGAACGGGGGTCCCCAAACTTGCCTGCCTGCGGCCTGCGGCGTGGCTCGAAGCAGGCCCAGCATGGCCCATCTTCATCAACGCAAGCTCAAGACCCTCGCGAGGGGCCAAGTCTCGTGGGGCGGACGACAAGGAGCTTCCTCAGGCACGGCCTCATCAGGCTGGCTCATGAGGAGGCGGAGAGTTCAAGGCAGGGTACCTCGCAAGGTGCCCATGACGCAAGCCATGACGACCAAGGGCGCCAGTCGGGCGCCAGCCCGCGCAGTGTCCTCCTTTCCTCTTTGGTGCAAAGGGAGCAAGCGCAGGCGAGAGCACCAAGCAAAGGCATCCGTTTCGGTGCAACAAGACCAAGACCAGCCCAACGGCTGGAAGGGAGTCATTGTGGAGCCCAAGCAGGCGTCATCACCAGAGCCTTTGGCAGGCGAGGACCAACTTTAGTCAGGATAAGTGTACCCGCTGTTCCCCTTCAAAATGGCCAATTGTTGGCGCCCATCCCGCTCAATATTTGGGAAGAGGCCCAGGGCCTTCGCCTATAAATAGGAGTAGCCACCCCCAGGGCGGGGAGATCCGAATCCTCATCAAGAAACCGGTAGCTAGAGCGACTGAACACCACCTAGCAGTTCATCGCACCCGCCAAGAACAGACCCTCACGAGGCTGTTCTCCCTTTTATTGTTCCTCATCAGCCCAAGAGGCAATCCACCACACCACACACTGGAGTAGGGTATTACACCACAATGGTGGCCCGAACCAGTATAAATCTCGTGCCTCTTGTGCTGTTCCGTTTAGTAGTTTAGGTCCCAGCGATTCGGCGAGGTGCGAGACGGTGGAGGGTTGGATCTCCGCGCGCACCCCAGTGTTCGAACCTCAAGGGTCTGCCGGAACCCGAAATCCGACATTTGGCGCGCCAGGTAGGGGTGTGCCGGAATCTGCCTTTCGTCGCCTCGTTCTTCCCCGACCACCGCAACCATGTCTGGCGCCCGTCGGGCCCGCGCCGAGCGCCGAGCCGCACTCGCCTCCCATGTCGCCCAGACAGCTCCCGTCGGCGGGCTCCCTCGTCATTCCCCGTCACCTGCCGTCAACACCGCCACCCGCCCGGCGGGGAACGAGCAGCAAGCATCGTCCCAGCACCCGTGCATGAGGCGGGACGGCCGCACCGCCACGCCTTCGCTCACCCCCGCTGGTTCTTCGTCACGCGCGCCTCGCGCGGCCATGGAGGCCCGAGCTGCACTCATCGCGGCAAACGAGCTCCTGCGCTACTGCCCCGACGACGACGTCTATGAAGAATGGCTCGACCGAGTCGCCGAGCTCGTCCGCGCTGCAGGAGGCGCCCCCGCACCGTACGTCTCGCTGCACCGCACCCTGCCCCGCGAGGGCGATGAAGCTCCCGGGGTGCCTCAGCCGCCTCCTCCTCAAGAAGGCGCCCTGGCCCCAAGGGGCGTGTCCCCTGGGCGGAACCCGCTCCGCCAGGCGCCGGCGCGGCAAGAGCAGAGCTGTCAAGAAGTTCCTCGCCCACGAGAAGTTGCCCGAGCGCTCCCCGCTCCAGCACGTCAGGACCCTGCGCTACCCCCAGCCGCGGCGCAAGGAGGCCCGCAAGACCAAGCTCTCTGTCGTCCGAGGCCCCCCGAGGCCATGGCGGGCTGCCGCGCCTTCACCTCCGAGCTGCGCAGTGTCGCGTGGCCCGCCAAGTTCAAGCCAGACCTGCCTCCTCGCTACGACGGCACAGCTGACCCTACGGAGTTCCTCCAACTCTACGAGCTGGGCATCGAGGCTGCCAACGGGGATGAAAGGGTCATGGGGAACTGGTTTCCCATGGCGCTCAAGGACGGAGCCCGCACCTGGCTCCTGAATCTGGCCCCAGGCACCATCTCTTCCTGGGCCGAGATGTGCACCCGCTTCATCGCCAACTTCCAGGGTACTCGCGACAGGCCACCCGCCGTGAGCGACATGCGCCGAATCAAGCAGCAGCCAGGGGAAACCCTGCAAAAGTACATCCAACGCTTCAACAACGCACGCCTCAAGATCCCCAGGGTAACGGAGGAGGCCATCATCTCTGCCTTCTCCGACGGCGTGCGCGACGTCAAGATGAAGGAGGAGCTAGCGATGCATGAAGATCTATGCACCTCCTTGGAGCTGTTCAACTTGGTGACCAAGTGCGCCAGGGCTGATGAGGGACGCCTCTGCCTCCTCGAGCTGCCTGCCGCGGATCCCAAAGAAAAGAAGTCCAAGGCCAAGGACGTGAAGCGCAAGGGGGCTGCCGTACTCGCGGCCGAACCAGACACCAAGCAAGGCAGAGATCAGCCCAAGTCCTCCAAGGGCAGTCGGTACTGCATGTATGTAACACCCCGGATACAACTTTCCATATTCGTAACTCCGACTCTTGCCCTTTCCGGAGATGTGATTTATTATTTCCTTCGTGGTTGGGTTTTGTCTGTTGTTTTGCATTTTGTTCTTGTTATGCTTCTCGTCTCATGGCATCATCTGCATTTCATCCGCATGTTTTTCAAAACTTGCATCCGTTCGGGTTCCGCCGGTTCTCTCCGTTGTCCGTTCCGAGCCCCGATACACTCGCACGCGCCCGCGGCACCTCCGAAATATTATTTTATTAGTGGCATAATAATGTTCTCGGAATGGGTTGCAACTTGTCGTGCGGTCTTATTATAGTGTAGACAGGCCGCCGGTCAAGTTTCATCGCATTCGGAGTTCGTTTGACTGCCCAACCGTTATATATGTAACCGGGATATAGTCGGTATTTTCGTCGGATGTTTCGGTCTCCGAAATCGTGCAGGGCTGCATTTCTCCTCTCTCTCCTATCAGTCCAGACCCTCTCGTCACAGCCCACCCGCAGCTCACCTAAAACCCCCCTCTTTTCCTGATCGTCGGATCGCGATCGGAGGCTCCGAAACCCCTCAAAACCCCCCAGACCAAACCCTAGCCCTCTTTCCTATTTAAACCCCCCTCCCCTTCCATTTTGGGCAGCTACCTACCCCTCCTCCTCAAATTCCGCGCGCCCCAACCAGCCTCCACCACCTGCGCCGCCCCCCTCCTCGTTTTCCGGCGCCGACCAGCCTCCCGCCGCCACTTGGCGCGCCCTGGTTGGCCAGCCGCC
>LR880971.1:122303985-122318382 GCA_904067115.1 Aegilops sharonensis | reverse complement strand
GGGTTTGAACTTTTGAAAGCCGTGCCCGCGGTTATGTGGCAGATGGGAATTTGTTAATGTCCGGTTGTAGAAAACCCGAAGTTGATCTTAATTAAAATACACCAACCGCGTGTGTAACCGTGATGGTCTCTTCTCGGCGGAGTCCGGGAAGTGAACACGGTGTTGGAGTTATGCTTGACGTAAGTAGTTTCAGGATCACTTCTTGATCATAGTTGTTCGACCGTGCTTTGCCTCCTCTTCTCGCTCTCTTTTGCGTATGTTAGCCACCATATATGCTAGTCGCTTGCTGCAGCTCCACCTCACTACCCTGTCCTACCTTTAAGCTTAAATAGTCTTGATCTCGCGGGTGTGAGATTGCTGAGTCCCCATGACTCACAGATACTTCCAAAACAAGGTTTGCAGGTGCCGATGAGACCATGCAGGTGATGCACCTGAGCTCAAGGAGGAGCTCGATGAAGATCTTGTTCTTTGTGTTGTTTCGTTTCAGTTGATCAGTAGTGGAGCCCAGTTGGGACGATCGGGGATCTGTGTAGCATTTGGGGTAGTCTTCTTTTATTTTGGTTCCGTAGTCGGACCTTGATTGTATCTGTATGATGTAATGTTTTACTCATGTATTGTGTGAAGTGGCGATTGTAAGCCAACTATGTATCTCTTTCCCTTATGTAATACATGGGTTGTGTGAAGATTACCTCACTTGCGACATTGCTTTCAATGCGGTTATGCCTCTAAGTCGTGCTTCGACACGTGGGAGATATAGCCGCATCGAGGGCGTTTCAATGTACCACGACCTCCACACCCACAACACCAATGAATGCCAAGAGCTCCGGGCCGTACGCGAAGGAAGGGTCGGCAGATGCCCCGAGCGCAGCGACCGGGGCTACGGCCGAGGAGGAGGAAGGAATGCATGACGCTGGGAAGACCGCGGCCCGTGCCAAGGGTGGCGGGACCAACCTCGCGAGGACCGTTGGCAAGACCCGCCTCGCGAGGGAGGCTGGAGGGATCAGCCTCGCGAGGATCGCCCGCAGGGGAACGCAGGCCTCCCTCCGCTGCCGCCGTAGCCAAGGAGAATTGAGGACCGTCATCAGGACGAGGGGGCTGGGGGCTTCCAGGAACCGCGTGCGATCGCCTGCATCCTGGGCGGAGCTCAAGCCCCAGCCTCTCAGCGCATCTTCAAGCAGTTCGCCCGCGAAGTGAATGCAGTCCTCCCCAAGCTCGAGGCTGCGCGCCCTCTCAGGTGGTCGGCGTGCGCCATCACGTTCAGCTGAGTGGATCAGCTCAAGTGCGCGGCCACAGCCGGAGTTCTCCCGATGCTTTGTTCCCCAATCATCAGCAATGTGTTGGTCACCAAGACCCTCATCGACGGCGGGGTAGTACTCAACGTCCTGTCCGTGGAAACATTCAACAATCTTCAAGTGCCTTACAGTCAACTTCAGCCAACCAAGCCTTTCTCCGGAGTCACCGACGGCTCCACAGTCCCGATCGGGCAGGTCCGCCTTCCTGTCACCTTCGGGGCTCGCGACAACTACCACACCGAGCTCATCGACTTCGACGTCGCCCACATTCGCCTGCCGTACAACGCCATCCTCGGGTACCCGGCGCTGGCCAAATTCATGGCCGTAACCCACCACGGCTACAACGTCCTCAAGATGCCAGGAAGCGGCGGGGTCATCACAGTGCCCTGTGAAGAGAGAGACGCAGTGTGCTCCCTGGAGCGAGCCTTTCAGGCCGCATCGCTAGAAGACCCAGACCACAGCAGAAGGAGGCCTCCCGAGGCCGCACCCAAGAAGAAGAAGACATCGACCGGCCCGGCTCCTAAAGAGGCAGGCCCCACAGGGCCCGCGCCCGGCCAGGGGGAGCCTCCTTCCATCGTATAGGAAAGCGCGCCCGGCGCCCTCCTCAGGCCGGGCTCGGGGGCTCTCCCCTGGAGGGCCGCCGACCTCGCCAAGGTCACGAGGGAGGCGCTTGGGCACCACGTGGAGGCGTGCTTCGAAGCACGTTTCCCGCAAGCAGGAGCAAGGCAATGAGGGCCGAACCCTCAGGAGTTCGTCAGCAAGGCCATTCAGGAGCTACGGGAGTCAAGGGCCGCCTACCCGCTGTGGCCCCCCATCCAGGCGAGGATGGTGGGCTGCGCGTTTGCATCGACATACCAGGGCTCAACCGAGCCGCATCTCAAGAGCGCCTCTGGCCCTCGCGAGTGGGACGTTGTGAGGGCCCGCCCCACAACTACGTGCGCATGCCTCACGGCCTGCCAAACGCGGTTGCTGCGCACCAGCATCTCATGAGGGCCATCCTGGAGGCTCGAGAGGTCAGGCACGCCGCAGCCCTGGCGGAGATGGAGATGGCCCCCGAGGAGCCGCCAGCGCCTCCGGATCCTCCCGAGGCCCCCGGGCCTGGGGGCTCGTGAGGATCGGCTCCCGCAGCCCACCGAGTCTGCTACACCAACACCCCTTCGTCCCCAACATCACCAGGTGACATCTTTAAGTTTTGTTTCCGGCTGGGAGCGCCTTCAGGGCTGCATTATTCCCAGGCCGCGTGGGTCCGTCCCTGCGGCATGTATCCCTTTTATTTCATGTCATTAGCCTATCCTGTTGGGGGCGCCCCTCGGGCTGCATCATCCCCAAGCCGCTCGGGCCTGTCCCAGCGGCATGTATCCTTCTTACGTTTTCCTTAGGATTATGCTCTCGCTCCACCATGCTTGTTATTTGGTGCCTTTTCCTGGGTGACGGAATCTTGCACGTTAAAGGGGGGGGGGGTGCCTGAGCATCGCGACTCAGGGCTCCTACCGGCTCTCCGGCCCTCACCCTCTGGTCTTGTCCATGGCATCGCGACCTGGCTTGCCAGCGACGGCTGAGACCATCCCGAGAGCCGGGACCCGAGGACGTAGAGTTTCGTCATCTAACCCAGCTTGCGCGTTAAAGGGGGGGTGCCTGAGCATCGCGAGTCAGGGCTCCTACCGGCTCTCCGGCCCTCACCCTCTGGTCTTGTCCATGGCGTCGCGACCTGGCTTGCCAGCGACGGCTGAGACCAGCCCGAGAGCCGGGACCCGAGGACGTAGAGTTTCGTCATCTAACCCAGCTTGCGCGTTAAAGGGGGGGTGCCTGAGCCTCGCGAGTCAGGCCTCCTACCGGCTCTCCGGCCCTCACCCTCTGGTCTTGTCCATGGCGTCGCGACCTGGCTTGCCAGCGACGGCTGAGACCAGCCCGAGAGCCGGGACCCGAGGACGTAGAGTTTCGTCATCTAACCCAGCTTGCGCGTTAAAGGGGGGGTGCCTGAGCCTCGCGAGTCAGGCCTCCTACCGGCTCTCCGGCCCTCACCCTCTGGTCTTGTCCATGGCGTCGCGACCTGGCTTGCCAGCGACGGCTGAGACCAGCCCGAGAGCCGGGACCCGAGGACGTAGAGTTTCGTCATCTAACCCAGCTTGCGCGTTAAAGGGGGGGTGCCTGAGCCTCGCGAGTCAGGCCTCCTACCGGCTCTCCGGCCCTCACCCTCTGGTCTTGTCCATGGCGTCGCGACCTGGCTTGCCAGCGACGGCTGAGACCAGCCCGAGAGCCGGGACCCGAGGACGTAGAGTTTCGTCATCTAACCCAGCTTGCGCGTTAAAGGGGGGGTGCCTGAGCCTCGCGAGTCAGGCCTCCTACCGGCTCTCCGGCCCTCACCCTCTGGTCTTGTCCATGGCGTCGCGACCTGGCTTGCCAGCGACGGCTGAGACCAGCCCGAGAGCCGGGACCCGAGGACGTAGAGTTTCGTCATCTAACCCAGCTTGCGCGTTAAAGGGGGGGTGCCTGAGCCTCGCGAGTCAGGCCTCCTACCGGCTCTCCGGCCCTCACCCTCTGGTCTTGCCCATGGCATTGCGACCTGGCTTGCCAGCGACGGATGAGACCAGCCCGAGAGCCGGGACCCGCGGACGTAGAGTTGCTGCATCTAACCCAGTTTGCGCGTTAAAGGGGGGGGGGGTGCCTGAGCATCGTGACTCAGGGCTCCTACCGGCTCTCCGGCCCTCACCCTCTAGTCTTGTCCATGGCATCGCGACCTGGCTTGCCAGCGACGGCTGAGACCAGCCCGAGAGCCGGGACCCGAAGACGTAGAGCACCGGCATCTGGCCAAATTTGCAGGAACACACTCGAAGATAAGGCCCAGTGCCAGGCGTAACCCGCCTTGAGGTAGGGCCCCGTGAGCCCTGCGCTGGCTCACGGGTACCCCAACACACCTCGCGAGGCCTCTCGCGCTTCTCCCAAGCAACTAATGGCAGAACTAACGACCGCTGCGGCGAGCTCTTGTTCCTTTTGTGGTGAACCTGCGGGGTCCCTCCAAGGAGCACGAAACGACCTCGCCACGCAATCTCTCACCGGCCTAGGCACGGACCTAGCGCCGCACCAGGAAGCATTGTCCTGACCCTTGAGATAAGTCACCCCCCGGACACACTAGTTATCGCAACACCATCCCCACACTCAATGCAACCCCGTGTTAGCAATGTCGCTCTCCTTTCTCACCGAATGATGGCTGCTTGAGCGCCAAGGGGGACCCCCTGAGCATCGCGACTCAGGGGCTCTTACCGGACCTCGGGCCGCTCACCTCCTGGCCTTGACCACGGCATCTCGTCCTGGCATACCAGCGACGCCTGAAGCCGCCTTGGGACTGGGACCTGTCGGCACAGAGCATCAGGCCCTCGTGAGGACTGAAAGGAGGAAACTGAGCTAGAACGGAATGAGCATCTTGCACTGCTTCATAAAAAGGATTGTATTGACGGATGGAGCTACAAACATCTTACAAGCCCCCGTGGGGTATATTCTTGGCCCCTCGCAGGAACAAAAGGCGCGCATCCTAAGGCATCCTAACTACAGGGGGCATCGCGGCAGATGCCATCATCAAAAGTGGGCCACCCGGTCCGGCGCCAACCCCATCCAGATCAGGGGCGGCGACGACCTGACGAGCCCGCCCTGCTCCGGGAGCGGCGCAGGCTCGGAGGCTCGTAGCAGTCGTCGCTCGTCTCCGGCGTCGCGAAGAGCTCGGCGGAGTCGCTGGATCCTCCGGCGCCTTCGTCGCCTGAGGAGCGGCCAAGGGGGCGATCGGCCGGCCTCTGTCTCACCGCAGCAGGATCCCGACCACCTCTCCCGGGGCAGCACTCCAGCCGACGACCCTCCGCGTCGAAGACCTTGAAGGACACCACCGAAGCACCATCGTACTCCAGGTGGATCGTGAGGGTGCCCCTCGTCCTGCAGACTCGGGCGACCTCGCCCCAGCCTCGAGTCATGAAGACCTCGCCCGGGGCAACTACCGCGACCTCTGCCCCGGTCGCGAGGGTGCCGCAGCCGGCGTGCTGCAGCCAGAGTCCCAGGGGTTCCCCCTGCCGGACGACGGAGGCGAAGAAAGAAGGAAGACGAATCCAAGATTTAGGAGGCGTGGCAACGTGAAGCACGAACTCCTGGCAGGAGCCCTCGGCGTGGACTCCAGGGGGGAAGACGCACACCTTCGTGACCCGCCGGCGTCGTCGGCGGCGCCGCTCGTGGCGCCCGGCGTCGCCTCCTTCAGAGCCGCCAATGTGCGCGTACAAGGGAAGAGGGAACCCTAGTGGCGGCCGCTCGCACCAGGGCATGGGCGCCTCCTGGCGAGCGCTCTTGCCCTGACACCAGAGGGCAAGCCGCTTCTTTGGGTGGAGCAGGTCAGGATCCTCTTGAGGAGCCTTTCCCTTCTCTTCCGTGGAGAACCGGCGGATCAGAGCCATGGCAATCAGACGAAACGAGGAGGAGGAGAAGCAGAAGGATAGACTGGAAGGGCGTGCGCTGTTCCGTACTTATAACCGGCGAAGGCCAGCCGTCGGCCTCCACGATCACCGGTAATCATGACCGACTCTTCATGCAGGGACTTGTCGAATCCGGGTGGTTACCGAGGCATCGTGGGGAAGCAGTGCGCACGCGTCCAATCAACCGCCACGCGTTGCCCAAGGCCGCAGGCTGTTAGGGCCTGCGACGCTTCGCACTTGCCATTTCGCCTCTCTGCTCGGCCAAGTTCGGGCGTGCTGTGGGCCCGGGGGCTACTGTCGGCGTTCTGGGAACGGGGGTCCCCAGACTTGCCTGCCTGCGGCCTGTGGCGTGGCTCGAAGGAGGCCCAGCATGGCCCATCTTCATCAACGCAAGCTCAAGACCCTCGCGAGGGGCCAAGCCTCGCGGGGCGGACGACAAGGAGCTTCCTCAGGCACGGCCTCGTCAGGCTGGCTCATGAGGAGGCGGAGAGTTCAAGGCAGGGTTCCTCGCGAGGTGCCCATGACGCAAGCCATGACGACCAAGGGCGCCAGTCGGGCGCCAGCCCGCGCAGTGTCCTCCTTTCCTCTTTGGTGCAAAGGGAGCAAGCGCAGGCGAGAGCATCAAGCAAAGGCATCCGTTTCGGTGCAACAAGACCAAGACCAGCCCAACGGCTGGAAGGGAGTCATTGTGGAGCCCAAGCAGGCGTCATCACCAGAGCCTTTGGCAGGCGAGGACCAACTTTAGTCAGGATAAGTGTACCCGCTGTTCCCCTTCAAAATAGCCAATTGTTGGCGCCCTTCCCGCTAAATACTTGGGAAGAGGCCCAGGGCCTTCGCCTATAAATAGGAGTAGCCACCCCAAGGGCGGGGAGATCCGAATCCTCATAAAGAAACCGGTAGCTAGAGTGACTGAACAGCACCTAGCAGTTCATCGCACCCGCCAAGAACAGACCCTCACGAGGCTGTTCTCCCTTGTATTGTTCCTCATCAGCCCAAGAGGCAATCCACCACACCACACACTGGAGTAGGGTATTACACCACAATGGTGGCCCGAACCAGTATAAATCTCTCGTCTCTTGTGCTGTTCCGTTTAGTAGTTTAGGTCCCAGCGATTCGGCGAGGTGCGAGACGGTGGAGAGTTGGATCTCCGCGCGCACCCCAGTGTTCGAACCTCAAGGGTCTGCCGGAACCCGAAATCCGACAGTCAGGAACCCAGGCCCACCTATACCGGGATGGAGCCACATATCCTTTCAGCCCCCTCATCAGAATCACTTGCGGGTACTCAACGAGCTGACCCGACTTTAGTCACCACATGTGTCATGTATATAAAGTATATAGTATATACCCATGATCACCTCCCTAGTGATCACGACCCGATAGTATAGCATGGCAGGCGGACAAGAGTGTAGGGCCACTGATGGAACACTAGCATCCTATACTAATCAGTAGGATAGCAGGTAAGGGTAACAATTGTAGCAAAAATGACAGGCTATGCAGCATAATAGGATTAACCGAAAGCAGTAACATGCTACACTACTCTAATGCAAGCAGTAGTGAGAAGGAATAGGCGATATCTGGTGATCAGGGGGGGCTTGCCTGGAAGCTCAGCCGAGAAGGAGGGGTCGTCAACACCGTAGTCATACTGGGTAGCAGCGGCGTAGGTCTCAGTGTCTAACGAGAGAAGAGGGGGAAGAAACAATAAATATAATGCAAACATAAGCATGACGGTGCATGACAAGACAATGCGCGGTTCTAGGTGTGCCCTAACGCAGTGCTCGGTGATACAAACGAAGAGGGATAACATCCGGGAAAGTATCCCCGGTGTTTCGCTGTTTCGAACAGATGAACCGGAGGGGGAAAGTTGCGTGTTTGCTATGCTAAGGATGTGTGGCGGACGAACGGGCTGCATATTCGGATTCGTCTCGTCGTTTTGAGGAACTTTCATGTAGAAAACGTTTTCATCTGAGCTACGGTTTATTTTATATTAATTTTAAAAGGATTTAATCATTTTCTAGAATTAACAGAATTAATTTAATTGAAAACCATTTATGACGTCATCATGACGTCAGCGGTCAAAGCTGACCGTTGATCGGCCAAACGAACAGGTGGGGCATGTTTGTCATTGTCTGCCTAACTAACAACAGATTAATTAGATTAGTTAGCAGGTTAATTAGGTTTAATTAGTTAACTAACAGAATTAATTAAGTTAATTAATTACTTAAATACTAAATTCATTAATTTAATTATTGTTTTTCTGTCCTACCATTTTTTTAAGGTTCTCAGGGGCGGGGCCCCACTTGTCAATGGGCCAGGGGCCTTAACGGGTCGCGGGTGGTGGTTCTCGGCACAGGGCGGAGCCGGGCGACGGGCGCCAGCCGGCCCAACAGGGCACTGCGGCCAGCGGGGGAAGGGGGCCGGCGCGTGGCCCAGCGCCGGCGACCGTGGCCGGAGCGGGGCGGCACGGCGAGGCCGGCGGAGCGAAGGGAGGCGCGGTGGCATGCACGAAGGGCGCTAGAGGCCTGGCCAGAGGCCGCGATCCGCGTGGGGGTGGCTTGCCGGAGCCGCCGGGAGCAGCGGGGGGCGTAAGTAGGCGGCTGGTAGGCACCGAGCAGAGACGTCGCGAGCTTGCGCGAGGTCAGCAGGCGTGCAGTCAAGGCACTGGAGGGACCGTGGCGGGTGGTGCGAGTGCGTGCACAGGAGCAGAGCTCTGGTGTGGCCACGAGAGGATGCGGGGCGGGGGAGAGAGGAGGCCGGGGCCTCACCGTTCGGCGTAGGGACAAGGCAGCGGGGCGCGGGGAGGAGGACGGGGACGACGCGAGCAACGACGGGGACGAATCGGCGACGTAGAGGACGACGAGAAGGCAGTCCGACAAGGGAGGCGTGGTCGAGGTGGCGTTGGGCGCGCGATGGTTGCGCGTGTGGCGGCGACGGGCGCTGGGCAGCGGCATCTGGGTAGAATCGAGCGACGAGCAACGGGGCAGTAGAGGCGGGTGGTGTGGGCCGTTGCCAGTGAGCCGGCGCGGCCAACGCGGGCGGGGAGCGCGGCCATGGAGTGAGGTAGGGCATTGACGACGTGGCCCGAGGCGAGGGCGCGTGCGGGGGACTGCGGGAGGGTTCTCCCTCCTCTCTTTGTCTCTTCCTGGCGGCGCGAGGAGGGAGGATGGGATCGAGCGGAGTGGGGTGATTTAGGGTTTGGGGTCGGGGGAGTGGCCTTGTATGCCAGAGAGAGTGGGGTGGGCCCTAGCGGCCCAGAGACTAGCTGGGTCGAGGCCCGAGGGGGGGGGGTTGTTTTATTTATTTACTTATTTTTGGTTTGTTTTGTCTTTTCCTTTTCTTATTATTTTTTATGTTTCCTTTTGTCCCTATTTATTGTAGTTTCAACTATATACCAAAGTGGCATCTAAATTGATGTTACCAATTATGCCACCACCACATTAATTTTCTACCCAAAACTAAAATAGTTTTGTAATTATTTAATATTTAAAAGTATTTAAATAATAGTTTTCACTACTGTTTTAATTACTATTGTGTATTTAAATATTTTATTTAGATATGGGTCCTCCACCATAATTGCTTATGATTTATTTGGTTCGCTCCGAACATTTTAGTCTTGACATTTGAAAACTTTTATTGTTTGCTTAATTTTGAATTTGAATTCAAACCGGTTTCAAACTAAGGCGAGGTTATCAACGGTAATCGAGGTGACATGGCATCATTAGCAGGGAATTACTGTAGTCTAATTATCCGGGCGTCACATCTATGGCTATGTTTCGGTGTTGTATGATATTTGACTAGATGCTGGCAGGTGTGAGTTGTGTTGCTTGCTTATCTAGACTTCTTATGGTTATTGCATTGCTCGAAACAACATTTCCATGCAAGGAGATGGGCCCGGGTGGTTTGGGCGAACTCGGGAGCGGTGTGTATATAGCCAGAGGCGAGGGGTTGATAAGATCGACGCCCAGGATTGGCATTCATGCTGGCAGGGGTTTATAACCCACAAGTACAGGGGATTGCAACAATTTTCGAGGGTAGAGTATTCAACCCAAATTTATAGGTCCGACACAAGGGGAGCCAAAGAATATTTGCGGGTATTAGCAGCTGAGTTGTCAATTCAACCACACCTGGAGATTAGTTATCTGCAGCAATGTGATCAGTAGCAAAGTAATATGATAGTTTTGATAATAGTAGCAGCAGCAATAGTAACGGTAACAGTGATAGCAGTGGTTTTGTAGCAAGTGCGACAGTAACAATAGCAGTAGTAACTTAGCAAGAACAATATAAGATAAATTCGTAGGCATTGGATCGGTAATTTGTTGGATGATATATATTCATCATGTGACAGTCATAACCTAGGGCGATACGACACTAGCTCCAGTTCATAAATATAATGTAGGCGTGTATTCCGTAAATAGTCATACGTGCTTATGGAAAGAACTTGCATGGCATCTTTTGTCCTACCCTCCCGTGGCAGCGGGGTCCAGTTGGAAACTAAGGGATATTAAGGCCTCCTTTTAATAGAGTACCGGAACAAAGCATTAACACACGGTGAATAGAGTACCTGATTGGTCCTGACTATTGTCACTCCGGGATTTCCTTATCATAACACGTAGTAGGTGACTATAACTTGCAAGATCGGATCTAGAACATGGATATAATGGTGATAACATAAAAGGTTCAGATCTGAAATCATGGCACCCGGGTCCAAAGTGACAAGCATTAAGCATGGCAAAGTAATGGCAACATCAATCTCAGAACATAGTGGATACTAGGGATCAGGCCCTAACAAAACTAACTAGATTACATGATGAATCTCATCCAACTCCTTGCTGACCAGCGAGCCTACGAAGGAATTACTCACTCCCGGTGGGGAGCATCATGGAATTGGCGATGGAGAAGGGTTGGTGATGATGTCGGTGTCAAAACCGGCGGATCTCGGGTAGGGGGTCCCGAACTGTGCGTCTAGGCGGATGGTAACAGGAGACAAGGGACACGATGTTTTACCCAGGTTCGGGCCCTCTTGATGGAGGTAAAACCCTACGTCCTGCTCGATTGATATTGATATTGTGGATGTTTACAAGAGTGGATCTACCACGAGATCAAGGAGGCTAAACCCTAGAAGCTAGCCTATGTTATGATTGTAAGGGTTGCTGTGATCGTAGTCCTACGGACTAGAGCCATCCGGTTTATATAGACACCGGAGAGGTCTAGGGTTACATAGAGTCGGTTACAATGGTAGGAGATCTACATATCCGTATCGCCAAGCTTGCCTTCCACGCCAAGGAAAGTCCCATCCGGACACGGGGAGAAGTCTTCAATCTTGTATCTTCATAGTCTTGGAGTCTGGTCGATGATGATAGTCCGACAGATGATAGTTCGGCTGATGATGGTAGTCCGGCTATCTGGACACCCCCTAATCCAGGACTCCCTCAGTAGCCCCTGAACCAGGCTTCAATGACGATAAGTCCGGCTTGTATATTGCTTGGCATTGCAAGGCGGGTTCCTCCTCCGAATGATAGAAGATTGTGAACACCAGGATAGTGTCCGGCTCTGCAAAATAAATTCCACATTCCACCGTAGAGAGAATAATAATATATACACAAGTTCAATCTGCTGACATTTTCTGTGGCATGACGTCACACCACTACCAAGCCATTAGTTGAATTGTTTTTTACTTTACCACCTCAGCGCATTTAGCGAGGCGGTTTCCTTGGCACGTCTTGTCGAAGCAGAGATCGTGTTTCCCCTTAATCCGGGATTCTCATCAATACGGGCGTGGGTAACCCAACCGCGCCATTGATGGTGACGCTTGGGAGATAAGCGAGTTTTACCAGGCCGGTGGGGGACGCGTAAGACTTCGCCCGCCCATATAAGGGATAAGGATTCACCTTCTCACCTACGCCTTCTTCCTCCTTTGCTTATCCATCTCCGCGCACTCGAGCTCCAGCACCCAAGTTCGCGCATCTCGTCTCAACCTTCTCCGACCATGTCCGGAGCGGGAGGTAAATGGTTGGCCTCCACCGTTAAGGAGGAGCAAATCGCCAAACTGCGCGGCGCCGGATACCTCTCCAGCGATATCACGCACCGGCTGCCCGACGAGGGGCAGTTCATCCCCACCCCCAGTCCCCATGAGAGGGTCATTTTTCTTCCCCACTTCCTCCGCGGACTGGGCTTTCCACTACATCCCTTTGTCCGGGGGCTCATCTTCTACTACGACCTGGATTTCCATGATCTGGCGCCGAACTTCATCCTCAACATCTCGGCGTTTATCGTCGTGTGCGAGGCCTTCCTCTGCATCCAGCCCCACTTCGGCTTGTGGCTCAAGACCTTTAATGTCAAGCCGAAGGTAGTGAAGGGCACTCAAGCGGAGTGCGGAGGTGCCATGTTGGGCAAGATGCCCAACGTCCTTTGGTTCTAAGGGGCCTTCGTGGAATCCGTCAAGGGGTGGCAATCGGGGTGGTTCTATATCACCGAGCTGCGCGACCCTAAATGGGCGGCAACCCCCGAGTTTAGATCTGGTATCCCCACGCAGCTCACCTCCTAGAAAGAGAAGGGCTTGCTGTGGGGTAGTTCGAAGGAGCTGACGGGACTCCAAGCATGTATCAAGAAGCTGGTGAAGAAGCTCAGGCTGGTTAACGTGGTCCAAGTCATGCTCGTCCGCCGGATACTCCCATGCCAAGAGCGGGCATTCAATCTATGGGAGTTCGATCCGGAACAGCACCAGGCGCTGAGCAAGCTCTTCGACACAACGTACAAAGGCGCCTGGAAGGTGCTGTTCAAGGGCGCCGAAGCCCCCGCATCCGCGACTGAAGATCGCGGATTTCGCTCGCAGCGCCAGGCCGACGAGGTAAGCGATTCTACCCCTTTACGGGACACTTGTTTTTCATAGTTTGACTCTATGCGGGTTTTAATTTCCCCTTTTCCTTTGACAGGACTGGATGAGAAAGGCGGAGCAGATTACCTGTCCGGCTCCTATGCCAGAAAATCCAGTAGACGCTCATCTAGCGAGGCTGCTGGTTCCGGCACCGCACGTGGTGCCGGAGAAGAAGGCCAAGAAGGAGGCCACGGGTGCTCGAAAGAGCTCCCTTTTTCAGGTGTCCGACGACTCCAGGGCGGACTCCTCCCCCGAAAATGAGGAGGAGGAAGAGGACTCTCTCCCAGAG
Organism: Aegilops sharonensis; assembly: GCA_904067115.1. Taxonomy (NCBI): domain Eukaryota; kingdom Viridiplantae; phylum Streptophyta; class Magnoliopsida; order Poales; family Poaceae; genus Aegilops; species Aegilops sharonensis. Next base: position 122,305,482 of record LR880971.1, on the reverse strand, counting down.
GAGGGAGAGAGGAAGAGGAAGGCTTCCCCAACAGGGGAGGCCGAAGGGTCCAAGAGGGGAAGGACTATTCCCCCGGACAGCTCCGCCAACATCAACGTTGGCGAGGAAGAATGTCCTTCAAGGGCCAGGCCTCCGGCGAGATCGTAAGTATCCGGATTCCTGAATGATTTATAATTTCTTTTTCTGCGTCACATAGTGTCATTCTGATGCCGCATGCTGCCTGTAGTCCGGCCAGTGATGATCTCCCCGCTTCATCGAGCGGGTCGTTGGCTCCGTCGGATGTAGACTCCATCCCGACCGCCTCCACCCCCTGCGACACCGAGGACGCCGAGGTGGGATCCCAAGGAGGGACCCATCGGAGGGAGGCTCCGGAGGCGCCACAAGGCGTCCTCCCGGACTTTGCGCCGGACTCCACATTGGAACCCGCAATGTATCCGGAGTCCGGCCGGCAGCCCCTTCGAACGAAGGGCATGTCACGCCCTCGATGCGGCTATATCTCCCACGTGTCGAAGCACGACTTAGAGGCATAACCGCATTGAAAGCAATGTCGCAAGTGAGGTAATCTTCACACAACCCATGTAATACATAAGGGAAAAGAGATACATAGTTGGCTTACAATCGCCACTTCACACAAAACATGAGTAAAGCATTACATCATACAGATACAATCNACTTCACACAAAACATGAGTAAAGCATTACATCATACAGATACAATCAAGGTCCGACTACGGAACCAAAATAAAAGAAGACTACCCCAAATGCTACACAGATCCCCGATCGTCCCAACTGGGCTCCACTACTGATCAACTGAAACGAAACAACACAATGAACAAGATCTTCATCGAGCTCCTCCTTGAGCTCGGGTGCGTCACCTGCACGGTTTCATCGGCACCTGCAAACTGGTTTAGGAGGTATCTGTGAGTCACGGGGACTCAGCAATCTCACACCCGCGAGATCAAGACTATTTAAGCTTAAAGGTAGGGCAAGGTAGTGAGGTGGAGCTGCAGCAAGCGACTAGCATATATGGTGGCTAACATACGCAAAAGAGAGCGAGAAGAGGAGGCAAGCATGGTCGAACAACTATGATCAAGAAGTGATCCTGAAACTACTTACGTCAAACATAACTCCAACACCGTGTTCACTTCCCGGACTCCGCCGAGAAGAGACCATCACGGTTACACACGCGGTTGGTGTATTTTAGTTAAGATCAACTTCGGGTTTTCTACAACCGGACATTAACAAATTCCCATCTGCCACATAACCGCGGGCACGGCTTTCGAAAGTTCAAACCCTGCAGGGGTGTCCCAACTTAGCCCGTGATAAGCTCTCGCGATCAACGAAGGATATTCCTTCTCCCCGGGAAGACCCGATCAGTCTCGGAATCCCGGCTACAAGACATTTCACAGCAATAAAACAAGACCAGCAAAGCCGCCCGGATGTGCCGACAAATCCTGATAGGAGTCGCACGTACCTCGGTCTCAGGGCACACCGGATA
>LR880971.1:122248526-122263153 GCA_904067115.1 Aegilops sharonensis | reverse complement strand
ACACGACGTATAGCGGACGTCACGAATGACAAACAAGACGTCCCCGAATCAGCATAGCCAAGGATTCTTTAAGACGTCTCGCGACCACTGTAAATCGACCGTGAATGGGCGGACCACTAGACGTTGAACCCCAATCTCAAATCATACATCTGTCGGAAAGAATATCCTGTAAGCTACTAGAATTCCCACCTATAAACTCCCGAAACTTTCTGGTTATGCAATCAGGTGTTGGGGATACAGGGGACACAAAATATATCACCCAAACTAACAATACCTAGATCCAGCTGTATCCATCCGTCAACACATAACCAAGAAATCCTCGGAAATCGTGTACCTCGACCTTCGAAAAGCATCCGTTATACGAGTCATGGTAATACTCCCGCACTCGCCACAGTACTGGGCTATCAGGGTTATCTCACCAACAACTGCACAAAAGAGATTTTCGATGTCGGCAAAACTCAGGTATTCCAGAACTGCAACGATAAAATTGTGACGACAACACCTCGGAGCTCAACTCCCCGGGACACTGCCACAACCCCTAAATGTCAGGAGGCACCAAGAACAATGTCCTCGTTACAAAACCATCGGAACGATTCCAAGATACCCGCGTGATCCTAAAAAAAAAATTTAGTGAAATTTGAGGAGAGAAAAGTCAAAACTCTACGTCAGGATACCTCACCAGAGCGACGAAGGGGCTGAGGAGTAAAAAGAATCCTACTCTCCGATATATATAATCCTAAGACTCAAAACATTTTCCGTTCTAGACTCAACAACGCCAACAAACAATCAAGCAGGGGGCTCCTAAGTCGGGGAAGGCTCTGATACCAACTTGTAACGCCCTCGATGCGGCTATATCTCCCACGTGTCGAGGCACGACTTAGAGGCATAACCGCATTGAAAGCAATGTCGCAAGTGAGGTAATCTTCACACAACCCATGTAATACATAAGGGAAAAAGATACATAGTTGGCTTACAATCGCCACTTCACACAATACATGAGTAAAAAACATTACATCATACAGATACAATCAAGGTCCGACTACGGAACCAAAATAAAAGAAGACTACCCCAAATGCTACACAGATCCCCGATCGTCCCAACTGGGCTCCACTACTGATCAACTGAAACGAAACAACACAATGAACAAGATCTTCATCGAGCTCCTCCTTGAGCTCGGGTGCGTCACCTGAACGGTTTCATCGACACCTGCAAACTGGTTTTGGAAGTATCTGTGAGTCACGGGGACTCAGCAATCTCACACCCGCGAGATCAAGACTATTTAAGCTTAAAGGTAGGACAGGGTAGTGAGGTGGAGCTGTAGCAAGCGACTAGCAATATATGGTGGCTAACATACGCAAAAGAGAGCGAGAAGAGGAGGCAAGCACGGTCGAACAACTATGATCAAGAAGTGATCCTGAAACTACTTACGTCAAACATAACTCCAACACCGCGTTCACTTCCCGGACTCCGCCGAGAAGAGACCATCACGGTTACACACGCGGTTGGTGTATTTTAGTTAAGATCCACTTCGGGTTTTCTACAACCGGACATTAACGAATTCCCATCTGCCACATAACCGCGGGCACGGCTTTCGAAAGTTCAAACCCTGCAGGGGTGTCCCAACTTAGCCCATGATAAGCTCTCGCGATCAACGAAGGATATTCCTTCTCCCCGGGAAGACCCGATCAGTCTCGGAATCCCGGCTACAAGACATTTCACAGCAATAAAACAAGACCAGCAAAGCCGCTCGGATGTGCCGACAAATCCTGATAGGAGCTGCACATATCTCGGTCTCAGGGCACACCGGATGAGCAAGACGTCGGGTTGGCATAAACCCTGATTGCCCAGGGGGCGCCGGACATCGCTCGGTTTGGACCAGCACTCAAAAGAGAACTGGCCCGGGGGGCTAAATAAAGATGACCCTCGGGCTCCGGAAACCCAAGGGAAAAAGGGCATAGGTGAGGCAAATGGTAAAACCAATGTTGGGCCTTGCTGGAAAAGTCTTATCCAAAGCGAACTGTCAAGGGGGTCCCATAAATCACCCGACCGCGTTAGGGACGCAAAATCCGGGAACATAACACCGGTATGACGGAAACTAAGGCGGCAAGAGTGGAACAAAACACCAGGCATAGGGCCGAGCCTTCCACCCTTTACCAAGTATATAGATGCATTAATTAAATAAGATATATCGTGATATCCCAACAAGTAAACATGTTCCAACAAGGAACAACACCTCCATGTTCCAACAAGGAACAAACTTCATCTTCACCTGCAACTAACAACACTATAAGAAGGGCTGAGCAAAGCGGTAACATAGCCAAACAACGGTTTGCTAGGAAATGATGGTTAGGGGCTTGACATGGCAATATGGGAAGGCATGATAAGCAAGTGATAGGCATCGTAGCATAGGCATAGCAAAAGAGCGAGCATCTAGCAAGCAAAGATAGAAGTGATATCGAGGGTATGGTCATCTTGCCTGAAATCCCGCAAGGAAGAAGATCAAGTCCATGAAGAGGACAAACGGGCGTAGTCGAACGAATCCTCACAACTCCGGAACGAACCCGAAGCTAACGAGAGAAGCAAACCGGAAAGAAGCAAACAACATAGTAAACACACAATCATAAACATGGCATGATGCACAAACAAATATGATGCATGTCCGGTTTAATGAGGCATGGCATGGCAATATGCACAAACAACACTACCAGTTAAGTGGAGCTCAATATGCAACGAGTTGCATATTGACGGAACACCACAACACTTATTTAGTTCTCTCTCGGTTAGGTACACAACAATATTAAATGTTGTTAAACATGGCAAGAGGTGAAGCATAATGAAACTACCTATCTAGGCAAGTTTAAATGAGGCCGGAAATAAGAAACAACAATTCCGGAAAATCCCCATATGCAAATAATGAATTTGGCACTGTTCTTCCCTAAACACAATTTTAATGTTGTTAAACATGCAAATAAAGTATACCAAGTTAATCTATGCATTTTTCTAACCCATTTACATATATAAATTATTTAAATCCGAGTTACGGTTATTTAGTTATGAATTAAAGCATTTTAGCATGGCATATTAGCAAATTAATGCAAACATCAATTTAAATATTTTTAACATAGATGAAAGTGGCATATTATTAATCTACACAATTTTCTGAGTATATTACATATAAAGTTTGTTTAAATCCGATGCACGGTTAATTAGTTATACATGCATGAACTTGAGGGGCAATCTGTAAATATGCAGTTTCTGGATAATTAGCAAAAATCGCAAGACGGAAAAAAAATGCAACAGGCCGAATCTGGGCGGACTGGGCCAACAAAGAGGGGCTGGGGGAGGCAGCTCACCCTGGGCCAAGGCCCGGTCGGTGAGGAAGGAGGGTGGCGGACCGGACTGGGCCTGGGGTGGCTGTGACCCAGCCGGATCGGTCAACGGGCGAGCGAGGGGGCGGGCGAGCTGCTCTGCTCGTTCTGAAGAACAGAACCAACAGCGCAGCCATGGCGATGCAGAAGACGGCAGCAAGCGGGACTTGGCGAGGCGGCGGAGCCTCTCCGGCAAGGCGAGGACGGGGCGGTGGCTGGCGCGGCTCACGGCGAAGGCGAAGCAGAGGAGGGCTCGCGCGGGAGGCGAGACAGGGGAGATCCAGCGAGGGCGCAGCACAGGCGACGGCGCTCAATCCCGAGCCACTGCTCGAAGCGGGGGAAAACAGAGGCCGGGGGCGAGGTTCGGCGGCGCTCGGGCAGACGGGAGGCGCGGGCGCGAGCGCTTCCCTCCCTGGAACGAGGCGGAGGCGACGGGGATCCGGCGGCGGGGAGCTCCTGGCAGCGCAAGGGACGGAGGGGCGCGGATCCGAGCGCAGGGGAGGACTTGGCGAGCTCGGGGTCGAGGAAGGAGCTCCGGTGCTGCTGCTGGTGGTGCTCGTCGGCAGAGGGAGGTGAGGTGGCTTGGGGCCGAGGCAGGGGCTCGGGCAGAGGAGCAGATGCTCCTGGACGAGGGAAGGTGGAGGCTGGTTGGGTGTGCGGTGGAGGCAGAGAGTGGAGGCGCTCGGTTGGGGCGTTGGGGATCCCGAGGAAGATGCGGCGGCGGCGGCGCGAGGGACAAATGTCCTAGATTTTAGGGTTTGATCCCATTTAGCAAGTGGGTGGATTATATATATACGAAAGGGGATGCTTTGGATCCTCCGATCGCGATCGGGTGGTCCGGAATAAATGGTTAGGGAGTCCAAATAAGAAAACGGAGACGTTTTGTAGATGTTAGGAGATGATCCGGACACAACGGTAACGAGTGCCCGGGTCGGGTTCGGGGGAGGTTTCGGACGCGCGCGAGGGTTCTGATGCACTGTGCCGAGAGGGTTTCGGACCGTGCGGTCGTATCGGACAACTCCGGAAGCGAAGAGGGGAAGGAGGATGGACTAGGTGGTCTGTGGTGAGACTGCGAGGGGGAGAAGAGAGAGGGAGGGCCCGGCATCTGTTTCCGGAGACCGAAAACGTCCGACGAAGGTACCGGCAACGGTACCGCTATGTTCAACGGTTGGGCTATCAGATGGACTCCGAATGCGACGAAACTTGGCAGGCGGCCTGTCTACACTATAATAAGACCGCATGACAAGTTGCAACCCATTCCGAGAACATTATTATGCCACTTATAAAATAATATTTCGGAGGTGCCGCGGGCGCGTGCGAGTGTATCCGGACTCGGAACGGACAACGGAGAGAACTGACGGAACACGACCGGATGCAAGTTTTGAAAAACATGCGGATGAAATGCAGATGATGACATGAGATGAGATGCACAACAAGAACAAAATGCAAAACAACAGATAAAACCCAACCACGAAGGAAATAATAAATCACATCTCCGGAAAAGGCAAGAGTCGGAGTTACGAATATGGAAAGTTGTATCCGGGGTGTTACAGGCGGTTCTCCCTAGTGACATCCGTCATGACTCACCCCGTGTGGCGGCTTATGTTGAAGCTGATAATGAAAAAGCACGTCAGGACGATCTTGATTTGTTGGATGAGGAGCGTGACCATGCGGCGGCTCGTTCAGCGATTTATCAGCAAGATCTGCGTCGTTATCATAGCTGCCGGGTTAAAACCAGGACTTTTCAAGAAGGAGATTTGGTGCTCCAGCTCATCCAGGATCAATCTGATATGCACAAGCTATCCCCACTGAGGGAGTCCTGGATTAGGGGGTGTCCGGATAGCCGAACTATCACCATTGGTCGGACTCCTGGACTATGAAGATACATGATTGAAGACTTCGTCCCGTGTCCGGATGGCACTTTCCTTGGCGTGGAAGGCAAGCTTGGTGATACGGATATGTAGATATCCTACCATTGTAACCGACTCTGTGTAACCCTAACCCTATCCGGTGTCTATATAAACCGGAGGGTTTTAGTCCGTAGGACGAACAACGATCATACCATAGGCTAGCTTCTAGGGTTTAGCCTCTCTGATCTCGTGGTAGATCTACTCTTGTACTACACATATCATCAATATTAATCAAGCAGGAGTAGGGTATTACCTCCATCGAGAGGGCCCGAACCTGGGTAAAAGCATCGTGTCCTTTGTCTCTTGTTACCATCCGCCTAGACGCACAGTTCGGGACCCCCTACCCGAGATCCGCCGGTTTTGACACCGACTTTCATTGAGAGTTCCTCTGTGTCGTCACCTATAGGCCCGATGGCTCCTTCAATCATCAGCAACAACGCAGTCCAGGGTGAGATTTTTCTCCCCGGATAGATTTTCGTATTCGGCTACTTTGCACTGCGGGCCAATTCGCTAGGCCATCTGGAGCAGATCAAAAGCTACGCCCCTGGCCATCAGGTCAGGTTTGGAAGCTTGAACCATACGGCCGATGTCCGCGGAGACTTGATCTTCGACGGATTCGAGCCACAGCCGAGCGTGCCGCACTGTCTCGATGGGTACGATCTAGCTTTGCCGCCGAACAGTGCCCTGGAGGCCGCACCAGTGCCCGCTCCGACCCTTAATCCGGAGCCGGTTTCGCCGATCGAGGACGGTTGGTTGGACACCGCCTCAGGGGCTGAAATCTCTACGGCGATTGAACCGAAAACCATCCCTGTCCTTTGCGAAGACCGTGACTCTAGGGTGCCGGACTCCTCTCCAGACTCTGAACCCTCCGCGCCCCTGCCAATCGAATCCGATTGGGCGCCGGTCATGGAGTTCACTACCACGAACATCTTTCAGCACTAGCCGTTTGGCGACATCCTGAATTCACTAAAGTCTCTCTCTTTATCTGGAGAGCCCTGGCCGGACTACGGTCAGGAAGTTTGGGATGCGGACGACGAAGAAATTCAACGCCCACCCACCACCCACTTTGTATCCACTGTCGATGATTTAACCGACATGCTAGACTTCGACTCTGAAGACATCGACGGTATGGACAACGATGCTGGAGATGACCAAGAACCAGCGCCTACAGGGCACTAGAAGGCCACCTCGTCATATGACATATACATGGTGGACATCCCAAAAGATGGGAACGGCGGAGGATGACCCCTCCAAGAAACAACCCAAGCGCCGATGTCAGCGGCGCCGCTCTAAATCCCGCCACATTAAAAACGGCGATTCCGGCACGGGAGACAATAATACCCCGGACAGTGCCGAAGACGACCCCCTCCAGCAGGACTCAGCGCAGGAGGAGGGAGAATCAAGTCCGCACGACAGTGCGGCAGAAAGAGAGGTAGAGGACGATAATTATGCGCCCCCTCCGAAGACGAGGCAAGCCTCGACGACGACGAATTCGTCATGCCAGAGGACCCCGTCGAACAAGAGCATTTTATATGCAGGCTCATGGCCACGGCAAGCAGCCTCAAGAAAAAGCAGCAAGATCTTAGAGCTGACCAAGACCTGCTAGCTGACAGATGGACTGAAGTCCTTGCAGCCGAAGAGTATGAACTCGAACGCCCCTCCAAAAGCTACCCCAAACGCAGGCCGTTGCCTCGATCAGAGGAGGAAGCACCCACGTCACCAGCGCACGACATGGCAGACCGGCCACCCCGTGGCCGTGACAGAGAAGCCTCTCGGCCCTCCGCTCAAGCCACGCCCCGACGCTGCTCAAAAAATACCAAGGCATGGGGAAACTCGCCGAACTTGCGAGATATATTGGAGGATAAGGCAAAGCATACAAGATCGATCTACGGATCGCGTGGGTGCCCAACGACTCAGGATGATTACCGTCACGCCGGATACAGCAAACCCGGCTGGGCCGAATATAGTAGACAAAGCTCATATGAGCTACGTCGTGATATAGCCCAATACAGAGGTGCCGCACACCCACTATGCTTCACAGATGAAGTAATGGATCATCAAATCCCTGAGGGCTTCAAACTCATAAACATCGAATCATACGATGGTACCACAGATCCTGCGGTCTGGATCGAGGACTATCTCCTCCATATCCACATGGCCCACGGTGATGATCTACATGCCATAAAATACCTCTCACTCAAGCTTAAAGGACCAGCTCGGCATTGGCTCAACAGCTTGCCAGCAGAGTCAATCGGTTGTTGGGAGGACCTGGAAGCCGCATTCCTTGATAACTTCCAGGGCACATGTGTGCGACCACCAGACGCCGATGACCTTAGCCATATAATTCAGCAGCCAGAAGAATCGGCCAGACAATTTTGGACGCAGTTCCTAACAAAGAAAAATCAAATCGTCGACTGTCTGGATGCAGAGGCGCTAGCAGCCTTCAAACACAACATCCACGACGAGTGGCTAGCCCGACACCTAGGACAGGAAAAGCCGAAATCCATGGCAGCCCTCACCACACTCATGACCCGCTTTTGCGCGGGAGAGGACAGCTGGCTAGCTCGAAGCAACAACTTGGCCAAACACCCTGATAGTTCGGATACCAAGAACAGCAATGGCAGGTCGCGTCGCAACAAGCATAAACGTCGCATTAACGGTGATAATGCTGAAGATATGATAGTAAATGCCGGATTCAGAGGCTCTAAACCCGGTCAGCGGAAGAATCCATTCAAAAGAAATACCCAGGGCCCGTCCAACTTGGACCGAATACTCGATCGCTTGTGCCAGATACATGGCACCCCCGAAAAACCAGCCAACCACACCAACAGGGATTGTTGGGTGTTCAAGCAAGCAGGCAAGCTAAGCGCCGAAAACAACGACAAGGGGCTGCATAGTGATGACGAGGAAGAGCCCCGGCCGCCGAACAATAGAGGACAGAAGGGCTTTCCCACACAAGTGCGGACGGCGAACATGATATACGCAACCCACATACCCAAAAGGAAGCGGAAGCGCGCACTAAGGGACGTATACGCGATGGGGCCAGTCGCCCCAAAGTTCAACCCATGGTCTTCCTGCCCGATCACCTTCGATCGAAGGGACCACCCCACTAGCATCCGTCACGGCGGTTTCGCCATATTGGTTCTTAACCCAATTATTGATGGATTTCACCTCACCAGAGTCCTGATGGACGGCGGCAGCAGCCTGAACCTGATTTATCAGGATACAGTGCGCAAAATGGGCATAGACCCCTCAAGGATTAAACCCACAAAGACGACCTTTAAAGGCGTCATACCAGGTGTAGAGGCCAATTGTACAGGCTCAGTTACACTCGAAGTGGTCTTCGGATCCGCGGATAACTTCCGAAGCGAAGAGTTAATCTTCGACATAGTCCCGTTCCGCAGCGGCTATCACGCACTGCTTGGACGAACCACATTTGCAAAGTTCAATGCAGTGCCGCACTACGCATACCTCAATCTCAAGATGCCAGGCCCTCAAGGAGTAATCACGGTCAATGGAAACACCGAACGCTCTCTCCGAACGGAGGAGCACACGGCGGACCTCGCGAGGGAGGTGCAAAGTAGCCTCCCATAGCAATTCTCGAGTCCGGCTATTAAACGTCCGGCCACCGTCAAGCGCTCCCGGAGTAACCTACAACAAGACCTCCTGGCACGATCCGAGCACGCGTAGCAATCCGGACCCAACCCCAGCCCTTGCGAAACTGCAAAGCCAGTACTACGCGTACATAACTACGCTCTGGAGATACCATGGGCATAAGGGGAGGGGCACGACCATGGCACGCCCAGAATGCGGCTCAACCGCACTAGGGGCTCCCGATTGTGTCATTCTTTTTCTTTCTTCTTTTTTCTTACTTTCAGGACTCTGTTCTCCAGAAGCCCTGTCCGGCATTCGCGCTGAATACACGATGCAACAGCCAGGGAAGCAGCAAGCTGCGTCGAGTGTCTAGGTGGTCTCTATTACAAGCAGTATACCTGTTTACATACCACACCGCAAACTTACCCCTGGAAGGGGGACATGTCAAAAGTCCCGTACCTTGCTTATCGCACAATTTGTATCGTTCTGCTTTTATTTGCAGTTTCTTTTTTATAACCAATATATAGCTCTTGCCTATTATTGCATTCTTTATCTATATATATGTTCATTTCATGACATGTTGCACCCGTACACTTTGGTACGGCCAATACACCAGGGGCTTAAGTACCCCAAAAACATGGTGTGACAAGTCCGAACACTTTCACAAGTGCGGCACCCCGAACTTATAGCATTATATGCATCGGCTCCGAATCATGTCTTGGGTCAATAGTTGGGTTTGCCCGGCTCCCATGTTTTGGTACCTTACGTTCCGTTATATCGGCTAAGGTAGCGCTGGGAGAACCACTGCGATTGTGCCCCGGTTGAGCTGGGTTGAGCACCTCAGTGGAGAAAGCTAAAACTGACCGTCATGATATGGCGAGAGCCGATCGCTGTTCGAGAGGTTTTTTCGGGTCCCTAAAGACTTATGCCACTTAGAGCGAGGAGTCAGCATTGTCCGGCCAAGGCGTGGATAGTGCCCCGAATACGGTCTTCCGAATACTAGGGGCTTCGCCGAAATTTAAAATTATAGAATTCTATGGCTAAGTGAGAGTGTTCAAGCACTATAAGTCTGGTTGCCTTGTTCGTTGCGTTGAGCGCCTCCCTTGATGGACCCAAGAATGGGAACAAGAGCACTCAAGTTTATCCCGAACACCCCAGCACTCGTGGCATGTGGGCTGAAGCCAACGACTTGCCATCTCTCAAATTTGATAAACGGCCGCACAGATGGTAATATTTAAAATTAACAAGCGTTGCTTAGCGCATATGAACAAGTTTTCAGCGTACAGTATAACAAATGCGAGTCTATTCAAAAATTACATCTTTGGAGCACTCATCCGCTATACGGCGGGCACCCTTCAGGACGCCCTCATAGTACATTTCGGGCGTGCGATGCTCCTTGCCCTTCGGTGGCCCGTCCGTCACAAGCTTCTCCGCATCCAGCCTGCCCCAGTGCACTTTAGCACGGGCAAGGGCCCGATGGGCACCTTCAATACAGACGGAGCGCTTGATGACTTCAATCCATGGACAGGCGTCCACCAGCCGCTGCACTAGCCCGAAGTAGCTCCCAGGCATGGCTTCCAATGGCCACAACCGAACTATGAGGCCCTTCATGGCCTGTTCGGCGACCTTGTGGGGCTCAACCAGCTGCTTCAGCTGGTCGCTCAGGGGCACCGGACGTTCGGCCTCAGCATACTGAGACCAGAACACCTTCTCCGTCGAGCTCCCCTCCTTGGCGCGGTAGAACGCTGCAGCACCAGACACACTACAGGGCAGATCTGTGAATGCTCATGGAGAGCTCCGAATCCGGGTAAGTAATAGGTAATTCACTTTCACATGCTTGCTTTGCATAAAGAATGCCTTACCCGCTGCTATCTTCTTTAATGATTCAATTTCTTGGAGGGCTTTTTGGGCCTCGGCCTTAGCAGCTTTGGCACTCTCAAGAGCCGAGGCAAGTTCGGACTCTCGGGTCTTCGAGTCACGCTCAAAACCCTCATGTTTTTTCACGAGAGCCTGGAGCTCTTGCCGTACCTCCGCCAGCTCCGCGACCACTTTGTTTTCGGCCGCGGACACCGCCTCCTTCAGGGTCGCCACCTCGCTCGTGGCCCCTACAATACTCATGTTATTCTTGTCATTTTTTGCAACCGAATCCTTCCTATAAGGTATTTTTTTAATAAGGTATTGCTTACCTTCCCTGTCCTCGAGCTGCTTCTTGGCAAGGCCGAGCTCGTTCTCGGACCTCTCGAGGCTCTTCTTCAATTCATTGACCTCCGCAGTCAGTGCGGCAGAGGTCAGTAGCGCAGCCTGCATTCGCATATTGACATACTTATGTTAGACTCCTGCGTATATATTTTTAGATCCTTTGTCTATCTTTTCTTTCCAAACACCGAACTAAGCATCAGGGGCTACTGTCTATGCGGTAATATTTTTACATATTCTAAACTTACCTCAAAGCCTGTTAGAAGGCTGGTACAGGCTTCAGCCAGCCCGCTCTTGGCGGACTGAACTTTCTGGATCACCACACTCATAACAGTGCGGTGCTCCTCGTCGATGGAGGCGCCTTTAAGCGCCTCCAGCAAGCTATCCGGTGCCTCCGATGGACGGAGGTCACCGGCGTCGTAGTCTTACCCTTATTACGAAGGGGCCGCTTGCCGGACTTCGGAACCGCTGAAGGTTCCGGTATGGAGTCCGGACAAGGGTCGGGCTTAGAGCCCCTGGGGGTCTCGCTCCCCTCGCGCCTGGAGTCCGGGAGGCTGCCTTGCGGCGCCTCCTGCGCCACCTCCTCTTGACCAGGCCCCCCTCGGGGCCCCACCTCAGCTTCGTCCACAGCGTGAGGTGAGGAGGCGGCCGAAAGTGAAGTACTCTCCATTTCCGATGAATTCAGGGACCCGCTCGACGAAGCGGCGGCCTCGTCCTTGGGTGGGCTGCATGATTGTTCGGCATTAGAGAACACTATGCAATGAAAAAAAAAGCCATGGGTATCCGGACACTTACGATCTTGCCAGGGGCTTGGCCCTTGTTGGCCACTCCTCCTCGTAGTTGTCAGCGTTGGTGGAGAAGTCCGAAGGAAGGGTCCTTCCCTTCTTGGACCCTCCGGCCTCCCCAGTTCAGGCGGCCTTCCTTTTCTTCCCTCCTCCCGCTGGGGGAGAGGCTTCCTTTTCCTCCTCTTCCTCAGGGGAGGATTCCGCCTCAGGGTCGTCGGGCGATGAGTCCGACAGCCCCTGGTGCCGGGAGCTCCTTCGAGTTCCTGTGGCCTTCTTCTCCGGCACCATGTGAGGTGCCGGAGCCAGCAGCCCCGTCAATCGGGCGTCCACTGGGTCTTCTGGCAAAGGAGCCGGACAGTTAATCTGTCCGGACGTCTTCAGCCAGTCCTGTCAAAGGTTAGGGAGTTTTAGATCCCGCATAGAGTCAAACTATGAATAAAGAGTCCCATAAAGGGTAAAATAACTTACCTCGCTGGCTTGACGCTGCGAGCTGAATCCGCGATCTTCGGTAGCGGATGTGGGAGCCTCGGCGCCCTTGAATAGCACCTTCCAGGCATCTTCATACGTAGTGTCGAAGAGCCTTTTCAGAGTTGGGTGCTGTGCCGGATCGAACTCCCACAATTTGAAGGCCCGTTGTTGGCATGGGAGAATCCGGCGGATGAGCATCACCTGGATAACGTTGACAAGCCTGAGATTCTTGTCCACCAGGTTTCAGACGCAGGTTTGGAGTCCGGATAGCTCGTCCGAATCACCCCACGACAGGCCCGTCTCTTTCCATGATGTGAGCCGCGTGGGGAGGCCAGATCGGAATTCGGGGGCCGCCGCCCATTGAGAGTCGCACGACTCGGTGATGTAGAACCACCCCGATTGCCACCCCTTTATGGTCTCCACAAAGGAGCCCTCGAGCCATAGGGCTTTGGCCATCTTGCCAACCATGGCACCTCCGCAATCCGCTTGGCGGCCGCCCACTACCTTCGGCCTGACATTGAAGATCTTCAGCCATAAGCCGAAGTGGGGCTGGATGCAGAGGAAGGCCTCGCACACGACGATGAACGCCGAGATGTTGAGGATGAAATTCGGGGCCAGATCATGGAAGTCCAGGCCGTAGTAGAACATGAGCCCCCGGAAAAATGGGTGAAGTGGAAAACCTAGTCCGCGGAGGAAGTGGGTGAGAAACACCACCCTCTCATGGGGCCTCGGGGTTGGAATGAGCTTCCCCTCGTCGGGTAGCCGGTGCGCGATGTCGCTGGACAAATATCCAGCCTTCCGCAGCTTTGTGATGTGCCCCTCCGTGACAGAGGAGGCCATCCACCTGCCTCCCACTCCGGACATAGTTGGAGAAGGTTGAGGTGGGATGTGCGGACTTGGGCGCTGGAGCTCGAGTGCACGGAAATGGATGAGCAAAGGAGGAAGAAGGCCTAGGTGAAAAGGTGGATCCTTATCCCCTTATATGGACGGACGAAGCTATGCGTCCCCGCCAGCCTGGTAAAACTCGCTTATCTCCCAAGCGCCGTAATGAATGGCGCGGATGGGTTACCCACGTCCGTATTGATGAGAATCCCGGAATAAGGGGGCACGATCTATGCTTTGATAAGACGTGCCAAGGAAACCGCCTCGCTAAACGCGCTGAGGTGGGACAGTAAAAAACGATTCGAATAAAGGCTTGGCCGTGGTGTAATGTCACGCCGCGGAATACGTCAGCAGATCTGTGCAAAAATTATTCTCTCTACGGTAGTATGTGGAACTTGTTTTGCAGAGCCGGACACTATCCTTGTGTTCAAAATCTTCTATAAAGTATTCGGAGGAGGAACCCGCCTTGCAATGCCGAAGACAATATGCGCTCCGGACTCGTCGTCATTGAAGCCTTGTTCAGGGGCTTCTGAGGGAGTCCTGGATTAGAGGGTGTCCGGATAGCCGAACTATCACCGTTGGCCGGACTCCTGGACTATGAAGATACAAGATTGAAGACTTCCTCCCGTGTCCGGATGGGACTTTCCTTGGCATGGAAGGCAAGCTTGGCGATACGGATATGTAGATCTCCTACCATTGTAACCGACTCTGTGTAACCCTAACCCTATCCGGTGTCTATATAAACCGGAGGGTTTTAGTCCGTAGGACGAACAACAATCATACCATAGGCTAGCTTCTAGGGTTTAGCCTCTCTGATCTCGTGGTAGATCTACTCTTGTACTACCCATATCATCAATATTAATCAAGCAGGAGTAGGGTATTACCTCCATCGAGAGGGCCTGAACCTGGGTAAAAACATCGTGTCTCTTGTCTCCTGTTATCATCCGCCTAGACGCACAGTTCGGGACCCCCTACCCGAGATGCGCCGGTTTTCACACCGACACCACCTTGGGAAGGGCCCTTTGTGGTCAGCAAAAATCTGAACAACGGGTCATATTACCTTATCGATGTTCGAGATCACAAGGACTCACACACGTCGGAGGAGGAGACCCACCGGTCGTGGAATATTGCTCATCTTCGGCCTTATTACACTTGAGTCACCAGCTCTTCTGATGTACATACTTCTATCAATGTATATATTATGATTTGTCTAATAAAGCTGGCATCCCTGATAATTTAGGCCCTCTGTTGTTTCATTTATGAGAATATGAGTCTTCATTATCACTTCATACGATCACTTGGGGGCTTCCTGCTTATTGAGCATAGCTATGACTACCCTCTTGATCCGGCTTGTATGCCATAATTACGAAATACTTGGGGGCTTCCTTCTCGTTGAGCATAGCTATGACTACCCTATTGATCCG
>LR880971.1:122236977-122247896 GCA_904067115.1 Aegilops sharonensis | reverse complement strand
ATATATCACTTGGGGCTCACTGTTCATTGAACATAGCTTTGATAAACCCTCTTGATTGCCTTGAAACGCCAGGTGTATACACCAAAAAAATTCAGTTGATCCTGCCTTGTAACGTCTGCCACTCTGCCCAGGTAATCCTGGAATCACCCGCCGAACTCTTGACAGTCAATCTTATTAAGACCCTGAACTTGTCAAGGTTAAAACAACTGTTGGTCATGTGAGGCTCGGCTTACAAGGTTTGTATGAAGGATTAACTTAGTGGCTTGTGCAAGCCCATGAAAAGCACTTGATGATTTAGGCCTGGCCGCCTATGAAAGCCTCGATTTTTTTGATTTGTTTTTTGAACTTTGTTTAGGTTCACCTTTTTGCTTACTATATTGGTATATGGTTTAAAGTTGATTCAGGCCATGTTGCCTTGATCTTTATGATTCATATTTGAATCTATCCGGAGTTTTGATTACCCGACCAGGCTATTAGATGCTACGTCGCCAGTATGATCACTGAATGCTTGGAGTGCTGCACTCAAGTTTCTGGGATGTTACCCCTTGCTGCATATGGCGTTATGAGCCGGCAGTATGACTAAATTGAACAGGGTATTGTGCTCTCAATCTTTGGGCTGTTACCCTTACTACACATCACATGATAAGCCGGCGGTGTGAACAAATATCACAGGTATGATATTTATTTTGTTATTATTATATGAGGTTTTGATAACCCGCCCTGGTTATGAATTATTCAGTCACCAACATTTTTTTATATGGGGTATTGTGACCCGCCCTAGGGTAAACCGCCAGGGCACCTATTATCTGTTTATGTGCAGGAAAAATGATAAGCATGCTCTGCATAATTGAGGCCATTATGAAGCATAAGTGCCAGATCTTCAAACATCATATCGGCGGTTTAAGCATATTATGCAAATCAACATGCACGATGGCACGACAGATCGTTGTTTCAGCTAGTCTATTACATGGCTCTGTGAGCCCAAATGATTAAGTGTTTTTTAGGTAACATCTGATGATCCAGATTATGAGCTGCCCATCGGTTCAATTCTCCTGGTCTTGGCGGCTTCAGGTTTCCGGATCATCCCGCGCCGGTTATTCTTTTTCCTCCTTCGTCTGGAAGTCAGGCGATGACCAATTGATGCCATTCAAGGCTTGAAATTTAGCTTCGTCATCAATAAGCTCAGACGGATCGATTTCAGGGGCAAAAGTATGCTTACAGATCAGAGGGATTAGGTCCAGAATTTTGTAAGCCGGTGTTGGCACTTTCTGGTTATCTGCTAAGTAAGCCGCCTGATACCTTCACAGGTCTGTTTCTTCGGCAATAAGACTCGCCAACGGACGCATCTCCTTTACACAAGCAGCAAAATCCTTCTTATCGAAGGGAGAATCGTCCTCCTTGAAGCTGGGGCAGCCAGTAGCTAGCTCGGCCGGGTCTAATTCTGCCTGCCATGCCTTTGCGCGGCTTAAAGCCGTAATGGCACCGGCTCTGGCGGCTGACCGCTTAATTTCTTCAATTCTGGCGGGCAGGACAGAAAGTTTTCTTAGGACATCACTAAGAAGGGATGGTGCTTGATTGGTTGGGGCGATAGTGGCTATTGTCCGCTGGGCACCGGTATATAGCTGTTCTACTAGCGTGTACACCGCCTTGAGTTTTATTACCACTTCTTGACCAAGATTGCTGCTCCTGGGGCCTGCATAAACGTACTATGATTAAAACACCAGGCGGCTTATAAAATGGAGTGTGGAAAAGACATTGCAATATTTAAGTCTTACTTACCAAAAATGGCAGAGGTCATCTGTGTGATATGGCGCTTCAAGCCGGTATGTTATGTGGTGACCTCTTCCAAAGAGGCTTCAGCTTTTTCAGCTCTTTGTATCAAGGCAGCCTTTTCTTCAGTCCAGGCGGCTTTCTCAGCATTAAATCCAGTTTTAAGCTTCTCCGTTTCATCCAAGCTAAACTTGAATTTGAAGTCAGCCTTCTAAGTCTCAGCTTCTTGTGATTCGAGCCAGGTTTTTAAATGGTCAATTGAGATTGAAATTGACTGGAGGCCTCCTACATATAGAAGATTGAAACAAATATTCACAGTTATGCTGCAGTCTTATACAAGGAAAAGTTCCAAGCCCTTTGCAAGCAATAGCACTTGGCACTTGGGGGCTAATGGGTGCAGAAAGTTTCTTTTATGAAGTAGTGACAGACAAATTCGGTTCATCTTTTTCCAAGTTAACCCGGCCTGTGAGGGTGAAAAGGTGAGATTTGTCTTCAGTGACAGTGATAAGTCCTGGCTTATTCATGTTGATTAAACCGACCTTTGGGGGCTACTGGTGCAAAGTTACTATTTGAAGTCCCGGCTTAACTTGATAAGTTTAAGCCAGACCTTGGGGGCTACTGGTTTTGATTTTGATATCTAAAGTTTATCTAAAAAAGTCTATATTATTATTTAATTCTATCATATTCAGTAGACTTGGGGGCTGAGGAATATATCTAACAGACAAGGAAGAAGTTGATACCTCATATTTCTGGTGCATGTGTTTAACCATGTCAATCTCCAGATCACGGCTAGTGTGCACTTGGCTGAGATAACCAGAGAATACTTCACTGATGCTCAGATGAGAATAATTAGCCATGTCAAACTTGACTTTGCTTTTCTCAATCAATTCTTCTTTGGCGGAGTGTTTCGCCAGGGCAGTGGGATTCCCTGGTTCGCGGAAACCAGTGTCGGTGATCAGAACCTCTTTAGTATTTGGTTCTGAAGGCTTGATTGGGCTTGGCGGTTCAGCACCCAAATGATCGAAAATTGTATGTTCAGTAGTGGCATCAGGATTCTCTGGTGGCGGGTCATCAGCAAGCTCCTCCGGGTGTTGCACGGAGGCTTCCGATATTGGTGCTTGCCTCTCCGGTTCAAGAGTCTTGGGGTTTTTAGCTGGCTTGTTTATTTTAGCCTTTTTGCTAGGCTTTGCTATTCCACTGCAAGAGGATTGAAAAGGTCAATATATGTGTAGAGATGTGAAAAAACAAAGATAAAGTTTTTACCCAGGGGCAGTCTTGAAAGCCGGAAGCTGAGTCTGGGATGAATCGCCAGAAGAAGAGTGAGAAGTCCCCTGATAATTTGAGTCGGAAGGAGTAAGTGGTTGGCGAATAAAACCTGCCTTGGGATAAAAAGAGTTGAAATTCTGAAGCACCTCATTCCAGCGTTTGCGTGGGGCTGGTGTGTTAGGTAAACTGGAGGAAAGCTCTCGGCCTCCACTGGTCTGAGTTCTGCAACGGTTCTCATGCTGTTATTGCTTCAAAATAACATTGGGATCCAAGTAAGCTAATGGGTGAGAAAACCTTACTTTCCGGGTCACTTGTCAAATTTTCTATCTTGGCAAAGGCTCTGAGTTGGAGGAAATAATAGTTACCTCTTCATCACTCGCCTGGCTGGTTTCCGCATCATCCTGATAGCAATCGGTGTCAATAAGATAGTTGAGAAAAGAGCCAAGGGAATCAAGGTCTACCTCCGACTCATCATCTTCATCCAAGTTCAACATATCCAAGGCAGTTGATTTCTTTTTATTCTTCTTCCGGGCTTTAGTCTTAGCCCTGGCTTTCTTGGCGGCTTTCTCGTCATATTTCTTGTTCCAAAAGGCGGATGTAGCCTGTACAAGTCATATGAAGGTAAGAGGCATACAGATCATATAAACAGTGAGGAAAAATAAGAGGATTGAAAAACTTACCTCATGTGGCGGGTTAAGCTTGCAGAAGGGGTTCAATCCCACTTTGCTGCAGCTCTCTAAGCTTTCGTTGAGATGGGTTTTTGTCATATCATTAATCGCTTTATCTAACAAACGTACTGGGCAGTGGCGCGGCGGATCTTTGGTGTCACTAGTATATGTGCACATTAACCCGGATCGGCGGCTCAAAGGAATGATCCTCCAAGCTACCCAGCAACGGACCAGGTCGACACCAGTCAGTTCGTATGCTAGCAACGCTCTAACCTTTGAAATGGTAGGCATAAGTTTGGCTCGTTCAACAGTGGTGAGCCGTTCGGGGAGAGGGTGCCTCGGGCTGAGCCGCTGGTCACGCAAACCCGGCAAGGGGTTCTCGTCAGCAGGAGAAGTATCTTGGCAATAGAACCAGGTTTGATTCCAATCCTTGGGATGACTTGGAAGCTGAGCATAAGGAAAGATGGCATCTCTCCGCCGCTGAATTGAGATTCCACCAAGTTCTAAGCTGGGTCCATTGGTGAACTCATTCTGGCGGTTCAGATAGAAATATTCTCTGAAGAGTTCAACGCTGGGCTCTTCTTGAAGGCGCAGAAGACTGGGAAATTGCAGATATTTGAGACGGAGTTGGGTCCAGTGTCTTGAGGATGAAGTTGAAAGAAATGTAGAAAGTCTTGGAAGAATTTTGACCCTGGCGGTGAGAAACCCCGGTTCATGTGATCAGTAAAAACGATAATCTCTTTATCATGCGGCTGAGGTCTGACTTCATCATGTTGGGGAACATAGTAATTTCAAAATTTCCTACGCACACGCAAGATCATGGTGATGCATAGCAACAAGAGGGGAAAATGTTTTCCATGTACCCTCGTAGACCGAAAGCGGAAGCGTTATGACAACGCGGTTGATGTAGTCATACATCTTCACAATCCGACCGTTCCAAGTACCGAACGCACGACAACTCCAAGTTCAGCACACGTTCAGCTCGGTGACGTCCGTCGAACTCACGATCCAGCAGAGCTTCTAGAGAGGTTTCGTAACACGACGGCGTGATGACGGTTGTCGGTGTCAAAACCGGCGGATCTCGGGTAGGGGGTCCCGAACTGTGCGTCTAGGCGGATGGTAACAGGAGGCAAGGGACACGATGTTTTTACCCAGGTTTGGGCCCTCTCGATGGAGGTAATACCCTACTCCTGCTTGATTAATATTGATGATATGGGTAGTACAAGAGTAGATCTACCACGAGATCAAGGAGGCTAAACCCTAGAAGCTAGCCTATGGTATGATTGTTGTTTATTGTATATGTCTATCGACTAGCCTGGCCTCGGTTTATATAATGCACCAGAGGCCTAGGATAACAAGAGTCCTAGCCGAATACGCCGGTGGGGAGGAGTCCTTGTCTTGATCGCCAAGTCTTGTGGAATCTTCCTTGTATGCGGCAACTGTCCGGACTGGCCCATGAGTATACGGCCATGGGGGTCCTCGGCCCAATCCAACTGATCGGGAGACGACGTGGTGAGTACCCCCTAGTCCAGGACACCGTCAGTAGCCCCCTGAACCGGTCTTCAAGTTGGGGACGCTCCTAGATTCTTTCGAACTGTTCTTCATCTTCGGTCGTCGGTATTGAAAACTGGTTCAACAAATCTTCTCATCTTCGATCTTGAGGATCGCCGAAATGCATTCGACGAGTTTACACGTCGGGTATCCGAGGAGCCCCTTTAAGTTTCCGGCCTTTATCAATGCCTTGTTATTTTTATGCCACACCTCGGTTTTGAAGTTGGTCCCGGGCGGCAGTGTCCTCTTGCGTCCCAGCTCTATCGCCGGACTATGTATCCGAGCTCCAATGTCGGACGGTATCCGAGCTCCAACGCCGGACTGTGTATCCGAGCTCCAACGCTGCACTATATCCGAGGTGTCGTAAATCACCTTGGTTCAAAGAAGTTTGAAGGAGTTTAGCCGAGCTTAATGCCGGAAATGCCCTCTAAGGAGCCAGCCACTTGCATCCGAACTATATGCCGAATTGCTTCCGAGGTGGTGCACCACCCCGGATGTGGGCTGATTTTTGGTCAATATATTTTTTATTGATGCAATTTATTCTCTGACGAGTTATATAGCCAGTAGCCCTCAGGGTGTGTATCGGTCTAAACCCGAGATGCACCTGAAGGATGACATAAGACCGCTGATCCCAGTAACCGCTGAGACTCAGGTTGATTTGCAAAATCGGCCTGAGGATCAAGTCCTAGCTCAGCAGAATACTTCGGGACGCAAAAATCGGCGTGCTCAGACCTCGAGACTCAGGTTGGGTGCGGCCGACCAACCTGAGGATCAAAATCTCCTCGGAAACTGTATTGCACTTAAAATTTTCTGCATAGAACAAGCAATGGAGTAGCCCCCGAGACACTGGTCGGGTGGCAACACCAGATCAGGGGATCAATGTGCCCCTTTAATATTTGTAAATAATAAGCCCGAAGCCCAGTAGCCCCGAGCCTTAATGCGGGCACGGGTGGCCGAATTAAGGATTGATATCCATAGTAAAATCACAAATTATGTGTAATGACTCTATGTATCCAAGTACTTTACATCATTAATGCTCGTATCCGCATTGTACAAAACTTTGTTGACCGACCATCGGCTTCAACCTCCTCGGCCAGTAGCCGAGGAGTGTTTGTCCTACTTTATAAAGCCTTTATGAGGGCAAAGATTTATGACAAACAAGGCAATCTGGCCATACGGTTTTATAAACAAAGGTACGCAGAGAGATATGTTAGATTACTGTTTAACAGAAGAAATGTCTTCCAAAGAAAATAGTCCCGCTATCAGTTCCTTTCTTTGGGTTGTCATGCTAAGCATGATCATGAAACCTCAGCTCCAATGTAAGAGCAAAATATTGAGTATTTAGTTTGGGAGGCCAGTTACTAGCCCCCGGTAGTGTTCGGCGACAGTCGAGGTCAAGCCGGAAACACTTCGGCCAGTTTTATGGATGGCCCGCCATTTAATATAGTCATCGGATCGCTGACCAGTTTACACCTATTGTGACAGTCAGTTTTCAGCTTTCTCCACTGAGGTTCTTGACCATGCGAGCTGGAAGCACAATCGCAGTGGTTCTCCCTTTGCATACCTAGCCGAACAAAGCAGAACGTCGGAGGCAAGCGCGGGAGCCGGGCAACCCAACTATTGACCGAAGACACAATTCGAAACTGATGCATATATAGCAATATCCGAGAATGTTTTTGCCGAAACTCTAAAGGTGTCCGGCGTTGCACTGCGAGACTTGTGCTGAAAACACACAAATAGTTAAAAGTGCCAAAAGCTTGGAAGACCAAAAAACGTCAGTAAAAACATGACGTCCGAACAAGAGCAAGTGTTCGGTGCCAATCCGAAAATTGGACTTTAGAGAAAAATAAGTGCTTCTGTCGTGCTTTAACATGACACATCGTATCTCAAGACTTCAGCGGGTCAGCCTATGGTTGCAGTCTCCCATCCTGAAGGCGGAGTATTTCCCATTAGGCCAGTTTAGAAAACTAAACCCTAGCGGTTTTGAGAGAGAAATTAGGCTCCCCGGCTAGTGACCGCACACTCGTGTCTAAAAAAAAGGAGTGATAAATAATAAAAACTTTGTAAAGACTAAGAAGAAAAACTCTTAGTATGAAACGGCTCAAATAAACATAAGAGCCCCCAAGTGACTTGGGTAAAAGTTGACTATATAATGTAAGGTGACATGTAAAATGCCTTCTAGCCGGATTGTAGATCATTTGTCGTAGCAGACCTTTTCGCTTCAACCTCTGGACCCAATAGTCTGGAGTGTGTCCGAATACCCTCACGGTTATAAAAACCGGGGCATGCGTGGAGACCAGGCGTAGGGGTCATTAGTGCTTTATCAGACAAGTGCCCAACTAGTTATGTTATATTACATGGTTAGTAATAAACATCTTCCAGGGAGAATAGTTCCGTTAGGGGTTCCTTTCCCTGGGAGGCATGCCCTGAAGTGCATGTCCGGACTGCGAAAAGAGCAGAAAAACATCTAGGGGCAGGTAAATAAATAGGTAAGAAATCATCTTTTAGTTCACCGACCGAGTATTCCCTTAAGAACGCTAGCTTTCGGCTTCACCCAGTCTGAGGTACACATCCGGCTGACCCGGCAGTAACAATCGTAGATGTGCTCCCTTTACCACCTAGCCGAAAAATCGGGAACGTAGGGGTAAGCACAGGAGCCAGGCAACCCAGCTTGGCCAAAACTTAAGTCATATCGATGCATATAATGGTAAATAAAAGGTACATGCGGAAGTGTGACACATGTGTTGGGCATAAAGCCCGTATTAATAAGCTTCTGTTAAAGAAGCCCCCAGGTATAATGAGCGCGGGTAGCACGTCAAGTGTGTGCGAACAAAGTTTGGACAAGGAAAATTTTTACATGCAAATTTTTTCCAAAAAAGTATAATGCTTGGTCGATCCGAACACAATTTAGAAATTTAAAACTTTGAGCATGAAGGCAACCTAGCTGGTTAATGTGTTCGGTATTGATGACGCGGTCCGAGCTTGATGCCGGACAAGGTTCCATCCCCCAAGCCGGTCCCGAGGTGGCGGAGCAAAGAGCTCGGCACTCCGAAGTGGTGATATAGCACGGTCCATGCAGGACGGCAGAGTGATGCCGAAGTCCCTGGCATGGGGTAATGAAGTGTTGACGAAGCCCCCCGTCCAGCCGAGGTGGCGTCAAAGGATATAGTCCGGCTGGATCATTTTCCTGTGCACAAAAAAGAGTGCAAACCAGAGATAATAGTAATAAAAAATCGTTGCACAATAAATAATTTATGCAAAGTGAGTAATAAAAGAAATATGGCCTGGAGCCGAAGTCAATGTCGATGCAGGGCGGCGGCGTGATGCGATAAAGGCATGGCAAGGCCTGAATTCACAGGTCGTTTCGAGTTCCGGATGCGGCGTTCGCCGGACTATGTACGGAAACTGACCGAACCACCATGCAGCCGTCGTTAATGCGGCCACCATTTGATAGACCTGCGTACATATGATGGACAAACCAGGGTAATAATTCGTTGGGAAAAATGAACCCAAACAAGCAAAAAATACTAGGATTAATAGGACCTGGTTTATTTGTTGTAGCAATCCGAAGGAAGGTGATTCCCAAAATTGGGACTCGATCCGCGCACCCATTGCCTGATGGGCGATAAAACGACGGCATGACAATGCTGGCAAAGGTTGGCTCGCCGAGGCAAAGCCCTCGGTCCAGCTAACGTGACGGAGCTGGTCGGCTAGTGACGCCGAAGTGTCCGGAGTAGGTTGATGAAGAGATGGAGAAGCCCCCGGTCCAGCCGAGATGTCGAAGTAGGTCGGCATGATGGACACCAGCTTGAAGAAGCAATAGTGCGGCCCTGCCGATGCAGGTCGTGACGTGGTCGATGCCGGCTTGATGAAGCGACCGTGCGGCGATGCCGGTATGCCCGCTCTGTGTAATCCGTTGGGCGGAGATGTTGGTGATGATTTATCCTTTGCGATGCCGGACTCTTGTTCGGCTTGCCGAGATGATGATCCGATGAAGTTGAGTTCGGCTCAACAAAGTGACGACGTGTCTAGCGCGGGTCGGAAGCCGTGGAGCAATATTGCCGGACTGGTTTGACACCAGCATGATATTGAAGATCATGTTCGAAAGATTTTAAAGTTAGTGGGATGTGTTCGGAAACAAAACACAATACCCCATACAAAACTTCCTTCAAAAAGGATGTCCGAAATCCCGTTCATAAAAAAGACGAACTCGGGTCAGATTCGTTTTCGCGCAGAAAACAGATCCGAAAAGTGATGCACTAATCGGAAGGTTCCCGGAGTTTGGACGGTCGGATCGAGCTGAAATTTTGAGGGGTGGTAGATATAGGAATTCCGCAGCCGATCAATGGTTGGATCTTCCAAAGGAAGTCCGAGCTAGAAGCTGGACACCACGCCCTAAACTCGTCCAGATTCTCGTCCAGATTCAATGCGGCTCCGGTATATCGGAGATTGCCAGAGATTCCTCCATCAGAACTCGACGAAATTTTCCAGGCTTGTCGTAGACTCAATTCTGCACAATTCCACCGAAGCAATCGTTAAAATGACGCTTGAGGAGGCGGTGGTGGCGGACACAAGTCCGCTATCCAGAAAAACAGTATGGTCGCCCGAGGGCAATGTTGACGTTGAGCCCCCGGGCTCACTGGATGATTCCTCCATGATCTTGATAGAGATCGGAGCTGATGTTGATGAAGGCCCCCATCCGAACATGACGATAGGAGGTAGGGCATAGTACTTGGTCGAACCAAGGTGACCAGTCGAGCTGGTGACGAATATGCCGAAGTCGCAGTTGATCTGCAGGCGAGCCATCGACCTTTTGTCGAACACACAGCGGAACTCTCAATGAAAGCACCAATGTCGGTGTCAAAACCGGCGGATCTCGGGTAGGGGTCCTGAACTGTGCGTCTAGGCGGATGGTAACAGGAGGCAAGGGCCACGATGTTTTTACCCAGGTTCGGGCCCTCTCGATGGAGGTAATACCCTACTCCTGCTTGATTAATATTGATGATATGGGTAGTACAAGACTAGATCTACCACGAGATCAAGGAGGCTAAACCCTAGAAGCTAGCCTATGGTATGATTGTTGTTTATTGTATATGTCTATCGACTAGCCTGGCCTCGGTTTATATAATGCACCAGAGGCCTAGGATAACAAGAGTCCTAGCCGAATACGCCGGTGGGGAGGAGTCCTTGTCTTGATCGCCAAGTCTTGTGGAATCTTCCTTGTATGCGGCAACTGTCCGGACTGGCCCATTAGTATACGGCCATGGGGGTCCTCGGCCCAATCCAACTGATCGGGAGATGACGTGGTGAGTACCCCCTAGTCCAGGACACCGTCAACGGTGATGATGATGCTACCGACGCAGGGCTTTGCCTAAGCACCGCTACGTTATAACCGAGGTGGATTATGGTGGAGGGGGCCCCCCTCTCCCGTATATAAAGGAGTGGAGGAGGGGGAGTGGCCGGCCCTCCTAAGAGTGCCCCAAGGGGAGTCCTACTCCCACCGGGAGTTGGACTCCAACCCTTCCAAGTGTAGGAGTAGGAGAGAGGGAAGGAGAGAGGGGGAAGGAAAGGGGGGGTGCCGCCCCCTCCTTGTCCAATTCGGACTAGAGGGGGAGGGGTGCGCGGCCTGCCCTGGCCGCCCCTCCTCTTCTCCACTAAGGCCCA